>OX451737.1:113143042-113743042 GCA_948472305.1 Vicia faba
ATATTATTATTATTATTATTATTATTATTTATTATTATTATTATTATTATTATTATTATTATTATTATTAATGACTTGTATAATGGTTTGTGTGGTGTTTTCTGTAGACTGCCCAAAAAAGGGACATCAGCTGACAATGTTGATCATTACAACTTGAAAGTTATGGATTTCTTTGATAGAACAAGGAAACTGGAAGATGATATATTAAGGTAATATCAAAATGTTGAGTTTTATATGTTCTATCCATTATTTTTTTCTTTCCAGGATTTAGATAATTGTCTGGCTTACAAGTAATAAATTTCATAGAGTCTCGTCTGTCTGTATGAGTGCAATTAAGTAGGTGCTTTGGCATTAAAATCTTTAAGGTTGACATGTACTTGTCGTTCTGACAAATTGAAATTGTTGAAACATAGCTTTTGTCTGTGTTGGTTACTCTATTTTTTATTCTCAAGTATGGCTCAAGTGCTCTCAGTCAGCTATTTGCTAGTGAAAAAAAGATACAGGTTTTGTTGGAATAAGTTATTAAATTTTTTAATTCAGTTATATTCCCTTTTGTACTTTTTGATTTCCTTGAAAGAGTTTATCACACGGCGATGATTGTATATCCTGTATCCCATGCAAAGCATGTGCTAAAAATTGTCTTTCATGTTTTCCCTTAAAATATGGTTGCCTGATACTATAATTATGTTGTATTTCGAATCAATGTTCTCATTTATCTCTATATGATAACTACAACTTTGTTGTACACTACTTGCCTATTTTATACCATTTTTTATCTTGTTAATTGCAGATTGGATAGCAGAGCCTCAATTTTGGATTTGAGAGTAGAGTGTCAAGATTTAGAAAGGTTTTCTGTGATCAATAGATTTGCCAAGTTTCATTCACGGGGACAGCATGATGGGGCAGAGACCTCATCATCCTCTGATACTTCTCAGAGATTTTTTCCCGTGAAACTTGTTACTGAAGTTCCATTGCCTAGAAATCTCCCGGACAGGGTACAATGTCTTTCACTTTGATAATTAATTAATTAATTCATTATTCCATCTTTCTGATTAATTGTCTTCCCAATCTTCTATTTATGGTCTATTTCTTTCAACTTATATTATTGCGCATCATCGCCATAGAACCGCAACTGGAAGTGTATGAGAAGAATTGTACTAGGTTGCCTAATCAACCCCTAGGGGGTGTTAGATCTTTGCAATCCATATATGTATGTATGTATGTGCAGATTCTTTAATCTAGTTATCATTTACTTTCCATTTTCTCAGTTCCAAGCCCTGTGTATAGAAAAATTGTATATGCAATGCAATGGTTTAACCTTACCATTTGGCTTGGTTTTTACCTGATTAATTTTTCGGATAGGTTTTTTCCCACTTTTTTTAGATAAACTTTCATAGGTTTCTTGATTCACTCATTTTATTTCTCTCAATATGAAATCATTCAGTATGTTTTCTTCTAGTCCTTCCCACCTCTGTAGCACTGACGCCTCTAAAAAAACTCTAAAAAAAGGCGTGCCCGTGTCGGACATCTACACCGACATTTTTAATTACATTTAATTTATTGTTGCCGTGTCGGTGTCGTTTCGGGGTGTAATTGACAGAAAATTGTGTTGTCTATATGCTGTTTATTTGTTCAGCATCGACTAAATCTTTTATTCACATTGGGTTCCAAGTTGTCTTCATATGAACAATAGTAGATGTTGTGAATTATTTGCTTCTTGGGAAAATATGCTTTGGACTATCTTGTTGGTTTCTTTGCAATGAACTCGATATTTTCAGGCCTTGTAGTTGAAGGATTTTGCATATTCCTTTAGTAACTTTCTACGTGATTAATGGCTTCGTAATTTGTAATGCTCTTGGGTTCATGGAATTCAAATATTGACCAACTAGTTTAGACCGGGAGTTCCTCTATGGAGCAATGGTATGCAGTGTTTGTGCCATGCGTCAAATTAATAAGAATTTATTTGCGAGCTAAGTTTTGGTGCGGAGGCAAAGGAAGAACACTGAAATGTTTTTAAAAATGATTGAAGTGTAATTGAAGTATTATATGATCATCTATGTTTTATCTTTTTTAAAACATCAAACAACCTGTAATCTAGCATGTGTGTAAGCTATATAAGCTATATAAGCTATATTCTTTCATAGTTAAAACAAACACAAAATTGGGTAATTGGAGCATAGAATTCCACCCGAAAATATAGGATGTCTATCATCCATGAGGAGGTTACAAGTTACACCGGGAAATTAACAACGATACACAACCATAGCTGATTGACACTAATATACTTCTTTACTAAACAAAACGAAAATACGAAATGCTATTTTAAGAATTTTTTTCTTCATTTTTGTTTTTTAAAATGAAGATGAATGGTGGCAAATGATCGATTCATAAGACTTTGTTTCGGAGTTTGAAGGAAAAAAGAGGATCAAGAGTTTTAGGAGATTTCTAATCTAAAATTTCTTAATTTGAGAGAATTAAAAATTTGTATTATAGGAGGGATTTTGAGGATTCAGATTAATTTATATTGTTAGTTAGTATTTAAAAAATTAAAAAATCAGTTAATTATAAATACTTTTTATTATTTTATACATTTTTTTAAATTATTTTATACAATTTTTTTAAAATATTAGTTTTTTTAAAAATGTTTTTAGAAGTCCTTCCAAATTTCAAAACAAAAACTATGGATTATGCTCTAGGTGGCACTATCATTAGAGAACTTCTCATCTCATCTTTGTTAAGTGGTTTTTATCTTTAAAAATTTAAAAATAAAGAGATGCATCTTCGAACACATCAAATATTAATTTTAAAAAAAATAGTTCGAAAATGCATCTCTAAACTAACCTCAAGGAGAAATTCAGAGTTACAACTCCGAAGTCCTCTTTCGCTTTTAGAAAAGCAAATAATCTCTATTTTTTGAAGAAAACTGTTTCAGAGATGCATAAGTGAATCATATGTGGCATAATTCGGAGATGCATCTTCGAATTGTTGCCTGAATCATTTTAACATAATCTTTTTTTAAGTTTGTGGAAATTTCAATCGAAATAATTTCTATCGAAATAATTTCTATTCGATTAAATTTGTCATTATTTGGTTCAACGAATAATAAAATCGAATGTTATAGAATAATGTAAACAAAATACAATAGAATATCATAGCAATCGAATATAAAAATACATAAATTATTCACAAAGTCGATTAAAATTAAACAAAATACAATAAAATGCATACTCTACTGTGTATGTCTAATTCTAACACCCTCCTTCTCCCCTGTCTATGGTAATCCGAGGCATTACGTGCCTCGAAAAGAACGTGTCTGCTGTACTGCTTCCCCGCCACCTCTCGCAAACAATCCAGAATCGATGCCCTCAGTCATAATCTGCATGATGGTCTGACAGATCGGTAAGATGTCAACAACGTGATCATCATGTGTCCGCGCATTCTCCAGGATCTCTTCATGGGCAGACATAGGTGGACGTCCAAGACCGTCCTGTGTCATGTAAGGATGTGACACCCTGTAGAACTATGTCATGTAACCATCCACATAAGTCCAATCAGATGTGACTGCCTGTGTCTGATACTCCTCTGGTATCATATGACTATCAAAATCCTCCATAATGACCTCCAGGTGTCTACAGGCAACACTAATGGGAGCAGTCTGAAAGGGGTCCCTCAGATTAATCTAGACTTACCCAAACTGCCGCATGCACCGCTCGGGCAGATATCTACACATGATGTTAGTTCTACATGCCAACCATCCAGAGTATAAGAAAATAAGGTTGAATGGAACTTGACCCGGTGACCACTCTATGGTCTTCATTTTACGTCGTCATTCTGAGTACGATCGATATACACACGGTACGATAATATATGAACATTCTCTCTACTAGGGACAGACCGGGCATCATATGGCCAATAATGAGTATATGAGGATGCACGCTCTCTAAAGTATACAAGTAAAGATGTGTTGGTGGACCCTATTGGAAATGGGTCTTCAAGGGGCACAATCGGAGTAACACAGATTTCGGGCTCAACTGAGGCATCCTTATCATGGAGTGCACCACTCTGGGATCTCGATCCACGTAATAGTCCATTCCTTTTCCTAGAGTCCAACGCCTCCATATTGTGAGGTTGAGGAGGTGGGGCTCTAGCCTGCTCTTGCTGACGAGCCATCTCGCGACGAGCAAATGCAGTAAGGGTGGGTCGCTCAAGTCTCAACCTTTCAGGGTTATCAGCCATTGTCCTAAAAAAACAAAACCAAACTATGAGCAAGGAACTGGTTCAGAAATGCATATCCTAAAAGATGGAACATACTAGTTCAAAAACGCATTTCTGAAATAAAGCTTCACAATCATCAATGGCAAAAACGTTTCTGCAGATGCCCTAGGACATCCAAACCAAACCAATCAAAATCATATAAACATTGTCTCTAAACTAATACACTAACCTATTTGAGCTATCTAATGCATTAAAACTAGTATATTTGAGCAAATACAATAATAAAAAATCAAATAAGTTAAATGATTAACTCACTCTTAAATGTGTTGGGGGTGTGTGTAAAGTTCTTTGATGTTGAATGCAGTAGGTAGAATGAGTTTGGATGAGTAAGAATCACAAGAAAATAGCTTCAAAACTTGTTCTTCAATGTGTACTGAAAATGGGTGTTAAGAGGTAGAGAGTTTGGTGTTTTTGCTGAAAATGGACAAATGAAAGAGAAGAGGGAAGATCCAGCACGACCTTTAAATAACCTCACCTAGTTTGAAGATGCATCTCTGAACTATTTTTTTGAATTAAAAAAAATGTGTGTTGGGAGTTGCCTCTTCGAACACACCTTTCAGGTGACTTCAGGCTTGCATTTTCGAAGTTTATTTTAAAAAAAATTTGTTTTGATACATTCAAAAATACATCTTCGAAAAATGAAAGACATTTTGGGAAATTCGCGAAGAACTTGAGAGAAGTAGCAAGGGTGTTAAGAGAAATTCTTTATCATTATCTCCTTGAAACTTTGTGAACAAACATCACTATCTTTTTCATGGTTATCAACCACTTTAAGATTCATTCTAATGCATCTTTAAGATTCATTCTAATGTAATTTTCACATCTGAAAGTATCAATTACAAATATACGTACTTACTCACTTAATAAACTAAACTAGCTGTAAGCAACATTATATTATGAAGTGTAGTGGAGGATCAAGATGTTGAGGCTAACTATCTTGATTCAGCCTATGTCTTCCTTTTAGAAAACCACTTCAATTTAAACATTGTAAAACTTTAGAGATATACTCATTCTATCTCATAAGAAGTGCCCCACACCTCTAAAGACTAAAAAAAATTTCTTTATTGGTTTTCAGATAGAATATCACATCAACTCTCGTAATTTAGCCACACACTCAATTTTTGTCAAAAGCTGATCCAAAGATGCTTATATGTAAATTTTTTGGAATGAATTTGAAAATGCATTTCTCGAAATCCCCCTGAATGCATTTTAGACCACAATATTGTCCTAACTTATATATTTTTTGAGACCAACTTATATTTTAACTTATTTTTTTTATTATAAAATCATTTAAGAGTGTCATAACTTGATTCAAACATACAATACATACATTAAAAAACTCATGCATTAATTAAATTAAATTCAAAATGTATCGACCATACATAATTTGTTCCAAAAATATAAAAAATAATATAAACAAACACAAACTACTGGATATGTCTAACCCCATAGTTTCTCCTCTACTTCCTGTACTGCAAGACATTATGTGCCTCGACAATAATGGATTCTAAGAGGGTCAACTGAGGATTTCCTTCATAAAAAAAATCCAACCTTTATGTTCTATCTCGCCATATCCACAATACACCGACAAACCAATAACACGTCACGGGCGTGGTCATTCCTAGCCTGCTCATCCTCCAATATCTCCTGATGAGATGACTTAGGTGGTGCATCAAGAGCGTATCATAAGCCCACAGTCTCCATAAAGATGAAGTAAAGAGATGTCATATTGGCCCCATGGATAACTATCTATAGGGGTATCCTCATCAGAAGCATATTTCTCCTGATTGACTTCATAAGCTTCAAGGGCTTCATAAGCCCGGGACACATATCAAGAGGTTTTTGCAAACACAAATTTTCTCATCACCCCAATCTTTTTGCAAACAACCCGATTTTATCATAACACATATTTTCAAGAGGCGGAGTATCATATATGTGAGGGATGCTAATACTTTCCCCTTGTATAACCAACCCCTGTATCTTGATCTCTCTTTTGTTTTATTTTCGCGTTGGGTTTTCTTGATATTTTTCCTTTTCCTTTGGAAACAGTAAAGCTCGGTGGCGACTCTTGTCTTTTCGAGTTAAGTTAATCAATAGCTTAATCTAATTTTTTCCTACTGCGGCACCATCATCTCTACGATATTTCTCTTCATGGTGGCAATAAAGGGGAGTCTCGAGGTGATTCTCCTTCTATATCGACAATGTAGGGGCGCTTGACTTTACTCGCCTTTCTGCTTTCTCCCCTTTCCCTGGCCGTCACAATCTTTAAGGGAGATTTACCTTTGGGTGAATCCTCTATATCCCACTTCTCCCATTAATATATTCAGCTAACTGAACTCTCTTTATCATCTCTTCGATGATATCTTTTAACTGGATGCAATCATCAGTGTTGTGGCCGTAGCTTTTATGGAAGTGACAATATTTTGATTTTTCCGTCTGATATGTCTCTCTGACGGGGTAAGAAGGTCAGATTCCTGCTTTCCTAAATTTGGTATTTACACAATATTGATAAATCTTCTCACAGGAGACCGTCAAGGGAGTATACCCTTCATACTTTCCCAACATTCCTTAAGTAGAGTCATCTCGATGCTGGTGGGATTTCTTCCCCGCCGAGCGGCTAGAGTGAGATTAGATGGGGAAAGGGTTATCAAAATGCGTGGTTAGCTTATTTTCTAGGATCATGTAAGGTTTGGCCATGGTTAACATTTCGTGGATATATCTTACCTTCCTCTTTTCTAACTTTTTCCTGAAAGAATGGTCTCTCAGAAGACCATTCTCGAAGATCTAGCATTGAAGAATTTATTGAGTTCCTTCTACCTTAATAGAGACATGCGTGGATCAGTATATATACGACCATAAACTTTCTATCTTTCCTTGCATGATTTTCCTTAGGGAAGCTTCAGTTACAGGTCGCCGCTTCTGGTTTGTGAATTGTGTAGAAAATAACCTGCAAAACTCTGCCTCAGAATCAATACATCTGTCAGGAAGGCCATTAAACTATAAACGATCCAAACTGATTAGGGTTAGCGCAAACAACTTACACTTAGACGTGCCGTCACTACTGAAGTAATTTAGTCGATCATCTACGAGCTATATGTTCATCGGGATCTCTTTTTCTGCCATAATCACTCAACTCGGGAGACTTCTCCATAGACTTTGGGATCTTGCTCTCCAATATTTATATTGACACCAGATGCTTCAATTGCACATTTTCTGGGTAAATTTCTACCTAAGTCGAGGAAGGAGCATGATTGTCTTCCTCGGTCCCCTCCGGAGCTTTGAGGAGGAGTCTAATGTTTCGTGATTTTATGATAATAATTCAATTGTGGACCTTCATCTCATTTTGTCATGTCTGGATCTTGCATGGCGATACAAGTCTTCCTTGAAGCCACTTCTTGAAGATTATTTTTATTTTCATGGGAGGGAGAGTTTAGAAGACTTTCTTCTAGGAGTTGAAGCCATTTTTCAAAGGCGTGTGAATTTTGCTGTCGAACGATGTTAAACATGTTGTTCAACATTTACTTAACACCTTAAATGCCGAGGTTCATTTGAAGAGTGTGAAGGCTTCACAAGGCTTCAACTTGCATTGAAGAAAGTAGATTATGAGTCTATACCAAATTGACTTGAATATATCTGACCAATTGTGAAGCTCAAACTAGAACTGGATGTAGTCAACCTACAACTTTAGGATCTACCACATTTTTCGGTAGAGCAAGAGGTGGTTGATTACTTTCTATGAAAGCAACAACGGTAGCTTCTCGCGCATCGGTGGATTCAGTAGCCTTAGATCCATCAATCACCGATGAAAGTAAGAACTGAGAATATGGATATCTGAGGGAAAAAGGCAGAGATAGTGCTAAATAGAATTAAAACAGGATAGATTCTCACGCTTGACTATGAATACTTGCTCCCCGTTGATTGGAAGAATTTATGAGCTGTGAAAGTTAGAGAATGAATGTGAATTCTTGGAAAGCGTAGGAATTAAAATTCGATTCCCACAAACAGCACAACTGGCACTTGAAATATTACTCAAAATAACACGTTTCACCTTAAACGCGAAATGCATTTAACCTCGGCTACAAAATTGAGGTAACAAAGGGCGTCAAGAAAAGCTTCCACTTAATACTATGGGTGGAAAACGAGCATGCCCTCCCCATTTAGGCCCGCTCTGTAAAAGCCCGCAAAAAAACGGGGCGGGGCGGGGCAGGCCTAGTTGAAGACGATGACCTAAAAACTAGGCCCACCCCATAAAAAAGTGAGTGCGGGGTGGGGAAAGTCCATGGGCGCTGCACCTTTTAGGCCTAAAAATGCAAAATTTTATGCTAATAATCATGCCTGCAAAGAAAACGGGGCGGGGCGGGGTGGTCACATTAGAGGGGGAGAGCTTAAATTCTTGGCCTGCCCCGCACTAAAGTGCAGGTAAAATGGGCATGCCCAACGGGCCAAGCCCGTTTTGCCACCCCTACTTAATACTTCAGTATTTTAAAAACTGAGGGGTAAAAAGTTATTTACGCATGAGTTCGAACCCCAACTTCTGCACTTTTATTATTTTTAAAACTAATAAATCATACCTTTCTGTTTTTTAATAAAACTGTAGGGTTAGATAGATTATTTATTTTTACAATTTTTTACATTGTTTACGCTTAATATTAATAAAATAATTTATTTTCAAACTACAATGCTTACCCAAAATATTACATTGTTTACACAGAATAATAAAATAAAAATTAACTTATCCATGAAGATCATATGTTGGATCTTCAAATCCTTGATATATGAGAAAGATCAAATGTTTGGTGCCACTATATTTTCAATTTCTTTTCCTTGCATTTGTTTCTGATATAAACAAAAAAACGGTTAGATAATTAAAAGATTTTCTACTCAAATAAATATTTAAGAACAAAAACCTTAAAACCAAATAATTTTTTGCTCTTGTAATTCATCATAGAGAACTCTTTTTGCAAAATACTCTTGCAAACCTTAAAGTGGTGGATTTATATAGTTTCTAGCTCTTCATGATGTTTCATTATCAATTTTTCATATTCATAATGCTTTTATGATAAAAGTTTTTTACGTTTCACGTGGATCACCAATGGTAGTGTCTTGAGCATTGATAGTCATGAAATAGACGACAAATATTTGTTTAAGGACGATGATCTATATGCTCAATAATCATGCTAAATTATCCCATTGGTTTTGACAAAAACTGAAGTAAAATATATTTACCCCTCAGTTTCAGTAGAAAACTGAGGTGAATATGCTATTTTTTATTTAAAATTTACATTGTTTACACAGAATATTAAAATACATTGATTACAACAAATCTAAATTTATCTCCGTTGTTGTTATTCTGAACAAAAATCTTTGTTGTAATCTAGATTTTGTGCGCATTCGTTTTAAGCTCAATGGTATGTATGCATCCAACTAATAAGTTATCTGTTCCAAACATTGGAAGGTATTTTTTCTGCACTTCCAATCCATCATAGGAAGTTTATTCCAAAAATATAATAACATTGAAAGATGTTTTTCTGCACTTGAGATAGATTGCAAGGGAAGGAAAAATGTTTTGTTCAAGAACATATTTTGGGGCGGCTACATATAAGTTAGGTTTAGGGTAAAATCTATTTAACGAGTGCTTTTATAATAAAATTTGATTATTTTATCATTCGATTATTGAGGAAACCAAAGGGACAGGTCATTTATTTTACAATTATAAAGAAATAAAAACATAAAACACAATAGCTAGGATTTGAAGCGTGTCCTAAATTGTAGGGTTGAGATTCGTTGTTGTAGCTGTGTGACAAGACCCCTTGGTTTTGTTAAAACACCGAGGAAAAAATATTTTCTTTTTATAAATTAAAAAATAAAATAAAGTAAAAATAACCTTTTTAGTCCCTTAACTTTACCTCGGGGTCCATTTTGGTCCCTTAATTTTTAAAAAGACCGATGCAGTCCCTTATGTCTTCAAACGACGTCATTTACCTCTGATTTTCACAAACGGCGTCAATTTTTTCATGTGTGAAATCTGATGTGGCGTATCTGGCATCTAGCGTGGCATATTACCATCACCAAGGTCATATAAAATCATATCAAAATTCCAAAAAAATTTCCTTATCCTAAATGACGTCGTTTGAAGACATAAGGGACTACATTGGTCTTTTTAAAAATTAAGGGACCAAAATGGATCCCGAGGTAAAGTTAAGCGACTAAAAAGAGTACTTTTCCTAAAATAAAATAAGGAAACCCTTTGGTTTTAGTAAAAAACTAAGGTAATAAGATTTAAGAAAAATATGGTGAATGATAAAAAATTGAAAGTAACATGTCATGTTTCAATTTTAATTTTTTACAAGTCACAATTTTTTACAACATGTTTAGGAATAAATTTCTAAATATTGTCAATCGAGGAAAAATATTGTTTTCTTTGATTGACAAGATATAAAGGTTATTCCAAAAATAAAACAACACCACCACCACCATTATGTGAGATAGATTGCAAGAGCAAAAAAGTATTTTGTTCAAGATAGAAGAACACATAACATTGCAGATATTTTTTTTCTATCTTGTAATTCATCCCAAAGAATATTGCATACAAGTTTTGGGCAAGTACATATAAGTTAGGTGTTTTAACCAAAAATTTCCCTCCCATTTTTCTTCAAGACATTCTCCTAAGGTCCTCACTTACTCAAGGTTGCATAAGAATTGATCAGACAAATTATCCTTTTAAGCAATGGGTCCACAATTAGGGTTTTGTATTTCTCAAGGAAGTTTGGGTTTCTAAGGTCTCAAGTTGTTTTCATGGTTCTTAATATGTCCCCAATGATGCTCATACCAAGTTTCAAGCCCTGCATCACAAGTTTTCTCAATCAATGGCTCAGATGACTGAAATTAAATGTATTGGGTAAAATGTCAACTGTGGCCAACATACAGTCAAACCTCAAGATTTTTGGTCAACATCAAGGTTTTGAAGTCATATTCATCATTTTATTAAATGTTGATCATGATTCCTCAAGAAAATCTCTCAAATCATCAAAAGTCAAAAGTTGCCAAATTAGGGTTTCCTTAGGAGAAGTCAACTAAAATTTGACCAAGCATAACATTCACATGCTTCATCAATTTTTCCCCAACCAAAGATTATTTTAAAGGGAATTAAATTCTCTACAACTTTGTATCTCTAAGCTCAAGTCTAAAAATGCTTCATTTGATAGATATGGGTCAATACATTACAAGTTATTTCAAAAGTCAATAAAAATACACTTTTTGTCAAGGCAACTTACATCAAGGTAAAGTCTTCAAGCAAAAATGATCAACATATATATTTTAGGGAACATCTTGAGGTTTCCAAAAAGTTCAATATCACATAATCATGCTAAAAAATTGTGAGGGATCATGAAGATTGGGTCTGGCACAAGATTGAGCTCAAAAAGATATGTTTCCATGCAAAAAAAAAATTAAATCAAATATTTTGTCATGAAATACAAAGATTTGATTCATGTTTATTGACCTAATTTATTGCCATAAATAGAGAACACATTCATCTCAAGGGATCACGAAATTGCCTCCAAAGAAAGTCTCAAGAAAAACCCTAAGAAATCTCAAAATCTCAACTTTTGTCAAAACTAGGGCAAACTTGAAATCAAAGATTCAACCATCTTCAAGGCCAAGCGACCATTCAAATCAACTCCCGAGGTACCATAGAGTAAGTTGGGATCATTATTGACGATCAAAAGTTCCTGAAACCTACATTCCATGCATCGCCGGTTTCATGTTTTTTTTTGTTGTGAAATTCATATTTTAATATTCATGATGCTTTGATTGAAACTAACAATTCTAATGTGTTTCTGAGATAAATTAATGCAAATTTCACATATATTATGCATCACCCATTCTCAAACACCAACGAGCTCTTAACTTAGTGGCAAGCGATGCAGTAAAAAGCTAGGAGGGCGTGGGTTCAACACCCACCCCATGCAGTTTTTTTTCTTCCTATTTTTGTCTTAACCTAATTTCTTTCCTTTTTCTCTTTTCTAACCCTATTTTTTATTAATAAATTATTAAACTAACCTAAATTTTTTACTAATAAATTAAGATTAAGTTTTTTTAACTAATATTCTATTTTAATGATATATTAAATTAATTAATATTTTTCTTAATATTAAAATTAATTAGAATTAGGATTCTTTTAATCAATAATCAATTTTTGACATATTTTTTGTTTACTAACTAATTAGGCTAATTAATATTTTCTTAAATATTAAAATCAATTAGAATTTAGGTTTTAATTACTATTATCATTTAAATTATTTTCTATAAAAATACAAAAATACAAACTTAGGTTTTATAACATTCAAACATTTTTCTAAACATTTTCTTATTTATTTTTGCTATTTATTTTCTTAGAAAAGTGTATAGGTTGCACTATTTAATTGTAATAGCTTAGATTTATTTTCTCGCACTTTTTCTCTATTATGTATCTGCTCCCAGAATGTAATAGTTTTAGTGTTTACTTTCCCGCATTTTTATACTTATGAACCTCTCTCAAAGCCATGTAATAGCTTAGGACTTTACATTTCGAACTTTATTTTTCTGTACATATTATTTAACTGCTAGTAATTGGGGTTTGCATGGAAAGACTAAAAACAATATAGAAAACACTAATCTCAAGATAAAATAACTGAATCAATACACTCTTCACACTTGTACCTCTAGGGTACCCTCTCTTGTTGCCTTACAAAATATTGGTCACGTCCCTCGAAAGTAGGGATACTTTAGCAAAAGACCCTCAATCAAATCATCATCATACAAAAGATCATAGTCCCTCAATGTCCCTCGAGTTGCCTACGGAAAAATGATCTAGTCCCTCGAGTTGCCTACGAATAATATGATGATTGTCCCTTACGAAATTGCTAAAGTATCCTTACATGTTGTCTTCGATGATCATACGATGATCTTACGCCTGTCCCTTCACATCCCATAAATAGGGCTACCTACCAATTAATGGTATGAATAGTACTATCTCTAAAGGAGAAGGAAAAGTACAAGAACGACCTTGAGTGGATAGAACTGTTAATCGATCGCTCACAAATTACTTAAAAAAACAAAATATTTTACACAAACACTTTCAAAGATATTTTAAAACACTTTATACGCATTCTTGAGGGCTGATACAAGAATCATTACAAAGTTTCTCCTTACATTGACAAATTTCAAAATATTTTTCAAACACACACAAAAGGAAAATTATAAAAGTGAGCTAAGCGATTAAGAACCCATAGATAACCACAGATGAAAAGGGTGCTAACACCTTTCTTTGTCATAACTTACCCCCCGAATTCAAAATTTATCAAAGGTCTTTCCCGTTCTTTTCACAATTCTTCATTAGATAAAAGAAAAGTCGATGGTGACTCTTGCTATCCGCAACATTTACGATAAAACGTTAAACAAGTCAGTTCTCCTACTATATTACATTAGGTTTATGGTAAAATGTATTTAACAAGTATTTTTATAGTAAAATCTGATTATTTTATCCTTCGGTTATTAAAGGAATCGAAGGGATATATCATTTAGTATACACTTATAAAGAAATAAAAACATAAAGTGCAATAGTTGGGATTCAAAGTGTGTCCTGAATTATTTTTCCCCTCGGTTATATTATAAACTGATGGAATATGTGGTTTTTATTTTAAAAATAAATAAAACACGACGTTCCTTGACATTATACCTCAGTTTTTTTTGTTGAGATAAAACTTTATCATGAAATGTATTATATGTAGTAGTTAATTGAGAAGAAGAACGATAATGATGGCAGATCTTAAGGTTAACACTCAAACTCAAATCAATATGCGAGGTTACTTGAATTTTGCACATTCTCTATATATGGTAGAGAAGGAATAACTAACTCGCTAGTAATTAGACGTGGATTGCATAGAGTAGTTTGATGCATTTGCAGTTAAGATATTTTATGATCACTAGAATGATAATCTTTGTGTATTAGGACGATTCTGATAGAAGTGGAACTTTTATCTGACTATTGGTTGGGATCAATGTGGTCGGCTTAAATCCATCTGAAGTCGATCTGATCGGCTCAAAATAATTTATATTTTTAAATAACTTTTAAATTTGAAATGCATCTTATTTGAATTAAATGACTATTGTTTGAAAAAAAAAATATAGAAAAATAATTATGTAATGAAACTTAAATGGATATTATATGTTTATTTCAAATAATACTCATTTTATTTTGTTTTTATCAATAAATAGGTAACATGGGAATAAGTTTTAAAAGAGATAAGTTGGACGGTTTGTAAAGCACTTGATTTTTACACTAGTGTCCCTTATTCAACTCTTACTAGTGTCCCGTTCTAGTAAGATTTTTTTTTTATCCAAAAAAAATCTTACTAGAAACAATTTTTGTTTTCTATGTTTTAAAATTCCAAAAAAGTTTAAAATAAATAGGTAGTATGGAAGATTTATTCAACGGTACATATTAGCTTAGTTGGTTGAGAGCTTGGTCATTTGTTCTCATGTGTTGGTATTTCTATTTGTTCTCTTGTGTTGGTTTTTCAATCCTAGCAGGGAAATTTTTGTTAGAATTAATTTAGATTTTATAATTAATTTGATATTAATTTATATTTAGGAATATTTTTTAGATTGTTTATATCTTTGTTAGAATATATATATCTTAGATCTTCTTATATCTTTGTTAGAAGATATATTTTAGATTTAATTTTGTGTATAAATAGCCTAGTGAAGTAGGTTATTGTAATTCATTGTAAATCCTTATTTTGAAGCTATCAGTAAATATTCCTTTTGCCTTTTATCTTCCTTGTGCACCAACAATTGGTATCTAGAGCTCCGGTTCAAAATCAACGGGAAAAGAAGTATTGTGATTAAGAATTACAATATTCTGATTCTAGGAGATTTTTGAGAAAACATTGATTTGGAAACTCTGCGTAAATTGCATAAGGTAGAAGATGAACGAAAACGATGGCGATATTCATTCCAAGCTTCCAGTATTTGATGGCAAAAACTGGAATCATTGGAAGATCCAGATGCGCGTGTTATTTGGTTCTCAAGATGTGTTAGAACTTGTTACTGATAGCTATAACCTGTTAGCAGTAGATGCAACAGAGGCCCAGAAGATAACATAGAAGGCGCTGAGGAAGAGAGATCAGAAGGCGTTGTTCTACATCCATCAATGTGTGGATGCGAATATGTTTGAGAAGATTGTTAATTCTGAAACAGTGAAGGCTGCATGGGACACACTGGTCAGATGTTACGGTGGTGATGCAACAGTGAAGAAGGTGAAGCTTCAGTCTCTCAGAAAGCAATATGAGAATCTCAACATGAAGGACAACGAGAAGGTTTATGAATACATTTCTAGAGTGATTCTGATCACTAATGAAATGAAAACTTATGGAGAAACTCTGCCTGAACAAGTAATCATTGAGAAGATCTTGAGATATTTAACTTCTCAGTTTGATTACATTATGGTAGCAATTGAACATTCTAAAGATCTGAGCACCATGGGAGTTGAAGAGTTGCAAAGTAGTCTAGAGGCGCATGAGTTGCGCATGACTGCAAGAACTTCTGAGAGGGAAGTAGAGCATCAGACTCTGAAAGTAACTTCTGGTAAGAAGCATCAGAAACAGACTTGGTCAGAATCCAGGAAGAAAACTAATGGTGGTCAAAAGTCAGAAGCTTCAAATTCTGATAGGAAGAAGAATGTCCAGAAGGGAAAGGAGAAGTCTGACAAGAAGAATGTTCAATGTTATTGTTGCAAGAACTTTGGTTACTATACCATAGATTGCTGGTCCAACAAAGAAAGGAAGTCAGAAGAAGCAAATATAGCAAGAGGAGACTCTGATGATGAACCTGTGCTACTGTTGGCTTATGAACCTGATGATCTGAATTCATCAGAATGGTGGTATATGGACACAGGGTGTTCAAACCATCTTACTGGAAATAAGAAGTGGTTGGTTGACTTTGACTCTGGGAAGAGTACAAAGATCAGATGTGCTGATGATAAATACCTCAATGCAAAAGGTATGGGAAATGTCAGAATCATCCTAAACAATGGGAAAGTAGCAGTGATCCAGAATGTTTGGTATGCACCTGGCATGAAAAGCAATCTGATGAGTGTGGGACAACTGGTTGAGAAAGGTTTTTCAGTTACCATGAAGGAAAATATTCTGAAGTTGTATGACTGTAATCAGAAGCTGATTATGGAGTCAGAGCAGGGAAGGAACAGAACATTCAAGGTGAATGTTAGAACTGCAGACTCTGAATGTCTTAGTGCAACAAGTGTTGTCAAGGAGAGTAAGCTGTGGCACAGAAGATTTGGTCATCTGAATTTCAAAAGTTTAGGGCATCTGAAATCAAAGAATCTGGTACATGGAATTCCTACAATCAAGAAGCCTGAAAAGTCATGCAAGGTGTGCATGGAAGAGAAACAACCAAGATTACCCTTTGAATCAGAAGTAGCTCCAAGAGCAAAACATGCCTTGGGAGTAGTACATTCTGATGTGTGCGGTCCGTTTCCAATAGCATCGACTGGAGGGAATAAATACTTTGTGTCATTTGTTGATGATTTCACCAGAATGACATGGGTATCTCTCATAAAGTTCAAACACGAGGTGTTTGCTGAATTCAAAAAGTTCAGACCGATGGCTGAGAATCAGAGTGGCCAGACTCTAAAAATTCTTAGAACTGATGGTGGTGGTGAGTATAACTCCACATAATTCAGAAGTCTTTGTGAGGAGAATGGAATTGAGCATGAGGTTACTGCTCCATATACTCCTCAACATAATGGTCTTTCTAAAAGAAGAAATCGTACTTTGCTAGATATGGTGAGAAGCATGCTGAAAGAGAAGAAGCTTCCTCATACTCTGTGGGGAGAAGCTGTTGCAACTGCATGTTATGTGCTCAACAGATGTCCAACAAAGAAATTAAAGGAAATAGTTCCTATTCAGAAGTGGAATGGAGATAAGCAAAGTGTTAGTCATCTGAAGGTGTTTGGTTATGTATGTTACAAACATGTCCCAAAAGCCAGAAGACAGAAGTTGGATGATAAAAGTAAAGTGATGTTGCTGGTGGGGTATCACAGTACAGGTTCGTATAAACTTTATTGTCCAGAAACTAACAAAGTTGAGTTCAGCAGAGATGTCATTATAGAGGAATCAAAAGTTTGGAATTGTGAAAAGTATCGTCATGACTCTGATGACAGAACTTCTGAAGAAAGGTCAGAAACACATGTTTCTGAAGCTGGTAAAGACTCTGACTCTGAAGAAGATACAAAAGGAGAAGATGATTCTGACTCTGACTCCGATGGTGATCCAGACTCTGAAGACAGTCAAGGTTCTAGAGAAAGTCCAATTGCTGAAGCAAGTGCTTCTGAAGGGGAAAGTTCTGGTGTCCAAAGTTCTGAAGGTCCAGTTTAGAGGCAACAAAGAGTCAGAAGCATCCCAAGAATATTTGCAGAGTTTAACATGTTGCTAGACACTGAAGTAAACTCTGAAGGAGAAGTTATTCAGTGTGCAATGTTAGTAGACTCTGAACTCGTGAGTACAAAAGAGGCTCTTAAGCAACACGTTTGGTTACATGCCATGAAAGAAGAACTTGATGCTATAGAGAGAAACAAGACTTGGAAGCTGACATAACTTCCAAAAGGCAAGAAAGCCATCATCGTCAGATGGATTTTCAAGCAGAAGCTAAATCTAGATGGATCAATTGGAAAACACAAAGCGATATTAGTAGCAAGAGGCTTCCTACAGAAGCCCGGGCTAGATTACTTTGAAGTGTTTGCACCTGTAGCGAGACATGAAACAATCAGACCAGTGATTGCAATAACTGCTAACAGGAATTGGCCTCTGATGCATTTAGATGTAAAATATAAATTTTTGAATGGTCCATTACAAGAAGAGGTGTATGTTTCACAACCTCCTGGATTTGATAAAAAGAATCAGGAATGGATGGCGTTTAAATTACACAAAGTATTGTATGGATTGAAGTAAGCGCCCAGAGCTTGGAATTTGAAGATTGATTCGTTTTTCAAGGAACAAGGGTTTCAGAAGTGTAAGATGGAGTATGGTGTTTATGTTTAGCACACTTCAGAAGATAATATGATTCTGTTCTATTTGTACGTTGATGACATACTACTTACATGAAGTTCTGAACAAGAGATAGTTGAGTTCAAGAAAGTTCTGATGAATGCATTTGAGATGACAGATCTTGGAAAAATGAGTTTCTTTCTAGGGATGGAATTTATGTACTCTGAGAAAGGAATCATTTTACATCAGATGAAGTATGAACTAGAGATTCTGAAGATATTTAAGCTAGAAAATTGCAAGGTTGCTATCACACCTGCTGATACGAATCAGAAGTTGGACTCTGATTATGATGGAGAGGATGTGAATGCTACAACCTTCAAACAGATGGTTGGTTCTCTAAGGTATTTATGTAATACCAAACATGATATTTGCTATGCAGTTGGAATGATTAGCAAATTTATGAGCAAACCAAAGTGGTCCCATTACCAAGCTGCAGTCAGGATTCTGAGGTATGTGAAGGGAACTCTGAAATATGGAGTGTTATTTTCGTCTGGAAGAAAGATCGAATCAGAACTTCTGAGTTATTATGATTCTGATTGGTGCGGAGATAAAGTTGACAGAAGAAGTACTTCTGGGTACTTATTCAAATTTCTGAGAGGTCCTATTTCTTGGTGTTCCAAGAAGCAACCTGTTGTTGCTCTATCAACTTGAGAAGCTGAATATATTGCAGGTGCTCTGACTGCATGTCAAGCTGTGTGGATTCTGAACTTGCTAAAAGATCTGAAGATTGAGGTAAATAAACCTCTGAAGCTGATGATTGATAACAAGTCTGCAATCAATCTTGCCAAGAATCCAGTGTTGCATGGGAGAAGCAAGCATATTGAGACCAAGTATCATTTTTTGAGGAATCAAGTTCAGAATAGAATATTAGAGGTTGTGCACTGTAGCACTCAGAAGCAGCTGACAGATGTTCTGACAAAGGCTATCAAAACTGATCAATTTCTTGGTTTAAGGGATGGAATTGGTGTTGTCAGTTTTGGGTAAATATAAATTAAGGGATGGTGTTAGAATTAATTTAGATTTTATAATTAATTAGATATTAATTTATATTTAAGAATATCTTTTAGATTGTTTATATCTTTGTTAGAAGATATATATCTTAGATCTTCTTATATCTTTGTTAGAAGATATATTTTAGATTTGATTTTGTGTATAAATTGCCTAATGAAGTAAGTTATTGTAATTCATTGTAAATCCTTATTTTGAAGCTATCAGTAAATATTCCTTTTGCCTTTTATCTTCCTTGTGCACCAATAATTTTTAACAAAATTATAAAATAGTTTAAAAAAAATCGAAGTGGAAAAAAATCAACCTAGCTGTGCATGTCATCTAAAAGAAACTTAAAATTAAAATAATGCCTTTTATAGGGATATTTTTTCAATTCCACCCACTTGCCATGTGCAAATATTAACCCATAAAAACACTACTAAAAAAATGACATTTGAGAAAAGGTTTTTACATCAGGTATAAAAATATACGATGTAAAAAATAAAATTAAAAACATTTTACATCAGGTATTTATTTGTAATGATATAAACAATATGAAAAAAATATTTTTCGCTATCTATTACATCGGGCCATTTAATCCACCGATGTAAAAGGTTTCGTGAAAAAAACACGGTGGCAGTTTTGTAAATAACAAACCAGGTGGCAGAATTGTAAATAAAAAATACACCAGATATTACATCGGTTCCTGCATTCCACCGATGTAAAAAAGTTCGTGGAAGATTGGTAATATACAAAATAGGCTAACCCTTACATCGGGTTATTTATTCCACCGATGTAAAAAACATGAAAAACCTTACATCGGTCCTTTCGTTAAACCGATGTAAAAAACCTCAAATTGTAACTGCTACATCGGGCCAATGCTTGCACCGATGTAAAAAACATAAGCTCCTACGAACCCTTACATCGGGCCAATGCTTGCACTGATGTAAAAACTAATATATATAATTT
Organism: Vicia faba; assembly: GCA_948472305.1. Lineage (NCBI taxonomy): Eukaryota > Viridiplantae > Streptophyta > Magnoliopsida > Fabales > Fabaceae > Vicia > Vicia faba. The sequence goes on from OX451737.1 coordinate 113,163,379, forward strand.
GGAAATAAACCCAGAATGCGAATTATTTCGTCATTGTTCCACTTCTCAGTCCGTCTCGCCTACGAATGCACCCTTGCTGCTACTCCGTCCGTCTCCGCCCGTATCTGCCCGTCTCCGCCCGTATCGCCTACGCCGTCTCCGCCCGTATCCTCCCTCCGCCGTCTCCTCACAGATCTGCCGTCTCCTCGCAGATTCGCCGCCGGCTACACGAAGATGGAGGCGTTTCTCCAGCCGTCACACTGCCGCCGTCTTTGTCGTCTTCGAAACCTCCTACGCTGTCCAACTACGATTCTGGTACGAAATTTTCTATTTTGTTCAACTTCATTGTATATCTATGGATTTCTAAGAGTTATATATACAAAAAAGTTTTTAAGATATTTTTGTTTCTTTGTTTGCTACTGAGATTCATTATAAAAAATTAGAAGTACATAGAAAAATAATTAGAAGATTATACTATGAATCTATTATTTTGTTTATATCTGTTTTTTAATTACTAAACAGTTTATTATTATTAGAGAGGTTAATTAAGTCTAATTAGTTATAAATAGTATATATTTTGTATAAAGTTAAGAATATAGTACATGTTGTGTATAATTAGTCATTCTTTTTCATTAGAGAAATTGTCTACTTAGAAACCTCCAAAAAAAGCGTTAATGGCCCTCTCAGAAACACACAGTTTATCTTTAACCTATAAAAATTAATAGAGTTATCACTTTGCCATTAAATTTTGATTCTATTTTTCTTTCTCCGCGAAGCAGCGCAACTTGCAATCTCGGAATCTCCGTGAAGTAGCGCAGTCGCGGGAACATCCTTCGTCAGACCTTCCTCCGTGTGAACATAGTTATGGATCGTAGTTGGATGAGAGCTAATCGATTAAGTGACGAGTACAAACACAGAGTGATGGAATTTCTACAGTTTGCTGAAAGTAATGATGAAAAAAGTCTTCCTACACTTTTTCTCTGTCCATGTGTTCGTTGTGCAAATAAAGAACCAAAACGTAGTAAGAAAGAAATCATGGATCATCTAATTTGTGTAGGGATTTATCAAAGTTATACAGAATGGATATGGCACGGTGAAGTGGTAGCAAAGTCAAACGTGTCTCAAAGAGATGATGTTAGTGTAGAAATGGATGATCGTCTAGAAGACATGATGCGTGATATTGGACAAGATTAGTTTAAGAGGGCACATACGTATGATACTATATGCAGTGACAAGGATAAACCATTGTACCCGAGATGCAAAAAATTTACACGTCTGTCAGCCGTGTTAAAATTATTTAATCTGAAGGCAAAGAATGGGTGGACTGACAAAAGTTTTACCGAGTTGCTTGAATTGTTGACCGAAATGCTTCCTGAAGGTAATGTAATGCCAAGTCATTATTACGAGGCGAAGAAAATATTGTGTCCAATGGGTTTGGAGTATGAAAATATACATGCATGCCCTAATGATTGCATATCATACAGAAAAGAGTATATAAACTATAATCATTTCCCGAAGTGCAAGGCTTCACGCTATAAAAAGAAAGATGGTGAATCAATTGATGATGAGGTGGTAAAAAAGGGTCCTCCGGTGAAAGTGGTATCGTACATACCAATAATTTCAAGGTTCAAGAGATTATTTGCCATGGCAGATGACGCAAAGAATCTTAAATGGCAGGCAGAAGAAAGAAAATATGATGGACAAATTCGTCATGTAGCTGATTCTTTGCAATGGAAGAAAATAGATTCTTTGTTTCCAAATTTTGGCAAAGAGTCAAGAAACCTTAGACTTGGACTTGCTACTGATGGAATGAATCCCTTTGGTAATCTGAGTACTAATCATAGTTCTTGGCCTGTTCTCCTGATGATTTACAACCTATCTCCTAGGCTGTGCATGAAGCATAAATATATTATGTTATCAATGATAATATCGGGCCTAAAACAACCAGGAAATGACATAGACGTTTATCTAAGTCCACTGATTGATGATTTAAGAGTGATGTGGGAGGAAGGGGTGGATGTTTTTGATGCGTATTCTGGCGAACAGTTCAATATGCGTGCCATGTTGTTTTGCACCATCAATGATTTTCCTGCATATGGTAATTTGTCTGGGTATAAAGTTAAAGGGCATAAGGCGTATCCTATATGTTAAAAAGACACATGTTACCATCAGCTTGAAAAAGGAAAGAAGACCGTTTATCTCGGGCATCGAAAATTTATAAAATGTTATCATCCATATCGTAGATTGCAGAAAGATTTCAATGGGGAACAAGAGCATGGTGTTGCTCCAAAGCCCTTGTCTGGAGAGGAAGTTTATCAGCGACAACATGGACTTGATGTTGTCTTTGGAAAGTACAAAAAATGATCTACTGTGAAAATGTATGGAAAAAGAGACCAATTTTCTTCGATCTTCCATATTGGTCTAGTCTTGACGTAAGACATTGTATTGATGTGACGCACGTGGAGAAAAATGTATGCGATAGTGTAATCGGAACACTTCTCAACATTCAAGGCAAGACAAAAGATGGTATTAATGCTCGTCTGGATTTGGGTTTGATGGGTATACGAGAAGAGTTAACTCCACAACATATAGGTAACAAGACATATTTGCCTCCTGTCTGCTACACTTTGTCTTAAAAAGAGAAAACAAGCTTTTGTGAGTGTTTACAAAGTATCAAAGTGCCACGTGGTTACTCATCAAATGTCAAGAGGCTTGTATCAGTTAAAGATCTTAAATTAGTTGGCTTAAAATCTCACGACTGTCATATCTTAATGCAACAACTACTACCATTGGCTATTCGTGGGATATTTACTAACAACGTCAGGAAGACTATAACTAGGTTGTGCTTATTTTTCAATGCAATTTTTTGTAAAGCCATTGATCCACTAAAGTTAGACGATTTGGAAAGTGAGGCTGCAGTTATCTTGTGCCAATTAGAGATGTATTTTCCTCCTTCATTTTTTGACATTATGGTTCACTTGATTGTTCATCTAGTAAGGGAGATTAGATTATGTGGTCCAATTTTTTTACGGTGGATGTATCCAATAGAGCGATACATGAAGATTCTAAAAGGGTATACGAAAAACCCACATCGTTCAGAAGCATCGATTATTGAGAGGTACATTGCATAAGAAGCAATTGAGTTTTGTTCTAACTATTTGTCAGGAGTGGATGTTGTAGGGGTTCCCAAGTCTCGTCATGATGGAAGATGTGAGGGTGTGGGTACACAAGGTTTAAAAGTCAAGAGCTTAAGTCTTGACGTGGTTGTTCAAGCGCATTTGTATATATTGAATAACATAGATGAAGTTCAACCTTACTTATCTGCTCACAAAAGCATCATAAAGAAAAAGTACCCCAAGATGAGTGAAAGAGGGTTGTTAAAAGAGCATATTAAGAGTTTCTCTGAGTGGTTTAAAGAAAGAATTGCTAATGAAGATAGTGTTTCTAATACAATTAAGTGGTTGTCTTATGGGCCTAAATGTAACATAATTACTTGGAGTGGATATGATATTAATAAAACCTCTTTTTAAGTCAAAGGATGACCGTAGTACCACGCAAAATAGTGGGGTAATAATTGTGGCCGAGTCCATGCACTTCTCTAGTGCTAAAGATGAAAACCCGGTTATGGCATCTACGCCGTACTTTGGGGTGATTGAAGAGATTTGGGAAGTTAATTATGTTGTGTTTAAAGTTCCTGTATTTAAATACAAATGGATTGATATCAACAGTGGTGTAAGAATCGATGAATTTGGAGTTACACTGCTTGACCTTAGCAAGTTAGCTTATGCGAACGAACCTTTCATCATGGCATCTCAAGCAAAACAAGTGTTTTATGTCACAGATCCTTCTAATAAAAAGTGGTCAGTGGTTTTACAAGGAAAGGTCCATGATAGTGATGAAAATCATGATGAGAATCTTAATATTTCTGAAACTCATCATTTCTCAACAAATGTGACTACATTCATTGAAGAAAATGAAGGGGATGATGTGCATGTTATTCGCATAGACCATGAAGAAGGGATATGGGAGGACTAGTAAATTTTTTTTTATAAGTTAATTCCACGTTACTTTATTTTCTAATTGTTTTTATTTTGTGCTTAATTTTATTTCTAATTGTTTTTATTTTGTGCTTAATATTATTTCTAATTATTTTTATTTTGTGTAAACAGATACATGGGTGATTCAAACGACAACCCTTCTTCATCTAGTAATCCCAATAAAAGAAGAGTTAGAGGTCCCACTTTCATGACACAAATTGACAAAGTTCATCAAACAGGTGAAAAGATAAAGGTCGAGTTTAATGCAAGAACCTATGAATGTATTGGTGTTGGTAAAAATGCTACACATTTTAAGAGTTATATAGCATGTCTTGCTCAGAAGTACTGTAGTATTGTGAAAAATGATTGGAAAGAAGTAGATGAAGGCGTAAAAGATGCTATTTGGACTGATATTCAGGTATTTTAAATACAATACTTTATTATATTTTATAATCATATACTAATTAACAACATATGACATATACTATATTTGTAGGCTCATTTTACTATTCCAGAATGTAAATATCCAAAGAAGGATAGGTTGAAGAAAGAATGGATTAAATATGCAGGAGAGCGATGGAGAGGTTTTAAGACACAACTCACAGACAAATATATTAATCATCCTATAGAAAATGATCCTCCTCCATATGTCAAGTATAACTTTATTACGGAAGACGCATGGAAAGAGTTTATCAAGATTCGAGATACTCCTGAATTTAAGGTTAGTAGGAGTTATATGTTTTTGTGTGCATAAATTTTTTATTATATTTAGTGATTAATTACTTTTTGAGTTTATAATAGGAAAAAAATCAAAAGGGTAAGGATAATGTGGCTAAGAATGTATACCCACACTTATTGTCTCGTGGAGGGTATCGCTTGCTTGAGGAGAAAATTATGAAAGAAAAGTCGTCATCGAGAGATAATTTTACATTAGATGATAATAGTAGTCCATCTCCACCATCACACCATGAGTTATGGAAGAGAGCACGACAAAAGAAAGGAGGAGAATACACATCAAAATCTACACAAGAGGTTGCTGAAAAAATTGTAAGTAAACAATGAAAAATAATTCAAGTATCATTATATTTGTGATTGATTAATTGTGGTTTTTATATTTTATAGGATTCTCTAGTTCAAGAAGCTGAAAAAGGTGCAATTGTTCTGGATGGACGTAACGATATCTTAACATTAGCCATTGGAACATCTGAGCATGGAGGTCTTGTTCGTGGTGTTGGAAAACTCCATAAACAAAACACTTACTTTGGAAGGCCACGTCAACATATTGACGTAAATGAACAACTTGCAACATTAGAAACAAAACTTAGAGCTGAACTTGAAGAAAAGTTGGTTGAAGAGCGTAATATGTTTCAACAATCATTAATGGAGACACTTAAGTCAATGAGTTTATCACAAAGCATGGATAATATTAAATGCATTGAAAATGGAAATTATCGATGGAAGCGGAAAAGGAAGTTGTTCAGTTGCAAAAGGAAGCACAAAAGGCGTGGAAGTTGATGATGTTCAGAGATTGTTACTCATGGTTTTGAAAATAGATGATAACCATTTGGAAATACAATTAAGTCATTGTGCGAGTGTCTCTAATTTTTATATTTAAGCTAAGTGTATCAGAGAGTTATTGGTGGATTTAGGTCATTGGCTTGACGTGTCTATTCTGCAAATTTGGTGCACGTAAATACATTTTATTGTTTTATTAAAGTCAATCTCTATTAATATGTTATATCTCTCATCACTTTGATTCTAATGTTTATTTTAAAAGTATTCAGGTATATTCATCGTGTATGTCTTAAGAATTCCATTTCAGAATTATATGGATTTATGGATCCTGCTAGGTGTATTTATAATGATAATGGAGCGAAATCTCAAGAGGATGTTAAAAATTACGTACTAGAAAAGTTACGTGATGAAAATAGAGTGTGCCACTTACTACCATTAATTCATGGGTAAGAATTTTTATGAAATTGTGTTTTATATTATTTAATTTTGATAACATATATATTTTATGTGACTTTTCTGTTTCCACACACACGTACAGGAGACATTGGCAATTAATAGTCATGTGTCCAAGAGACAATTTAGTTGTCGTATTTTGTTCACTTCATCGGGAAATTGACCAGAACACGAAGAAAATTATTACAAAGTAAGTTTATCTTTCATGTGACTTTCATTGGCAACTAATAGTTATGTGATTTTTCGTTGGCGAGTAAATTTAGTTATATGATGTTTATCTTTCTGTATTAGTTCTTTTGAGATTCATCAAATGGCGAATGAAAATAGAAAAAAGACTACATGGCTTCATCCCAATGTAAGTGTGATGTAAATTGTAATTCTATAGTTAAATTTATGATAAGTATTCACTAATTATGTCATTCAATTGTAGACAAGACAACAACATAACTCTAATGATTGTGGATACTATGTGATGAAAAATATGTTGGATATTGTCTCTGCTAATATAACCGAGAATTGGATGCAGGTACTAAAAATAACTTTGATTTGTCATTTACTTTTTGTTTTTCGACTTAATATGAATTTTTAAAAAATAACTCTATATTATTATATTTATGTATTATAGGTATTTGATGACCCAACAAAATTAACACAAGATGATTTGTATGATTTGCGACTCCGTTGGGCAAAATGTTTCTTTGAGTTATATAAAAATTAAGTTTATCTGGTGAGTTTTATAGCATTGTCTAAGTTGTGGTTTTTGCACATAATTGTTATTATTGAGTTTTTGCACATTACATGTGGTTTTTGCACATGTATTGAGTTTCTTGATTTTTTTTTGCTGATGTTAATTGTTATTATTTATTGTCAGGCAATGTGATTTTGGTGTTGTCTACCGAAGCTATAACTCATCTACTTGTGGATTTTATATTGGTAATTCAAGTTTGGAAAAAGACTTATAAATAGTTGAATATTTTTGTATGTTTTGTGAAGAATATGTATTTGTAAGTTTGTCGTGAGTTTGTTTGTTGTGATACAATACAAGTTTGCAATACAATTGTTCATTTTGTATGTTTGTTGTGAAAAATATGAAAATTTCGACCTAGATCTGGTCTATGTGATGTTGGAAAGCTATGAAATTTATATAGCGACATAAATATAGTCTGTGTGATATTGGAAATATGAAAAAATGGGTACCAATTTTATTTTTACAGAAAAACATTCAGAAAATAAATAATTTATTCTAAAAAAATTACTTACATTTTACATCGGTTATTACTCCCAACTGATGTAAAAACTTTCAAAATTGTATATATTACATCGGGCTTAGATGACAATCGATGTAAAAAAGGGACTTTTTACATCGGTCCACACGTTTAACCGATGTAAAAAGTTGCGTCAATTTTTTTAAAATAATGTTATAATTATTTTTTACATCATTCTTAGATCACAACCGATGTAAAAAAGAGACTTTTTACATCGGTCCGCACGTTTTAACTGATGTAAAATGTTGCGTCAATTTTTTTAAAATAATGTTATAATTGTTTTTTACATCAGTCTTAGATCACAACCGATATAAAAAAAAGGACTTTTTACATCCGACCCAGAATCGATGTAAAAAGTCTCTGATTTACTATATCGTCTGACTTTACATCGGACCCAGAACCGATGTAAAAAGTCATTTCTGCACTAGTGAAAGTTTCAAATTTGTAAATAATGAAACCTTGTTTTAATGGAAATTTAAAAATATATGATTGTTAAAACTGAATACAGTATATAAATAAGATAAATTTAAAACATTTCCAAATTTTTTTATTCGCATAAAAATAATAAAATTAAAATGGAGGAGAGACTCCAGTGTTTTATTATGTGACACAAAAATATTATTTAATCTGATAAAAAATTTAACCGAACAATGCTAAGAACTATTATATTGTACGAGATAAAATATTGGACGATCAATAATCAATACAAAAATAAAGTAAGTGTAGTTAAGATTATATCGTACGAGATAAAATGTTGGACGATCAATAATCAATACAAAAATAAAATAAGTGTAGTTAAGATGAAAATGTTGTGTATAATGTGTGGTAACATCTATAGATAAAGATGTTGCGTATAATATGCGGTAACACCTATAGATAAAGATGTTGCGTATAATGTGTGGTAACACCTATAAGATAAATAACGTCAATATTAGATAAAATGCTGGAGTAACACTTATAATATAGAAGATGATAAAAAATAAACTTAGATTGTTTGGACATGAACATATACAAGATCAATAGATTCTAGTATAAGAATAATGAATCAGATGGAGAAGAGTCAAACAATTAGAGGTAGACGAAGATGTAAAAAAATTATAAGAATCACGAGATTAATGAATTTTAGATAGAAATATAGTCTTTGATAGAACATTACGATGTAATTTGATTCATGTAATCGACCTAATTTAATAGAATAAAACTTAGTTATTGTTGTTGTTTTATTTATTTTTTATTAAATATAACTTACAATTAGAATTTTAATATATATTTATACATGTAATTATGAGATTTTAATTTTTATATTAAATAAAATTAAAAATTTAATAATTATATAATATATTAAATTGCGACAAAAAACATATTATAAGTATTCTTGGCAATTATTTGTACAGAGATAAAATATTAATTTGTCAAAAATAGAAATCGTCTGAACTTTGTGACGAAAATGTTAATATGTCTCAAGTTGGAGATGAAATGTCAATTTTAATCTCAAATAAAATAATTTTTTTATCAAAATATTTGTGAAGAAAAATCGCCATAAATTTCCTTTCAATATAATTACTTTAGAATGGAAAAACTTTACCACAAAATTTCTCATTAATTTTTTTTATAATATTAATTTTTGAATAAACTAAAATGAATTATAACAATAAAGGACGATTATTAATTTATAATATCAGTGAGATTGATTCTCGAATTAATTATGAATGTTAAAATTGGGTAGCAATTTTCAATATTATAGAGCACAACTTTATCATTCTTATTTGATCATTCTTGATGAAACCATTGAACGCTTAGGTTCAACTACATCTTTTACATAATTTATTTATTTTTTTATTACGCTTTACAACAACACATATTTAATCCATGTACAAGTATACAAAATCCACCTTTAGTAAATCCTTTGGCGTTGCAATCTGATGGACAGTATGTAGGGCAGTATGATACGCAACAGACTTGTGGAGGTCCTGGTAAACCAATTAAGCATTGTTTTGTAAAATGCTCTCCTATTGGATTCTCCAAATTAGTATCAAATCCTGGACCAATCCAATGTTAAAATTTATATCATGTACAAAATTGTTATGGAAAATGAAACTCAAAAGATAAAACTAACATTCTTTCTAACCTGAAACCAAGACCAAACAAATGCATAAAAACCAAGACCAAAGATAGATATGAAATGCCATTTTGTATTGCATTATGAAAGGCTAACAACATGTTTTCATTATATAGACATCATTTTGTAAAGTATTATTAAAGTTAACTTTAGTAGTAATTACTAATAAATATAAATCTAATATTTTAATAGTACCTCAACAAAATCAGTCAAAGGACAAAATGTAAATTTAAATTTTAGGTGGTTATAATATCTATATACTTAATACAAATTTAAAGAAATTTATAATATAAAAAGGTGAATCTATCCGTTCCGATACTTTTGTTTTCTTATTCTAAAATCACTCCACGTGATTACTTTTATTATTTTTTATTTTAGATTTTAGAATTCTTTCACACAATTTCATGCTTCTGTTTTGTTGCCTCAAACAACTTATATCTAAGTCTATTTTGTAACTGCTATCCATAATGAGAAAACATAAAAAGAAGATAGAAGAATGGGAAACAAAAAGGAGAAGGTGCTAGAAGCAAAGCAGGTAACAACAATCCTTTCTTCCCTTTCTTCGATTCCTAATCATCATCCATCTTATTGCTTTTTCGCCCTTGCAGTCTCGCGCATCGCTCTTATCCTCCGCTCCTTCTTCTGCCGCGGTTGTGTCTGTTGGATTCAGTGGTTTTGTTGGTAGTTCGCGGCTCGATCCCCCTCCTTCAACTGAAGATTCTCTCCCTTTTGCAGTAAGTCTTCATGATTTCATGCCTGTTACTTATTTAATTAATGTAAATTGATATTTAATTTTGTTTTCAATCATAAGTCTATTTTTAATAATTAGGTATTGTTGTGTTCATAACTAGAGATAGCAAATAGATTAATTTATTATACTGTATTTTACTGAAGTGGCGATGATATTCATGCTATTTGTTCTGGACTGGGCCTGCCTCGACCCACGACACAAGTAAAGGTCCAGATCCAAGCAGTTCCTCGAGCTATGCTCGGAATCAGACCGCCCCGAGCATACCCAGTCACAGGCCACAACAGTTATGCCCGCCGCTACTAGCAACGAGCAGCATCCCCGACCGAGGGTACTCCAACTCGAGCCTTGCTCGAGCATCCTCCCCGTAGGGCAGACTCAGTCCCCTCCGGATGCTGCGGAATCCTTAGAGCTCCGGAAAGACCGTGTCTTTGTTCTTCCCTATTCTTCACGGAGCATCATCCAGGAAGGGGACCACGTGCGGGTCCCCACTACACACGTAGAACCTGGCAGTCCCTTTATTGGGCCAGCTTTGGTCGGTCTAATAAAGGGACATTGGCCCAACGCTGAGGGCTATAAATACCCTCTATTTCAAGAGGGTCAGGTATTCAATTGTTACGCACCTACATCCTATTTGCCTGCTCATTCCGTCTCTCATTTTATCTTCGGAGTGTCTTGCAGGTACCCCTCATCTCATTCAAATCCAGTTCGAGCCAGCTGTGACAGTCCAATTCTGATCCGGTAAGATCAGTGGCGCCGTCTGTGGGAAACTAAGCTTCCCCGTCTTACAAACTTTCAAATACCAAAAGCTAAAACCATCTTCCACCGTCATGGCTGACCAAACTCGGGACGACCAAAACGTCCGCGTCGTCGATGCTAGCAACAACCTCGCTGACAAGAACGGTGGCCCCGACAATGCCGGCAACCCCAACCATAATATGCTTCCTGGGGGCATCATCCCCGGGCCCTTAATCTACCGGGACGAAGCAACGACTTCATCTTCCTCAGTCCCTCCTCCGCTCGAAGAAGACAATCCAGCTCCCCCCAACTATCTAGCCGCCCAATTCCATGAGGTCCCTGTCCCCGCCGGGGCAGACGCTACAACCAGAGCACTGTTCGCGGCAATCAACCAGACCAACTACCTCATCTTTGCCCAAGGGGAAAGATTGAGGGTGCTAGAGGACGACAGAAGGTCCCCGAGGAGACACAGGAGGCCTCCAACCCCACCTCCTCGAAGAACGGAGGAACGCCCCCGATCTCCCCCACAGAGACAAGACTGGGGCATCTCGCGAAGCCCGTCGCCCCGACCACCAGGGCGGCGACCCACCTTGGAAAGAGAGCCAGTCATCGAAACCGGGAGGCGCGGCCACGGCCCTTCACGGTAAGAACGAAGGCATCCCGGAGACAGACACAAAGGAACATACCAACTGACATGTCGCTCGGGGAACATCCAACACGACCAGGGCCATCACGACCGACAATATATCAGGTCCCCTTCCCTCTCCCCGGAGCGAAGTGATGAGGACGACCCCCGCGGTCCCCTATCACAAGCTATCATGGAGGCGCCCATTCCCCCGGGCATGGAGAAGCCTCCACACCTGAAAGAATATGATGGAGTCGCCGACCCGGTCGATCATATAAACGGGTTCAAAGCTATGTTGCATTACCATAACATCGGGGGACCAATCAAATACCGGTTGTTCCCCACGACCCTCAGGAAAGCGGCAATGGATTGGTACAAGGGTCTCGCCCCGGGGTCAATCACCTCGTGGCGAAACTTGAAAAACCAATTCATAAGCTCGTACACGGCGTCACGGCGACATCCAAAGACCGAAGCGGCGCTCGAGGCCATCATCCAGAGGCAGGATGAGACCTTGAGAGAATTCATCAACCGCTTCAACCACGAAGCCATCCAGGTCCCCTGCGCGGACCACATGAAGAGATAACTGCTGGAGAGGGGCCTCCTCCCCGACACAAAATTCAGGAAAGCAATGGGTATCGAACCACCCCGAACGTTCGATGTTCTCCTCGAGAAGGACAGAGCCTACATAGACTACGAGGAAAGGGAAGCGACCAACATAGCCCGTGACCCCAGGACTCGCGGATCTAGCTGCAACCCGCGCCAAGAAGCCATTCCTCCTCGACGAACCGGGGAGAAAAGAAAAGACGACAAACCCCGAGACGTCCGAGAACAGAGAGGACCCTTGGGGCATTTCACAGAGTTCACTCCGCTCACAACTTTCTGCGAGCGTATCTTGGCGGAGTGTGCCAATACAAATTTCAAAGATGGCGGCGCCAAGCGCCCCCGACCAGCTCCTGCCAAGCCCGGGGTGGACAGGAGTAAATACTGTCAGTACCATAGGAGCCATGGCCATCTGACTGAAGACTGCGTCCACCTCAAGGACGCCATCGAGACCCTCATAAAAGGGGGGAGGCTCGCCCAGTACCGGCGAAACGACGCTCCTCATCGCGACGCCCGTGAGACAAGAGAAATGGAGGAGAATGCCCGACCATCTGACGAGTCAGTCCCTATCCAAACTGCCTTCGCCGTCACCAGAACCGAGGACTTCTACGTCCCCGAACACTTGCAAGAACCACTATCGATGCATAGCAGGTGGGAGCACTTTCCCTCCGCCATGGTCATCAATGGTGGGGGGTTCAACGACCTGACCATAAATTCAGCCAAGAGGAAGCTGGATGAATTGGTCGACAGGACACCTCCTTAGACGGTGACCTTTGAGAGGGTGAAGGGTAGGTCAGAACCTATCACCTTTTATCTCGAAGAGCTCCCCGGAGGGGCCCCTAAGTGGTCATTCCTCTGCTGATAAGAGCGAGAATGGCCAACTTTGACGTACATTGCGTCCTCGTCGATGAAGGAAGTTCCGTCGATGTAATGTACAACCAACTATTTTGGACCCTGCAACTCGACGACTCGCACCTCTCACCTTATGTGGGATCAGACCTGCAGGGCTTTAACGGCTCGACTTCCAAACCTTGGGGATACGTCGAGCTCATGGTTACGTTTGGGGAGGATACAACAACGAGGCAGGTCAAGGTGTGCTTCCTCGTCATCGACTGCCCTTCCCTCTACAACTGCATTCTGGGAAGGCCGACATTGGCAGAACTGACCGCGGTACCCTCTACCGTCCACTTGAAGATGAAATTTTACACCAAGAGGGCACGGGTCGCCACCATCCAAGGGGACCTGGCAGCTGCCCTAAGGTGTTTCACCGCGGCATCCAAGGGACGCGATAAGGTTTACACCGATACAAGGCCCGCCAAGAGAGCTGCAACGACATGACCAGAGCCTCAGAAGACAGAGCCCGTCAAGGTAGAAGAGCAGAGAGCCCCCCAGAGGTCGACTCGATAGCCCTGAACACCCGCTTCGACCAGGATGAGCCCTCCAGTGGCGAGCAAGTCCCCCTTCGACCAGTTCCAGACGAGGACTTCGAACTCGTCCCTCTCGGCGAGGATGCGAGCAAAGGAGTGAAGATCGGTACCGGCCTCCCCGACTTGGCGAGGAAGCAAATCAAAGCCTCCTTGCGCGAGAATGCGGCCTTATTCGCGTGGAGCGCCGCTGAGATGCCCAGACTCGACCCCGAGGTCGCCTGTCACCGCCTCGCCATAGATCCATCCGCTAGGGCAGTAGTACAACGTAGGCATAGGCAGTCTCCGGAGAAAACGGAGGCTGCTGAAAAAGCTGTAAAAGACCTCCTAGAGGCAAATTTTATTTCTGAAGCCCGATATTCAACCTGGCTGTCAAATGTTGTACTAGTAAAAAAGAATAATGGAAAGTGGTGAATGTGTGTTGATTATATTGATCTCAATCGGGCGTGCCCGAAAGATGCATTTCCTTTACCCAACATAGATATGCTGGTTGACAACTCAGCCAGTTATAAAATACTGTCGTTTATGGATGCTTATTCAGGCTATAACCAAATCCCAATGGCCGTAAGTGACAAGCATTGCACTGCTTTCATGACCAGCTCGGGAAACTATTACTACAACGTAATGCCCTTTGGTCTAAAAAACGCAGGAGCGACATACCAATGTAATAAAGTATTCCACAACCAAATCGGGGATATGCTCGAGGTGTACATGGACGACATGATCGTCAAATCCCGAGCAGACACTGACCATGCCACTCACCTCAAAGAAGTCTTTGCTCAAGCAAGGCGATGCAAGATGAGATTTAACCCCGAGAAGTGCACATTCGGGGTCAAGGCGGGAAAATTCCTTGGCTTCTACCTGACGGAACGAGGAATCGAAGCCAACCCCGACAAATGTCGGGATTTCTCTGACCTCCCCACGCCCACATTGAAAAAATCCATACAAGTCATGAACGACATGCTTACCTCGTTATCCCGTTTCGTGGCGAGATCCGCTCAGCACGCCCTCCCCTTCTTCAAGCTCCTTCGCAAAGAAGCAGCCTTCGAATGGACCGAGGAATGTGAGCAGGCGTTGCTCCATCTCAAACAAAGCCTATCCCAACCGCCTGTGTTATCACGACCCGTCGACGGGGAACCTTTGTTCTTGTACCTGGCCGTCTCGATCGAAGCCATCAACGCGGCTCTCATTCGCGAGACATTCGACGGACAAAAGCCCGTCTATTTCACGAGCAAAGCACTGCAAGGGCCCGAGGTCAGATACCAACAAATAGAGAAAGTAGCTCTAGCCCTCGTCAACGCGGTGAGGAGACTTAGTCACTATTTTCTCGCGCACACGATCATAGTACGAACTAACCAGCCAGTGAAACAGCTCTTAGGTCGACTAGACATGGCATGTCGAATGTTGAAGTGGTCCTTGAAACTCTCTGAGTTTGACATTCAATACAAGAGCAGGAAAGCCCTAAAGGCACAAGCTCTGGCCGATTTCGTCGCAGAAATGACCACTCACAATCCCCCCGCAGGGAAAGAGCACAAGTGGACCATCTTCGTCGAGAGAGCGTCCAGCTCATCCGAAAGCGGCGCGGGGATCCTCATAGAAAACAAGGAAGGTGTGGTGATCGAGCACTCGCTCACCCTCTCCTTCCCAACTTCAAACAACCAAGCAAAATACGAGGCCCTACTCACGGGACTGAGGCTAGCCGAGGACCTAGGGGCACGTGAAGTACAAATTTTCACCGACTCTCAACTCGTTGCTTCCCAAGTCCAAGGGAGTTACCAGGCTAAAAACAAAAGCCTCATTGAATACCTGAACCTAGTCAGAGAATACATGAAGAAGTTCGACCGAGCAGAAATATCGCACATCCCGCGCGAGCAAAACACAAGGGCCGATATACTTTTGAAGCTCGCAAGCACAAGAAAGAAGGCCGGGAACAAATCCTTCATACAAGAATCCATATCCCGCCCAAGCATCGAAAAAACCTCGATCCCTCTCGAGGTGAATGCCATCGGAGATGCTTCGTGCTGGATGACCCTGGTGTTCAACTTCCTGACGAAGGGCGAGCTCCCTTCAGACCGAACAAAGGCGAACACGACCAAACGACGAGCGTGTTCCTACGTGGTGATCGAGCACAAATTGTATCGTAGGGGATTTTCCATCCCACTTTTAAAGTGCATCGACGAATCCACAGCCCCCGAGGTACTACGGGAAATTCACGAGGGTATTAACGCCCAGCACATGGGCGGCAAGTCCCTAGCAAGGAAGGCTCTGCGAGCAGAGTACTACTGGCCGACGATGCAACAAGACGCCAAAGACCACGTCAAGAAATGCGACAAGTGCCAGAAACACGCTGACATGCATCTCGCTCCCCCGCACGAGCTGAACATACTGACATCCCCGTGGCCATTTTCCTGGTGGGGGATGGATATCCTCGGACCATTCGTACAAGGGACGTACCAGAACAAGTTCCTTATTGCGGCCATGGATTACTTTATGAAATGGATAGAGGCCGAGGCCCTTGAAAAAATCACCTCTCACAACATCCTCCGCTTCTACAAACGAAACGTCCTCGCCCGATTCGGAATCCCAAAGGCGCTAATCACAGACAACGGTACCCAATTCACCGACCAAGGCTTTCGAAGTTTCATTGCCAAACTCGGGACCAAACAACATTTCACCCCAGTCGAGCATCCCCAAACCAACGGGAAAGCCGAGGCCGCCAACAGGGTCATCCTACAAGGACTTAAGCGCCGACTAGGCGAAGCAAAAGGGGGTGGGTCGAGGAACTACATAGCGTCTTATGGGCTTATCGCACCACACCTCATTCAACGATAGGCGAGACCCCTTTTCGACTAACATACGGCACCGAGGCCATCATCCCCGTAGAGATCAAGGAACCCTCCAGGAGGACAGAGATGCCTCTTGACGAAGAAATGAACGACGAAGCCCTTAGGGACGAACTCGACCTGGTCGAGGAAATTCGATCGAAGCCAGCCCTACGCGAGGCCGCTCTGAAACAACGAGTAGCCCTGCATCACAACGACAAGGTCATCAGACGCGAGTTCCAGATCGGCAGCCTAGTCTTGCGAAGAAACCAGAAAGACTCCGGCGAAGGGAAATTGGCCGCAAACTGGGAAGGACCCTACCGCGTTCAAGGCGCTACAGGCACCAGAGCGTATTACCTGGAGCAGTTAAACGGAGAACCATTACCAAGACCCTGGAATGCCGCTAAGCTGAAACAGTACTATAGCTAAAGCCCTCAACCACTGTGGACTTTTTCCGTCGGACATTCACCCTTAGCCAACGAGGGGATAGTCTCGACCATGTAGGCGAGTCAAGGTACGGACCCGACCTACCAACCATCGAGTGGCATACCGTCGTTCACCCAATAAGCCGAACGCCAATGCCCAGCAGGGACACCTCGATCGAGCTCCACTGTCGAAGTACCCACAAGGCAGAACACCCAGCTCGCGATGGGCAGTTCACGCCGCGAGCGTAGGACCCCGATCTGGGTCATACGTCCGACACGCGGGCTCCACTCCACAAAATTGACGCATTTTGAAGTGTGTCGAACCATCAAAGGGGTCAAAAGGATATCTCCGCTCGAGCACAAAACCTTATCAAATTGTTCATTATGAAAATAACAGTCAAGCATACGCCTAGATATGAGCAGATAATTGCAAAACAAACATCCATCGAAAAAACATGCATAAAACATATTAATGGTGAACCGACCAAGAAGGCCGACGATATTCAAATTTACAATCCATGGCACGACGGCCAAAAGAAATCAAGAATAAACACGGGCACCCAGGCCCCAAAAACGAACACGGGCATGCAGGCCCCCAAAACAAATAAAAATCAATATACGGGCACACAAACCCAAACAATAACTAGATGTTAAGCATCCCCCGGATTACTGGCGTCCATATCAGGAGAATCGGGAGGAGACACAACCTGGCCGTCAATAATCTGAGACAGAAATCCGACTCCCTCGGTGTTCAGGCCCGGATTTAGCACGGACAACTGACTCACCGCAGTCTCGAACCTGTCAGCTAAGGCACCAACGCAATCTGACTCAAGGAGGTGGATGCGAGCAACCAAATCTGAGCGTGTGCGCAAAGAGGCTATCTCCTCTGGCTCGTCATCAGCAGGAAGCATAGCAGCTTTCAGCTCCTCAATCTCCCTAGGCAACAGTTTGTTGTCGCTCTCCTTACGTTCCTTGTCGAGTTGGAGGCAATCTCTCTCCTCAAAAGCCTTCTCGGCCTTCTCCTTCTCCCCCGACAGTAAGTCGGCCTGCTCATGGAACATCTCCTCGGACCGCTCGAGGGCCGCCTTCAACTTGCGAGATTTGGCTGCAAAGGCCGCCTTCTCCGATTCCAGCTCCCTAACCCGGTCCGTAGAATCTGATCCTTCCCCTGCAAGGACCACATCCATCTCGGCCATTTTCCCCACACCGACCATGCTAGCGGCGAGGTGTTTCCTCCGACCTTCCTTGTCGAGCCGCTTAATGATGTCGGCCTCGTTATCAGACACGGTCAGGGGAAACCCCTCGAAGAAATCCTTCTCCACAAAGCAAGGCGGTAAGCCAAAAGCCCGGGCAACTACGGACTCATCACCAGTTTCCGCTCCGCCCTCTGGCCGACTCCTCTTCCTACTAACCAGCTCAGTCTGTCGCTTGGCGTCGGGAGAACCCGAGGACCCACTGGATCTGTCTCTGCCTGAATCAGCGGGCGGGCCCATCTGTGTGGCCTGCTGCGGTCTCACCGGTCTCTTACTTATCTTTTTATCCTGGGTCAACTTCAGCAACCTCTCTCGATGTTCCGCCATGTGACCTGCAAGAAGAGCGAACCAGGGTTAGCTACAAACAATTAAAGGCAATTAAAATGGAATAACAATAAGGGGAAGAGCAAGAAACCTAGGAGATCTACGACCTGCCCGTAGGATTGGCATTCAAAGAGCGCCTTGGTATTGATAGGGCGCGCCTCGAACGTCGGGTAGCCATCCTCATCGAGAATGTCTTCCCCTTCCCTCGTGACCCACCGAGCAGGGAAAAACCCATCAACAAACTTACAAAGGACGACATAAGCCTCCTCATCCTCGGCGCTCATGCTCCCCGCAGGGGTATGATAGTTCCCGGGACCATGGTCATAATGACCTGAGCACCAATGAATAGGGAACCTGGAAACCCGCCCGACTGCGGGACTATCCTCAGCATCCAAAATGGGCTCCCCGTCCTCGTCGACCACAGTGGCCGGCTCGAACAAAGACTCTAGGGCTGTCTGGGTGGCCGGCTGCAGTATGTACCATTTGTCTTTAAAATCCCTCACCGAGTCCATATACATCCTAAATAGTCTCTTCGACTGCTTAAGGGATACCCAACTGTGTTTGCCTCCTCGAGACTGGCGTTACAGATGGAAAACCCTGAAGAACAGGGGAATTGTCACCCCAATTCTTAGGAAACGGCAAGTTAGCTTGAACGCCTGGAGAAAGGCAATCGCGTTGGGGTGGAGCTACGAGGGGGCCAGGTTCAGATGATTGAACACCCTGACCTGTAAGTTGTTAAAAGGCAATCAAAGACCAAGATCCCTGAATACAATCTCATACATGGGGAACGCATCTTCAGTGAACTCCGAGCAGATGCGAGCATCACTCGTCGGCCTCATTATTTTAAAATTTCGTTAAAATCCTTCTTGGGTACCGCCGTACTCGACGACGGTATAAGCTCGCCTGCTGCGATGGCTATACACCGAAGCAATTCCCCGCGGCCCAGCGCCCACCCAGTCCAGTGTGGGGTCGTCGACAGTGTCGACCAGGGCAATGTTCTCTTCTACTGTGCTTGCATCCTCGATGTCATTACGTCCCGAGGACTCTGGGTTGTCGGCCATTTACCTGCAAAGTACAGGAAACCGGTGAATTCGACAGCAAATCCGCGTGCTCGCCACAAAGGCGGGGAGAAGTAAGCAACGCTCAGATTGAAACTACAGCCATTCACGAGGGAAACGAGAAACAAGTGGATCTCAACCAAACACCGACACCCCAACGCCAACCACGCATTAATCATGAATTGCACGAGCGTAACATGAGCGCCCCGGGCGAATCTTGAATCACGCGACCAAGTTCATAATTTCGCTTACTCGATGCTAGAACACTGTGGGGAGACTACCCTACATACTACCTAAAGGATGAATGTCCCGGTCAAGTTCATGACTCTACCGACCAAACGCATGAGTATCACAGGCATGATCATGAATCATATGCATAAACTTATGAACGTCTCGAGCACAACCATGAATCAGGCGCCTAGCGCGCTTAAATATACCAGGCATAACTTCTAGATACAGGTTTCTATTATCAAAACGTCATCAAATATATCTACAACACAGGGAAGCGGGAAGAAAGGATACTTACTTGGAAGAAGATGCGTAGAAACAACGGTGGTGGGAGTAATCGGCGTGGCGGTCTCAACGGTGTTACGGGAACCAGCGACTGTAAAAACAGAGAAGGTAGGAGGAGCGTGAAGAGGTGAAACAGACTATGGGCCCAAGGATCCTATTTATAGAGATGGCATGGAATGTGAAACGTCGCACCAGGGAGCCACAGACCGCCCCCTTCCTCGACACCTACTCACCTAGACAATAATGGCCCTATTTACTAGGGCGGCGTTGCGATTTCCAAGGACTACACCACGTGTCCGATGGACGCAACTGACGCATCCCCGCGAGCGACCCTCGAGCACACCTCGAAAGGGAAAGCCCTGAGTCGGGCACGAGGTCCCCGCGAAAGAGCAAACTGAGATCAAGTCATAACTCCTATGCCAGGAACAACGACTTGGGGGGCTCCTGTTCTGGACTGGGCCTGCCTTGGCCCACGACACAAGTAAATGCCCAGATCCAAGCAGTTCCTCGAGCTATGCTCGGAATCAGACCGCCCCGAGCATACCTAGTCACATGCCACAATGGTTATGCCCGCCGCTACCAGCAACGAGCAGCGTCCCCGATCGAGGGTACTCCAACTCGAGCCTTGCTCGAGCATCCTCCCCGTAGGGCAGACTCAGTCCCCTCCGGATGCTGCGGAATTCTTAGAGCTCCGGAAAGACCGTGTCTTCGTTCTTCCTCATTCTTCGCGGAGCATCATCCAGGAAGGGGACCACGTGCGGGTCTCCACTACACACGTAGAACCTGACAGTCCCTTTGTTGGGCCAGCTTTGGTCGGCCCAATAAAAGGACCTTAGTCCAGCGCTGGGGGCTATAAATACCCTCTATTTCAAGAGGGTCAGGTATTCAATTGTTACGCACCTACATCCTATTTGCGTGCTCATTCTGTCTCTCATTTTATCATCAGAGTGTCTTGCAGGTACCCCCATCTCATTCAAATCCAGTTCGAGCCAGCTGTGACGGTCCAATTCTAATCCGATAAGATCACTATTGTCCCGGCGGCACATAAGTTTGTTAAGATTGAATTTAGTATTTTTATCATTGCATCATGTAACTTGCTGTAAAATTAGCATTTATTTTGAAAAATTACCCCATATAAAATTTTTTATTTTGATTTACTCCAGTGTTAAAATTGTACGTTTAAGGGAATAATTCAAAAAAATAATATTACATGGGGTATTCCAAAAATAGTAAATTAAAAGGGTAAAACGAAACTTGCTTATATTGAAGAGGGAATGTGAATTTAACCCTTTATTTTATTTTTTTCTTTCATTTTTTAACATAGTGGGATACGAGTCGCCCTTCCAGTATTGTAATTTTATTCTTCTTTTTATTAACTAAGATCGTATTTATAATAAAAAAATATTATATATTTTGTTAATAAGATATGATTGAATTTACTATTAATTTAAATATAATTAATATTGATATGGTATAAATTAATTTAATATAGAAAAATGTATTATCATAATAAATTTATAGTATTGAAATTCTTTATATTATATCTGTAACACCCCTTCTAAATAACCCGCAAATATATTAATTAAATCAGAGTAACATGGAAAATCAGGGATGTCACAATTCAAGATAAATATAAAACCTCCAATTATACAGTTGTCATGCTTTACTGAAGGAATTATTATTATAAATATTTAAATCAACATCATGTTCTACACAGCGGAAATATCTCAAAACTGGAATAACTTCACTTCATAAGTATTCCCAACATAAATTAAACAATAAAAAAATAAAACTCGTCATTCAAACGTTTCCCCCAGTGTTACAATCTATCAGAGCACGACACTGACACGCGGACTAAAATAACATAGCTCTAGAGCCATCTTCACCAACTCCTGAGCTGCTAACTTTAATCTGAAATCATTAAAGTAAGGGTGAGATTTCTCATAATTAACATGCATTATAAGTTTCTCAATCAACATTATATCACAAGCATATTATTTCACCCATTTTAGCATAAACTCAGATTCAACACACATTTCCAATCATACAAGTCATTATGCACAATTCAAGAATCAACCAAAGACTTGTAACACTGGAAGGCATCCTAACATGTTACAATTCCATGCAAACACAAATGCAGACACAACGCATGTGGTACCAACACGTGACCAAGTCACCCATCACTGATCCATCACTCTCGGATACATCAACCATCAATTCGTCCATCACACTCGGACATGAATCCAGCCGAAGCAATCATCGATTCGTCCATAACACTCGGACACGAATCCAGCCTAACCACCCATCATCTCTCGGGTATCGGTTAACGGCAATACAAGTCAAATTCCACACAATGGGAATTAACTTCACCAAAATAATGCATATGCATGTGCATCACTAACATGCAACATCAATCAACGGAAGTATGATCACAACATAATTCCAAATAACGCCAAAGCCAATATATCACATGATCACATCATAATGGATAGCAGGCACAACACATAAGTATTAGTTCTCATTCACCAAAGTTTACAAAAATCGGGAATTCGACTCTTTTTAAAATAATTTTCATAAAATAACATTTTTCTTATTTTATAAGATAGAGTATTTAATTTAAGAAATAACGTCTAAAACGGCACTCAAAACGGACTTATGGTTTGAAAGTTATGAATTTTAAAAGTTTAGTATTTTTCAAAAAGTTATAGTAGAACCCGGTTCCTACATATACAGGAACCGGTTCCTGCGAAGTTCAGAAAACACCCATTCTGGAAAATGTACTGGAACCCGGTTCCTACCCATACAGGAACCGGTTCCTACGTTGAAAAAGTTAGTTTCTTCACAAATTTACACTGGGAACCCGGTTCCTCCCCACTGGGAACCGGTTCCTGCGACCTGAAAAGTCAAAAACTGCTATTTGACAGCATTTATTCATTCCAAATCTCATTCAATTCATACCCATACGAATCCAACTCACATAAATGCCAAAACAAGTTATAGTACATGATTCTAATGAGATTATAACACACCATAACATCATACAATTTCCTTATAACCTCAAATTGAATCAAAACATAATTTCATGGGATTGGGGTTTGAATTTCATAAATCCTAAATTGGGATTCCTAACATGCTTAATCAATTCTATTGATCCCAAAATCTATAAGGCATAGTAAATAATCGAAATCACCCCTTACCTCGCGATGATCCTTCGAATTCACGGCGTTTGGCTTTTTCCTCTCTTCTCTTCTCTTCTCCAATTTCACGTACAATGAGTTTTTCCCAAAACCTTCTTTTCCTTTTTCCTTTTTATCCTTCTTTTTCTTTTCCTTTTATTATTTGCCAAATAATAATAATAAATTAGTAATTATTTTAGTAGAGCTTTTTACTTCACACACCTCTAATTCAATCTTACACCCCCGGTCTTCCTTTTTAATTCCATAATTAATTCATTCATTTAATCCAAAATATTATTAATTAAGCCTTTAATTAATTTAATAATTAAATTCCTAATTATTTAACAATTGAATTAATTTGGGGTGTCACAACTCTCCCCAACTAAAAGAGTTTTCGTCCTCGAAAACATACCTTAGACGAACAGTTCGGGATACGAGTCCTTCATCTGGCTCTCCAGCTCCCAAGTGACATTTCCATCTGCTGGTCCTCCCCAAGCCACTCTTACCAACGCTATCTCCTTGCCTCGTAACTGTTTCAACTTCCGATCCTCAATTCTCGCAGGTACCGCTTCCACAGTCAAATTCTCTCGTACCTGTATATCGTCTACACGAATCTCATGAGACGGATCAGCAATGTACTTCCTTAGCTGAGATACATGAAAAACATCATGCAAATTTGCAAGTGACGGCGGAAAAGCAATATGATAAGCAACTTTCCCAACTCTCTTGGTAATCTGAAACGGACCAATAAAACGTGGAGTCAACTTCTTTGACTTCAAGGCTCGACCAATACCAGTCATCGGAGTAACTCGCATAAAAACATGTTCTCCTTCGCTAAACTCAAGATCTTTCCTCCTCTTATCGTGATAACTTTTCTGACGACTCTGAGAAGTACTCATCTTCTCTTGAATCATCTTAATCTTTTCCGAAGTCTGTTGGACAATTTCCGGTCCAATTACAGCACTCTCTCCAGATTCATACCAACACAACGGTGTCCGACACCTCCTACCATACAATGCCTCAAACGGAGCCATACCAATGCTCGAATGAAAACTATTGTTGTAGGTAAACTCAATCAATGGTAAATAACTATCCCAAGCTCCACCTTTCTCCAACACACAAGCTCTTAACAAATCTTCCAACGACTGAATCGTTCTCTCCGTCTGACCATTTGTCTGTGGATGATAAGCGAAACTCAAACGCAACTTAGTACCCAAAGCTTCTTGCAATCCCGTCTAGAATTTAGATGTAAACCTCGGATCTAGATCCGACACAATACTAGAAGGAATACCGTGCAAACTCACAATCTTCTCAACATATAATTCTGCCAACCTTTCCATCGGATAATCCATTCTTATCGGAATAAAGTGAGAAGATTTTGTCAACCGATCAACAATAACCTAGATAGAATCACAATTCTTCGATGTCCTTGGCAAACCAGACACAAAATCCATAGAGATTCCATCCCATTTCCATTCCGGAACAAACAACGGTTCCATCAATCCTGACGGTTTCTGATGCTCAATCTTCGACTTCTGACAAACCAAACAAGCATACACAAACTCAGCAATTTCCTTTTTCATTCCCGGCCACCAAAACAACTTCTTCAAATCATGGTACATTTTAGTAGCACCAGGATGAATACTCAATCCACTACGATGTCCTTCTTCCAAAATACTCTTCCTAATCTCGGCAACATCCGGAACACACACCCTATTACCAAATCTCATAACATCATTCTCATTAATCCGGAACTCACCTCCTTAACCTTGGTTGATCAATGTCAATTTATCAACTAACCCAACATCGGACTTCTGTCCATTCTGAATTTCTTCCAGAATACCACTAGTCAGTTTCAACATACCCAATTTCACACTATTTGGAGTAGTTTCACATACCAAACTTAAATCTCTGAACTGCTCAACCAAATCTAATTCACGGACCATTAACATCGACATATGCAAGGACTTCCTACTCAAGGCATCCGCAACAATGTTTGCCTTACCAGGATGGTAATTCAAACCGAAATCATAATCCTTTAGAAATTATAACCATCTCCTCTGCCTCATATTCAACTCTTTCTGATCAAAGAGATACCTCAGACTTTTGTGATCACTGAACACCTTAAACCGAGAACCATATAAATAATGCCTCCACAACTTTAAAACAAACACAACAGCTGCCAACTCCAAATCATGAGTCGGATAATTCCTTTCATGTACTTTCAATTGTCTTGAAGCATAAGCCACCACCTGCTTATCTTGCATCAACACACCACCTAATCCCATTAATGTTGCGTCACAATACACAACAAAAGACTTAGTCGGATTTGGCAAAATCAAGATCGGAGCACTTGTCAACCTCCTCTTCAGCTCTTGAAATCCTTTCTCACATTCAACATCCCAAACAAACATCTGACCCTTCCTGGTCAACTTAGTCAACGATAACGCTAATTTGGAAAATCCTTCTATAAACTTCCTGTAATAACCTGCAAGACCCAGAAAACTACAGATCTCAGAAGCATTCTTCGGCGCTTCCCATTGAGATACTGCTTCTACCTTCGTAGGATCCATAGCAATTCCATTCTTGGAAATTACATGGCCAAGAAAACTTACTTCACTTAACCATAATTCACACTTGGACAACTTCGCATAAAGCTTCTTCTCTTTCAACAATTCCAACACAACTCTGAGATGTTCTGCATGCTCTTCATCGCTCTTCGAATAAATTAGAATATCATCAATGAACACCACCACAAACTTATCAAGATACGAATGAAATATCCTGTTCATATATTCCATGAAAACACCAGGTGCATTAGTAACTCCAAACGGCATAACAGAATACTCGTAATGTCCATACCTCGTTCTAAATGCAGTTTTCTGAATATCTCCCGACTTCACACGAATCTGATGATATCCAGATCTCAGATCAATCTTACTAAATACACAAGCTCCAACTAATTGATCCATCAAATCATCGATCCTCGGCAAAGGATACCGATTCTTGATTGTAACTTTATTCAGCTGTCTGTAATCAACACATAATCTCATTGAACCTTCTTTCTTCTTAACCAACAACACCGGAGCACCCCACGGCGAAACACTCGGACGAATAAACTTCTTCTAAAGTAACTCCTCCAACTGTTTCTTTAACTCTGCTAATTTAGATGCCGACATACGGTAAGGCGCCATCGACATCAGACTAGTTCCAGGAATCAAATCTATAGTAAATTCTACCTCCCTCTCAGGTGGCAATTCACTAACGTCTTCCGGAAACACCTCTGGAAATTCATTCACCACTGGAAATCCATCACTCTTTGCTTTTCCCTCCGTTTCTATTGCAGAATACAACATAAATACCACAACACCATCTTTCACAGCTAGGTTCATCTGTTTAACCGACATAGTCACATCTTCGACACCAACCTCTTCAGGAAAAATAACCGTCTTCGCAAAACAGTTGATATGAACCTGGTTGAATTCCAACCAGTTCATTCCAAGGATGATATCAAGTTGCTCTAACGGTAGGCACACCAAATCCATACCGAAACCCCTACCAAAAATCACAATAGGACAATTCCTACAAACATACGAAGTAGTCACTGAACCCGACGCAGGAGTATCAATAACCATACTTCCATCCATATTAGAAATTTCCAAATTCAATCTTTTAGCATAATCCAAAGCAATAAAAGAATGCGTAGCTCCAATATTAATAATCGCAATCAAAGGTATGTCATTAATAAAACATGTACCTTTAATCAGCCGATCATCTGGCTTAGTCTCTGACCCAGACAATGCAAACACTTTACCACCAGCTTGCTCCTTCTTGGGTTTTGTACACTGAGGACGAGTATGACCTTCTTCACCACAGTTGTAACAAGTTATCCTTCTGACTCTGCACTCAGCAGCTACATGACCAAATTTCCCACAGTTGTCGCACTTCTTTGCATCATTCTTACACTCATTAGCTCTATGCCCCCTTTCACCACATCTGTAACACTTAATGGAAGAACCAGAGTCTCCCCCACTAGGATTCTTCCAACCACCAGATTTCTGATTACTTCTATCATAAGGCTTACCACGATCCATCTGTTTCTTACCCTTCCTATCAACATACCCTCGAGCATTCGACTTAGTGCTAGCAAGATCCTCCTCTAAAATCCTACTACAGTCAACCAGATCAGGAAATCTTCGGATACGCTGATACCGAATACCCTGCTTAATCTCATCACGAAGACCATTCTCAAACTTGATACATTTGGAAAATTCTCCATCTGCATCGTTAGTATAATGAGCATAGTACTTCTCTAACTCAATAAACTTCGAAGCATACTCACTGAAAGTCTTGTTACCCTGCTTGAGTTCCAGAAACTCAATCTCCTTCTTGCCTCTGATGTCCTCAGGAAAGTACCTCTTCAGAAAATCCCTCCTGAACACAGCCCAAGTCAATGCAATACCATCTTCTTCCATTTCAGTTCTGGTAGCAACCCACCAGTCATCAGCTTCCTCTGCTAACATGTGAGTTCCGTATCTCACCTTCAGCCCTTCAGCACAGTCAATTACTCTGAAGATCCTCTCGATCTCCTTCAACCACTTCTGAGCACCTTCGGGATCATGTGCACCCTTGAACAACGGAGGATTATTCCTCTGAAAATTCCCTAATTGTCGGTCAGCACCAATCACAGCTTCCTGCTGGTTCCCTCCGAGTACTCCAGCCAACATTCCCAATGCTTCAGCAAGAGCATCGTCGTTTCTTCCGTTACCTCTTCCGGCCATTGTTCTGTAACATTACAAAACAACCTCATTAGGACACAAGTATCGACAGTGTCACCTTACACTAGTCGCATACAAAAGGGATAACGACACAAGACAAGACCGACTATGCTCTGATACCACTATTGTAACACCCCTTCTAAATAACCCGTGAATATATTAATTAAATCAGAGTAACATGGAAAATCAGGGATGTCACAATTCAAGATAAATATAAAACCTCCAATTTTACAGTTGTCATGCTTTACTGAAGGAATTATTATTATAAATATTTAAATCAACATCATGTTCTACACAGCGGAAATATCTCAAAACCGGAATAACTTCACTTCATAAGTATTCCCAACATAAATTAAACAATAAAAAATAAAACTCGTCATTCAAACGTTTCCCCCAGTGTTACAACCTATCAGAGCACGACACTGACACGCGGACTAAAATAACATAGCTCTAGAGCCATCCTCACCAACTCCTGAGCTGCTAACTTTAATCTGAAATCATTAAAGTAAGGGTGAGATTTCTCATAATTAACATGCATTATAAGTTTCTCAATCAACATTATATCACAAGCATATTATTTCACCCATTTTAGCATAAACTCAGATTCAACACACAGTTCCAATCATACAAGTCATTATGCACAATTCAAGAATCAACCAAAGACTTGTAACACTGGAAGACATCCTAACATGTTACAATTCCATGCAAACACAAATGCAGACACAATGCATGTGGTACCAACACGTGACCAAGTCACCCATCACTGATCCATCACTCTCGGATACATCAACCATCAATTTGTCCATCACACTCGGACATGAATCCAGCCGAAGCAATCATCGTTTCGTCCATAACACTCGGACACGAATCCAGCCTAACCACCCATTATCTCTCGGGTATCGATTAACGACAATACAAGTCAAATTCCACACAATGGGAATTAACTTCACCAAAATAATGCATATGCATGTGCATCACTAACATGCAACATCAATCAACGGAAGTATGATCACAACATAATTCCAAATAACGCCAAAGCCAATATATCACATGATCACATCATAATGGATAGCAGGCACAACACATAAGTATCAATTCTCATTCACCAAAGTTTACAAAAATCGGGAATTCGACTCTTTTTAAAATAATTTTCATAAAATAACATTTTTCTTATTTTATAAGATAGTGTATTTAATTTAAGAAATAACGTCTAAAACGGCACTCAAAATGGACTTACGGTTTGAAAGTTATGAATTTTCAAAGTTTAGTATTTTTCAAAAAGTTACAGTAGAATCCGGTTCCTACATATACAGGAACCGGTTCCTGCGAAGTTCAGAAAACACCTATTCTGGAAAATATACTGGAACCCGGTTCCTACCCATACAGGAACCGGTTCCTACGTTGAAAAAGTTAGTTTCTTCACAAATTTACACTGGGAACCCGATTCCTCCCCACTGGGAACCGGTTCCTGCGACCTGAAAAATCAAAAACTGCTATTTGACAACATTTATTCATTCCAAATCCCATCCAATTCATACCCATACGAATCCAACTCACAAAAATGCCAAAACAAGTTATAGTACATGATTCTAATGAGATTATAACACACCATAACATCATACAATTTCCCTCATAACCTCAAATTGAATTAAAACATAATTTCATGGGATTGGGGTTTGAATTTCACGAATCCTAAATTGGGATTCCTAACATGCTTAATCAATTCTATTGATCCCAAAATCTATAAGGCATAGTAAATAATCGAAATCACCCCTTACCTCGCGATGATCCTTCGAATTCACGGCGTTTGGCTTTTTCCTCTCTTCTCTTCTCTTCTCCAATTTCACGTACAATGAGTTTTTTCCAAAACCTTCTTTTCCTTTTTCCTTTTTATCCTTCTTTTTCTTTTCCTTTTATTATTTGCCAAATAATAATAATAAATTAGTAATTATTTTAGTAGAGCTTTTTACTTCACACACCTCTAATTCAACCTTACACCCCCGGTCTTCCTTTTTAATTCCATAATTAATTCATTCATTTAATCCAAAATATTATTAATTAAGCCTTTAATTAATTTAATAATTAAATTCCTAATTATTTAACAATTGAATTAATTTGGGGTGTCACAATATCCATTTTAAAGTTTTAATTCAATTTTTAAGTTGATTATTTTAGAGAATTATATTAATATTTATTTATTTTTTGGTCAATATTATGTATCAATTAGATATTTGCCAAATAAAAAATCAAATCAATCTCTTGCAGAGCACGTATCGGCAATCTAATTTATATCCATTTGAAAGTATTTAGGTTAAAGAAAATCACATTTTGTTAGTATTTGAATGCATTCAAATTAAAGTTAATGCACTAGTAATTATGATACATAAATACATGTATGATATCACATATTACTCTAATTGATTTATAGGTAAAATAGATAAATTTTACTTAATAAAAATATTTAAGTCTATTTAATTTTTTTATTTCATGTAATAAAGATGTCACAATTAGTAGTATACTATTGTTCTGGACTGGGCCCGACAGGCCCAAAAGCATTACTAAGGCCCAGTCCAAAGGGACTCACTAAGGACCAAACCTGGGCAAAGGGGGTCACGTCCATGCCCGACACCCCTGGTGTACACCTCGACACCTCGGTGTCCAGCCCCACGAGGAAGCCCTGCTCGACAGCGTGCCGTCCAGCTCCATGTCCTGGCTTACAGCTCGACACTCGCCGTCCAGCTCGAGGTCTTGACGTCGAACTTGGCACCGTGCTGCGCAGCTCGACATGACTCGAGCTACCTTGCTAGGGCAGACTTAGTCCTCCATTGCCCCAACGACACTCCGGAAAGACCGCGTCTCCGTCCGCCCGCACTTCACGCACCACATCCAGGAAGGGGACCACGTGCTGGTCCCCACTACCCACGTAGGACCTGGCAGTTCCTCCATTGGGCCAAATCCGCCCGGCCCAGTGAAGGAACCTTGGCCCAGCGCTGGGGGCTATAAATACCCTCTGCTTCCAGAGGGTCAGGTATTGATCATTCTAACCTCAACTCTATTATCTGCTAGTACTCCCACTGACTTAAGCATCGGAGTGCCTTGCAGGTACCCCCCCCCCTCCTCGTTCAAAAAGCCTTCAGCTCGGAGCAGCCGTGACGGTCCAAACCTTCTGATCAGGTCAGATCAGTGGCGCCGTCTGTGGGAAACAGCTTCCCCGTCTAACGAACAGTTTCAAAGACCAAAGCTCAATCCATTCACTGTCATGGCCTCTCCAACTCGTGAAGAACAACTCACTCGCGTCCTCGACACCAACAACGGTCCCGCGGACAAGAATGGGCACCTGGACAATCCCAGTGGTGCCGGCCACAATGCCGTCCCCGTGACAAACGCCCCTGGACCTTCCACCCGCAGGGACGGGAACACTGCGTCCTCCTCGACAACTCCTCCAGGACTTGAAGACGATCCGGAGGCCCTCGCCTATCGCCAGGCTGCCCGGTTCTATGAAGTCCAGGCCCCTGTCGGAGCAGATGCCACTACTCAGGCACTGTTCGCGGCCATCAACCAGACGAACTATCTCCTGTTCGCGCAAGGAGAAAGACTCAGGGCACTGGAAAATGATCGACGCCCTCCGAGGAGACATCAAAGACCACCATCTCCACTTCCTCGGGTCGAAGAAGTTCGACACCCTACTCCCCCGCGGAGACATTACAGGGAAATCTCTAGGAGCCCCTCTCCCGCGCCAAGGCAGAGGCGGCCCCAGTACGAAAGACAGCCCGTCATCCCTGCCGAAGAGCCCGTTCGCGACCCATCAAGGCACGACCGGAGGCACAACAGAGACGGACATGTGACCTTTGCCCACCGAACATCACGTTCAAGGGAATCCCAGCACGAGCAACGTGCCCGACACAACTACAGGGCCCTTTCTCTTTCTCCAGAAAGGAGCGACGAGGACGACCCCCGCGGTCCCCTGTCGCAGGCAATCATGGACGCACCTATCCCCCCGGGCATGGAGAAGCCCCCACACCTAAAGGAGTATGATGGGGTGGCAGACCCAGTCGACCATATTGACGGGTTTGAAGCCATGCTCCACTACCACAATGTCGGGGGGCCAATCAAGTGCCGTCTCTTCCCAACAACTCTCAGGAAGGCGGCCATGGACTGGTACAAAGGACTTGCCCCGGGCTCCATCACCTCGTGGCGGAACTTGAAGAACCAGTTCATCAGTTCCTTTACAGCCTCTCGTCGCCACCCAAAGACAGAGGCAGCCCTCGAGGCCATCATCCAAAAACATGATGAGACCTTGAGGGAATTCATCAACCGCTTCAACCGGGAAGCAATCCAGGTCCCCTGCGCGGACCATATGAAGAGGTACTTGCTGGAGAGAGGCCTCCTCCCCGGCACAGAATTCAGGAAAGCTGTAGGCATCGAGCCACCTGCAACTTTTGACGCTCTCCTCGACAAAGCTCGAGCATATATGGATTACGAGGAGAGAGAAGCTGCCAACAGGGCACGGGACTCCAGGGCCCGCAACCATGGAAGCAGCTCGAGACAAGACCCTCCTCCCCGACGCACCGGAGAGAAGAGGAAGGAAGACAGACCCCGGGAGGTCCGGGAACAACGGGGCCCCTCGGGCAGGTTTACTGAGTACACTCCGCTCACGGCTTCCCGCGAGCGTATTCTGGCGGAGTGTGCGAGCACAGATTTTAAAGACGGTGGCGTCAAGCGTCCCCGACCAGCTCCTGCCAAGCCAGGAGTAGACAAAAACAAATACTGTCAGTACCATAGGAGCCATGGTCACTTGACAGAGGACTGCGTCCACCTGAAGGATGCTATTGAAACCCTCATCAAAGGAGGGAGACTTGCACAGTACAGAAGAAACGACGCTCCCCGTCGTGAAGCCCGCGAGGAAAAAGAGCCCGAAGAAGATGTCCGACCATCTGACGAGTCGGTGCCACTCCAGACCGCCTTCGCGATAACCAGGCCCGAGGATTTCGAGCTTCCCGAACTCCTGCAGGAGCCCCTGACTACACACAGCAGATGGGAATACTTCCCCTCCGCCATGGTCATCAACGGGGGCGGGTTCAGCGACCTCACCATCAACTCAGCAAAGAGAAAGCTGGACGAACTGGTCGACAAAGCTCCTCCTCAAACTGTGACCTTTGAAATGGTGAGGGGCAGGTCAGAGCCCATCACATTCTACTTGGAAGAGCTCCCCGGCGGAGCACCGAACGCAGTCATCCCCTTGCTGATAAGGGCAAAGATGGCTAATTTTGATGTGCATCGCATCCTGGTCGACGAAGGGAGTTCCGTCGACGTGATGTACACCCAGCTGTTCCGGACCTTGCAACTGGACGACTCCCATCTGTCTCCATATATAGGTTCGGACCTTCAAGGCTTCAACGGCTCGACGTCCAAACCTTGGGGATATGTCGAGCTCCTCGTGACATTCGGGGAAGAAACCGCTACAAGGCAGGTGAAGGTCCGCTTCCTCGTCATTGATTGCCCGTCCCTGTACCATTGCATCCTGGGGAGGCCGACATTGGCGGAGCTGACAGCGGTCCCTTCAACCGTCCACCTAAAAATGAAGTTCTACACCAAACGGGGAAGGGTAGCCACCATCCATGGCGACCTTGCTGCTGCCCGCCGGTGCTTCAACGCCGCTTCAAGGGGCCGGGATACTGTCGACGTGGGTCCCAGCACTAGGCCCGTCAAGAAGACAAAGCAAGAGCCCGACACAGCATCTCCTGAGGTAGAAGTTCAGAAGGCTCCACCAAAGGTCGACTCCATTGCGCTCGACGCCCGTTTTGACGAAGATGAACCAGCCAGCAGCGAGCAAATCCCCCTCCGACCTATTCCGGACGGCGATTTCGAACTCGTTCCCCTCGGAGCAGACCCGACCAAGGGAGTGAAGATTGGTAAGGACCTCCCCGACTTGGCCAGGAAGCAAATCAAGGCCTGTCTGCGCGAGAATGCTGATCTCTTCGCCTGGAGCGCTGCAGAGATGCCCGGACTCGACCCTGAGGTCGCCTGTCATCACCTCGCCATTGATCCAGCCGCCAAGGCAGTAGTACAACGTAGGCGTAGGCAGTCTCCAGAAAAAACGGAGGCTGCTGAAAAAGCTGTAAAAGACCTCTTAGAGGCAAATTTTATTTCTGAAGCCCGGTATTCCACCTGGCTGTCAAATGTTGTACTTGTCAAAAAGAATAATGGAAAATGGCGAATGTGTGTTGATTATACCGATCTCAATCGGGCATGCCCGAAGGATGCTTTTCCTCTACCAAACATTGATATGCTGGTCGACAACTCGGCCGGCTACAAAACTTTGTCGTTCATGGACGCTTACTCGGGATACAATCAAATCCCAATGGCTCCGAGCGACAAACGCTGCACGGCATTCATGACCAGCTCGGGCAATTATTACTACAACGTAATGCCCTTCGGACTAAAGAATGCCGGCGCGACGTACCAACGCATGATGAACAAGGTGTTCAACAAACAGATCGGCGACATGCTCGAGGTATACATGGACGACATGATCGTCAAATCTCGAGCAGACACCGATCACGCAGCTCATCTCAAGACTGTCTTCGCCCAAGCAAGACAATGCAAAATGAGGTTCAACCCCGAGAAGTGCACATTTGGGGTTAAGGCAGGAAAGTTCCTCGGATTCTATCTAACAGAACGAGGCATCGAAGCCAACCCCGACAAATGCCGAGCATTCGCCGACCTCCCGACTCCGACGTCGAAAAAGTCGATACAGATAATGAACGGCATGTTGACATCACTTTCACGCTTCGTCGCGAAGTCCGCTCAGCACGCCCTTCCCTTTTTCAAACTCCTTCGAAAGGAAGCAGCCTTCGAATGGACCGAGGAATGCGAACACGCACTTCGCCATCTGAAGCAGAGCCTGTCTCAACCGCCCGTGCTGTCTCGACCAGATGACAACGAGCCACTTTACCTGTACTTGGCAGTTTCAAACGAAGCCATCAGCGCAGCTCTTGTCCGCGAGACCCCCGACGGGCAGAAACCTGTCTACTTCACGAGCAAAGCCTTACAAGGTCCCGAGAGCAGGTATCAGCAGATAGAAAAGGTTGCACTGGCCCTCGTCAACGCTGCGAGGAGGCTCAGACACTACTTTCTAGCACACACCATCATCGTGCGAACTGATCAACCGGTGAGACAACTCTTGGGTCGGCCAGATATGGCGGGCAGAATGCTTAAGTGGTCCCTAGAACTCTCTGAATTCGACATTCAGTACGAGAGCAGGAAAGCCCTGAAAGCACAAGCCTTGGCCGACTTCGTCGCCGAGATGACCTCTAACGACATTCCCCCGGGAAAGGAACACAAGTGGACCATCTTCGTCGACGGAGCCTCCAGCTCGTCCGGAAGCGGCGCAGGGATCCTCCTGGAAAACGAAGAAGGGGTGGTAATCGAGCACTCCTTGGTTCTCTCCTTCCCGACATCAAATAACCAGGCAGAATACGAGGCCCTGCTCGCGGGACTGAGATTAGCCGAGGACCTAGGAGCCCGTGAAGTTCAAATTTACACCGACTCCCAGCTCGTCGCTTCCCAAGTACAAGGAAGCTATCAGGCCAAGAATGACAACCTCATTGAATACTTGAACCTAGTCAAAAAGCACATGGCAAAATTCGTACGAGCGGAAATCTCTCATGTTCCCCGCGAGCAGAACACGAGGGCGGACATATTGTCCAAACTCGCGAGCACACGAAAGAAAGGCGGGAATAAATCCGTCATCCAGGAATCTCTGGCACGGCCAAGCATCGAATCACCCTCGACTATGGTCGAGGTTCATGCTATCGGGGACGCCACGTCTTGGATGACCCCGGTCTACAATTTTCTTACAAAGGGAGAACTCCCGACGAACCAGGCCGACGCAGCCACAATAAAGCGGCGAGCATGTTCTTACGTTGTTCTCGAGCAGAAACTGTACAGAAGGGGATTCTCCATTCCCCTCCTGAAATGCATTGACGAATCCTCCATCCCCGACGTACTACGGGAGATACACGAAGGTATCAACGCCCAGCACATGGGCGGTAAATCCTTGGCAAGGAAGGCCCTTCGAGCAGGATACTACTGGCCGACGATGCAACAGGACGCCAAGGAACACGTGAAGAAATGTGACAAGTGCCAGAAGCACGGGGATATGCACCTCGCTCCCCCACACGAGCTGAGCACATTGTCATCCCCATGGCCGTTCGCCTGGTGGGGCATGGACATCCTCGGGCCCTTCGTGCAAGGGACCTATCAGAACAAGTTCCTAATCGTCGCTGTGGACTACTTCACAAAATGGATCGAGGCTGAGGCCCTCGCGAAAATCACCTCACATAACATCCTCCGTTTCTACAAAAGAAACGTGCTCGCCAGGTTCGGAATTCCGCAGGCACTGGTGACCGACAACGGCACCCAGTTCACCGACCACGGATTCCGAGACTTCGTCACCAAACTGGGGACCAAACATCACTTCACATCGGTCGAGCACCCTCAGACCAACGGGCAAGCCGAAGCCGCGAACAGAGTCATTCTCCGAGGGCTCAAACGTCGACTCGGCGAAGCCAAAAGAGGATGGGTCGAGGAGCTCCACAGCGTCCTTTGGGCGTACCGCACCACACCCCACTCAACGACGGGTGAAACACCATTCCGACTAACGTACGGCACCGAAGCCGTCATCCCAGTCGAAATCATGGAACCATCCCGACGAACAGAGGAACCCCTCGACGAAGAGATGAATGACGAAGCACTAAGGGATGAACTCGACCTAGTCGAGGAAATCCGATCGGGGGCTGCCCTGCGCGAAGCAACCCTAAAACAACGAGTGGCTCTACGCCACAACGACAAGGTCATCAAGCGCGAGTTCGAAATAGGCAGCCTGGTACTACGCAGAAACCAGAAAGACTCCCGCGAAGGGAAGTTGGCCGCGAACTGGGAAGGACCCTACCGCGTCCACGGTACCACGGGTACCGGGGCGTACTACCTCGAGCAACTAGACGGAGAGCCATTACCAAGACCCTGGAATGCTGCTAAGTTGAAGCAGTACTACAGTTAAAAACTGTCAACACCTAGGACCCTCGACCAAAAGCAACCATGCTCGGGCAACGAGGAAAAACGTCCAACTTCGTTTAAGGCTAAGGTACAGGCCGACACACGACCAAAACGGCACGGCATCGCGCGGGAGACGTTGACGATCTATAGTGCCCGACGTGGACAGCTATAACGAGCACCACCGTCGTCGTACCCACAAGGCAGAACACCCAGCTCGCGATGGGCAGTTCACGCCAAGGGCGAATCGTCCCTATGGGCTCCACGCCCGACTGAGCAACCTCGCTCCGAAATACCCGACATTCCATCAAGAATAACGGGACATCTACAAGGGTCAAAACAAAATCTCTCCCCTCGAGCGAAACACTCAAGCAACCCCGGCCAACCGAAATTGGGCCGAGGTGGCACACAAACGGAATCGAGCATAGACGCTCGCCAAATCAAAGCCGCCTACGGGCACTCCTCGGGCCCTGGACGAGCTAAATTCATGCAAGCATATGAGTTCATACAAAGGCAGAAAATCCAAAATAGACAAGGTATAAACGCCCGAAGGCAACAAAGTAATATTAAACCGACCAAGAAGGCCGGCGATGTTCATACAAGCAATAAACGGGCACGCAGGCCCAAAGAATACAAATTCAAATATCAAAGGCACGCAGGCCCGCTATCCGAAAAATACAAAATCAAGCTTCCACATTATCACCACTGTCGACGCCGGGAGAGTCGGGCGGGGGAATGATCGCGCCACCGACAACCCGATGGGTGTGCCCGATGCCCTCGGTGACCAGGCCGGGATTCAGCAATGAGAGCTGGTCGACGGCAGAATTGAACCCGTCTTCCAGGGCACCGACCGCGTCCTCCTCGAGGCTCCGGATATGGGCAATAAGCTCAGCCCGACTCTTCAAAGCCATTAAATCCTCGGGCTCATCTTCGGCGGGTTGCTGAACAGCTATCAGTTCCTCAACCTTCTTGCCCAGGCGTTCGACTTCAGCAGCCAAACGATCCCTGTCCGTCCGGAGCAACTCCCCTTCCTCGGTCAACCGCCCCGACTTCTCCTTTTCCAAAGTCAGCATCTCCCGCTCGGCGTCAAGTATCGCGGTCTGCTCTCGGAACATCCCCTCGGAGCGTTCCAAAGCGACCTTCAACTTCCTTGAGCTCGCAGTCAAGGCCACCTTCTCCCGCTCGAGCTCTTCAACACGAGCAGCATCCCCTGCATCTTCAGACAATACCAGAGCCATTTCAGCCATTTTAACCAACCCGTCCACACTGGCGACCAGCCGCGACCGCCTCTCCTCTTTACTCATCCTCTTTATAGCCTCGGCTTCATGCGCGACCACGGTCGGAGGAAACCGCTCGAAAAAACCCTCCTCCTCGATGCAAGGGGGAAAGGCAAAGGATTGAACGGGACCGGTATCCTCCCCGGCATTCGAACCGCCTTCCACGCGGGTCCTTTTCCTCTGGGTCAAAATGGCACTGGCATCAATCTCCTCGACATCCGGATCCGATGCCGCTCCCGAGCTCGACGTCGAATCCACCCTCACCGGCGGAGGAACGGCCGTGCTTGGCGGGGGTCCCATTCTCGTCAATTGCGGGGCAGGCACGACCTTCTTGCCTCGCCTCTGCCCGGTTGACAATTTCAGGAGCCTCTCATGTCGGCTTGCCATCGTACCTGCACGAAGTAAAAGAAAAGTCAGTATCGAGCAAAACGCCTAAATAAATGACGAGTAAAGAATTTCAAACAAACAACCTAACAGGCGGGCTGCCTCCCTATAGGTCGAACATTCCACCAACGCCTTGGTGTCGATCGGGCGAGCCTCGAATGTCGGGTAACCATCCTTGTCGAGGATGTCATTCCCTTCCCGTGTAACCCACTGGGCGGGATGAAAACTGTCGACGAAGTTGCAGAGGGCCGTGTACGCTCGCTGATCCTCCGTGCACATATCCCCGACCGCGGTATGAAAATAACCTGTCCCGCTCTCGAAGTGTCGGGACATCCAATACACCGGGAACTTAGCCCGACGTCCTAGCACGGGGCTCCCATCATCGCCCAACATTACCTCCCCGTCATCATCGCTGACCGGCGCTTCCTCCTCGAAGAGGGAATCTACAGCAGAGTCGGTGATGGGGTGCACCACATACCATTTATCCTTGAAACCCCTCACAGAGTCCATGTACATCCTAAACAGTCTCCTCGACTGCTTCAGGGACACCCAGCTGTGTTTCCCTCCTCGGGACTGACGCTGTAGGTGGAAGACCCTAAAAAAGAGAGGGATGGTCGCCCCTATCCTTAAGTAGCGGCACGTCAGCTCAAACGCCCGTATGAAGGCGAGAGAGTTAGGGTGTAGCTGGGACGGGGCCAGTTCCAAATGCGTAAAAACCCCGGTCTCAAAGTCCGTGAACGGTAGCCGCAACCCCAAATCTTTAAACGCGATCTCGTACATCGCAAAGCTGTAATCCGGGTACATCGAGCAAATTCTGGCGGTGGTCGACGGCACCATGACCTCGAAATTATGCTGAAAGTCGGGCTGGTCCTGCCCCTCTTCGATATCGGTGAACGGACGTCGGTCATCCCGACTGTATATCGACGCCGTCCCTCTAGGCTCGGCGCCCACCCATTCCAGCGATGGGTCGGTCACAGTGTCTATAAGGTTGGCCGACTCGTCGGCACTTTGTTCTTCGCTGTCGCGACGACCGGAGGAGCTCGGCTCATCCGCCATGGTTACCTGCAGAGCACGGGAAACCAATCAGATTGAGCATGAAGTCCTATGCTCGACATAATCATGTCGTCCATACACTACCACACAAGTCCATTTTCACAAGTGGATGCCTCCCCGACTCTCCTGAATCCAGTGTTCGTCCACAAACCAACTGCGCGGCCACTCTTCAAGCATGTCGATCCGAGGTATGAACATGGCGAGCCGCATCATGAAGCCCACGGCCACGACCATAAACATACCGGGCACCGTCATGAATCAGGCGCCCAGGATCATGAAGACCCCGGGCAGCTCTGAAGTTTTTCACCTAAAACTAAGAATGTGTCGGCCACAAGTATGCGTTTGCCGGTCCTAGACATAAATCTGTCGGGCAAAACACGAGTTTACCGGGCTAATCTCACATCAACGGTCCTAAAACATCCACAATTTCCTAGAATCATACATTCTAAAACAAGAAAATAAAGAAAATGGATTACTTACTTGGATCAAAGTTGGGATTTGGCTGAGAAATGAAGAATCGGAGACGGGAAATCACGGTTGGAGAGAGTGTTGAGAGTTGCAACGAAGAGAGCACGGAGAACGGAAAACGTATTATGGGGCCCAAAGACCCTATTTATAGGGATGACGTGGAATACCAAACGTCACCTCGTTCAGCCACGGGCTCCATCTCCTCGACGCACTGCACCCAACGCAATGATAGCCCTACCCCCCTAGGGTGGCGGCACAACTCCCAAAAGATGCCTCGTGTGCTCGACTGACGCGCCCGGTAAGGATCCTCCACGCATCCACCACCGACGACGTCTCCGAGCACGTCACGAGGAGACCCCTCGAGGGTCCACGCCTCCATCCCGGGCACGAGACCTCAGCGACGGAACAACTGTTTCAAGTCATGGCTCCTCGCGAAGGAACCACGACTTGGGGGGCTCCTGTTCTGGACTGGGCCCGACAGGCCCAAAAGCATTACTAAGGCCCAGTCCAAAGGGACTCACTAAGGACCAAACCTGGGCAAAGGGGGTCACGTCCATGCCCGACACCCCTGGTGTACACCTCGACACCTCGGTGTCCAGCCCCACGAGGAAGCCCTGCTCGACAGCGTGCCGTCCAGCTCCATGTCCTGGCTTACAGCTCGACACTCGCCGTCCAGCTCGAGGTCTTGACGTCGAACTTGGCACCGTGCTGCGCAGCTCGACATGACTCGAGCTACCTTGCTAGGGCAGACTTAGTCCTCCATTGCCCCAACGACACTCCGGAAAGACCGCGTCTCCGTCCGCCCGCACTTCACGCACCACATCCAGGAAGGGGACCACGTGCTGGTCCCCACTACCCACGTAGGACCTGGCAGTTCCTCCATTGGGCCAAATCCGCCCGGCCCAGTGAAGGAACCTTGGCCCAGCGCTGGGGGCTATAAATACCCTCTGCTTCCAGAGGGTCAGGTATTGATCATTCTAACCTCAACTCTATTATCTGCTAGTACTCCCACTGACTTAAGCATCGGAGTGCCTTGCAGGTACCCCCCC
Source organism: Vicia faba (assembly GCA_948472305.1). NCBI lineage: Eukaryota > Viridiplantae > Streptophyta > Magnoliopsida > Fabales > Fabaceae > Vicia > Vicia faba. The sequence goes on from OX451737.1 coordinate 113,204,516, forward strand.
CCCCTCCTCGTTCAAAAAGCCTTCAGCTCGGAGCAGCCGTGACGGTCCAAACCTTCTGATCAGGTCAGATCAACTATCAATCAAATTGTCATTACCTAACATTATTAAATAATTGAATATCGATAGTTTTAAAATAAAGACATTAAATACACATAAATTTGTTGACATATATATATATATATATATATATATATATATATATATATATATATATATATATATATATATATATATATATATATATATATATTGAAAACATTTGCCTATAGAAAATTAAAATAGGTTTAATATATGTTTTAGTCTATTAACTTAATTTAATATTTCATTTTGGTCCATTAACTAAAAAAATATTTTAAGTTAGTCTCTTAACTCCACTTATATTATTCTATTTAATTCATTCCGTTGACTTCTGACAAAAAACATTAAGTTCTGGTGTTATGGATGTACAACAAGACTCGAGATCTAAATGCAACTCATCATTTATACTATAAAGTAGAATTTCCACTTAATATAACTTTATTGTGACCATCTTTATGACACATACTTAAGTGAAAACTCTATTTTATAATACACATACTTAATTATATTTAGACTTTAAATCTCATTGTACATCCACACCACTAAAATTTAACATTTTTTTACCATAAATTTTAACGGAATGGATAAAATAAAATAACTGAAATGAAATTAAGAGATTTGAAGACTAAATCTACCAATAAAATAAGAATATGTGATCCGATATTTTAAAAAACTTAAGATATGCACGTGTCAATAAAAAACAATAATTTTTCTATATATAAACAAATATGAAATAAATAAATTATTCAGTTCACAATAAGATATTTCAATAAAAATTCAACAATTTCAAAATTGTGTTAAGTTACGACAATAAAGAAACTAAAATATATAAATAATATTATATTAATATATGAGTTAATAAAAATGGTATGCATACCAATTATTTGAATATTTTATTAAATGTTTAATTTGATTATTAAATTCCAATATTATTACATGTGGATATATCTTTCTTTAATTATGTTAAATATTTATCATAACATGAACCTTATGTAATTAGTGATCAAATTAAATACTATCTCTGTTTTTTTTATAATAGACAAGTTAGTTTTTAGGTTTATTAAATAACATATGTATTTGATATGTTTTATAGACTAAATATATTAGTTATTCAATGAATTTAAAAAGTGAATTGTCTCTTATAAAAAGGAACAAAGGTAGTAATAAAGTTAATAAGATCTTTAATTAAATAATTAATTATAAATTTAATTAATTGATGTTGGTTGAATGAGTAGACGTTTTTTATAAGTCAAAGATTTCGTTAAAAAAAGAAAGTACAAAGGAATAGGGGGTTAAAGTCGAACCCTAAGAAGGATTAGGAAAGTAACGTAAACCAAATTTATTGTGTATGAGTAAAGGAACAAGAAAAGAAGGAGCATTATTCCATAGATGAAGTGATTTAAAAGATAAACCAACAGAGGCTAACTTGCATGCACATCCTCCCGATAAATGGAAGTGACTAAGAATACGAAGGACCCGAGCTTTACTTTGCAAATAAGCTAAATGTTACAAAGTTTCCAAGGCACGATATAAGAATATTTCAATGCAAGCAACAACAGGGAAAATCAGTTTCAAAGCAAACATATTTCTAGTTTAAACAATGAGGAATGTCAACAACATGAAAAAAGGAAAAGTTCTCCACCAATCCAGCAAATTAAGAAAAAAACTCTCCATTGGAGTCTCTAAACAAACCACTGCAAGAAGCTAAAGAGGAGGAGAAAGAGCCACCAAAGTTGCGCTTGAGCACACCTCTCAAGGGAGACTGCCTTAGACCACCCATAAACCTAGAAGCATTAGGAGGATGAAAATAGAGTTTAAAATTCTTGATGATGGAGAAGTCATAGATGGAAGAACTGGAAACCTTTTTTAGTAATATTGCCCATTGTTGTATCCTAAAATTTTCCCTCTCATTTCTCAAGAAATCTCTCATAAGACCTCCATTGATTCAAGACTACATAAGATTTGATTAGCTCAAGACACCTCCTCAAACACTGACAACTCAAAATTAGGGTTTGAGTTTGTACAAAGATAATTGAACTTCTAATGCCTTATATGACCTTCATGGATCATTTTGGATCCCCAAGATTTCTCATGTCAAATTTCAAGCTTTGGATCACATTTTTGCTCAGTCAGTTAATCAGTTGACCTAAAATCAACTGTATTAGGGAAAAGTCAACTGTGATCGATTTGCAGTCAAACTTCATAATTTTTTATCCATATCAATATTATGAACTCATATATGTCAATTGATCAAGTTTGGATCACATTTCCTCAAAGAAATTTGATCAGAACACCAAAAGGGCAAAATGGTCAAAATTAGGGTTTTGATTGAGAAGGCTCAATTCTTGACTTTTAACCAAGAAAATGACTTATTGGTTTAAGACATGATCTCAAGTATTTAAATGCACCATCTTGACCTAATTTCATAGTTCAAATCACCTCTCAAGATCATTAGATTGATAGATGAATTTCAGTCAACTAATGAAAAGTCAATTGTACACTGAAAAGTCAAACTTTGACTTTTTGATCAAAATCAAGTTTCAAAAATCATATTTCATCAAGACATGTCAAAATATGAAATTTATTCATCAAGAAACTAAAAAGTCAAAATTATCTTTGAAAAGTCAACATTCTAGGACTTAGAAATTTTTCTAAGTGTTAGAAAGTTAACATTTTTTCATAACTTTGTGCCAAATTTCCACCATGATGCAAGATGATTCAAGGAAAACTTCCAACATGAAAGTTGTAGATCTCAATGAGATCTAAAACATTTTAGGGCAGAACTTTTTCTAGATATGCTTGGATTTCAAGTTATAAATTTATGAAGACATATCCATGAAACTAAAAGACTTAGTGAAATTTTGCCCTAGTTAGACATATTTTTGGTACTAACTTCATAGTAACTTTTCACATGGTTCCGAGTTGATTCTTAAAAAATGTCCAACATAAAGGTTTTAGATAATGTTACAAGCTTTCTAAAATGTCCAAGAACTTATTGAGATCATTATTGAGCAAGGAGAATCGAAGATATGAAGTTAGGGTTTCATTCTTGAATTATAGGTCATTTTGTGATATGCAAGAATTCAAATTTCAAGCCCATGCTGCATAATCTTTGCTTTGAAGGCTTTAAAATTGTGTTTCACTCCATAATTAATGGTTTACATAATTGATTGAACCATTATCCAATTGATTCAAGCATTATCCAAATCAATTTGCCATTTTAGGGAGAAAGTAACATATCCATTCTTGTAAAGCAAGCTTTATGCACAAAGTCAGCTTCTTGAGCTCCTAACTTGTTTTCTTTGATTACAATCCATCCACAAAGTCAGAGGTATTGTGTTTAAAGTGGTTAACAACTCTATGAATCAAGTACAAGTCATGGAAACTTGTTTTGTCAAAAAATCACATGTTGAGTTTAAACATGTAATTTTGAATTCTGATCAACTAGAGCACTCCAAACCTTTTGCTTATAAATAAGAGGCATTATTTATGAGCTATTACATGAATGCTAAGGCCCTGAAACTCCCTCAAACATTCACAAACCATAAATTGCTAAAAAAAACACCATTTATACACAGCCCTGCCCTTGAACTTGTATCTTTCATTTCCCTCGTGCGTTTTTCCTCAAAATCATTTGCAAAGCTTATATACCTCAAATATAGTCCATCCCTGTCCTTGTTTTGGAACTGTAACATCTCCATCACCATCCTCCATAACCAAAAATAGAGGTCTGCAACTTGACTTCTCCAGACCATTCCAACCATCCATAGCTCAAGCTAAGCATTGCATTAGCTTCCTAGAGGTCCAACGAAGCTAACCTGATCATCACAACTCTTTGAAAGCATCTCAAACTCATTTTATGATTTCCTGTTCTTGAGGTATTTTTCTGAACTTTCATCTCTTCATTTAGGCATTATTAGGCTTTCATTTTCAAAGACAAAATGTAGATATTATTACCCTGAAGCTGTACATATCCATAATTTTCATTTATTTTGCCGGAGCTTAGAGAATTTTAAGTTTGAATCTCTGAAAAAAGTTAGGTCAGGATTTGGTACTTTTATAAATACATGCTCATCTTTGATTGTTAGTCCAAATTTTTTACATTTATGAAATTCTGGTAAAATTTCTAACAAGTTTGATGTTGGAACTTTTGAGAATGGATGAGAAATGAATGAGATACAGGGACCCTGGCTCGAGGTTGAAGATGAAGTTCATTTCTAGGAATGGATTTGTAATATATATTTATGGTTTTGTTTAAGTTAACGGATGTATAGCCACCCCAGTGGTAAGGCAACACACGTTTATGGTCAAGGGCATGGGTTCAAGCCCCAATGCTGCCATTTTGCATATTTTCCAACATTTTTCATCTTTTTTATTTGAACCATGCGCGCCTAGGCCCTGAATCAATTAGGCTTTGTCATTTTTTGGTCTTAACCCCCTGTTTCACTAACACAATCTCTAACCCATTCATATTTTATTTTTCTGACTTACAAAAGAAAAACAAACAAACTTGGGCCAGGCCTAGTAGACCAAAACTGTTTTTTCCTATCAAACACTCTAAATTCCATTTTTACCTCCTGACTTTATTTTTTCATATTTTGTTTTATTTTGTTTTATTTTCTTTATTTTTATCATCATTATTATTATTATTATTTTTATTATTATTATTATTATTATTTATAAAATCAAAAAATCCAAAAATATATTTTTATTTATTATTTGCATTCTATATACTTATATTTTATTCCTTTTAAAAAACAAAAAGACAAAAATAAACTTCATATCTTCAATATTAATTTCTCTTCATAAATAAATATTAGACTTAGGTTTAGTTTATCTTATTTTCTCTTTACTAATCAAATTTAATTTAGAACTTAGGTTTTCTTTTAATTAACTAATCTTTTTTGTATTAGTTTAATCTAATTAAAACTTTTGCAAACAAAACCCTAAAAAAAATAAAAACTTGTTTTCTTTAAAAAATTAATGTCTTTTATTAACTTAAGTTTAACTTCCCTTAGGTTAATTATTTTATTCTCTTTAATTAATTAGGTCAAGAACCATTTTACTTAACAAAATCTAAACAAAATCCATTTCTTTTCCATTTATATCCTTGTACATTATATTCCTTTCAATTCTTGTACATTATTCAAATTTCAATATGATTGTAATAGATAATTAAGTTTAATTTCTTGCAAACCCCATTTGTAAATTTGTATACCCCATCCCCAAATGATGTAATAGCATAGTAAATTTACTTTCCGCAATTTATCACTTTCATATCAATGCTAGTAATTAGCATTTGTATGGAAAGATAAAATCAATGCTTAGAGAACCCTAATTCAAGATAAACCAAGCATGAAAAAATAAACACTTGCGCACTTACACCTCTAGGGTTAACTCCACTTGTTGCTTTGAGAAAATAGCCATAATATGCATGTGAGACATCTTAGAAAAAACAATCAAAATACAAGATCATAGTCCCTCGATGACGCTTCAAATGTTGCCTTACAAGTGATCTTAGTCCCTAAAGAGAAATGCTAAGATATCTCACAATATTTCTATTCATGATTATACGATGACCCACGCCCGTCCCTTTTACATCTAAAGATAAGACTTCTTACCAATCAATGGTAAGATAGCAATATCAAAGGAAGAGCGAAATAAAAAAAATATACTTTTGAGTAGGTAGAAACGTTCCTAGTTGCTTGCTCACTTTCAAAACAAACATCCTTGCAAACACACACCAAACACTTTCAAAACATGAAATATTTTCAAAATTCCAACACTTTGTATACGTTATTACAAGACGAGAACCATTATAAAGTTTGTCTAAAAGAAGGTGACTTTTCAAAATACTTTCAAAAAACCACCACAAAACACATTTTCAAACAAAGAAAGTGATCTAGCAAGCAACTAAGATCCCATAGATAACTATGGATGAAAATGGTGCTAATACATTCTCTTTTCATAATCTATCCCCCGAACTCTAGAAAATAATTTCAAAGGTCTTTCCTGTTCTTTTCAGCCTTTCCTTCATTAGATAAAAGAAAAGTCAGTGGCGACTCTTGCTAACCATAACAATTGCGATAAAACGCAAAACAACCAAGTTAGTTCTCCCACTGTATCACAGAACTGGAGACTCTGCTGGTGATACTTAAAAGTGGGGTTACCTTAGGGCTAGATCACCTTTATTTAATTTTATTGTTTGACTTGCTTTATATTTCAGTTCCTTGTTTGGGCTTGTTTTGATCCTCTACCAAGATCTGGGATACCTTATAGGTAAGTAGCAATACGTTGTGGAAACTGTGTGAGGTATACCGACATGGTCTAAGCAATAGCTACATTAGTGTGACACATTTTTTGGTACCAGTAGCCCTTGAGTAGTCAAGGAGAATAAGGGGCCGCTGTGTGGTGTCATGAAGCACTAACTGACTTTAGAACCTTTACTTGACCAACTTGGCCATTAGGAAGTAGTGAGATAGTCGGCTTTGGTGCAGTCTGGAGTTGGTTGATACTCGATACTACTCTCATTGAGATCAGACTTCTCAGGATATTTCGGTCGCTATTAAAGAGGCTTGCGCTGAAATAATGCCCGATAAGAAAGATCAGTGATATTGAGATCCCTTAGAACCTGGTTACTATTACTATGACAGGTTGAGCCAACTAAACTTCAAGAGGGTACTTACCTATAAGAATCCATGCAAGCCTAAACCCAAGGACTTGTTTGCCTTGTGTGTATATGCTTACTTGTACATAACATCATAAACATCATAACATCATAAGCATTCTCACTAACCATTTAAAGGATTATTAGGATTTATCTTTGTTCTGTTTTGTAGGACATGGCTTCCATCTGCAGGAATACTATCCAAGTCAATCTCGTAAGAATTCCTTCTCAACTCAAAGAATTAGCATCAAGGGTCCCTGAGAATTCTTCATTCATCTAAAGACATGGTCGCCTCCTAAACTTGGTTACCTCGAGCACTGATGAAGATATGATGAAGGTGCTTTTCCAGTTCTTCGAACCTTTGCACCATTGCTTCACCTTTCCCGATTACCAGCTCGCACCTACTATGGAAGAATTCACTCAACTCTTGAGGATTCCCATTCTCAATCAACTAACTTTCAATGGTACAGAAAGAGATCCAAGCCCTGAAGAGATTGCCTGAGCGTTACACTTGCAACAATCTGATGTGACGACTAATTGGGAAACAAGGAGTGGTGTCAGAGGGTTCTTAGCCAAGTTCTTGTTGGAGAAGGATCAAGATTGTTGGAACACTCTAGATTTACAAGATTTTGAAGAAATCTTGGCCCTTCTCATCTATGGGATGGTTTTATTTCCAAACCCTGACCAACTTATAGATGTAAATGCCGTCAAAATCTTCATGTCTCGCAATCCGGTGCCTACTTTGTTGGGAGATATCCTGCATTCTCTCCACTCTCGCACTATGAGGAAGAGAGGGACCCTCATGTGTTGCACTCCTCTTTTGGATAGATGGTTTGTATCCCATCTCCCTCGGTCTGTATTGAAGAACGAGCAAGATTTGAGATGGTCCCATAGGCTGATGTCGCTCAGACATTCGGATATTCCCTGGTGTTCTCGATCCTTAGAGAACATTACTATCATCGACCATTGTGGGGAATTCCCTAATGTATCTTTGCTTGGAATTAGGGGAGGTATCACTTACAACCCTTGCTTGGCTTTGCGACTGTTTGGGTATGCCCTAAGAGATGGTCCTCATGATATGCTCATCCAAGGAGTGGTATTCGACTATGAGAGCAGCGATAAAGGCTACCGTCAGAGGTTTGTACGAGCTTGGAGGATGTTAAACAAAGTGGATAGTAAGACGCTGGGACACAATAATTATATTCCCCTTAAGCCTTACCTTAGGTGGGCACGAGCTCGTGCTCAGAAGCTCGTTATGCCTTATCCCTCCATCTTACCAGTTATTATGGAGCATGTGGCTGAAGAAGATGTCTCATACACTGTCCTCCATCCCGACATGCCTACTTCTCTTGAATACTTGCAAAAAGGTTGGATTCAGCTAAAGGAAGAACGAGATACCTTCGAAGCTCAATTCTATGCTAGCGAGAAAAGGGTTATGGAACTTACAAAGAAACTCCATGAAGAACAAATCTTGAACGCTTACCTTGCACCTAAGAGGATGCGTTCGACCTTTTTATCTTAGAGATTTATTTTGTAAGCCCAAGAGGCACGATGTAGTCATTTTGAACTAATTAATGAAATTTGACGTTTGTTCATTCTTTGTCTATACAAATTTAAATTTCATAAATCCTTGAAATCATTTGCATACACATCTTCCATGCATCATAACATAACAGGTTTTCCACGGAAGGTTTCCTTATCTTTCTGATGTTTATTTCAGCAAGATGGATATCGAGAAAATAGTGAAACGCCTACAAGCACAAAACTCTCAGTTTCAAGAGACTCTACTGACCCTAGCCAAGGGGAAACAAGAGTTGATGGCGTTGCTAGAAGACAAAAAGAAACCAAAGAGGAAAGCCCTAGTAAATATGGGTAAGAGATTCTGAGAGCCGATCCGTCAGATACCAATAGTGGAATACTCGTCTGAGGAAGAAAAAAATCAAATTGGAGAAGCAAGGAGTACCCAGGCTGGGTGTATCAACGATCAAGCGTCCGATGATGAGAATTATTTTGATGAGCAGTATCCTCCTGCCGATGTTAAGTACAAGCAGCTAGAGGACATACTGAAGGCCGTTGAGATTCAAGGCATCCCTGGTTTGGATTTTGATGATTTGGGTTTAATATCTGGGGTTGTCATTCCCCACAAATTCAAGATACCAGTCTTTGTTAAATACGATGGGGTTTCCTGCCCAAAACTTCACCTGAAGTCTTATGTGCGCAAAATTCAACCGCACACCGTTGACAAGAAACTCTGGGTTCACTTCTTTCAAGAAAGCTTGGCTGGGACGCAACTAGAGTGGTTTTACCAATTAGAGGGTTCCCATATCCATACATGGGAAGACTTAGCCACCGCTTTCTACCACCAATGCCAGTACAATTCCGACCCGGCGCCGACAAGAGTTCAACTGTAAGACATGACAATGGGCAAGAGTGAAGGGTTCAAAGAGTACACCCAAAAGTGGAGGGATCTTGCCAGTAGGGTCCAACCACCGTTAACTGATAGGGAGCATATTGATATGTTTATGAGCACTTTATCTGGTCCATTTTTCAACTTATTGGTTGGTTTTTATTCTTCCGGTTTCACCGAGCTGATCTTAACCGGTGAAAGAGTTGAAAGCGGTATCAAAAGCGGGAAGATTCCTATAGCATCTGCTTCCACCTCCAATCCCATAAAGAAACCTTTTACCGGGAAGAAAGAAACGAATGCTGCGTATGTGGCAAGGTCCCGTACCAAGAAGGATGACCGTCCGTCCATTAATGCTTTTCGGATTTCCAACCCACCACCTGTTCAAAGACAATCTTCCAATCATCAACGGTTTGAGGCTCCACGAAGACAATACACAAGGATAGGCATGTTGCTATCCCAAGCCTTACAACACCTGTTAAAGGAAAATTTAGTGACACTGCGTGATCCTCCGGCCAATCCAAATACCTCTTCACCTAAATACAATCCGAATACCAAGTGTGCATATCACTCGAATAGTCCTGGGCATGAAACTGACCAATGTTGGGCGTTGAAGAATAAAATTCAAGACTTAATAGACAACAAAACCATATAATTTGATTCGTCTCCAATTCCTAATGTAATAATGGCACCAATGCCAAACCATGGCAAGGGTGTCAATGCTATTAAAGAAACGATTTTTGTTTCCTCCATCAAAGACTTAACTACTCCATTAAACATTGTGATATGGTGGGAGAACTAACTTGAGGGTTTTGAGTTTGATCGCAAATGTTGCAGTTAGCAAGAGCTGCCACCGACTTTTCTTTTATCCAAAAGGAAAGGTGAAAAAGCACAAGAAAGACCTTTGAGATGTTTTTTTGAGTTCGGGGGGTAGATTATGAAAAGGGAAGGTATTAACACCCTTTTCATCCATGGTTTTCCATGGGCTCTTAGTTACTTTCTAGATCACTTGCTTTTGTTTGAAATTGTGCTTTGTGTGGTTTTTTTAAAGTATTTTGTAAAGAGGCCATTGTTTAGGCAACCTTTGTAATGATTCTCGTTCATAAGAATGTATACAAAGATGTTGATCTTTTTGAAAATGTTTTCAAGTTTGTAAGATGTTTTTGAAAGTGTAGGTGCTTGTTTTGAAAATAGAAATAATGTTTGTTTGAAATTAGGAAAGTAATTAGGAGTATTCTACCTACTCAAAAATATTTCTTATTCATTTTTCTTTTCCTTTGACATTGTTGTCTTACCATTGATTTGGTAAGCAACCCTATCTTTGGATGTAAACGGGACGAGCGTGGGTCATCGTATAACCATGATTAGCAATGTTGTAAAGTATCTTAACATTATTTTTGAGGGACTAAGATCATTTGAAAGGAAACTTAGATAGCATCATCGAGGGACTATGATCTTGTATTTGCTAAGATACCTTACATGCGTAATATGGCCATTTTGTATAAGGCAACCAAGTGAAATAACCCTAGGGGTGCTTGTGTGCAAGTGTGTTGTTTTCATGCTTGTTTTTGTCTTGAATTAGGGTTTTCTAAGTATTGGTTTTAGTATTTCCATACAAACCCTAATTACTAGCATTTGTATATAAAAGCGATAAATTACGGAATTTTAAAGTTACTACCCTATTACAACATTTGTGGGGAGGGGGGGGGGGGGGGGGGGGGTACACAAATTCATGAATGGGGATTGCAAGAATTTAAACCTAATTAGTCTATTACAACCATATTGAATTGGTATAAATGTACAAGGAATTAAGTAAATATAATATGCAAAAAGAATAAATATGCAATAATGTGAAGGTGAAGAAAAATGAATATTTTGTTTGATTTTTCTTTAGAGAAAAGGGAATTTTTTTTAACCTAATTAATTAATTAAACTTAAATTTATTAAAGAAAATTTTGAATAGAACCCTAATTCTATTTAGTTGATTAAAAGAAAATAAGTTTAGAAAAAAGTATTTTTGTCTTGAAAATATTTATGGTATTATAAAATATTTTTGGACTTTTTTTTTATATTAAAAATAATGTATTTTAATTAGTATGAAATAAAATAACAAATAACCTAGTTTTAATTATATTGACAAGATAATAAGTAAAAAAATAAAATAAAGTATAGTTAATAAAAATATTTTTTTTTGTGAGAAAAATAAAATAAGCTAAGTCAAAATATAAATCTATCATTTTTTTGTATTTTATGATTTCTTAGTATTTAGAAAATATATTTAAGAAAATAAAATGAAATAAATAAATAAAAAAAATAAACTTGGGCCAGGGGTGCCATTAGTCAACAGGGAGGTCAGCTAGCAAAAACAAAAATAAGCCAGACCCAAAGGGCTCAACGCCTGCCAAAAACACAAACAATCAGCAAGTAAAAATTGTGAAAAATGAAAAGGGTATCACCGGGGCTCGAACTCAGGTCTCATAGGTTACAGGCGTGCGCTTCTACCACTGGGGTGACTATACATCCGTTAACATAAGCAAAACAATAAATATACAAGGCAAAACGCGCCCTGATGACTTCATCTTCAACCTCCAGCCAGACCAACTGTAACTTGCTCATTTCTCATCAAAAATGAAAACTGTAAACATGAAACTTGTAGCAAATTTTATCACGATTCCAGAAATGTAAAGTATTAAAACCATAGATCAAAGATAAGCATGAATTTTAATGGCCCTAATCTGAACCCTAAAAATTTCAGAAATTTTAGTTTCAAAATTCTCTAAGCTCAAGGAAAATTAATGGAAACTATGGACATAGTTAGCTCCAGGGCAATGATATCTACATGTTTTGTTCATAAATAAACTATTGATGATGCCTGTATGAAGAGTTCCAAGTTGAGAAAACTTACCTCAAAACTGGAAATCATGTTTTAAGTTTGAGCTTGTTTCAAGTGATGGTGATGACCAGGTTAGCTTCCTTGAGGTCCTAGGAAGCTAATGCAATGGTTTGCTTGAGTTGAGAGTGGCTGAAATGACTTGGAGAAGTCAATGTGCAATGCTCTGTTTTTGGTTACGGAGGATATGGAAAATGATGTTACAGTAACGAAACAGGGACAAAGATAGGTTACACTTGATGTAAAGAAGCTTTAGAAACTAAAATGCCAAGAAACGCACGAGGGAAATGTGAGTTTGATGTTCAAGGTCAAAAACTATGCAACAATGGAGTTTTTGGGAAATTTCTGATTTGAGAGAGTTTTGGTGTATTTCAGGGTGCTTAAGCTCGTCCCTTAGCTCAAAAATAGTGACTCTATTTATAAGCAACAAGTTTGGAGACTTCTTGTTGATCAGAATTCAAAATCACAAGTTTATGCATAACATGTGATTTTTGAGAAATTCAAGTTTCAAAGCCTTGTGTACTTGCTAAGATAGAGTGGTTATGCTTTAAACAAGCTTTCTTCTGACTCTGTGGATGAAGTGTGATCAGAGGGAACAAGTTAGAGGCTCAAGAATGAACTTTATGCAAAAATCTTGCTCTACAAGAATGACAATGTTAACTTTGTGCCATTAATGGAAATGCAACTTGGATAATAGCTCAATTGCTTGGATCAAAGCCATAACAACTGTGTAAAAATTTAATTATGGAGTGACAAACAATTTTGAGGCCTGAAAAGCAAAGATTATCCAGCCTAGCATGGATTTGGTTCATGTGTTCATCAAAAATGACTTGTAATTCAAGTGACAAAACCCTAATTCATCTCTTCGATTCTCTCTACTCAAGAATGATATCAAGGATTTCTTGGACATTTTAGAAAGCTTGAAATGTGCTCTACAACCTATATTTGAATTGATTTTTAAGATTCCCCTTGGAACTATATGAAAAAGTGCCATGAAGTTAGGTCAAAATCCTGATCAAATTAGGGCAAAATTTCACTAAGTGTTTAGTTTCATGACCACATGTTCATAAAATTATAACTTGAGATCCAAGAATTTTTGGAAGGAGTTGTGTAAAGAAAAGTTGTATATTTCATGGAGATATACAACTTTCATGTTGGAAGTTTCTCTTGAATCATCTTGCATCATGGTGAAAATTTTCTTCAAAGTTATGAAAAAACATGAAATTTCCAACACTTAGAAAAATTTCTAAGTTTAGAAATTTTGACTTTTCAAAATGAAATCTTGAATTTTTTGATTTCTTGATGAATAAGTTTCATATTTTGACATTTTTTTATGAATTATGATCTTTGGCACTTGAATTTGACCAAAAAGTCAAAGTTTGACTTTTTAGTATACAATTGACTTTTGATCAATTGACTGCAAAATTCATCTGTCAATCCAATAGACTTGCAATGTTTTGAACCATGCCATTAGGTCAAAATGATGTAATTGGGCTCTTGAGATCATTGCTTAAACCAATTGACCACTTGCTAGGTCAAAAATCAGAAATTGTCCCTTCTTAGTGAAAACCCTAATTTTGACCATTTTGCCCTTTTGGAGATTTGATAAAATTTCTTGAGGAGTTGTAGTCCAAACTTGATCAAATGATACATATGAGTTTAAAAATGTTGATGTGGATAAAAAATTATGAAGTTTGACTTTAAATTGGCCGTAGTTGACTTTTTTCTTAATACAACTGATTTTTAGGTCAACTCCTCAATTGACTGATCCAAAATGTGATCCAAGGCTTGAAACTTGATATGAGTAATCTTGAGGGTCCATAATGATCCATGAAAATAATAAGGGGCATAGGAAGTTCAAAAATATTTGTGCAAACTCAAACCCTAGTTTTGGGTCATCAGTGCATAAGGAGGTGTCTTGAGCTGATCAAATCCTAGTGCAGTCTTGAGCCCAAGGAGATCTTGTGAGCAAAAATCTTGATAAGTGGGAGGGAAAATTTTGGGGTACAACAAACATTATCAAAAAGAATCTGCTGAAAGTCGGGATTTTCCCTGGCTGTTTGAAGGATTGCGATTGCTGCGCCATACAACTCAATGGATGCAAAGGGATGAAGGAAGGCATTCAACGCCTGCTGAATAGCCATGAGATCATATTTGAGAAGACTCCTACCGCCAAAAGTTTGACCAATAAGTTTGAAGACCTCTCCATCATAACGATCTCAAACAAGCCTCTTAGGATCTCCTCCAAGGGTCCTATCAGGATTTCAAATGAACCGATTGTTGCTCCTCTGATAATTACCGCCCTCGGGCCAATTCCATACTCTTCCAACAAAGCAGTGCCATGAAATTATGGTGCTGAGGTGTTTTACCATGGAATAAAGAAAGGAGCTTGGATTGAAGAAAGCAAAGCTGATGACATTGGTAACATTACTGGCTCTAGTAAGGTGACAAGAATTGGGAGAATCTTTTCACCCAACATCTCACCACCAACTGCTACAAAGGCACCTGTCCGCATCACCACTACTAAGCCTAGTGCTGACACAAGGGGAAAGGAGAAATTAGTTGAGCCTGTTGAGACATAAATACCCGCAAAAGGCATTGCTGCTGAGGAACCTTTCGCTCGAGAAATGGATGAGATCTTGAAAATTATAAAAAGGAGTGATTTCAAGATAGTGGAGCAGCTGAGGCAAACCCCTTCCAAGATTTCTATGTTATCTTTGCTAATCAATTTCGATGCTCATGCTCGGGCGTTAATCAAATTATTGAAGAAGGCTCATGTCCCTCATGAGACCACGACATACCAGTTTGAAAATTGTGTGGCAAGCTTGACGGCCGACAATGGTTTGGGGTTCTCAAATGCTGATCTGACACCACTGGGAAAGAAGCATAACAAAGCTCTGCATGTTTCTGTTGAATGTAAGGGGACTACCCTAGCACATGTTTTGGTTGACACTGGATCTTCTTTAAACGTGCCACCCAAGGGGGCTTTGGACCGTTTAGACTATGAAGGACTAGTTTTAAAACCAAGTGATATTATTGTGAGGGCTTTTAATGGGTCCAAAAGGATAGTTCGCGGAGAGGTGGATCTCCTGATCAAGGTGGACTCATATATTTTCAACTCTACTTTCTACATCATGGATATCCGTCCTGCTTACTCTTGTTTGTTGGGTTGCCCTTGGATCCACAGAGCAGGGGCAATAACGTCAACCCTTCATCAAAAGCTCAAGTATCCGGTCAAAGGAAGGATTATTACTGTATGTGGTGAGGAGGAGTTCATGGTAAGCCACCTAAACTCTTTCAAATATGTGGAGATGGATGGAGAATTTATAGTAACCCCGTGTCAGGCTTTTGAAGTTGTTCCACCAATGGATGCTACTGCCAAATTTTCCTCTGATGTGTCCAAAGCTGTTAAGGTTGTGCCAAAGATGGTTTCGTTTAGAGATGCTCATGCCACAGTCGAAGAAGGAAGCTGTGATACTTGGGGGAAACTCCCCAAGATCCCATTCAAAGCAGACAAATGTGGTTTGGGTTTCACTATCAAAGCTCAGAAATAAGTGAGGTGCGCTCGTGCAGGGAACCCCCCTCTCCGTATTGGAATTTATGAAGCTAACGTTGTGTGTGATTCTGATGATGAGGTTGCATTTGAAGAATGGGTATACCCTACTATAATAGAGCTCAACAATTGGCACGCAAAGGACTTTGTTCCCATATCCTTCATTGAGGAGTAATGACTTGTTTATTGCTTTCTATTAATTCAAGAACATTTTGTCTGTAATATTAAACAATGACTTTTAAGCCATGTTCCTGGCCCGGGGAACTATGGTCCATTTGTCAAGGGTTTTATTTATGTTCATTTTATCATATGATCATTCAATACAAACCATTGGATTTTTTTGCATTCGAACTTTTGTGCTCATTGTGTTTCTTTTTCTTTAATGCATTTTTCAAAATAGCCATGTGTCTTACATGCACACACACACACGCACACTCTTGCAGGCCCTCGTCCACTCTGAATCTCATTGCCAATGACTCTACTATTGCCAACTATGATTTCGAACATCCAATTAACCAAGCCGAAGACAAAGGCAAGGAAAATTATGAAATACAAGGAGAACTAGCCAGACTTCTATTACAAGAGGAAAAAGCTATTCAGCCGCACGAAGAGCCAGTTGAAGTTATCAATCTAGGTATCGAGACAGACAAGAAAGAGGTCAAAATCGGTGCTAACTTGGAAAGCAGTTCAAAAGTAGATTGGTTCAGATGTTGCATGACTATGTGGAAGTGTTTGCTTGGTCGTATGAAGATATGCCAAAGTTGGATACCGACATTGTAGTCCATCCTCTGCCGACAAAGGAAGATTATCCTCCTGTCAAACAAAAATTTCATCGCATGAGGCCTGACATGTCTGAAAAGAGAAAAGATGAAGTGATGAAACAATTTGATGCATGATTCCTAGCTGTGATGTATTATCCCCAATGGGTTGCAAATGTGGTTCCAGTACCGAAGAAAGACCGAAAAGTTCGCATGTGCGTAGATTATAGGGATGTGAATAGGGCAAGTCCCAAGGATGACTTCCCTCTACCTCATATTGATGTCTTGATCGATAACACTGCTCAGCATAAAGTATTATCTTTCATGGATGCTTTCTCCGGCTATAATCAAATTAAGATGGCTCCTGAAGACATGGAGAAGACCACTTTCGTTACGCAATGGGGCACCTTCTGTTACAAGGTCATGCCATTCGGGTTGAAGAATGCAGGGACAACATATCAAAGGGATATGGTAGCTTTGTTTCATGATATGATCCATCATGAAATAAAGGTTTATATGGATGATATGATTGCAAGGTCACAAACTGAAGAGGAGCATCTCAATTATCTATCCAAGCTATTCGAGAGGTTGAAAAAGTACAAGTTGAGGTTGAACCCTAACAAGTGCACATTCGGAGTACGATCTGGAAAATTCTAGGTTTTGTTGTCAGTGGTAAAGGAATCGAAGTCGATCCTGCCAAGGTGAAGGCCATCCGAGAAATTCCAGTCCCCCACTCAGAAAAGGAAGTTAGAGGATTCTTGGGTCGTCTTAACTACATCACCCGCTTCATATCTCACTTAACCGTTACTTGTGAGCCAATCTTCAAACTCTTGAAGAAAGATCAAGTAGCCAGATGGAACGATGAATGCCAAGCTGCCTTCGAAAAAAATCAAAGAATACCTGCAAGAACCTTCTATCCTCATGCCTCCAGTAGAAGGAAGACCCTTGATCATGTACTTGACAGTGCTAGAGAATTCTATGGGGTGTGTGTTGGGCCAACATGACGAGTCTGGCCGAAAAGAGCATGCTATTTACTACTTGAGCAAAAAGTTTACCGACTTTGAAACCAGATATTCACTGCTCGAGAAAACTTGCTGCACTCTGGAATGGGCTGCTTACCGTCTAAGACAATATATGTTGACTCATACCACTTTACTGATTTCTAAGATGGACCCTATCAAGTACATCTTCGAGACACCTGTTCTTTTCGAACGGATAGCTAGATGGCAAATGACCTTGACTGAATATGATATTCAATACACAATGCAAAAGGCCATCAAAGGAAGTGTATTAGCAGATCATTTGGCCCATAAAGATTTTGATGATTATCAGTCTATGAACTTTAACTTCCCGGATGAGAACATCATGCTAGTGACCGACTGCGCGAAACCTGGACCGTATGACGAACCTGAACAAGGATCCCGATGGACTATGGTGTTCGATGGGGCTTCCAACGCTTTGGGTAACGGAATTGGTACTGTGATAATCTCCCCTGAAGGTTACCACACTCCTTTCACTTCTAGACTATGCTTCGACTGTACGAACAACATGGCTAAGTACGAAGCATGCATTTTGGGTCTGAAGGCTGCCATTGATTTGAGGATCAAGTATTTAAATGTATTTGGTGATTCTGCTCTGGCGATTAGCCAAGTAAAAGGATATTGGGACACTAAACACCCTAATCTCATTCCTTACAAGGAATTTGTGATGTCTCTGATTCCTTACTTCGAAGAGATCACCTTTGAACACTTCCCTAGGGAAGAAAATCAGTTAGCCGATGCTTTGGCCATAATGTCTTCTATGTTCAAGGTAAAATGGGACAACGAAGCTCCTACGATTAAAATTGAAATATTTTACGAACCCGCGCACTGCTATGAGCTCGACACTGACACAGAAAAGCCATGGTACCATGAGGTGAAAAGATACCTTGAAGCACAAGAGTACCCTGAAGGAGCATCCATCAATGATAGAAAGTTCTTACGAAGATTTTCAGCCAAATTCTTCCTAAGTAATGGAATCTTGTACAAACGCAACCATGACTCTACTCTACTCCGATGTGTGGACAAGAAGGAGGCAGAGGAAATTATGAAAGACATGCATGATGGTCTCTTTGGGACTCACTCTAGCGGACATACTATGGCCAAGAAAATCCTGAGAGCTGGTTACTATTGGTCAATAATGGAGACTGATTACCATCATCACTCAAGAACTTGCCACAAATGCCAAATCTATGCTAACAAGGTCCATGTGCCTCATATCCCTCTGAACGTCATGAACGCTCCATAGCCATTTGTAATGTGGGGCATTTACATGATTGGAAAGATCAAACCCACTGTTTCCAATGGACATCTCTTCATTCTTGTCACTATAGATTATTTCACCAAATGGGTCGAAGTTGCCTCATTTGCCTCAGTCACAAAGAGCGTGGTAGTCAAGTTCATCAAACACAACCTCATCTGCCGCTATGGTATCCCCGGAAGGATTATCACTGACAATGAGACTAACCTCAACAATGTTACAGTTACAAAACTTTGCACTCAGTTCAAAATCAAGCATCACAATTCTTCTCCTTATAGACCTAAAATGAATGGCGCAGTGGAAGCGGCCTACAAAAACATTAAGAAGATTATGTAGAAGATGGTAATAACCTACAAAGACTTGCATGAGAATTTACCGTTTTCTCTTTATGGCTACCGTACTTCAGCTCAGACATCAACTGGGGCAACTCCCTTTTCTTTGGTCTATGGAATAGAAGCTGTTCTGCCAGTGGAAGTTCAGATTCCCTCATTAAGGATTATGAATGAGGCAGGCCTAGGCGAAGACGAATGGATTCAGACAAGATTGGATCAGTTGAACTTGATCAATGAAAAGCAATTAGCTGTCGTTTGTCATGGTCAGATATACCAAAAATGCATGATCAAGGCTTTCAACAAAAAGACCAGGCCTCGAATATATCAAGCTGGTGATTTGGTAATAAAGCGCATAATTCTTCCACAAGGCGACCCCAGGGGAAAATGGACTCCCACCTACGAAGGGCCATTTGTTATCAAGAGAGTGTTCTCTGGTGGTGCCATGATGCTGACTACCATAGACGGTGAAGACTTACCACATCCTGTGAACTCGAACATAGTTAAAGAATTCTATGCATAAGAGACCCACTAGGTTGACACACCTAGAAAAGATAAGGGCATCCCGGCAAACCAAAAGGTTTGGGAAAAAATTAGGGATATATGCAAAAGATTGTACACCCGACAAGTTGAAAACCCGAAAGGGCGACTTAGGCAAAAATGGGTTTCCTGGTGGGCTGAAAACCCGAAAGGGCGGTCCAGGAAAAAGTTAAGGATTAAAAGCTTATGACTATGTCCCGTGGGATCATCACAATCAACTTTATTACCAAGGTCTGAGTTCAAGCAGTTCAAGATCAGTCCAATCAACTTTTGTCAATGATAAGGGGCATTCAAAGACATTGGGGCAATAGTCGAGTCGGAACGCGATGAGATCACTTCCACATGGCTATTATCTTTGTTTTTAATTTTGTTTTCCTTTCGACGAGTTCCTCTTACTAGGATCTATGTCTCTTTGTACAAAAACACTTATTCATGGGCAAAATATCAATACAAATATACTTTGAAGTGCAAACTTTCTGTTTTTGTTTTGAATACAAAAATGTCCAATGACTAAAATTGAACGAACATATGCATGTGAACATGATTAAAACTATTTGGCACATGTGTCCTGCTAAGCAGCAACAAGCATCCCTTTAATGTATATGGAATATCCCCACAGAGTTATTTCATTAGCATTATCCCCATAAGGACGACTACAATAAACCAATCCCCAACAGAGTTGCCCACAAAATTCTCTTTGCATAGGTTCATCCCTAGCCAGAGTCTCAATCTCTTGACAACTCTCTCCCCAACTAAGTTGATCCTAAAATAAGAAGCCTTGTGGGTCTCTTCCTAAAAGGATTCACCTCGTCAACAGTTCTTTAAGTATTCCCTACCAGGGTTTATTTCTTCAACATGGTTTATTTCCTCAGCAGGGTTTATTTCCCCAGCTAAATCTGTCTACCCCAGCTGAGTCTATCCTCTCCAGCTTGAGTTTGCCTCTCAGACTATTACAAATCAGAGGGCCACTGTTGTACCCCAAAATTTTCCATTCCATTTTCACTCAAGACATGTCTCTAGAGGTCCTCAATTGCTCAAGGATGACCAAGAATTGACTAGACAAATTCTCCTTCTAAGGCAACAAGCCTCAAATAGGGTTTCAATTTTAAGCAACATGTATGAGTCCAAAGTATCACAAATGTTCTCCATAGTCCTAATATGTCCCCAAGATCATCCATGCCAAATTTCATGCCTTGAACAATAAGTTTGCTCAGTCAACTGCTCAAATGCCTAGAAATCAACTATACTAGGTCAAAAGTCAATTGTGACACAAATACAGTCAAACTTCAAGATTTTTGGTCAAAATCAACATTTTGAAGTATTATCCATCATTTGATCAAGGGTTGATCATGATTCCTCAAGAAATGCTTCTAACTCATCAAAAGTCAAAAATGGCAAATTAGGGTTTCTATAGGAAAATTCAACCAAACTTTGACCAGGCATACCTTTCTCATACTTTATCAGAAATTTTTCCTCAAAGGCTCATTTTGAAGATAATCCAATTCCCTACAACTTCTCTTCAGCCCTCAAGTTCAAGAAATTCCTTAATCAAAAGATACAAGCTCATACATTATAGGTCTTTTGAAAAAGTCAACAAAAACACCTTTTGGGTCAAAGCTCCTTACATGAACATGGAAGATCCAATTGAGATGAAACCAAAAGGGTTGTTTTCAGGACATCCTAATCTCTCTAAAAATTCAAAGAAAACCCTCTTAGGGTTAAAATTGAGAGATATATGCCTTGCTTAAGTTGACCAATTTTAGGAAAATGCACAAAAGTCAATGTGAGCAAATTGGTTCTTTTGGACTAATGGGTGTGGGTTTTGGATCTCAAACATATCCATGGAATTATTTAATATATTTAAATCCATTATTTTATTTTTATGATATTTGTTTTTATTTATTTGAATTTTTATTCATTTAAATCATAATAAATCAAATAAAATAGTTAAATAATGGAATAAAATCCAAAGATTAGTTTTATGATCATATATTGAGTCTAGAATCTGATGAGCAAATCATGATTTCGTGCAAGGGTTGATTGGAAAGAAAAGAGCACGTTTTGGCCAAGCTTAGAAACTTAAAATTCAAATTGCAAATCAAATCTTTCTCTTACAAATCTTCAAGATTCCATCCAATTTTATTGACCTAATGCATCCTAGTATATATGCATAACATTGCCAGACCAAAAAGAAAGAAGTATTGGCCGCATAGAACACACACAAAAAGTTCCAATTTTTTTCACAAAAAAGCGGCAATCAGATTTATAGTTGCAGAGGGATTCAAGGAGTTTTGACGTTTAAAATCCATTCCTGGAGACATTCTGAAGCTAACAACATCATTCCCAAGCATCAAAACACCCATAATCATCACTTACATCATCATGGTTTGCACCTTATTTTTTGAAATCGATTTTGATCATACATGCGTTATAAATAGATTTTGAGTATGCATTCTTATTTGTATGAGCATTTAGAACGTATTTGAATGGTTAGGCTAAAACGATAGACAACTGAAGAAGATGATGGCGTAGCATGACCTGGTTGGACCATTTGAAAACAACGCGCGTTTTAAATAAAATTCTGGGCATTTATTTTGATTATATTGTTTTGTATTTGTTTGTATAAACGAATGAACACTTGGCTCATATGGTAAAGAAAGCGCGCTGGAAGGGAGAGAACCTGGGTTCGAGTCCCAGGTCAAACGTTTTATGCTTTCTAACTTATTTCTTTCAGATCCAATGCGCTGCCTTCCCCTGCGTACACCATACACCATCAACTCTTCAGCCATGAGATCCCAGGTGTCCAGATCCAGCGTACTAAAATTGCAGTCCCATGGTGGACCTTCCAGAGGCTACAATACTGAATCACACGCAAGGGGTTATTGGGCTTGTAGACCTGGGCCTTGCAAATTCAACACGCACCCCCCAGATTGCTAACACACTTCAGGCCCATTCTTTTTTTCCTTTTTATTATTTTTTATTTCATTTCTTTGTTATTTTTAATTATTTCAAAAATGATTTTTTCTATTTAATCATAAAAATCAGTAAAATCACAAAAAATAGGATTTAGGGTTTTTTATTAAAATTAACTTTGTAAATTAATTTGATGTAATTATTTTGATTTGTTTCTTTAAAATAAAATCAATTAGAATCTAGGTTTAATTGCAAAATCTTTTTCTTCAAAAATATCAAAAATATTAGTTTTATATATTCAGAATTAATTTTTTTAATTAATAATTTTTCCAATTAATTAATTAATTATTTTCTTTATCATTTGACTTTTTTTTTTTCAAATAAAAAACAAAAAATACTTTTCTTTTAACCTATGCGCGTTTTAGGTTTTAGACGCTTCGTTATTCTTCACGTGTTTGTTATTTTTGCCGTATTATTTTCTAATTCTGTAATTGTTCCTGGTTTGTAATAAATAAATTAGATTTAAATTCCTGCATCTAATTATGTAACTGCCCCAAGGCCCTATAATAGTTAGGAACTTTATTTTTCGTCAATTTATTTTCCCGAATGATAAACTTCTTAGATGAATGGTTAATAGGATTGTATGGATAAACTGCGCAAGATAATATATCTGAATCAAGCATACTTGCACATGCTCACCCCTAGGGTATCTCCCACTTTGGTTGCCTTCGAACGCGATCACAATTATTGAAACGTGAGAATTTTTAGTGGCTGTTGTTGTACCCCAAAATTTTCCCTCTCATTTATCAAGAATTTGCTCACAAGATCTCCTTTGACTCAAGACTGCATTAGGGTTGATCAGCTCAAGACACCTCCTTAAGCACTGATGACCAAAATTAGGGTTTAAGATTGCACAAGGATATTTGAACTTTCAATGCTTCATATGACTTTCAGGGATCATTATGACCCCCAAGATCACTCATGTCAAGTTTCAAGCCTTGGATCACACTTTTGCTTAATCAATTGAGCAGTTGACCTAAAAATCAGCTGTATTGGGGAAAAAGTCAACTATGGCCAATTTACAGTCAAACTTCATAATTTTTGATCCACATAAACATTTTAAACTCATATGTATCATTTCATCAAGTTTGGACCATAATTCCTCAAGAAATTTGATCAAATCTTCAAAAGGGCAAAATTGTCAAAATTAGAGTTTTGACTGGGAAAGGGCAATTTCTGATTTTTGACCTAGGAAATGGTTAATTGATTTGAAGAATTATTTCAAGAGTTAAATTGCATCATTTTGACCTAATGACATGGCTCAAAACATTGCTCAAGTCCAATGGATTGACAGATGAATTTTCAGTCAACTAATCAAAAGTCAACTGTATACTGAAAAGTTAAACTTTGACTTTTTGGTCAAATTCAAATGCCAAAGATCACAATTCATCAAAACATGTCAAAATATGATAATTATTCATCAAGAAATCCAAAATTCAAGATTTCATTTTGAAAAGTTAAAATTTCTAAACTTAGAAATTTTTCTAAGTGTTGGAAATTTCTTATTTTTTCATAACTTTGAGCAAAGTTTTCACCATGACGCAAGATGATTAAAAAGAAACTTCCAACATTAAAGTTGTATATATCCATGAAATATACAACTTTGATTCACACAAATCCTTCTAAAAGTGCTTGGATCTCAAGTTATAATTTTAAGAACATGTGGTCATGAAACAAAACACTTAGTGAAATTTTGCCCTAATTTGGTCAGGATTTTGGCCCAACTTCATAGCACTTTTTCATATAGTTCCAAGGGTAATATTCAAAATAAATTCAAATATGTGTTTTAGAGCATATTGAAAGCTTTCCAAAATGTCCAAGAAATCCTTGAGATCATTTTTGAGTAGGGAGAATCGAAGAGATGAAGTTAGGGTTTTATCACTTGAATTACAAGTCATTTTGTGATGAACAAATTCAAAATTCAAAGTTATGCTGCATAACCTCTTATTTGCAGGGCTCAAACTTGTTAGGAACTTCATAATTAATGGCTTGCACATCTGTTAGAGGTCTCATTTCAAGCATTCAATGCAAGGCCATGCTTTATATCCTTTGGAAGAAAGTGCACATTGCCATTTTGATAAAGTGACTTTTTGTACAAAACTTGTTCTTGAGCCTTGCACTTGTTCTCTTCTGATCATACATGTCTCATAACACATGAGAAATGGTTTAGACACTTACAATCACCCAGTCCATGCTTGTACTTCACATTGAAACTTGGTTTCTCACTTTTCTTGAAAATCATGTAACATAGCAAATAACTTGTAACCTGTACTTCTGACTTGCCAATGCACTCAAGACCTTTTGCTTATAGATACACAAACCATTTCCATAAAACACACGCATACTTGACCCCTGAAAACACCAAGAACTCAGATTTGCATCTCATACCCCCATTTTCACATAACTTGACCAAAAGTTTGAAACTCACATCTCCCTCGTGTGTTTTCAAGCCTTTTGGTTCCTAAAGTTTCTAAACATCATTTAGAACTCATACCACACCCTGTTACAAGACTGTAACACCATTAACACATCCTCCATTTTCAAAAACAGATATTTGCACTTGGACTTCTCCAGAACTCCTCAGACACTTTCAGCTCAAGCTAAGCATCCCATTAGCTTCCTGGGAACTTGAGGAAGCTAACCCAATCATTGGAACTCACTGAAAGCTGCTCAAACTCCAAACCCGATACTCTCTTGCAAGGTAAGTTTTCTAACTTTGGAACTTTTCATACATACATCATCAATGATTTATTTGTGAATGAAACATGTAGATATCATTGCCCTAAAGCTAACCATGTCCATAGTTTCCATTAATTTTGCTCGAGCTTAGAGAATTTTAAGATTGAAGTTTCTGAGATTTTTAGAGTTCAAAATAGGGCCATTAAAATTCATGCTTATCTTTGATCTATAATTTTTTTGCTTTGCACTTCTGAAATCGTGAGGAAATTTGCTACAAGTTTCATGTTTACAGTTTTCATTTTTGTTGAGATCTGAACAAGTTACAGAGGTTCTGGCTGGGCGTGAGGTTGAAGATGAAGTTGGCCTCAGGAACATGTTTGCCATATATATTTATGGTTTGATTTATATAAACGGGTGTATAGCCACCCCAGTGGTAGAAGCGCGCGCCTGTAACCAGAGGGACCTGGGTTCGAGCCCCAGTGGTACCCTTTTGATTTTTTTCATATTTGTTTTTCCTATTCTGACTTTTTGGACAAGCGCTGGGCCTCCTCCTTTGGGCCTTATGTTTTTTTCTTACCTCTAACCCCCTTGCAGGCTATTCACACCCCTGACCCAGTTTTTTATTTTCTTTTCTTATTTTCATTTTATTTATTTTCTTAATTATTTTTCTAATACTAAAAAATCATAAAAAATATAAAAATAGTAGATTTACATTTTGACATAGTTTATTTATTTTTATCACATAAAAAATTATTTTATTTAATCATACTTTATTTATTTTACTATTTATCTTTGTAAATTTAATTAAAAAATAGGTTTTTTAGTTATTTTCTTTTACACCATTTAAATATATTATTTTAAAATATAAAAAGACCAAAAATATTTTATAATACTATAAATCATTTTTAATACAAAAATACCAAAAATATTCCTTTTATAAACTTAATTTCTTTTTAATCAATTAAAAACTATGGTTTTTATTTAGATTCTTTTTCTAGTAAATTTAAATTTCACTTTTAATTAATTATTTTTCTTTAGTTAATTAGGTTAAATCAAAACCCCTTTTCTCTAAAAAATCCAAACAAAAATATCCATTTTCTTCACATTCACATGCTTGTATATTTCTTCATTTTTGTACATCATTTATTTCCATTCTTGTACCAATTCAATATGGTTGTAATAGACTAATTAGGT
Organism: Vicia faba; assembly: GCA_948472305.1. NCBI lineage: Eukaryota > Viridiplantae > Streptophyta > Magnoliopsida > Fabales > Fabaceae > Vicia > Vicia faba. The sequence continues at coordinate 113,230,879 of OX451737.1, forward strand.
TTATTTTCTTGCAATACCCATTTATAATTTGTACACCCCTCCCATAAGTATTGTAATAGCGTAGTAAATTTTAAATTCCGCAATTTATCGCTTTATATACAATTGCTAGTAATTAGGGTTTGTACGGAAACACTAAAACCAATCAAATAGAAAACCCTAATCAAAGACAAAATCAAGAATGAAAAACAATACACTTGCACACAAGCACACCCTAGGGTAAATCCACTTGGTTGCCTTTACAAAATGGCCATATTACGCATGTGAGGTATCTTAGCAAAAACAAAGTAAAACATAAGATCATAGTCCCTCGATGACGCTATCTATGTTGCCTTTCAAATTATCTTAGTCCCTAAAAGAGAATGCTAAGATACCTTGCAACATTGCTAATCATGGTTATACGATGACCTACACCCGTCCTGTTTACATCCAAAGATGGGGTTACTTACCAAATCAATGGTAAGATAACAATGTCAAAGGTGAAAGGAAATGAACATGAAAGACTTTTGAGTAGGTAGAATGATCCTAATTACTTGCTCAATTTCAAAACATCCTTGCTATTTTCAAAACAAACACACTTTCAAAACCTCTTACAAAATTTGAAAACATTTTCAAAAGATCAACATCTTTGTATACATTCTTACGAACGAGAATCATTACAAAGATTGCCTAAACAAAGGCCTCTTTACAAAATACTTTCAAAAACCACACAAAGCACAATTTCAAACAAAAGCAAGTGATCTAGTAAGTAACTAAGAGCCCATGGAAAACCATGGATGAAAAGTGTGCTAATACCTTCCCTTTTCATAATCTACCCCCCGAACTCAAGAAATAATCTCAAAGGTCTTTCCTGTACTTTTTCACCTTTCCTTTTGGATAAAAGAAAAGTCGGTGGCGACTCTTGCTAACAGCAACATTTGCGATCAAACACAAAACAATCAAGTCAGTTCTCCCACCGTATCATAGAACTGGCGACTCTGCTGGGGAAATATTCTAAAAGTGGGGTAACCTTAGGGTTAGATCACATTTACTTGCTTTCATTGTTTGACTTGTTTGCTTTACATTATGGTTCTTTGTTTGGGTTTGAATCCTCTACCTGGATTTGGGATACCTTATAGGTAAGTAGCAATACATTATGGAAACTATACGGGGTATACCGACATGGTCTAAGAAATAGGTATGTTAGTGCGACATATTTGTGGGTACCGGTAGCCCTTGAGTTAATCAAGGAGAATACGGGGCCGCTGAGTGATGTCATGAAGCACTAATGAGCTTTTAGAACCTTTACTTGACCAACTTGGCCTTTAGGACATAGTGAGATGAATGGCTTTGGTGCAGTCCGAAGTTGGTAGATACTTGATATTACACACATTGAGGTTTGGTTTTTTGGGATATTTCGGTCGCCATTAAAGAGGCTTGTGCTAAAACAATGCTCAAGGAAACAAACCAGTGATATTGAGTTCCTTAGAACCCGGTTACTATTACTAGGACAGGTTTGAGCCAACTAAACTTCAAGAGGGTACTTACCTATGAGACTCCATGCAAGCCTAAACCTAAGGACTTGTTTGCTTTGTTTGTGTATAGATACTTGTACATAACATAATGAACATCATAACATCACACTTATTCACTAACCATTTCAAGGATCTTGGGATTTATCTTTGTTCTGTTTTGTAGGACACGGATTCTATTCACATGAAAACTATTCAAGTCAATCTTGTAAGGATCCCTCCACAACTTAAGGAGCTAGCTTCAAGGATTCCAGAAAATTCTCCAGTCACCGAGAGACATGGTCACCCGCTAAACTAGGTCACTTCCAACACTGATGAAGACATGATGAAGGTGCTCTTTCAGTTCTTTGATCCTTTACACCATTGCTTCATATTTCCCGATTATCAACTTATGCCAACTTTGGAAGAATTCTCCCAACTCTTGAGGATTCCCATTCTCAATCAACTACCTTTCAACGGTACAGAAAGAGAACCAAAGCCATAAGAGATTGCTCAAGCTCTACACTTGCAATCATCTAATATCACAACTAATTGGGAAACAAGGAGTGGTGTCAAAGGTTTCCTAGAAAAGTTCTTGTTTGAGAAATCCCAAAACTGTTGGAACTCTTTGGATTTGCAAGCCTTTGAGGAAATTGTGGCTCTCCTCATCTATGGGATGGTTTTGTTTCCAAATCCTGACCAAATCATAGATGTGAACACCATTAAGATCTTCATATCCCATAACCCGGTACCTACTTTGCTAGGGGACATCCTACATTCTTTTCACACTCGCACTATGAGGAAAAGAGGTATCCTTATGTGTTTCACTTCTCTCTTGGCAAGATGGTTTATTTCGCATCTTCCCCGATCTGTATTGAAGAACGAGCAAGGTTCAAGATGGTCACAAAGGTTGATGACGCTTAAACATTCAGACATCCATTGGTGTTCCTGATCTATAGAGAATGTTATCATCGTCGACCATTGTGGAGAGTTCCTTAATGTCCCCTTACTTGGCATTAAAGGAGGTATCACCTACAACCCTGCTTAGCTTTAAGACAGTTTGGTTACGCCTGAAGGGATGGTCCACATGAGATGCTCATTCAAGGTTTGGTATTTGACTATGAGAACGACGATCAAGGTCTTCGCAAGAGATTTATTCGATCTTGGAGGATGTTGAACAAGGTAGATAACAAGACATTGGGGCATAAGAATTCCATCCCTCTTGAGCCTTACCTCAAATGGGTACGAACTCGTGCTCAGAGTCTTATGATACCTTATCCTTCCATTCTCCCGGTAATCATTGAGCCTGTTATGGAAGGAGATGTTCCATACATTATCCTACATCCTGACATGCCCACCTCTCTTGAAGACTTACAAAGAGATTGGGTACAACTCAAGGGAGAGCGAGATACTTTCAAAGCCCAATTCTACGCTAGCGAGAAGAAGGTTTTGGAACTCACTAAGCAACTTGATGAGGAGAGAACTCTGAATGCCTACATCGCACCAAAGAGGATGCGTACAACCTTTTTATCTTAGATTTTTTGTATTTGTTTTTCCCAAAGAGGCATTGATGTACTCAAGCTTTAATTTATTAATATAACGTGTGTTTCCTTTTTGTCTAAAACAAATTTGAATCTCTAAAATCCTTGAAATCATTGCATATGCATTTACCATTCATCATAACATAAGCAGGTTTTCTTGCAACAAGTCTCCTCATCTTTCTACTGTTTATTTCAGTAAGATGGATCTCGAGCAAACGGTGAAGGACCTCCAAGCACAAAATTCCCAATTTCAACAGATGTTCTTAACTCTAGCCAAAGGACAAGAAGGGTTGAATACCTTGCTGGTTGAAGAGAAAAAGAAGAAAAAGAAAATAACCAGAGTTCTGAACATGGGAAGAAGATTCCAAGGACAAGCAAGAAAGACCCTGGACTTTGCAACATCATCTGGTGAGAAAGATAATCAAGATGGGAAAGGAAAGGAAGCAGTTGTCTAGCCAAATTCAAAAGAGGAAGAGGAAGAAGAAGATTATTCTGAAGAACAATACCCTCCAGCCGACGACAAGTATAATCATCTAGAAGAACGGTTAAGTGCAATGGAAATCCAAAAAGTTACTGGATTGGACTTTGAGGAATTGGGGTTAGTATCTGGGATAGTCATTCCTCCAAAATTTAAAGCACCGGTGTTCGCCAAATACAATGGAGTTTCATGTCCCAAAATGCATCTCCGATCCAATGTGAGGAAAATCCAGCCTCATACCGCTGACAAGTATTAATGGGTACACTTCTTCCAAGGCAGTCTGTCTGGAACTCAACTTGATTGGTTTTATCAGTTAGAAAGAGCCATAGTTCATAACTGGGAAGATCTTGCTGCTGCCTTTTACAAACAATACCAATACAACACTGATCTTGCTCCCACCCGTACTCAACTCTAGAGTATGGCCATGGTTTCGAGTGAGGGCTTCAAAGACTATGCGCAAAAATGGAGGGACTTAGCAGGAAGAGTCCAGCCTCCCCTATCTAAAAGAGAGTTGGTAGACATGTTTTTGGGCACCTTGTCTGGTCCCTTCTTTAATCACTTAATTGGGAGTTCATCGGTAGGTTTTACCAAATTGATATTGACCAGAGAAAGGGTGGAAGCCGGGATAAAGAATGGGTAAATTCAAAAAGATGCATCATTTGCTGCTGTAAGGAAACCCTTCTTTAGAAAGAAAGAAGTGGCTGCTGTATATCCTCAGAGAAATCAAGATAGGGCTGAACACCGTCCAATGGTGGGGGTTGTCATGATTCCTAAACCAGCGTCTGCTCAGCAAAGAAACAACCAACCAAGAACGGAAAGACCAGTCAGACAGTTCGCCCGAATTAATATGACACTATCTCAAGTATTACCGCATTTGTTAAGATCCAATCTAGTGACTTTGAAAGAAGCTCCAAAGAATCCTAACACAACCTCTCCTCACTATCATCCTAATGCCCGCTGTGCATACCATTCTGAGAGTCCCGACCATGACACTAACAACTGTTGGGCTCTAAAGAACAAAGTACAAGACCTCCTTGAATCCAAAGAGATTGAGTTCGACGCGCCAAAAATTCCCAATGTAATTACTTCCCCTATGCCCAAGCACGACCATAATGCCAACGCCATTGAGGAAGATATGTTTGTTACTTCAGTTGATGAACTTGTGACCCCACTCCTGACTATCAAAAAGAACTTGTTGAATGCCGGTGTACTCTCAGGCTGTGATGAAAGCTGTCATTTCTGTTTATCCTCACCAACCAGCTGTCCTTTGTTAAAAGCAGGCATTCAATGCCTAATAGATAACAAGGCGATTTTGTTCGAGAAGACTTCAATTCCAACTGTTTCTTATAATGATGTTTCCATCGTGACCATTTCTGAAAATTCTTTCAGGGTCTCCACCAAAAGACCCGTTAGAATTACATCAGTTCCTAAAGTAGCTCCGTTGATAATTATAATGCATGGACCAATCTCGTATTCGTCAGACAAAACCGTCCTGTGGAATTATGGAGGTGATGTATACTACCACGGTATCAAGCAAGATTGGCCAGCTGCTGAAAATTCAAGTTCTGAGAAAGTTGACTCCGATGTCAGTAATCCGCAGGGACTAGTAAGATAACCCGAAGTGGAAAGGTTTTCTCTCCAGAAATTGCTCCTCCAAAAGCTGTTTCTGGACCCGTAATCATTCTTGTTGGTGTTTCTCCTCCAAAGGCTATTCCCAGTCCTATAATCATCTCTGCTAATACTCCTGTTGATAAAGCTGTTACAATACCTGTTATCACCCCTACTGACATTCCTACTGCCGAGTCAACCGAGACTGTCCGGACGAAGGCACAATCAGTAGCTATCCCTGAGACCTCCCGAAAAGAGATGGAGGAAATTCTAAAGATCATAAAAAAAAGCGACTACAATGTAGTTGAACAACTAGGGCAGACTCCATCAAAAATTTCCATGCTGGCTTTATTGTTATGTTCTGAGGCTCATGCAAAGGCCTTGGTAAAATTCCTAAAAAATGCCCATGTACCCCAAGAAACATCTGCCGATCAGTTCTAAGACTGCGTAGCCAACTTGACTGCAGATAATGGTTTAGGTTTTTCGGATGCTGATTTAACGCCAAGGGGGAGGAAGCATAATGAGGCATTGCATGTCTCAGTCGAATGTAGGGGTACGACCTTGGCCCATGTCTTGGTTGACGCCGGTTCGTTTCTGAATATGTTGCCTAAAAGGCTCTTGAAAGGCTTGACTGTGAAGGTTTGACCCTGAAATCGAGCAACATAGTAGTGAAGGCCTTTGACGGATCAAAAAGGATGGTGCATGGGGAAGTGAACATCCCCATAAAAGTTGGAACCCAAACATTTGATTCAAATTTTTATGTAATTGATATTCTCCCTTCGTATTCCTGCTTATTAGGCCAATTGTGGATCCACAATGCTGGTGCCGTTACCTCCACGTTGCATCAAATGCTAAAATATCCAATTCAGGGGAAAATCATCACTGTTCATGGAGAAGAAGAGTATATGGTCAGCCATCTAAATTCCTTCAGATATATGGAACTAGATGGTGAATTTATTGAAACTCCATTCCAGCACTTTGAAGAAGTCCCGCAAGATGTGGCAGTAACCAAGGTTGTGTCTCGAGTCCCCAAGATTACAAGGCCTCCGCTCAAGATGTCGTCTTTGAAAGATGCCAAGGTAGTGATAGAAGAAGGTGGGTGCACTATTTGGGGCCAACTCCCAGATATCCCATACAAATCTGACATGCAAGTCAGTGGAGACTCTTTCTAACCGCAACATTTACAATCAAATCCAAAACAATCAAGTCAGTTCTCCCACCGTATCACAGCTGTCCTTGAGTCTAAGAGATCACTAGTCCCCCGATGACCCCCTCGACTGCTGCCTCAGTTAAAAAAGTGATCTTAGGGCTTCAGTACAGTTACTAAGAGTTCTTGCCCAGTTTCTTTAGTGACCTTGACGTCCCTTTTGATAGTCCCTCAAACATCCAACGACTAGGGCTACCTACTCACTAATAGTAGGATAACACTATCTAAAGGATAGAAGAAAAATAATGCCTTTTTTGAGTAGGTAGATAGCTGTTAAGTACTTCCTCAAAACAATTCATTTTTACACCACACTTTCAAAAAATTTTCAAACAAAGTTTTCAAAACGCTTTATCACACTCTTGAGGACCGATACAAGAGTAACCATAAAGCAAACAAAATCTTTCAAAACACACAAACACAAACAGTTTTCAAAATGAGCAAGTACCTAAGAGCCCGTGGAAAATCATAGATGGAAAGGATGCTAACACCTTCCTTTTACATAATATACTCCCCTTACTCAGAAAATCTCAAAAAAGGTCTTTTTCTGTTCTTTTCACCCTTTCCATTGTTGGATAAAAGAAAAGTCGGTGGTGACTCTTGCTTACCGTGAAATTTGCGAACAAAAAATGCAAACCAGTATTAACAGTCGGTTATGCCACCATATCATAGAACTCGTGACTCTGCTGGGGAATATTATAAAGTGGGGTTTACCTTAGGGTCTAGATCATTTTGCTTCTTTGTCTGTTTGCTTGCTTTTCTTCTTAAGGGTATTGTTTGGGTTATTATAGATCCTACACCTGGATCTGGGGAAACCTTTTAGGTAAGTAGCAATAGATATTGGAAACTGTGCGGGGTATACCAACACGGTTGAAGCAATGGCTATGTTGATGCGGCACTTTGGTTGGTACCAATAGCCCTTGAGTTAATCAAGGAGAATACGGGGCCGCTGCATGGTGTCATGAAGCGTCAACTGACCTTAGAACCTTTAATTGAAAAAATTGGCCATTAGGACATAGTGAGATGGCCGTCTTTGGTGTATTCCCAAAGTCGGAAGATACTCGATACTACACTCATTGAGATTTGACTCCCGAGTTTTGTTTGGTTGCAAGTCAGTTGCCTATCGAACAAAACTTTTGGGAAAGATCAGTAATATTGAGATCCCTTAGAACCCGGTTACTATTTATAGGATAGGTTGAAACAATCCAAACTTTAAGAGGGTATTACCTTAAAACCCATGCAAGCCTTAAACCTAAGGTCTTGGTGTGATTTCCTTGTGCTTGCTATATTTGTGATTTCTTAGCATAATCATGACATTATAACATGGTATATCATACTAACCATTTCAAGGTTTTTCTAGGGCTTATCTTTGTCTTGTTTTGTAGGACATGACATCCACTCGCAGGAACACTATCCAAATCAACCTTGTGAAAGTACCTCCTCAACTCAAGGGCTTAGCATCAAGGATTCCTGAAAGCTCTCCCTTCACTGAAAAACATGGTCGACTTCTCAACTTGGTCACTTCAAACCCTGATGAAGAAATGTTAAAGCAATGGCTCTCAAACAATACAACAGAGATCTCCAAACTCAAGAGGCTCAGTTCATGGAAATGTTCCTGAACCTATCCAAGGGACATGAAGAGTTGAAAGCACTACTCGCTGGGAACCTGGCCAAGAAAAATCCCGAAGACAATAAGGACGAACGCTTGGAACAACTGCAAGCAGAGATGGAAGCAATAAGAACCCAGATGCTGGGGCATATGGCTCTTATCCAAGGCCTAGCCCAAGGACAAGAAGAGCTGAGAGCCATTATCAACAAACTTCATCAAGACGGATGCAACCATATGAAGCAAATAGTCGAGGTTAGGGACCAAGTCATTGATCAACCTCCGAGAATACAAGAGGTTGGTTTGGTGAAGAGTGGACCTTTTCAAATTGCTACCACATCACGGGTCCAATAACAACCTCGCCAAAAACAACGGGTTAATCAGAGTAAGCCGGATGCACCCAAGAGGCAGTTTACCAAACTCAACATGCCGCTGTCTCAAGATTTATAACACATGTTGAGGATGAATATGGTTAGGTTGATAGGGCCTCATCCGAATCCCAAGACTTCTTCCCCTAACTACAATCCTGATGCAAGATGTGCATATCACTCCAACAGTCCAGGGCATGATACTGATGATTGTTGGATGTTGAAATATAAGATTCAAAACTTGATTGATGAAGGAGTGCTGGAGTTTACACAAGATGGTCAGGCTGAGTTCTTCTGCCATCCCTCCAAGGCACGCCATCTGAAGTGAAAATATCATACATGGAGGCTTTTAGTTCATTTGAATTCTTAATTTTTAATTTTCTTTTGATTGTTTGAACATTTGTTTCATGTCAAACTTTGTTACTTTATCAATGCATTGCATATGTCTGTTTTGAATTTGTTCATTCGTATTCACTATATTTAAACTACTTTCCTCTTTGTGATATTCAACTCTCGATTAAAAGCTCTGAGCCTTTAGAGGGAGGATAACAAAAATGATACCATAATCTCTACAATATGCTTTTGACCAGACCCCGCTAATGATGTACAAACGTTGTTTCAAATCCTAAACAATGGAGTTATAAGGAAGATAATCCTTAGTCAACCCCTTTAAGCCTAAGAAGTAGGAGTTTTCTTTTCACACAAATTAAAACACTTAATCATAACCTGGGGCAGGGTAATTTTCTCAGTTAATTCAGATGCGCATTCAGTCGCAATCTTCCACTTCATACATAATGAATGGCATCGAAGACGTCCTTCCAAATCAGAAGATGGTGATGGTTCCGTATAATTATTAAAGTCGGCAGTCATTATCTCTCAAAATAAAAACCCGTTAAGTCAAAAACCTATGAAGGAGACTTAAGAAAAGCTGGGGCATCCCGCTGACTGTAAACACAAAAGAACCAGTTCAGGCAAAAGTAGGGATAACGAAAACAAAAAAAGAGGTTATTACAAATCCTCGACAAAAAGAAGATTACAAAAATGACTGCCTCTTCAAAACAAAAGTTCAATTTTTGAACCATCACCAAGTATTTGAGCAAAGATTCCAGACTCAATCGGGATCTAAACGCGCAATTAACTGAGCATAAGACTTAAGAACATCACGAAGAGCTGGTTGGGTACAAATAAAATTTCAGCCTTTATCCATTTGTTCTTGAACCATGAACCAGGATACGTTATAACCCTTAAAAGTCCTAGCTGAAGAATGGGTTAGTTCGAAAGCATACTGTTACAAAAGGTATCCTGACTCCTGTAGGGTTCACTATAAATCCTGAGCTGACATCACACTTTTACAAAATTTGTTTGTTTTTATAAAAAGTGAACTTTCAAACTTCAGGACAGACATAAGCTTTGCATTCTTAAAATACCATTATTTGCATATGACTATTTGTTCAATAGCAGAGAAATTCGCACGATGGATATTAGATGAACATAAATCTTCTCAGTGGACAGAATCACCTCAGATGGAAAGACGTTCCAGTGATAGGTGTTGTACCCCAAAATTTGCCCTCCCATACTCTTCAAGAATTGCCAAGTCAAAGCTTCAAAATTCCCCAAGGGTTGCACAGTTCAAGGGCCTCCTAACAGTCAAAAACTAGGGTTTTGGTTCTGGCAAAGTAATTGAAGTTTCCAAGGGTCCAATCAAGTCCCACATGCTTATAAACATGGTCAAGTATCCTCATACCAAGTTTCAAGACTTACAGCACAAAATTGCACAGTCAAAAACCCTAATTGCACTACAGTTAACTGTAGGGGCAAAATGGTCATTTGACAGTCAAAAGTTCAAATTTTTGGTCAACATCTCATTTTGAAGCCACAAACATCATTTGATCAATGCTTGATCATGATTCTCAAAGCTTGGCTCAAAAAGTCTCAAGATGCAAAAGTTTCCATATTTGGACAGTTGAAAAAGTCAACTGTAACTTGACCAAGGCATAACTTTCACATGGATTATCAGTAAAATTCCATCCAAAGCTCATTTTGAAGAGAAAGACATTTCCTACAACTCTTCTTCATACTTCAAGTCCAAGAAATGTTCTCGCAAAAAGTTATCAATTTCAACATTATAGGTCATTTTCAAAAGTCAACAAAAAGGGACTTTAAGTCAAAGGCCATAACTTGATATTGGTAAATCAAAATGGCATGGGACCAAAGACATTGGTTAGAGGACTCAAATACCTTTCTAAAATGTTCAAGAGCATGAGCAAAGCTTAAAAATTTAGCAAGATATGCCTTGTGGAAGTTGGGAAATTTTTGGATATTTTGAAAAGTCAACATTGCTTCAAATGCCTTAAAAATGCTAATGGGCCTCTTTTTCTTCCAAAATTCATTATCCAAAGCATGTGCACGACCATTTGGCCCAAAGGGAAGTTTTTCATCATTTTTATTTATTTATTTGGATTTTTAATTATTAATAATTCATTTAATTAAAATAAATATGTGAAAAATACTAAACCTAAGTTTTCAAATCTTTTTATGCATGAAATACACTCAATATTTCGTGCATAATCAGATATAGAAAGAATCATGGTAATTGGATATGATTGGCATCAAAAACATGTGAAAAAGATTGAAAAATTATGGCATGGAAAATCAAATATTTTCTCATCAATTCATTGATTCTTTGGACCAAATTTTGAACCCTAATCATTCACACATATATACTAATGCCAACCCTAATGTTCATGACCTCCCAGCTGCGCAAGAACACCATAACCAAGCTTGAGTTTTTTGACAAAAAAAAAACTGAAAACTAGGTTACAGTGCTATTCAAGCCAAAATAATTATTCCATTGTCTTGCTGAGACATCAAGGAAGGTGCCTGGATCAAAATCGTAGCTTGAAACATCAAGAATTGGTAGTTATAAGTCAGACTGTATCACTTTTTTTGCATAATCGCATCTGATCATTCATGCCATAATTTTCAAATTTAATGCTTGTTTTGTATTGCTCTTGTCATTCTGAAGCTAACCCAGTTGTTTGATTGAGTTTTCATCACCCATACGCGAAACTACCATGGACGATTATTAGGGTTCTTCAAGTTTCAAATTAGGTACTTTCAGCTACTGTAAAATTGAGACACCTCAATACCATGGTTGAATTCAGGAAGCTTGGACGATTTGAAAACACCCATCGCGCCTAATTTATGTGGCCATATGGCCTATTCGCTATTATTGATAAGTGCATATTTTGGGGGGGTTTAAAACCCCCGCTAACCCTTTTTATATTTCAGGAAAAAGCAAAACGAGGAAGAAGATGATGAAGTGTCAAGGCGTGGTTGGGTTATTCGAATTTCGCGCTAAAATTCCCACTAACGCTTATTTTGTATTATAATGTTTATTGGTCATATAGTATACAAAGAAACGTAGCAGCTCCACTGGTCAGGCGTGTGATTGGTAATCCCTGGGACCTGGGTTCGAATCCCAGGTCCCCCCTCCCTTTCCATATTATTTTGCTAATCATGCTTAGGTGCAATTCGCTTCTAGAGTTCCACCATACTCTCCACATCCAGGCCTTCCACGTGCTTACTAAGATCAATCCAAGGGGCATAATTTGAAGAACATCATGGACGTTAGTCAACGCACATGCATGCCAACACCAAAGTCAAACGAGGCCAGGAGCTTAATGGGCCTGAATTACTGAACAAAACCTCCTATTGGGGACAGACCCCCCATGGTTTGCCTTTCTCATTCTTTTCTCATATTTTTCTATTTTTGTTTTAATTAGTTTTTCAATTTAATTCTTTAAACCAATTTATTTTCATAAAAATATAAAAACAATAGAAAAATCAGAATAGACAAAAAAATTAAATATATTTTATTTAACCAATATTTTTGTAAATAAAGTCTTGTATTAATTAATTAGTTTTTATTCTAGGGTTAATTTTAATATCTTTTCTTAATAAATTAAAAACTTGTAGAATTAGGTTTAATTATTTTAATTACTTTTTTCTTCTATTTCCTCATCACTAATAGTTAATTATTTATTTTTATAAATCAAATTGCATTAATTAATTAGGTTTAATTTTAGGTAATTTTCATATTTTCTTAATACATTAAAAAATAGCTAGAATTAGGATTAATTAATATTTTAATTCCATTTAATTCTCATTAAAATCATAAATACCAAAATCTCAAAAATAATTTCTTTTTTCATTTTAATTTCATTAATTTGTAAATAATAATTTAATTTCATTAAAAAGGGTCCAACGCCCTCGCTTTCAATTCTAATCCAATTCGCGCATTTTATTTCTTTTCTTTTAAATATTAATGTAATTATCCCAAATCCTTGTAAATATTTACCTTTCGCACTTTACTTTACTTCTTTATTTTATGTCAAATCGGGTCCTGGTTTAATTTGGCGATGTGGACCCGCGCCTTTGTAATAGTTTAGGAACTTTAATTTCTCGCAACTTTCTTTAACTGTTAATAATGGCATGCAAGAACGAATGACTAAAATAAAAATAATGCGTAGATCACCCATGACATGGCAAGACAAAAATAAATGAATCTGACACACAAATCACACACCACCCCTAGGGTACGCCTCACTGTTGCCTTGCCTCGAAAGGTGATCGTCGAGTAGAGGATGTCTTAGTAAGTCCTCATGATCCGGGAACCTGGCATGAGGGTAGCTTCTAAGGTATCTTCCTATTGCTCTGGTGATCACCATGTCCCGAACCTCGAATTGACCCGAACACCTCCTATGGTGGTGCTACCTACCTCTCAATGGTGGGATGGCACTACTTTAAAGGACATTTACACAGACGAATTCCTTAGGGTAGGTAGACGACTCTAAATACTTGCTCTAATTTCAAAAACAAATCAAAAATACTTTTCACACCGACACATTTTCAAAAAGCTTTCGAAAGCATTTTTTCAAACACTCTTGAGGACCGATACAAGAGTCGAACTGAAATTTTCAAAGAAACTTTTTTTAAACCCACATTGAAAAGCAAACAAACCATTTTGAAAACACAAATGAGCAAGTATCTAAGAGCCCATGGATAACCATGGATAGAAAGGGTGCTAACACCTTCCCTTTCTATAACCTACCTCCCGAACCGAGAGCAATCTCTTTAAGGAATTTTTCTGTGCTTTTGTCCTTTCCATTTGGAGAAAATAAAAGACGGTGGCGACTCTTGCTTCTGCGACATTTCGCGAACCAGCTTTAAACAGTCAGTTCCAGATCCACCGATCACAGAACTGGAGACTCTGCTGGGGACTCTTTTAAAGTGAGGTGTACCTTAGGGTTAGTTCATAACTGTGTTTTCAATTGCTTTCTTTGCTTGCTTTAAATTGTGGGACTGTCTTGGGAGTTCTATAGATCCTAACCCGGATCTGGGGGATACCTTCTTAGAAAGTAGCAACAAGGCTGTGAGGGAACTGTGCGGGGTATACCGACATGGTTGAAACAGTCTGCTACGTTGATGTGGCACTTTGGTGTGTACCGGTAACCCTTGAGTTCAGTCAAGGAGAGTACGGGGCCTCCGCGTGGTGTCGTGAAGCATCAACAGACCTTAGGAACCTTAATTGAACTATCTTGGCCTCTTTAGGGTAGTGAGATAACTGACTTTGGTGCAGTCCGAGGTTGGTTGATACTCGATACTACACTCAATTGAGGGTTGCTTTCCTGGAATATTTTGGTCGCCAGTTCAGTGGCTAAATCGAAACGATGAACAATGAAAGCAATCCCGTGATATTGGGACCCTTAGAACCCGGTTACTTCTAATAGGACAGGTTGATCCCACCAACTTCAAGAGGGTACTACCCGGACCCCATGCTGGCCTAAACTCTAAGGGCTTGTCTTGTGTGACTTGTGTGACTTACATGTTTGTCTTTGTAAATATCTGTGGTGTGTTTAATCATAGCATCATGACATCATCCAGCATCATATGCATTGACTAACCATTTCAGGGGTTCGAATCTTCATCTTTGTTCTTGTTTTGTAGGACATGGAAACTGTTCGCAGAAAGACAATTCAAATCAGTCTTGTAAGGATCCCTCCTCAGCTTAAGGAACTTATATCCAGGATTACCGAGAGCTCTTCATTCAGTGAAAGACATGGAAGACTCATCAGCTTGGTCAATACCAACATTGAGGAAGATATGATAAAGGTCCTGTTCCAGTTCTTTGACCCTCTGCATCACTGTTTCACCTTCTTGGACTATCAGCTGGTACCTACATTGGAGGAGTTCTCCCGGCTCCTGAAGATCCCTATCCTTGATCAACTACCCTACAACGGTACGGAAAAGGAACCCAAGCTTGAAGAGATTGCTAAAGCCTTACACCTACAATCATCTGACCTCAAGGGACATTGGGAAGTTAGAAGTGGTATCAAAGGGTTCTTAGCCAGGTTTCTGTTTGAAAAGGCCCATGAATGTTGGAACTCCCTTGACTTACAAGCTTTTGAAGAAGTTGTGGCCCTCCTTGTCTATGGTTTGGTGTTGTTCCCTAACCCAGATCAGCTTATAGATGTCAGTGCTGTCCAGATCTTTATGTCCAGGAATCCTATACCCACATTGCTGGGGGGACATCCTTCACTCATGTTACACTCGAACCATGAGAAAAAGAGGTGTCCTTATGTGTTGCACTACTCTCCTGGGAAGGTGGTTTATTTCGCACCTTCCACAATCAGTTTTGAAGAACGAGCGGGGTTTGAGGTGGTCACAACGGTTGATGACCCTTACACATGCAGATATACATTGGTGCCCTCGGTCCAGAGAGGATGTCACTATCATTGATCGTTGCGGGGAGTACCCTAATGTTCCTTTACTTGGAATCAGAGGAGGTATTACTTACAACCCTTGCTTGGCTTGGAGACAGTTTGGTTATGCTCGGAGGGACGACTCTCATGACATGTTAATTCCTGACATAGTTTTTGACTTCGACAACGATGCGCAAGGACTTCGCCAGAGATTTATCAGAGCTTGGAGGATGCCCAGTAGGATAGACAGCAAGACACTGGGGCACATGAACTCCATCCCATTGGAACCTTATCTCAAGTGGGTACGGGCCCGCTCCCAGAAGTTAGTGATGCCATATCCTCATATGCTCCCTGTGATTAAAGAGCCAGTCTTGGAAGGAGAGGTGTCCTACACCATTCAGCATCCTGATATGCCCACATCCTGGGAAGAGATGCAGAAGAGTTGGATCTAGCTTAAGGAGGAACGGAATTCTCTTGAGACCAGTCTACATGATAGTGAAAAGAAGGTCCTGGAGCTCACCCGCCTATTGCATGAGGAGAGGAATCTCAACACCTACATAGCTCCAAAGAGGATGCGTAGTGTCTTTTGGGATTGATTTGCTTTGTAATTTGTGCCCATGAGGCTTTAATGTACTGAACAATTGTTTCCTTAATAATAACGTGTGTTCCTTTTGTCTACAACAAATTTGAACTTTCGAACCCTTGAATGCATTGCATAAACACATATCATTCATCATGTGCATAGCAGGTTTTCTTCTTTTCAGGTTGCTTACCGTTCTTCGCTGTTTATTTCAGCATCATGAATCCTGACTCATCATCAACCGAGATGTCCATCAAGGCTCTTCAGGCGCAGAATGCGCAATTTCAGGAACTAATCATGGGTTTGGCTCAGGGCCAAGAAGAGCTGAAGGCTCTGCTCCTGAAGAAAGAGAAGAAGAAGAAGAGGAGAACTGTTCTTTTCAACTCGGGCCGAAGGTTTGGCAACACTCTGCAGAAAGAAGAGGCTGGTTCTTCTATAGGCAAGGGTAGTCCCCAAGGGGGAAAAGGTCCTAGTCCGGTAGTCTCTGACAACGAGACTGATTTTGATGAGGAACAGTATCCTCCTGCAGAAGACAAATATAAGCAGTTGGAAGACAGATTGAATGCTATGGAGATCCAACAAGTGCCTGGGCTGGATTTCGGAGACTTGGGTTTGTCTACTGGTGTGATCATTCCTCATAAGTTCAAAGCACCATCTTTTACCAAGTATGACGGGGCGTCTTGTCCCAAGCTACACCTCAGGTCTTATGTGCGGAAGATTCAACCGTACTCAGTGGACAAGAATTTGTGGATCCACTTCTTCCAGGAGAGTCTTTCAGGGACTCATCTCGAATGGTTCTATCAGCTGGATGGGACCAAGGTTCGTAACTGGGAGGAGTTGGCTACTGCTTTCTATAAGCAGTATCAATATAATGCCGACCTGGCCCCTACACGTACCCAACTCCAGGGTATGTCGCTAGGGTCAAGTGAAGGTTTTAAAGAGTACGCACAGAAGTGGAGGGATCTGGCTGGCAGGGTGCAGCCTCCGTTGACTGACTGGGAGTTGGTAGACATGTTCTTGGGGACCCTATCTGGGCCATTTTTCAACCATCTTATCGGGAATTCGTCTACAGGGTTCACTGATCTTATTCTGACTGGAGAGAGAATTGAGGCTGGGTTGAAGTCTGGCAAAATTCAGAAAGGGGCATCTTCAAGTTCTGAGAAGAAACCCTTCAAAAAGGAGGCCAGCGCTGTATATGGCTCTAGAAGACAAGAGAAACCTGAGCGCCGCCAATCTGTCAACGCGATGATGATTGCTAAGCCTGCTGCCGCTCCTCGGCAAAACAATCCTCAAAGGGCTGAAAGACCCCGGAGAGAGTTTACCCGTTTGAGTATGACCCTATCGCAGATTTTGCCACAGTTGCTGTCCACCAACCTAGTGACTGTCAGGGAGGCCCCAAAGGTTGTAAACACTGCTTCCCCCAAATACAATCCAAATGCCCGCTGTGCTTACCACTCCGATAGCCCGGGGCATTCCACTGACGACTGTTGGGCATTAAGAAACAAGCTGCAGGACCTTATTGATGCGAAGGAGGTACAATTTGAGGCATCTGAGAAGCCTAATGTAGTGACAGCTCCCCTGCCTGCTCATGGAGTGAATGCTATTGGGGACGATGATGAAGTGGATGAAGCTGAGTTCGACAGCTGGATTTACCCGACAACTGACAGTGGACCTAGCAATTGGATTGCAAAAGACAACCTACTTGTTTCTCTTGTTACTGAGTAATGAATTCCTATGTTTTGTTATTTGTAATAAACAATTAAAACTCTATGGCCCGGTGTCTTACCCGGGGCACCGTGGCTTCATTTGTGAGGGCATATAAATTGTCATTTCATATATCATGAATAAAGATCTTGGACGTTTTCTCGCATTTCAAATCTTATGCTCCTTTTCTTACTTTCCTTCCTTTATATATTTCAAAAACAGCTGTATTTACACACACTCACTCATACAAGTTTCAATCCACTCTGGATCTCACTGGTAACGACTCTGCTACTGCCAGTTATGACTTTGAAAATCCGATCAACTTAGCCGAAGACGAAGGTGGAGATGATTGCGAAGTGCCTGGCGAGCTTGCAAGACTGTTGCTCCAGGAAGAGAGGGCAATTCAACCACATGAAGAGCCAGTGGAAACAATAAACTTGGGTACGGATACAGACAGGAAGGAGGTAAAGATTGGTGCCAACCTAGAGCTCAGCGTAAAGCAACGGTTGACGCAGATGTTACATGATTATATGGAGATCTTTGCCTGGTCCTACGAAGACATGCCTGGGTTGGATACCGATATTGTGGTCCATCACTTGCCTACCAAGGAAGACTGCCCTCCGGTTAAGCAAAAGGTCCTCCGTATGCGTCCAGAGATGTCTGAGAAGATCAAAGCCGAGGTTATGAAACAGTTTGATGCCGGGTTCCTTGCAGTAACTTCTTACCCTCAGTGGGTTGCTAATGTGGTGTCGGTACCAAAGAAGGATGGTAAGGTCAGAATGTGTGTCGACTACAGAGATCTGAGCAGGGCCAGCCCCAAGGATGACTTCCCTCTACCTCACATTGATGTCCTTGTTGACAATACAGCTCAACATAAGGTGTTCTCTTTCATGGATGGTTTTTCAGGTTACAATCAGATCAAGATGGCACCTGAAGACATGGAAAAAACTACCTTTGTTACTCAGTGGGGCACCTTCTGCTACAAGGTCATGCCTTTTGGACTGAAGAACGCTGGGGCAACCTACCAACGTGCCATGGTTGCTTTATTTCATGACATGATCCATCATGAGATAGAAGTGTATGTTGACGACATGATCGCAAGATCCCAGACTGAGGAAGAGCACCTAGATCATCTGCAGAAGCTATTTGACCGTCTGAAGTTGTACAAGCTGAGGTTGAACCCGAACAAGTGCACCTTCGGGGTAAGATCTGGAAAGTTGCTAGGCTTCGTTTTAAGTGACAAGGGTATTCAAGTGGACCCTACTAAGGTCAAAGCTATTCAAGAGATGCCAGTTCCTAAGACAGAGAAAGAGGTCAGAGGCTTTTTAGGACGCCTGAATTACATTGCTCGCTTCATCTCGCACCTAACTGCCACCTGTGAGCCAATCTTCAAGCTGCTGAAGAAAGATCAGGTAGTACGTTGGAATGATGAATGTCAGGCTGCTTTTGACAGAATCAAAGAATATCTCCAAGAACCACCCATCCTTATGCCACCGGTTGAAGGGAGACCTCTAATACTATACCTGACAGTACTTGACAATTCAATAGGGTGTGTGTTAGGGCAGCATGACGAGTCTGGCCGAAAAGAGCATGTCATTTATTATCTTAGCAAAAAGTTTACCGACTGTGAGACCCGATACTCACTGCTTGAGAAAACTTGCTGCGCTTTGGTATGGGCTGCTCGCCGACTGAGACAGTATATGCTGACCCACACTACCTTGTTGATCTCAAAGATGGATCCTATAAAGTACATATTTGAAAAACCTGCTCTGTCTGGGAGAATAGCAAGATGGCAAATGATCTTGACGGAATATGACATTCAATACACAACCCAGAAAGCCATCAAGGGAAGCGTATTGGCAGACCACTTGGCACATCAGGCAGTCGACGACTATCAGTCAATGAACTTCGAGTTTCTGGACGAAAGCATCATGATAGTGACTGATTGTGAAGTACCTGGACCGGATGAAGGACCTGAGGAAGGATCCCGATGGTCTATGCACTTTGACGGAGCCTCCAATGCTTTGGGTAACGGTATCAGTGCTGTAATCATATCCCCTCAAGGCACTCATACTCCACTCACTGCCCGGCTATGTTTCAACTGTACCAACAACATGGCGGAGTATGAGGCGTGCATCATAGGTCTTCAAGCTGCAATCGACTTAAGGATCAAGTTTCTGAGTGTCTTCGGAGATTCCGCTCTCGTGATCAATCAGATCAAAGGAGAGTGGGATACGAAACATCCGAACCTTATTCCTTACAGAGAATGTGTGTTGACATTGATCCCCCACTTCACAGAGATAACCTTTGAACACTTTCCGAGAGAGGAGAATCAGCTGGCGGACGCGTTAGCTACGATGTCTTCTATGTTCAAGGTCAAATGGGACAATGAGGCTCCCCGGATCATCATCTGGAAACTGGACGAACCGGCATACTGTTGTGATATCGAGACTGAATTGGTGACTGAGAAGCCTTGGTACCATGAGGTGAAGAGATATCTGGAAGCTCAGGAATACCCTGAAGGTGCATCTGTCAATGATAAAAAGTTTCTGAGAAGGTTCGCAGCGAAGTTCTTCCTTAGCAATGGCATCCTGTATAAGCGAAACCATGATTCGACCTTACTGCGGTGTGTGGATAAGACTGAAGCAGAAAGGATCATGGAAGAGCTACATGAAGGGACCTTTGGTACACATTCCAGTGGACACACTATGGCAAAGAAGATCCTCCGGGAAGGGTATTTCTGGTCCACAATGGAAGCTGACTGCTACCAACATTCTTGGACATGCCATAAATGCCAGATTTACGCAGACAAGGTGCATGTTCCTCCAGTTCCTTTGAATGTTCTGACTGCGCCTTGGCCGTTTGCAATGTGGGGCATAGACATGATCAGTGAGATTAAACCTACGACATCTAATGGGCATCGCTTCATCCTGGTAGAGATTGATTACTTTACGAAGTGGGTTGAAGCAACATCCTACGCTACGGTAACCAAGACTGTTGTGGCACGGTTCATTCGGCATAATCTGATCTGTCGATACGGCGTCCCAGAAAGAATTATTACAGATAACGGTACCAATCTCAATAACAAGATGATCACTGAGCTCTGCGAGCAGTTTAAGATACAGCACCACAACTCTTCTCCTTACAGACCGAAGATGAATGGGGATGTAGAAGCAGCAAATAAAAACATTAAGAAAATCGTGCAGAAGATGACAGTGACTTATAAAGATTGGCACGAGATGTTACCGTTCACTCTACATGGGTACCGTACCTCAGCCAGGACGTCAACCGGGGCAACTCCTTTCTCCTTGGTCTACGGTATGGAGGCAGTCTTACCGATCGAAGTGCAAATACCCTCTCTCCGGATAATGAAGGATGCAAATCTGAACGAAGATGATTGGATCCAGACACGACTGGATCAGCTAAACCTTATTGATGAAAAGAGACTTGCTGCTATCTGTCATGGTCAGACGTATCAGAAACGGATGATCAGGGCATTTAACAAAAAGGTCAGACCACAGGAATATCAAGTTGGGGATCTGGTAATCAAGCAAATCATCCTTCCTCAGAATGATCCAAGGGGCAAATGGACCCCTACATACGAAGGGCCATTTGTGGTTAAACATGTGTTCTCAGGAGGAGCCATGATTCTAACCAACATGGATGGTGAGGACCTTCCTCACCCCGCCAATGCAGACATAGTAAAAAGATACTACGCATAAAAAAAGACCCGCTAGGCTGACATGCCTAGGCAAAAATTAGGGCTTCCCGGCGAACCAAAAGGGTTCGGGCAAAATGAAGGGATGAAATGAAAAAATCTGTACACCCGGCAAGTCGAAAACCTGAAAAGGCGGCTTGGGCAAAAATGGGTATCCCGGTGGACTGAAAACCCGAAAGGGCGGTCCAGGCAAAAGTTAGGGATAAAGCGTAATACTATGTCTCATTGGATCACTTTGCATCCAGAATCCGGTATCTACATCAAGTTCAGACGGCATCGATCAGTCAGCTTCATCTTCAACCAAGGTCATCAAGTGATGAGACGATCGGAGTTATAAAGGCACTAACAGAGTTGAAACCCAGTGGATCATTCATTTCACACAGCTGTTTTATTTTCTCTTGTACAAAATTTGTATAAACTCTTTTGGTCGGCGGCGTTCTCTTACTAGGACGTCAGCCTCTTGTACATAAACGCCTATTTACAGGCAACTCAAAATCAATAAAAATCACTTTTCAGCTAAAATTGCCAATTATTTTTTCCTTTTCTGTTTTGTTTTGCGAAGAACGTCCAAGGTTCAATTTGTGATATATGCATTGACAATAATTTGCTAACTCATGAATATTTGCATACGAAACAAAGGATTAATTACAAGTAACATTAGAAACAGGGGCAATAAAGAGTTGTCTAAGCAATCTAATTATTCTATCCTCTAAGGTATCAAGGTAGGTTCAGCTGAAGAACACAACCAGTACATCTAATTCCCCAGAGAGTGAGCCAGCAAGTCAGTGCACTCTCCCCGAGCAAAGTTACAGTCAAACCTTAAGGAAGTTGGGTATCCTCTAGCAGATCTCAACATTCCCCAGCAATATACATACATTCTTACAAGCATCCCCGACAGGCTTGGTCTAAAGATTGTTCCCCGGCGGTATATCAAACATTCAACGGAGTCACTTCCCAATGAAGTTCAAAATTTCCCCAGGAGAGTCCAATCCAGTTTCCCCAGAAAGTTGGAATCCATCTCCCCAAGCAGTAAGCTTATCCCCAGTAGATTCTGGAAGCTTATCCTCGCGGAGCACGAACGCGTCTCCCGGCTTTATTCAAAGAGTTATTTCCTTACCAGGATATAACTTGGTTATCTTCAGCCAAAAGCCACGGAAACAGCGTCCTCGAGGAAGTCTTCTTACCCCCAGCGAAGTCTATTAACACTTCCAATACAACAAGGGTATCCCCAGCAAGTTATTATCAACAACTCAACAAAGTATCCCTCCCCACAGAGCATTGCTTCCCAGCAAGATCATTAGAGTACTTTTCTCCCCGCAGAGTAATCTCTCTGCCAAGTTTATTCCCCAACGGAGTTATCTTCTCCTACCGGTATTCTTGCAACTATCATCCCCAGAGGAAGCAAAATCTATTCTTCAACATCAGCCCAGGAGTGACTTCCCGGCACCCGCCAAGGATTTATTTTCCTAAAAACGAAAACATACTTTCCTAAACATCACATACATCATTATAGCATGCATATACGCATCATATCTTACAAATCTCATTTATGATTGAGAACATCATTGCTTGATCCATATCATGCATTGCATATGACTGACCTTTACCTTTCAGGAAAGATTCAGTTAAGTTATCAACTATATTTCAAGACCTTGACCGGTTCAGTTAAATCGACCCTAAGATTTCTCTGTTTCTTATCCAGTCCAAGGCCTTCTCTGGTTCAGTCAGATCGACCCTAAGATCTCCCTGTTTCTTATTCAGTTGAAGATTTCAAGACCTAGACCGGTTCAGTTAAATCGACCCTAAGATTTTTCTGTTTCTTATCCAGTCCAAGGCCTTCTCTGGTCCAGCTAAATCGACCCCTAACAGATTTTCCTGATAAAGACTTAGTAGAAGATACCCAAGACTCTCTCAATGATTACTGTTGAGGTTGTAGTCGCCTGTGGTTCTCTCCCCGTTACTGCAGAGGTAGTAATCGCCCCAAGATTCTCTCAATGATTACTGTTGAGGCTGAAATCGCCCAAGATTTTCTCAATGATTACTGTTGAGGTAGAAGTCACCCAAGATTCTCCCAGCGTTACTGTTGAGGTTGAAGTCGCCCAAGATTCTCTCAGCGTTACTGTTGAGGTTGAAGTCGCCTATGGTTCTCTCAGCGTTCCTGTTGAGGTAGTAATCGTCCGAGGTTCTCTCAGCGTTCCTGTTGAGGTTGTAACCATCCCTGGTTCATTCATCACCTTTTGAAGATCCAGATCCATCTCCTGTAACCAGTCAGGACACATCCTTACAAAGAGTTTGAAGACCAGCTCTTGTAACAGGTCAGGTAATCATTTGCCTTTGCAGGTACGCAAGTTCTCTCTAAGGAATCTCTTACGCGACCAACATCCAGATGGCATGTATAAGCCCATCATCCTATCCATCAATCTCTAAATGGCATCTATAAGCCCATTCCCGCCACCACACTACTATGTGAGCGCAAATTTCTAGGCACTCTAGTGTTCAATCATCTTCCACCTTCGGATTACGAAAGGCACGTCAGCCAATCTGCATCCTCAGGTCTAAGAAGATTGAACAGGGGCAACTGTTGTACCCCAAAATTTTCCCTCCCATACTCTTCAAGAATTGCCAAGTCAAAGCTTCAAAATTCCCTAAGGGTTGCACAGTTCAAGGGCCTCCTAACAGTCAAAAACTAGGGTTTTGGTTCTGGCAAAGTAATTGAAGTTTCCAAGGGTCCAATCAAGTCCCACATGCTTATAAACATGGTCAAGTATCCTCATACCAAGTTTCAAGACTTACAGCACAAAATTGCACAGTCAAAAACCCTAATTGCACTACAGTTAACTGTAGGGGCAAAATGGTCATTTGACAGTCAAAAGTTCAAATTTTTGGTCAACATCTCATTTTGAAGCCACAAACATCATTTTATCAATGCTTGATCATGATTCTCAAAGCTTGGCTCAAAAAGTCTCAAGATGCAAAAGTTTCCATATTTGGACAGTTGAAAAAGTCAACTGTAACTTGACCAAGGCATAACTTTCACATGGATTATCAGAAAAATTCCATCCAAAGCTCATTTTGAATAGAAAGACATTTCCTACAACACCTCTTCATACTTCAAGTCCAATAAATGTTCTCACAAAAAGTTATCAATTTCAACATTATAGGTCATTTTCAAAAGTCAACAAAAAGGGACTTTAAGTCAAAGGCCATAACTTGATATTGGTAAATCAAAATGGCATGGGACCAAAGTCATTGGTTAGAGGACTCAAATAACTTTCCAAAATGTCCAAGAACATGAGCAAAGCTTAAAAATTGAGCAAGATATGCCTTGTGGAAGTTGGGAAATTTTTGGATATTTTGAAAAGTCAACATTGCTTCAAATGCCTTAAAAATGCTAATGGGCCTCTTTTTCTTCCAAAATTCATTATCCAAAGCATGTGCACGACCATTTGGCCCAAAGGGAAGTTTTTCATCATTTTTATTTATTTATTTGGATTTTTAATTATTAATAATTCATTTAATTAAAATAAATATGTGAAAAATACTAAACCTAAGTTTTCAAATCTTTTTATGCATGAAATACACTCAATATTTCGTGCATAATTAGATATAGAAAGAATCATGGTAATTGGATATGATTGGCATCAAAAACATGTGAAAAAGATTGAAAAATTATGGCATGGAAAATCAAATATTTTCTCATCAATTCATTGATTCTTTGGACCAAATTTTGAACCCTAATCATTCACACATATATACTAATGCCAACCCTAATGTTCATGACCTCCCAGCTGCGCAAGAACACCATAACCAAGCTTGAGTTTTTTGACAAAAAAAAAACTGAAAACTAGGTTACAGTGCGATTCAAGCCAAAATAATTATTCCATTGTCTTGCTGAGACATCAAGGAAGGTTCCTGGATCAAAATCGTAGCTTGAAACATCAAGAATTGGTAGTTATAAGTCAGACTGTATCACTTTTTTTGCATAATCGCATCTGATCATTCATGCCATAATTTTCAAATTTAATGCTTGTTTTGTATTGCTCTTGTCATTCTGAAGCTAACCCAGTTGTTTGATTGAGTTTTCATCACCCATACGCGAAACTACCATGGACGATTATTAGGGTTCTTCAAGTTTCAAATTAGGTACTTTCACCTACTGTAAAATTGAGACACCTCAATACCATGGTTGAATTCAGGAAGCTTGGACGATTTGAAAACACCCATCGCGCCTAATTTATGTGGCCATATGGCCTATTCGCTATTATTGATAAGTGCATATTTTGGGGGGGTTTAAAACCCCCGCTAACCCTTTTTATATTTCAGGAAAAAGCAAAACGAGGAAGAAGATGATGAAGTGTCAAGGCGTGGTTGGGTTATTCGAATTTCGCGCTAAAATTCCCACTAACGCTTATTTTGTATTATAATGTTTATTGGTCATATAGTATACAAAGAAACGTAGCAGCTCCACTGGTCAGGCGTGTGATTGGTAATCCCTGGGACCTGGGTTCGAATCCCAGGTCCCCCCTCCCTTTCCATATTATTTTGCTAATCATGCTTAGGTGCAATTCGCTTCTAGAGTTCCACCATACTCTCCACATCCAGGCCTTCCACGTGCTTACTAAGATCAATCCAAGGGGCATAATTTGAAGAACATCATGGACGTTAGTCAACGCACATGCATGCCAGCACCAAAGTCAAACGAGGCCAGGAGCTTAATGGGCCTGAATTACTGAACAAAACCTCCTATTGGGGACAGACTCCCCATGGTTTGCCTTTCTCATTCTTTTCTCATATTTTTCTATTTTTGTTTTAATTAGTTTTTCAATTTAATTCTTTAAACCAATTTATTTTCATAAAAATATAAAAACAATAGAAAAATCAGAATAGACAAAAAAATTAAATATATTTTATTTAACCAATATTTTTGTAAATAAAGTTTTGTATCAATTAATTAGTTTTTATTCTAGGGTTAATTTTAATATCTTTTCTTAATAAATTAAAAACTTGTAGAATTAGGTTTAATTATTTTAATTACTTTTTTCTTCTATTTTCTCATCACTAATAGTTAATTATTTATTTTTATAAATCAAATTGCATTAATTAATTAGGTTTAATTTTAGGTAATTTTCATATTTTCTTAATACATTAAAAAAATAGCTAGAATTAGGATTAATTAATATTTTAATTCCATTTAATTCTCATTAAAATCATAAATACCAAAATCTCAAAAATAATTTCTTTTTTCATTTTAATTTCATTAATTTGTAAATAATAATTTAATTTCATTAAAAAGGGTCCAACGCCCTCGCTTTCAATTTTAATCCAATTCGCGCATTTTATTTCTTTTCTTTTAAATATTAATGTAATTATCCCAAAGCCGTGTACATATTTACCTTTCGCACTTTACTTTACTTCTTTATTTTATGTCAAATCGGGTCCTGGTTTAATTTGGCGATGTGGACCCGCGCCTTTGTGATAGTTTAGGAACTTTAATTTCTCGCAACTTTCTTTAACTGTTAATAATGGCATGCAAGAACGAATGACTAAAATAAAAATAACGCGTAATTCACCCATGACATGGCAAGACAAAAATAAATGAATCTGACACACAAATCACACACCACCCCTAGGGTACGCCTCACTGTTGCCTTGCCTCGAAAGGTGATCGTCGAGTAGAGGATGTCTTAGTAAGTCCTCATGATCCGGGAACCTGGCATGAGGGTAGCTTCTAAGGTATCTTCCTATTGCTCTGGTGATCACCATGTCCCGAACCTCGAATTGACCCGAACACCTCCTATGGTGGTGCTACCTACCTCTCAATGGTGGGATGGCACTACTTTAAAGGAAATTTACACAGACGAATTCCTTAGGGTAGGTAGACGACTCTAAATACTTGCTCTAATTTCAAAAACAAATCAAAAATACTTTTCACACCGACACATTTTCAAAAAGCTTTCGAAAGCATTTTTTCAAACACTCTTGAGGACCGATACAAGAGTCGAACTGAAATTTTGAAAGAAACTTTTTTTAAACCCACATTGAAAAGCAAACAAACCATTTTGAAAACACAAATGAGCAAGTATCTAAGAGCCCATGGATAACCATGGATAGAAAGGGTGCTAACACCTTCCCTTTCTATAACCTACCTCCCGAACCGAGAGCAATCTCTTTAAGGAATTTTTATGTGCTTTTGTCCTTTCCATTTGGAGAAAATAAAAGACGGTGGCAACTCTTGCTTCTGCGACATTTCGCGAACCAGCTTTAAACAGTCAGTTCCAGATCCACCAATCACAATAGGCCTTTCATAATCAAGGGGCATAGCATGATGTCCAGATGATCTGGGGCATTCAAGTCAAGGTTCAAGGAATCTCTTAAGAATGCCAAATATCCAGGGGCAGATCTCCATCTGAATCACTTGGGGAATTGGACATGAATTCCAGCAACGAATCATGTACGATCAAACAAACATCTTCTGATAGTGTGGCAACACTTACTACTATGGACATCCATAATTCTCCGCATTTGATGAACGTGGGCATAATCGGAAAATACTACGCATGAACAAAGACCCGCTATGTTGATTGGCCTAGGAAAAAAATTAGGGATAAAAAAAAGTGGTACACCCGGCAAGTCGAGAACTTGAAAAGGCGGCTTGAGCAAAAAAGGGTATCCCGGTGGACTGAAAACCCGAAAGGGGGGTCTAAGCAAAAGTTAGGGATTAAAGCGTACGACTATGTCCCGTCATCTTGTCACTTGTCTATCAGTAAAAGAATTTTTATCCTGATCAGCATTTACCAAGCACCCCATGAGTTGGGATGACCCTCAATCCATCCATAAAATCTCTATAGATACTTTCTCCAGCAGGTACAGGGGAGAAATGTCCTGATGCAAAGTCACTGCTACATCCTCAACATACGTACTAGTGATGTCTATGTGCCCCACAAAGTAGAAACAACCAAAGTTTTGATCTCTTCCTCCCCAAACATGAATTATTTCCTCTAGTAAAGTTCCTTTAGAGAGCTGAAATCTGTATTCCCCAGCCGAGTTTTATGATCCTAAACAGTTTATAAAACCTCCTCCTGGGTAGAGTTTATTTCTCTAACTGTAGAAGTTTATTCCCCAATAGAGTTTATTTCTCTACATCGACCAAATCTTTCAACCAAGCATTATCTCTCTCCATAGAGTTATTGTCAAACAAGAGTTAAGAATCCCCGATAGAGAATACTCAAACGAAAAAGGAAAATCCCCGGCAATTCATCTCCATCCATCATCCCTAGTGGAAGCGTAGGATTCAACATCCCAATACTCTTCATCAGCAGTTAGGGATTTATTTTCCCAGACTAGGAAATATCGCAACGGGATCCCATAATCATACATCATGGCATGCACATACACATCGCATACAGCATAATCTCATTTATTTTGAGAACATCATCACAATGCATTTCATACATCATGACATTGCATACGACTAACTCTTTACCATTTTCAGGAAAGATTAAATCAACAAACACCATCGACTACTTACGTGACCTGGTAGTCTTCTTAATAGCTACGTCTGATGAAAGGCTATTTCAATGTTTTCCTCAGAAAGATGTCCTCACAAGACTTTCTCTAGTTCAGTTAGATCGACACTAAGATCTCTCTGATTTCTATTCCAGCTGAAGATATTCCGAGACTTTTGTCTGGTTCAGTTGAATCGATACTAAGATTCTTCTGATTTCCATTCCAGTCAAAGTTAATTCAAGACCTTCTCTGGTTCAGTTAGATCGACACTAAGATCTTTCTGATTTCTATTCCAGTTGAAGATATCCCAAGACTTTTGTCTGGTTCAGTTAAATCGATACTAAGATTTTTCTGATTTCCATTCCAATCAAAGTTAATTAAAGACCTTCTCTGGTTCAGTCAGATCAACACTAAGACCTCTCTGATTTCTATTCCAGTTGAAGATGTTCCAAGACTTTTGTCTGGTTCAGTTGAACCGATACTAAGATTCTTCTTATTTCCATTCCAGTCAAAGTTAATCCAAGATCTTCTCTGGTTCAATTAGATCGATACTAAGATCTCTCTAATTTCTATTCCAGTTGAAGATATTCCTAGACTTTTGTCTGTTTCAGTTAAATCGTTGAAGATAACTCAAGACCTTCTCTGGTTCAGTTAGATCGACACTAAGATCTCTCTGATTTCTATTCTAGTTGAAGATATTCCGAGACTTTTGTCTGTTTCATTTGAATCGATACTAAGATTCTTCTGATTTCCATTCCAGTCAAAGTTAATTCAAGACCTTCACTGGTTCAATTAGATCGACACTAAGATCTCTCTGATTTCTATTCCAATTGAAGATGTCCCAACACTTTTGTCTGATTCAGTTAAATTGATACTAAGATTTTTCTGATTTCCATTCCAGTCAAAGTTAATTCAAGACCTTATCTGGTTCAGTTATATCAATACTAAGATCTCTCTGATTTCTATTCCAATTGAAGATATTCCTAGACTTTTGTCTGTTTCAGTTAAATCGAGACTAAGATTTTTCTGATTTCCATTCCAGTCAAAGTTAATTAAAGACCTTCTCTGGTTCAGTCAGATCGACACTAAGATTTCTCTAATTCCTATTCCAGTTGAAGATAATCCAAGACCTTCTCTGGTTCAGTCAGACTGCCACTAAGATCTCTCTGGTTCCTATTTCAGTTGAAGATGACCCAAGACTTTTGTATGGTTCAGTTGAATCGATCCTAATATTCTTCTGATTTCCATTCCAGTCAAAGTTAATTAAAGACCTTCTCTGGTTCAGTCAGATTGACATTAAGATCTCTCTGATTTCTATTCCAGTTGAAGATGACCCAAGACTTTTGTCTGGTTCAGTTGAATCGACCCTAAGATTCTTCGAATTTCCATTCCATTCAAAGTTAATTAAAAACCTTCTCTGGTTTAGTCAGACCGATACTAAGATATCTCTGATTTTTATTCCAGTCGAAGATATTCCAAGACTTTTGTCTGGTTCATTCATATCGATCCTAAGATTCTTCTGATTTCCATTCCAGTCAAAGTTAATTAAAGACCTTCTCTGGTTCATTCAGATCGACACTAAGATTTCTCTGATTCCTATTCCAGTTGAAGATAATCTAAGATCTTCTCTGGTTCAGTTAGATCGCCACTAAGATCTCTCTGATTCCTATTCCAGTTGAAGATAATCCAAGACCTTCTCTGGTTCAGTCAGATTGCCACTAAGATCTCTCTGATTCCTATTCCAGTTGAAGATATTCCAAGACATTTGTCTGGTTCAGTTGAATCGATCCTAAGATTCTTCCGATTTCCATTCCAGTCAAAGTTAATTAAAGACCTTCTCTGGTTCAGTTAGATCGACACTAAGATCTCTCTGATTTCTATTCCAGTTGAAGATGACCCAAGACTTTTGTCTGGTTCAGTTGAATCAACCCTAAGATTCTTTTGATTTCCATTCCAGTCAAAGTTAATTAAAGACCCTTCTCTGGTTCAGTTAAATCGACACTAGGATTTTTCCGATTTCTATTCCAGTTTAAGAAACTGCAAAGCATGGAGCACGACCAGATAACAGTTTAATCTTATTCCCCCAGTAAGTCGCTGTGAAGCCTGGAACATGAGTAGATAGCAGTCATCCTTATTATCCTCAGCAAGTCACTATAAAGCCTGGATCCTGACCAAATAACAGTTCACTTCTGTCTCTTCAATCAAGAGATGACTCCCCAGTAGAGTAATGGACAACTGAAGCTCCTAAACTCCTTTCCCAAGCATAGACCAACATTCCTCAACAGAGTCCTCCTAAGTAACAGGAATAAGGATTCCCATAAAAGAGTATCTCATTAACATTGTTCTGGATGACATATTTAAGCCCATCTCCGACGATCTTCCATCACCTTCTCTGGATGGCATCTTTAAGCCCATCTTCGATGATCTTCCATCACATTCTCCAAATGGCATATGTAATCCCATTCCCAACATTGTCTACACATTCAAGTATCGTTTTAGATGAGTGAAAATTTCTGGGCACTCTAGTGTTCAATCATCTTCCACCTTCAGATCACGAAAGGCAGACCAACCAATCTACACCCTCAGGTTTAAGAAGATTGAACAGGGGCAGATTTTGTACCCCAAAATTTTCCCTCCCATTTTTACTCAAGATATGCCTTTAGAGGTCCTCAATTGCTCAAGGATGACCAAGAATTGACCAGACAAATTCTCCTCCTAAGGCAACAAGCCTCAGCTAGGATGTCAATTTTAAGCAAGATGTATAACTCCAAAGGATCCCAAATGTACTCCATTGTTGTAATATGTCCTGAATATCATCCATGCCAAATTTCATGCCTTGAAAAATAAGTTTGCTCAGTCATCTTCTCAAATTCCTGTAAATCAACTGTACTAGGTCAAAAGTCAATTGTGACCCAAATACAGTCAAACTTCAAGATTTTTGGTCAACATTAAAATTTTGACGTATTATCCATCATTTTATCAAGGGTTGATCATGATTCCTCAAGAAATGCTCCTAACTCATCAAAAGTAAAAAAAAGGCAAATTAGGGTTTCTATAGAAAAGTCAACCAAACTTTGACCAGACATAACTTTCTCATACTATATCAGAAATTTTTCCTCAAAGGCTCATTTTGAAGAGAATCTAATTCCCTATAACTTCTCTTCAGCCCTCAAGTTCAAGAAATTCCTTAATCAAAAGATACAAGCTCAGACATTATAGGTCTTTTAAAAAAGTCAACAAAAACACCTTTTGGGTCACAGCTCCTTACATGAACATGGAAGATCCAATTGAGATGAAACCAAAAGGGTTATTTATAGGAAATCCTAATCTCTCTGAAAAGTCCAAGAACACCCTCTTAGGGTTAAAATTGAGAGAGATATGGCTTGCTAAAGTTGACCAATTTTAGGAAAATGCACAAAATTGGATCTTTTGGACTAATGGGCGTGGGTTTTGGATCTCAAACATATCCATGGAATTATTTAAGATATTTAAATCCATTATTTTATTTTTATGAGATTTGTTTTTATTTATTTGAATTTTTATTCTTTTAAATCATAATAAATCAAATAAAATAGTAAAATAATGAAATAAAATCCAAAGATTTGTTTTATGATCATATAATGAGTCTAGAATCTGATGAGCAAATCATGATTTCTTTCAAGGGTTGATTGGAAAGAAAAGAGCATGTTTTGGCCAAGTTTAGAAACTTAAAATTCAAATTGCAAATCAAATCTTTCTCTTACAAATCTTCAAGATTCCATCCAATTTTATTGACCTAATGCATCCTAGTATATATGCATAACATTTCCAGACCAAAAAGATAGAAGGATTGGCCGCATAGAACACACACAAAAAGTTCCAATTTTTTTTACAAAAAAGCGACAATCGGATTGATAGTTGCAGAGGGATTCAAGGAGTTTTGACGTTTGTAATCCATTCCTTTGGGACATTCTGAAGCTAACAACAACATTCCCAAGCATCAAAACACCCAGAATCATCACTTACATCATCACGGTTTGCACCTTATTTTTTGAAATCGATTTTGATCATACACGCGTTAGAAATAGATTTTGAGTATGCATTCTTGTTTGTATGAGCATTTAGAACGTATTTGAATGGTTAATTTCCAGTTTTGATGCATATATGATAACCTGCCATTGTTAGGGTTTAAACGTTCATTTTAGGGTTTTCAGGTACAGGTGAAATTAGGCCTAATAAAGGATACCATCATGCTCAGGGGATCAAACCCAATTGATTCATGTCTTTAAATCGAATTTATATTGATTGTTGTGAATTTTGAGATTTACAAGTGTTTTAGTGACGGATATAGTCCGTAGGTGAAAGTGTTAGGCTAAAACGGCGGACAACTGAAGAAGATGATGGCGTGGCATGACCTGGTTGGACCTTTTGAAAACAGCGCGTGTTTTTTTTCTTAAATAAAATTCTGGGCATTTATTTTGATTATATTGTTTTGTGTTTGTTTGTATAAACGAATGAACACTTGGCTCAGATGGTAAAGGAAACACGTTGGAAGGGAGAGGACCTGGGTTCGAGTCCCAGGTCCAACATTTTATGTTTTCTAACTTATTTCTTTCAGATCCAATGCATTGCCTTCCCCTGCGTACACCATACACCATCAACTCTCCATCCATGAGATCCCAAGTGTCCAGATCCAGCGCACCAAACATGCAGTCCCATGGTGGACCTTCCAGAGGCCACAATACTGAATCACACACAAGGGGTTATTGGGCTTGTGGACCTGGGCCTTGCAAATCCAACATGCACCCCCCAGATTGCTAACACACTTCAGGCCCATTATTTTTTTCCTTTTTATTATTATTTATTTAATTTCTTTGTTATTTTTAATTATTTCAAAAATGATTTTTTCTATTTAATCATAAAAATCAGTAAAATCACAAAAAATAGGATTTAGGGTTTTTTTATTAAAATTAATTTTGTAAATTAATTTGACGTAATTATTTTGATTTGTTTCTTTAAAATAAAATCAATTAGAACCTAGGTTTAAATGCAAAATCTTTTTCTTCAAAAATATAAAAAGTATTAGTTTTTTTATTTAGAATTATTTTTTTTTAGTTAATAATAAAAAAATACTTTTCTTTTAACCTATACGCGTTTTAAGGTTTAGACGCTTCGTTATTCTTTGAGTGTTTATTATTTTTTCCGTATTATTTTCTAATTCTATAATTGTACCTGGTTTGTATTAATTAAATTAGATTTAAATTCCTGCATCTAATTATGTAACTGCCCCAAGGCCCTGTAATAGTTAGGAACTTTATTTTTTTGCAATTTATTTTCCCGCAAGATAAACTGCTTAGATGAATAGTTAATAGGATTGTATGGAAAGATAACGATTAATTGAACATAGATAACCCTAAATGCGCAAGATAATATATCTGAATCAAGCACACTTGCACATGCTCACCCCTAGGGTATCTCCCACTTTGGTTGCCTTCGAACACGGTCATAATTCTTGAAACGTGAGAATTTTTAGTGGCTGTCCTTGAGTCTAAGAGATCAATAGTCCCTCGATGACCCTCTCGGCTGCTTCCTCGGTTAAAAAAGTGATCTTAGGGCTTTAGGACAATTACTAAGAGTTCTTGCCCAGTTGCCTTAGTGACCGTGACGTCCCTTTCGATCGTCCCTCAAACATCCAACGACTAGGGCTACCTACTCACTAATAGTAGGATAGCACTGTCTAAAGGATAAAAGTAAAAGAACGCCTTTTTCGAGTAGGTAGATAGATGTTAATTACTTGCTCAAAACAATTCATTTTTACACCACACTTTCAAACATTTTTCAAACAATGTTTTCAAAACGCTTTATCACACTCTTGAGGACCGATACAAGAGTTACCATAAAGCAAACAAAATCTTTCAAAACACACAAGCACAAACAGTTTTAAAAATGAGCAAGTACTTAAGAGCCTGTGGAAACCATAAATGGAAAGGGAGCTAACACCTTCCCTTTCCTTAATCTACCCCCTTACTCAAAATCTCGAAAAAGGTCTTTTTCTATTCTTTTCACCCTTTCCTTTGTTGGATAAATGAAAATTCGGTGGCGACTCTTGCTTACCGTGACATTTGTGAACAAAAAACACAAACTAGTATAACAGTCGGTTCTTCCATCGTATCACAGCCACAACCCTTAATCCCCAGTGAAGTCGCCAACAAAGTCATTGCTATCTCCAAAAGTTGATGTGAAGCCTGGAAAGCGACCAGATAACAGTTTTAACTTCAGTAAGTTATTGTGAAGCCTGGATGTGACCAGATAACAATAAAATTCATTCGTTCAAAATACTATAAAGCCTGGACGTGACTAGATAATAGTGAAACTTTTTACTATAAAGCCTGGACCTAACCAAATAATAGTTAACTTCTCAAGATACTATGAAGCCTGGACCCTGAAGATGTGAAAAACACAAGAAGGGGAGGTTGAATTGAAAACTTGAAATTAAAAGCTCAATGACACAATATTTTTATCCTGGTTCGTTTGATCTCAAACTACTCGAGTCAACCCATCAAGGTGATTTCACCTCTCTCCAACGAGGTCTTAATCCACTAATCTCAAAGGATTACAAAAGCTACTTTAACAACTGTTAAAGTATTCTTGAGTACAACCATGATCCGGTTAATCTCAAGGAACACTGTTTCAATACAATTATACAAGATATGTGTTGTTGTGTTTTTAACAAAAACTGTTTATCACAACTGTGATAAATTACATAGGATTATAGCTTGGAAATATAAAGAATATTTCTTGCAGCTTTGAATATGCGTGAGTCATAATATGGAAAAATCATTATCATTTTGAATGTTGACTTTGTTTATATAGGCAGTGGAATAACGTTGATCATAAAGCTTGTTTAATGTTATTAACACACTTTCCATTTGGAGAAGATCCTGTCTGAAAGGAACCGTTGGAATTGATGCTGTCTTGAATGATCAGTAACGCTTCAGAATCTTATCTCCTTACTTGCTGATGACACTTCAGAATATTGATACTTAGATTTAACATGTTCTTGTTCATATTCAAAGTTTACTTTGCTTAAGCGCAAGTTCTGGTCATCAATCTTTAGCGCATGTTCTGATTGCTTCAGCGTGAAGATCTTTTGGCTTATCTTCTGATGCTGATATGATCAGAACTTCTGCATTCATAGAACATAATTTTTAAGGAGCATATTTGTTCTTTGTATTATTTATTATTTGTATTTGTTATCATCAAAACTCTAACCAAGGGTTGTAGAATCAAACTATGTTCTAACAATCTCCCCCTTTTTAATGATGACAAAAACTAGATTTTTCAATTAAAAAATAAAGAATAAAAGGTTTTAGAGAAACTCCCCCTGAGTTGATTACTTCCTTTAAGTTCCTTGAGCATCAGAGTTTAGCTGCATCTTTCATCAGAATTTGTACCTGTTCAAACTTTTCAGAAGATAGAGATTAAGTAATTCAAAATGTTTGAGACTTCTGTCTCAGTAAACCGTTATTGAAAATATCTTACTTTCTCCCCCTTTTTGTCAGTTATCAAAAAGGCAATATAAACAGAGCCAAAATAGATGAATTATATTAAAAAACAAGATGCAAAGTTAAGTTCCAGAACATAAGTGAAAAAAAAGCGTTACAGGTGAATAGGTTTAAAACAAAACATCTAAGAAGGAGGAGGAAGACGTGTGAACAAAGCTTCCAACAAGCTCTTGATCTGAGTATTAGACTCTTCTTGCTTGCCCAAAATTCTCTTAATCTCTTTATTTGTGTCCTCCTGCTTATCCAACCTTGCATGTATTAGAGCATTTTCTTTCTTTAACTCTTCCAGAGTTTGCATGACTGAGGAAGGTGCTGGAGTTTCTTTAGAGGTTGGACGTTTCTCAGAGCATTCTGCAGCTTGTTCAGAGTGAACCAGTTCTTCTGCTGTGATCATGTCTTCTGGAGTAGCAGTCAGAGAGAGGATATCTTTCTTGAGCAGATGACTCAGAACTTGGTCTTCAAAAGCCTTTAGCCTAGCACTAAAGTTCTGCTGAAACTGTTCATAACTCTGTTCCTTCAGCTTCAGTGTTTTAGAACTTAGCCAGTTTCTGAATTTTGTCCATATATAATCAGAAGCAGCAGGATTAGTCTTGACTAGCGTACTTCAGAGAATTTATCCATTCTTGTATTCCTGTTTCAAAAATCAACAAACTTGTACTAACATCTGATGTGGTTTCAGTTGGTTTAGGTTTGGGAATGGCAGTTTTGTGAGAGATAGCAGCTAGTCTTTCCAGCGCAATTGGATCAATGACAAGTCTTACGTTGTCAGCTGGACTGCTAGTGGGTGAAGAAGTGGAAGAGTCAGGTATGATGATTGAACTGGTAGAGGAGTTTGGTGGTGTGGATTCTAGAGATGAAGGAATTTCTGGAATGTCGTGGATTGTGAGAGGCATGCGAATGGCAAGTGGTTCTGTGATTCCAGGTATTGGGATTGTATCAGAATCTGAATAAGGTTCTTCAGATTGGTTTATTGAAGCATGGTGAGGTTCTGGTTCATGGATATCATAAGATTGATTCTCAGAAGGTTGAGCTTCTGGATGTTGTATTTCAGGTTAAGGTGAATGAGGATGAGTTGGAGAGTGAGGTATCAGATTTTCTGGTATGGTATCAGAGTTTGGATTTTCAAGGAGTTGAGAATTTGGATTTTGTGGTATGGGAGATGAAAAGTCTTGGTCAAATGAATCAATGTCAGACAGAACTTTGGCAAGTTCTGGTTGGGTTTGTTCAAGATTTGGATTATGAGAAAGGGAGTGAGTTTCATTCAGACCTAGAGTTTCTGATGGATCAAACCCTATGTCAAAGTCTTCAAATGTTTGTGGGGTTGGATGTTCTGGTTGAGTAGTTATAGCTTCAGATGATGATACATTAATTTATTTTGTAACATAAACAGAGGAAGGATTACCTTTCTTTTTGGCAGCTTTTGGAGTCCTCTGAGATGGTCCTTCTGCTGCAACTTTCCTCTTCTTGGTCTTCTTTAAAGAAACTTCTGGAGCATCCTTGTGTAAGTCCTGGATATTGATTTCTGGTGCAGTACCATCTTCCTTGCAAGCATCCAGATATCTAACTATTATATCTGGCTTTGAGTCAATATCAGAAAATAGAGGAAAATCATCCAGAGGAATCCTTCTTGAAGTGATGGTTTCATGAGAAGTAATAGTAGGTTCCTTCTTGATATTCTCAATGATTTTCATCTTCTTCAGATTTTTTGCGTTCAGGGGCTTCCCAGCGGTTGCTTCCAAAGAGATGATTTTCTGGGTTTCAGTCATATGCTCTATCAGCCTATTCCCTGTCAGAATATATGATATGAGTCTTCCTAAAGGTATCCAGTCCCTTTTGGTTCGTTCATCTTCTCTTGTTTCCTTCACACTAAGTCTAAGATGATTAAATAACAAGTGTGGGAGGTTTACCTTAGTCCTCTTGGCAATAAAATAGATCAGAAACTTCTGATCAATGTTGATATAGTCAGGAGAGCTAGTTGGCTTCCAGTGGTTGATACACCCCAGAATAATTTTTTCCCAAATTCTGTGGTGATCCTTCAGATCTCTGATTTTGCTGGAGGGAAGTCCATGAGTAAATATTTCCCTTGCAATAGACCCTACATCAGAGCATCTTTCAGCCACGTCAATACATCTGACACCTCCACCGTTGTAACCAATAAGCTATGAAATTAGGTCTTCTGTAATGACAATTTTCTTCCCCATGACATAAGAGGTAACTTGATGATTTGAATAAGAAGCATGTATCCAGAATTCTTTGACAAGAATTGGAAATGTTGGCCCTAAAAGACGGTCAAAGTATCTGTTCCAACCTTGAGCATTTACGTCTTCATACAGATTGAAGCCGTTTTCTTGCAAGCTTTCAAAGTCAATAATCAGTTCTGAAAGAACTTCCAGATTATCGATGGGAGTGAGTAGCATCCTGTAAGGTTCTTTGTACAGTTCCATTGAAGTAGATTCCTGAGTACTGATTTTTTGGACGCTTAAAGAAGTGAATGTAAAAAGTGAGATTTGAGTTTAAATAGTTTTTCTTGAAAGCGTAAACAGTAAGAGAGAGAAATAATTAGTCATGATTATAAGCATTAATGATAGCTGAAATTAGGGGATTCAGAAAGATACTGGAACGATTACCCATGACATGTGTCTCAATGCACCCAATAAGCGCTTTAGACCTTTTAGAAAAGTGAACGCGTGTTCAGCCTCAGAAAGTAGCCGATGAATGGATGACAACTGTTTGATTATGTGAACAACACACTTCTATCCTTGAAATGAAACGTTCACATCTTCATGGACAGATTCTGAAGCAATCTGTACTTCTAAAACTCTGAAGACAGGTTGATCAGTAGTTCACAAAAAATAACCAAGTTCTGAAGGTTAAGATATGTAAATAAAACAATTTATTCTGGGCATAACTTCATGCTGAGATGTTTTAGAATGAAGTTAAACCTATCTTCAAAAAGAGGTTTTGTAAAGACATCAACCCATTGATGGTCTGTGTCAATGAATTTTAAGTTAAGAATCCCTTTCTGAATATAGTCCCTAATAAAATAATGTTTTATTTCTATATGCTTAGCCCTAGAATGCAAATTGGATTTTTAATGAGACAAATAGCAGAAGTATTGTCACAGAGGATAGGAATGTTACTTTCGAATATGTTGAAGTATTCAAGTTGACTTTTCATCCAGAGAATTTGCATGCTACATCCAGCAACTTTTATGTATTCAGCTTCTACTGTTGATAGTGCTATTGTAGACTGTCTCTTGCTGGACCATGAGATCAAATTTTCTCCCAGAAACTGGAAGCTTCCAGAAGTGCTTTTACGTTCTACTCTGTCTTCAGTGAAGTCAGCATCACAATATCCTACTAAGCTGTAATCATTTGATTTTCTATAAAACAAACCCAGATTAGCAGTACCTTTCAGATACTTGAAAATTCGCTTAACTGTTGTTAAGTGAGATTCTCTAGGATCTGATTGGAATATAGAACATATGCAAACACTAATTAAAATGTCAGGCCTTGAAGCCGTCAGATAGAGAAGAGAACCAATCATACCTCTGTAGACCTTTTGTTCTACCTTTTTACTTACCTCTTCCTTTTCCAGAATGCACGTGGGATGCATTGGAATCTTTGAAGGCTTACATTCTGAGAGATCAAATTTATTTAAAAGTTCACTGACATATTTGCTCTGATGAATGTAAGTTCCTTCTAGAGTTTGGTTTATCTGAATGCCCATAAAGAATTTGAGTTCCCCCATTAAGCTCATCTCAAACTCTGCCTGCATACATTTAGCAAACTCTCTTCCCAGAGAGGGTTTAGTAGATCCAAATATAATGTCATCAACATAAATCTAACATACTAACATGTCATTCTTAACTGTCTTACAAAATAAGGTTGTGTCCACTTTCCCTCTGGTGAATTCCTTTTCTAACAGAAAGTTACTTAGTCTTTCATACCAAGCTCTGAGAGCTTGTTTCAGACCATAGAGTGACTTCTTTAGTTTAAAAACATATTCTGGATTTTTGGAATTCTCAAAACCAGGAGGTTGGTGCACATATAACTCTTCATCTATATAGCCATTTAAGAATGCACTTTTTACATCCATCTGATACAGAGTGATGCCTTTATTAACAACAAAGGATATTAAAAGTCTAATAGATTCTAACCTGGCGACTGGAGAAAAGGTTTCTGTATAGTCTATCCCCTCTTGCTGACTATAACCTTGTGCTACCAGTCGTGCTTTGTTTCTGATGACTTCTCCTTCTTCGTTCAGTTTGTTTCTGAACACCCACTTTGTACCAATGACGTTGAATCCTTTTGGTTTGGGAACCAGATCCCATACGTCATTTCTGGTGAATTGATTCAGTTCCTCTTGCATTGTCAGAATCCAATCATTGTCCAAAAGTGTTTCATCAATAGTTGTTGGTTCAATCAAAGAGACCAGTCCCATGAGATATTCTTCAGAGTTTCTGAATGTTGATCTTGTTCTGATTGGATCATCCTTCTTTCCCAGTATTGTATCTTCTGGGTGATCAATGCTGCTTCTGAATATTGTTTTTTGGAGTTGATCAACAGAAAGTGCTGGATTGCTTGCATTATCTCTTTCTGATGTTGAGGGAGTGTCTCTGTTGAGAACTTCTGATGAGTTGTCTTCAGTACCTGTGAGTTCAACTTCCATACCTGCAAGGAATTCATTCTGCTTTGACTTTTAAGAGTCAAGCTTATCATCAAACCTAACACTGATTTACTTTTCAACAATCTGTGTTTCTGTATTGTATACTCTGTACCCTCTTGAGCGTTCAGAGCATCCTAACATAATACATTTTTGTGCTTTAGAGTCAAACTTGTTCAAATAATTTGTTGTATTCAGAATAAAGCATGTGCATCCAAATGGATGAAAATAAGAAATGTTGGGCTTTCTGTTCTTCCACAATTCATATGGAGTCTTTTCCAGAATAGGTCTTATGGAGATTCTATTATGAATGTAACATGTTGTGTTAATTGCCTCTTCCCAGAAGATCTTAGCAACGTTAGTCTCGTTGATCATGGTTCTGGCCATTTTTTGCAATGTTCTGTTCTTTCGTTCTACAACTCCATTTTGCTGGGGAGTTCTAGGACAAGAGAAGTCATGCAAAATTCCTTTTTCATTAAAAAATAATTCAAAATTTTTATTTTCAAATTCTCCACCATGATCACTTATGACTTTGACAATTCTAAGATCCTTTTCATTCTGAACTTGGCTGCAGAAGGTAACAAACACAGAGTGTGACTCGTCCTTGTGTCTTAAGAACTTTACCCATCTGAGACTCTCATACTTCTCAGAGTCAGAGGCAAGATTCCTTTTCAGGTTCCTGAATTTGACTCTAATTTGCTGATACCTTTCCAGAATTTCATTTAGAATTTCTGCAAGTTAAGCCTTAGTAAAGTTTATGGTAATGTCAGGAAATACCTCTTAAGTGTCTGATTCTGAGTCTGAACCAGAAGCTTCACTGTCTTCTGATACGTTTGCCATGAGAGCTATGTTTGCTCTTTCATCATCTGATTCCGAGTCAGCTTCAGATATGTCAGAATCATCCCATGTAGCCATGAGGCTTTTCTTCTTCCAGCTCTATCTCGTGACTTCCGAGGGAGCTAACAAGTTCCTCCAGAGATATTTTGTTGAGATGTTTGGCTAGCTTAAGTGTTGTGACCATTGGCCTCCATTGCTTGGGAAGGCTTCTGATGATCTTCTTAAAGTGATCAACGGTAGAATACCCTTTATCAAGAACC
Organism: Vicia faba; assembly: GCA_948472305.1. Taxonomy (NCBI): domain Eukaryota; kingdom Viridiplantae; phylum Streptophyta; class Magnoliopsida; order Fabales; family Fabaceae; genus Vicia; species Vicia faba. Next base: position 113,272,749 of record OX451737.1, read on the forward strand.
TTCAGTTCAGCAACAAGGATTTGGAATCTTGAAAACATAGTTTCTATTGATTCACTATCTTTCATCTTGAATGCCTCATACTTCTGAATGAGTGCAAGGGCCTTGATCTCTTTGACTTGAATGTTGCCTTCATGCATCATTCTCAGAGAGTCAAACATGTTCTTGGCAATTTCTCTGTTTGATATTTTCTCATATTCTAAATATGAGATGGCGCTGAGGAGAATTGTTCTGGCCTTGTGGTGGTTTCTAAGTTCACGCTTTTGCTGATCAGACATCATTTTTCTGTCTATCTTCTGACCACGTCCATCTACTGGGTGCGTGTATCCATCAGTCACCATTTCCACAGATCAGCATCATGAGCCAGAAAGAAACTCTCAATTCTGTCTTTCCAGTAGTCAAAGTTTTCTCCATCAAAGACTGGAGGTTTGCCACTGAATCTGTCCTTGTCTTCATGGTTGTCATTGCTGATGTTTTGGCTTGGTCCCACAATAGTGTTTTACTGAAGCTTGGATCTTGTACTGACACAGTTAAGTGTTTAAGCTCAGAGCCAGGCGCTCTGATGCCAATTGAAGATGTGAAAAACACAAGAGGGGGGGGGGGAGTTGAATTGAAAACATGAAATTAAAAGCTCAATGACAATATTTTTATCCTGGTTCATTTGATCTCAAACTACTCCAGTCCACCCGTCAAGGTGATTTCGCCTCTCTCCAACGAGGTCTTAATCCACTAATCTCAAAGGATTACAAAAGCTACTTTAACAACTGTTAAAGTCTTCTTGAGTACAACCACAATCTGGTTAATCTCAAGGAACACCGTTTCAATACAATTATACAAGATATGTGTTGTTGTGTTTCTAACAAAAACTGTTTATCACAACTATGATAAATTACACAGGATTATAGCTTGGAAATATAAAGAATATTTCTTGCAGCTTTGAATATGCGTGAGTGGTAATATGGCTAAAATCATTATCGTTTTGAATGCTGACTTTGTTTATATAGGCAGTGGAATGACGTTGACCATAAAGCTTATTTAATGTCATTAACACACTTTCTATTTGGAGAAGATCCTGTCTGAAAGGATCCGTTGGAATTGATGCTGTCTTGAATGATCAGTAATGCTTCAGAATTTTATCTCCTTACTTGCTGATGACGCTTCAGAATATTGATGACTTAGATTTAACATGTTCTTGTTCAGAGTCAGAGTTTACTTTGCTTAAGTGCAGGTTCTGGTCATCAATCTTTAGAGCATGTTCTGATTGCTTCAGCGTGAAGCTCTTTTAGCTTATCTTTTGATGCTGATATGATCAGAACTTCTGCATTCTGCATTCATAGAACATAATTTTTTAAGGAGCATATTTGTTCTTTGTATTATTTATTCTTTGTATTTTTTATCATCAAAACTCTAACCAAGGGTTGTAGAATTAAACTATGTTCTAACAGACCCAACCAGATAATAGTGTAACTTTTCAAATACTATGAAGCCTGGACTCGACCAGATAATAGTACAACTTTCAGTCACTATGAAGCCTGGATCCGACCAGATAATAGTGTAACTTTTCAAATACTATGAAGCCTAGCCCCAACCAGATAATAGTACAATTTTCAGTTACTATGAAGCCTGGACCCGGCCAGATAATAGTTAACTTCTCAAGACACTATGAAGCCCGGACCCGACCAGATAAAAGTTTAACTCTTCAAGATATTGAAGAACCTGGACTCAACCAGACAAGGGTTTAACTTATTTCCCCTAGTAGAGTTTTCCTCTACCCCAGAAAGTTATTGTGAATCTTGGACCCGACCAGATATCAGTTCAACTTTATTTTTCCAAGAGATTTATTATGAAGCCTGGATCCGACCAGATAGAAATTAACTTTATTCCCTCATAAATTCATTGTGAAGCCTGGAATCCGACCAGATAACAACTAGTTTCAAGAAAGTTACTGTGAAGCCTGGATCCGGCCAGATATTAGTTCAACTTCATCTTTTCAAGTAAGTTATTGTGAAGCCTGGATCTGACCAGATAGAAATTAACTTTATTCCCTCAGAAATTCGTTGTGAATCCTGGAATTCGACCAGATAGCAACTACTTTTCAAGCAAGTTATTGTGAAGCCTAGATCCGACCAGATAACAGTTCAACTTCAAGAAATTTTCTATGAAGCCTGGAATCCGACCAGATAACAGTTAATTTATTCTTCCCATATAAGTTACTGTAAAACCTAGAATCCGACCAGATAGCAGTTGACTTCCTCATCCTTAGCAAGTTGGTGTGAAACTTGGAGTCTGACCAGTTGACTTCCTCTTCCTCATCCTCAGTAAGTTGGTGTCCCATCAAGAATATAATTTCATAAGGCACATTATTTGGTGCGGTGTTATAAATGTATTTCTTGTTTGTTTATGCGAGGTACTGATTCAACGCTAAATCGTGCACACACTTTACAGAGAAAAAAGAGAAACACTTCAACTTACCGAAGAATTAAAATAAGATAAAGTAGAGATGAATGTTCCATCATATTAAATGTTGGGGGACTATTGCAAGAGGATCGATTCATAACAAATATGTTTAGGATTTCAATCAGCTGATTCAGTAACCTTTGACATTAAGAATTTTATACTTACAGGTTTGAAGGAGAACATGTTCGATGATCAATAAATTGTAGATCCTTAGGAGCACCTCTCTAAATTCTACGAGACTTTATCGATGTGTATGCCGACTAGAGACATATTTGACAATAAGGTAAAATCATGTTTGTTTGGTTTTTCTTTGATAGGTCGCACCAAGGATTTATTGCAATGTATTCCGAATAGAACTATTCAGACTTGGAAAGAATTAGAGGATAAGTTCCTAGAGCGTTATTACTCAAACACTCAGTTCTTGGAAAGAAAAGTCGTAATTACTAGCTTTGCTCAAGAAGAGTCAGTGTCACTATCTGATGCATGGAAAATATTCAACTTTCTAATCCAAAAGTGTATGAATCATAACATGAGTGCTATAGAACATGTGACATACTTCATCTATGGGTTGAGAACACAAACGAGAATGCTTCTCGATGCCTCAACTAAAGGTGAATTCCAATTAAAGATGGATGAAAAGTTAAAAATGTTGATTGAGAATATGTGCTAGAATGAGTACCGCTCATGCGAGCGAGCAATTAAACAAAAAGGTATTCATGAAGTTGATTCGACCAAAACTTTATCAGCTCAGACAAATGTAATTACTAAATAGTTACCGGCAACACAACTAGCCCAAGCAAATGTTAGCCAAATTTAAATGCTTTATTGTTATTTTTGTGGAGGAGAACATGCAAATGAATAGAGGTTGAAAGTGATGAAGTTTAGTATGCTAATTTCAAAAGAATAATCTATATTTCAGCACCTACAATTCGGGTTGAAAATATCATTGGGACTTCAAGTAGAGCAAAAATAAGACTCTGAATGCTAACCAAGGTGTTCAATAAGATCCTCAAGAACCTCAACATAAACCATCACCTGTTGAAGAGACATTGCATAATTTCACGAAACCTACTCAAGCAAGATTCGAGCAAGTAAGTAATGATCACGATAACATGGTTAAAACTCAACAAGATATGTCACCTAATCATATTCTGATGAACAAGAACACCAGAGTATCCATAAAGAACTTAATGATTAAAAGCGGTGAATTGCCTTGATAAATGACAACTCAAGCTATTTCAAATAAAATAGGCAATCAAGTTGATAAATAGAGTGGAACCTTATGAACCAAAAGTTATTGAAAAAAAAAGAATCCAGTGGCATGTCGAAAGAAAGTGGGAAATAAGAGTTCGTTGAGAAAGAGATTGGAAAAAGTTCTGAGGGAGAAAAAAGTGATAAAAATAGTGATGATGAAGTAAAAGCTACACCACCACCCAATTCATTAATAAAGTTCACCCTTCAGAATAACAGAAACAAATCTTGACCAAGTCAAATATAGAACTACCCGATTAAATGAAACCACCTTACCTGATTTTGAAGAATAAACCAGAAAAGATATGGAAGTGGGTCAGCTAAAAAGTCTATGGAGATGCTGAATAAAATACAAGTCAACATTCCATTTTGTGAAGATTTTGAACAAATTCTTGTTTATGCAACATTCATGAAAGAGCTCTTATCCGGAAGAGATGAAAGTGGGCCAATTTAAAAAGTTTATGTAGATTCACTATCCCTTGTTCCATTGGTTCACTAACTATTGGTAATGCTCTATGTGACTTAGGAGCTAGTATAAATTTGCTATCATTATCCATTGAAATTATGGCACTGCAATATAGATGTCAAGACTTATGTCTCAATAACACACAATGTCAAGACATATGTTATAACATCTTCTTACAGAAAATAGACTTGCAAAAACAGATGACTGCAGAAAAATAAATTGTAGAAACTTAAAGAACACAATCAATTGTTAACCCAGTTCGGTGCAATGTCACCTAATTTGGAAGCTACCAAGCCAGGAAGGAAGTCCACTATAATAATATTAATTTGAAGCCTAAACAATCCCAGTTTACAACTTCTCACTTAATCACTATCCCATGAAACTTTAACATAGGAACCTCCTAGATATGATAACCTCTCTCACTCCCAATCATCATAGTGATATTAAATAGTCCCAATCCCAGTGACTGTATCAAAAGAAACAAAAAATAAGATTACACTTCCAATAAAACAATACTTAGTCTTGCTTAAAAGCTTAACTAAGAACAATACTCAACTGTTTGCTTAAAAGCTCATGAGTGAGAACAATAACTTGATAAAAAAGTAATAATTAGTCAAACTCAATGCAAAAAAAGATACATGAGGACATACAAAGAAAAGAAAAAGCACCTAAAAGAAATCTCAAACCCTAAACCCTTATTTGTGAACACTTAGTTTTCAATACGAATGCTTCGTAAGAAACTAGGTCTTGTAAGTCCCATTAAATAGACTCTTGTAATAGGCTTGTACTCTTCAATCAAATCTAATATTCAGCTGTAAATCCCTAAAAAATATTCTCCACAAAAATAGAAACAAAACAAATCTTTCAAAAGTTTCCTAAAAATTCTCAAAGATCCTTTTTTATGAAACAAGTCAAATCTGCACTTGTTCCTAAATAAATCCTTGATTGCATGCACCTGTATGAGCACTAGAAGCATTTAAAAACTTATATTTTTCAATCAAATCTTCAAGGATATAAACCAGCTATACTGTCATGATGTTATGGTGTAACATGTTACAACATCAGTCAGAAAATTTGTCAAAAATAGTACTAGCAGTCTTTGTTATACCAGCTGGTCAAGATGTTATGATATCTTGCTCAACACTAGGCTGCAATACATGTTTTTGAAATAAAACATGTTTTAATCAAATTGTTGCCAATTACTTGTTTTTCCAAAATTGTTGCCAACCATAAAATCTCAGACCTAACAATCTTCCCCTTTGACAAATTTTGGCTAAAACAACCTTTGCACAATAACCCTAAAGAGAGGAATAAACCATAAACACAAGTTACAGGAAGACATGTAAACTTTGTAAAAACACAACACAACTAAAGAGCTTGTATAATTAGACATGTCTATTAGTCCCCCCTGTCATACACAATCATTTGCCCACCCCTTTAAGGAAAACCCCTAAATCGTAGCACATGCAGTAGAAGACACATAACTCAAATTTGCACACACCACAACAGTAGCAGCAACAGACACAACCAAGCATGACAGACAATTATGCTCCCCCTTAATAGTTGCAAACAATAAGCAAACCACAATAACTACTCCACCCTTAGCAGTACCATAGTTCTATCAGCATGCTAATTACATATCAAGACATGTGATGTAACATAAGGGCAAACCAAAAACACACTAACACTTTACTCCCCATTTTTAGCCAAAAATTGACAAAAATGGAGTAAATTTACACATAATTGGAAACACAAAGAGCTTTGGAACCAAACATATTACATACGAGTAATACCAAATATGGAAACAAAGAACACATATGGAAACAAACAAACTCTTGATCACATTCAGGTGGTCTTCCACGTCTTTCCCCTATCAAAGATCCTTATGCATTCCTTAGTGCTGTCACATGTTTCCTTCAGATCAACCCTCTGTCTTGAAGAACACATTCCTTCTATCTTTCATCCCTAGCAATTTGAATAGGCATATCATGCCTCAGAAAATAGAGGAAAGATGCAGTAACAGTTGTAGTCCTCCAGATATGTAATTACTATAACTCCTTAATGGTACAAGTTCTAATCCTATTGTTTTTTTATAATAGCAAGTTGTTCCTTGTTGTCCATATGCTCCATAGATACAATCCTTCCTTCAACAAGATTCTTGATTAGTTGATTAAAACTATCAAGGTCCTTGTTCCAGCCCCGTTGAATGAGATATTTGATGAAATCTAGATTTTCACCATGCAATGTCATGATATCCTGCTTGACATCATGTCCCTTTAACACCAGTTCATAGAAACTTCCTCTTGTTTCCCTATCTTCAGCTTCCATATCACCCTAAGAAGCATATACTTGCTTCTTATTTATCCATAAAAATAGGCTGTTCCTCAAGGCAAAACATCTATCAATATTTGATATTTTCATATTAAATTCAATGATGTTACCTTTATCAGGATGACTTGTATTTAGTTTCTTGGATTATTCTATCCGCCCTTCAGTAGACAAACCTTTACTGGATTGAGAATTCCCTAATTCAGTGCTTGTGAATTCATAAATTTCCTCCCTTGTGCTTCATTAGTTTGCACACAGGATGTTCTGCCATTATCTTTGACATCCACCTTCTCTCCAGTAACTAAATCATTAATTATCACATTGGTAGATTCCATTGTCCTTTCAGTTCTGGAGTTAACAACTCTATAAGCTCTTCTACTTGAAGAGTAACCCAAAAATATCCCTTCATTGCCTATGAGATCCTTTTTGTCCACTTGATATTTTTCAGTAAAGATCTGGCATTTACTTCTAAAGATATGAAAGTATTTAACTTTAGACCTCCTTCCTTTTCATATCTCATAGAAATTAGTAGTAGTACCTCCTCTAAAGGTAACTGTGATCGGTGGGAATGAGAACTGACTGTTTTGGAATGCTGGTTTGCGTTTGCGTTTGTTTTTGCAAAATGTCGCGGTAAGCAAGAGTCGCCACCGTCTTTTATTTTATCCAACAAGGAAAGGACAAAAGCACAGGAAAATTCCTTTTGAGATATTTCTCGGGTTCGGGAGGTAGATTATAGAAGGGGAAGGTGTTAGCACCCTTTCTATCCGTGGTTATCCACAGGCTCTTAGGTACTTGCTCATTGTGTTTTCAAAAGTTTGCTTTTCTTTGTGTTTGTGGGTTTGAAAAGAGTTTTTGTTTTGAAGAGGGTGTAAGTGCGGAAAGTTTTGTTTTGTTTTAAAAGGAGCAAGTACTTAAGAACCATATACATTCTCAAAAAGGAATTAAACTGTACAAATGTCCTTTAGATAGTGCTATCCCACTATTGAGGAGTAGGTAGCACCGTCGTTAGAGTTTTCGGGTCAATTCGATTAAGGGACGTGTGGTCACTAAAGCAATGTTAGGACGCCTTAGCGGTAACCCTAATATCCTAGATCATTTTTCCGAGGCAACTGTTTCGAGGCAACTATGATCTTTGGATAAGAGGGCGACCTCTAAAACTTCCTATACTCAATGACCACGTTCGAGGCAACCAAGTGAGGTGTACCCTAAGAGTGGCATGTGCGAGTGTGTTATTTCGATTAATTTTTATCTGTACATGTTAATAGTGAGCTATGTTGATTTTAGGTTAAAGATTGATCTTGTCATGCATTGCCTAGTTATCAAACATCTAACAGTTAATATTGTACGGAAATTGAATTGCGGAAAATTAAATCTAAGCTATTACAAGGCGTCGGGTATTTACATCGCCAAAGACAAACCCTTTAATTTAAATTGCGGAAAGTAAATAAAAGCGATAAATAATTAAAAGTCCTATTGAAACTATTACATTCCCGAAGCAATTACATTATTGGATAAAAATAATACGCGTGCGAGAAAATTAAATCGGAGCATTTTTAAGATTTTGACCCTTTTTAGGAAAGAAAGAGATTTTTTGTTATTTTGAATTAAATGAAATTAAACCTAAGTTAATTAATTAATTAAATAGAAAATATATTTTTGGATTTTTTAATATTTGAGGAAATAAAAATAAAATGATTAAAATTGTTAAAATCTAATATTCTAATTAATTTTTAATTTATTGCAAAAAATGTTAAAATTATACCTAATTAAAAAAAATAAATTGATTAAATTATTTATTTACAAAAATAAAGTGAAATTAGTTTTAATAAATAAAAATAATATTTTTTTTGTTTTCTGATTTTATTAGGAAAATATTAATTATTTTGGTTAGTAATTAATTAAAAATAATAATAATAAAACAATAAATAAGATAAGAAAATAATGAAAGAAAATAAAAAAAGAAGCAAACTCAGGGGGTTTGGGCCCAATTTGGTGGTGAAAAGAGCTTTTCTGAGGCCCAATACGTCCAAGCCTTGTTTGACTTTTCCCATCCAATGCATGCTTGTTGACTAGGACACATGATAGTCCTTCATTCCTGGCCATTTGATTTGATCTGAAGCCACCTGGCGCCTGATGGTATGAGGAGTATGGTGGACCAACACTTTGGAGAGTGCATGCAATTCCCTGAAGAAAAAAATACACAAATGCTTTGGGGGACCTGGGATTCGAACCCAGGTCCCAAGGGACTTTGACACGCCTCCCTTGCCAACTCAACTGGCTTGTTCAATTGTTAATGAAATACATAATAAATATACTATTGAAAACTTAACGCTATGCCTGAAAAATAAAATAAAAATGGCGCAAGTTTTGAATGGACCAATGGGAAGAAGACACGTCTTCGTCTTCCCCATAAATCCCTGGTTATTTACCTGCGGATTTTTATCCGCAGGAAGATCCGTGGGACCGTTCTAAAATCACTTCCAGGTCATGTAAACGCACACTAAGAGTATCAACGTGATCGTCTCTCTTCCCTGAACACAAATACGACCATGGTTTGCCTTGATTGTACCTGTACCAAGAATGCCTAAAAATGAAACAAGAAAACCCTAGGTTCGGGTATTACAATACAGGCTCTGAAAATAAAATTAAACAATGCAGAATGCTTAGAAATTATGCAAGAATCACAAATATATAAAAAAAAGGCAAAAAGATGCAAGATAACTGATTCACGATCCCATGTACAGGGCCATGTTCGTGGTGACTTACAGCGAATTTGGGGCTGCTTCAAGGCTTGATTTTAATCCCTTTGGCTTCAGTGAATGTCAGGCTAGAAGGCTATGTCCAGCTTTTGGACTGAATCGTGCTCTAATATTGATTTTAATCTTCCACCTTTTCACACTTTTTTTCAAACTTTGTCTGGCCGTTTCTTGCAGTTTCAGGTCGTGTTCTTGATGTGTATAGCTTGTGTATGTAATAAGGACTGCATTAGGTTAAAAACTTGGGCCTTAATCCATGAGCATTGAAGAATCAAGATTTGATTTGATCACCATTGATAAAGTTTCCAAAACTATGCCAAATCTAATTTTTTGTGCACAACAATGCTTGATACGAATTTGATTTGGTGAATCATGATAATTGAAAGCTGCAATGATCAAAAAGATACCATTCCATCCATTTTTAGATTTTATTTGAATTAATATTGATTTAAAATGAATTAAATCAATAAAAATTAAATAAAATAGAAAAATAAATGATTGGTCATGAAATTAAAGATGGGACACGTGTGTGGTGTGATAAGACCAAATCAAGTGGAAAAAAGTGGGCCCTTTTGTCAAAAATTGGAGTTTTGAGGATAGTTGACTTTTGGCAATTTTGGAAAAATGCCCAATTTCAACAATGCATAACTTCTTCAATTTTGAAATTTTGGAGATGTTCTTGGACTTTTTAGAAACTTTGAGATGTCCTCTAATTAATCCTTTTGGTCTCATATCATTTTGATATTCCATGCTCAAGTTATAAGCTTTGGAAAAAAAGGTGTTTTTGTTGACTTTCAAAAATGACTTATAATGTCCAAATTTGTAACTTTTTGTGAGTGCATTTCTTGATCTTGGGGTGTGAAGATGGATTGTAGGAAATTTCATCCTATTCAAAATGAGCTTTGGATGGGTCATTTCTCATAAAGTATGAGAAAGTTATGCTTGGTAAAATTTGAGTTGACTTTTCCTGCAAAACCCTAATTTAGCAACTTTTGAATCTTGATGAATCTTGAGTAATCTTTGATGAATCATGATCAACCCTTGATCAAATGATGAATTATCCTTCAAAATGAGAATGTTGAAAAAAAATCTTGAGGTTTGGCTGTTCATAGGTCACAGTTGACTTTTGCCCTAGCACAATCAATTTTTGAACTTCTTGAGCAATTGACTGACCAAACTTTCTCTGCAAGGCTTGAAATTTGACATGGATAAACTTGAGAACATGTTAGGACATTGGGTAGAACTTGAGGTCATTTGGATGTAAGGACCTTGGTTCAACACAAAACCCTAATTTTGAATTGACTGCCTCAGGAGGTGATTTGACTGTCCAACTCTTGAGCCATATTGAACAACTTGGAGATGGTTCTTGACATGTCTTGAGAAATATGGGAGGGAAAATTTTGGGGTACAACAGTAACCCTGTTATGAATATAACATGCAGTGTTCATCGCTTCAGCCCAAAACTAAAATGGAAATTATTTAGCTTTAAGCATGAATCTAGATGATTCTTATATGGCTCTAGTATTTTATCAACAATTCCATCTTCCCGAGTTTCCCAAGAACAAGAGAACTCATGGCTTATTCCTTCAGAGTCACAAAACTCAGAAAATTTTGCATTCTTAAACTCCTTGTCATGGTCACTTCTAACCTTGATAATCACACTGTTCTTCTCCTCTTGAATGCTTTGACATAGATCTTTGAAGAGTTAAAAAGTATCTGATTTCTCTCTAAGAAAGTTCATACCCAGAAAAGTCATCTATAACACAAAGACATACCTCTTTCCTCCTAGTCTATCTATCTATAATGGTCCCATTACATCCATATGAAGAAGTTCCAGCACTTTAGAAATAGTGTGATGTTGAACATTGGGTGTGACATTATGATTTGCTTTTTTACTTTCACACTCATCATAGACTTTCCCTTCTTCAATTTTGAGCTCTATCATATCTCTAATTACTCCTTCAGATATGACTTTCTTCGTTATTTTAAAATGAAGATGTCCAAGTTTCTGGTGTCATAACTTCAATCCATCCTCATTAGTTGTTGAACATGTGGAAGAGTAAGAAATTATATGAGATTCCCACAAATAGCCATTGTCTTTGGACCTTATTCATTTCATTATAACAACTTCTTTTTCATCTTTGACTAGAGATTCTGATTTTGAAAAGTTGACTAATAGACCTTGGTCACACAATTGATTGATGCTAATAAGATTAGCACTTAATCCTTTCAAAACAACACATCTTCTAAACTAGAACATCCATCACACATCAGCTTACCAACTCCTTTGATTTCACCTTTAAACCCATCACCAAATCTAATAGAACCTGTGGAATGAGGTTTGATATTCACCAAAATCTTCTGAACCCCGATCATATGTCTAGAGCATCCATTGTCAAAGTACCCGTCTTCACTAGTTAAGTCTCTCAAGGAAGTATGAACTATAAGGTTAATATCCCTATTTTCAACACTTCTCCGTTTGCTCATTTTATTAGCTTTGGAATGAACTAAATATTTTTGATCTCCATACAATTTATAACAAAAGGCTTAATATGAAAAAACTCACCATAATAGTGACTTCTCCAAGTAGATTTAGGTTGATTGAGAGATTCATCATATCTGCTAGGATGTTGTAACATGTGTTTGGACATGTTGATATTTTTCTTCTTTTCAGAAGGAAATAAATTTTCTTCAGGCCTTTTGTTCAGTCGATTATCAGAATAATACTTAACTCTTGTATTTTCAACCTCTTTCTACACATTAGTTCCCTTCTTCATCATTCTCAAGGAATCTGTCAAGTTATCAAGCTTGGAATTTAAGATTGTTACCTCACTTTGTAGATGAGAAAAAATACATAGGAGTTTCTTCTTCTCATTCTCCAATTCAGCCATGATCTTTCCTTGTTCTTCCTATGTTTTAAGACTTTCCTCACTTGTCTCTGGTGTCCTTGTAGGGCATATCTACATCTTCATAAAGAGCATAAAAAGCTTCTTCTTCATCTTCCCATCTTCTAGAGAGAGCCATCACAAGTTTGGTAGTCTCATGATTATCTTCATCTTCTGACTTATCATCATCAGACCAAGATACAATGAAACCCTTCTGCTGTTTCTTGAGGAAGTTAGGACATTCAGGTCTAATATGACCACATCCTTCACATTCATAACATTGAATTCCTATGTCTTGACTAGACTTATCTTCAGTTCTTGTTCTCTCCGGAGAATCAAGATGTTGTTGATATCATATGATATGTTCTTGACATTTGGTCTCCCCTTTCTGTCCAATATCTTCAATACTTTATTGAACTGCTTCCCAAGTAGCACAATGTTATTAGACGGTCTCTCACTGGTGTCCAAATTAGCTTGACCTTCATCATCTTCAGCATTAGATACAAAATCTACTCTTTTGTTCTTTTTCTCAGTCTTGTCACTAATAGCCAATTCAAAAGTTTGAAATGACCCGACAAGTTCATCAACTATCATGTTGTTGATTTCCCGAGCTTCTTCAATGGCTGTAATCTTCATGTCAAATCTCCTAAGTAAGGATCTAAGAATATTTCTAACAAGATTTTCTTTTGACATCTTTTCTCCCAAGGCACTAGGTGTACTAGAAATTTTAAGAATCTTCATCTGATATTCCTGAATTGTCTCATCATCATTAATTTTCAAATTCTCAAATTTAGTACTGAGAAGCTAAAGTCTTGAAATTTTTATTTTAGAGGTAACTTCATGAGTTTTCCTGAGAATTTCCCAAGCATCCTTTGTGTTGTACCCCAAAATTTTCCCTCTCATTTTATCAAGATTCTCCTCACAAGACTTCTTGGACTCAAGAACAGATTAGGGTTTGCTAAGCTCAAGACCTCTCCTTGCACTGATGACCTGAAATTAGGGTTTGAGTTTGCACAGAGATTTTTGGACTTTCAATGCCTCATGTGACTTTCATACTTCATGTTGGACCTCTAAGATTTCTCATACCAAGTTTCAAGCTTTGAATCACATTTTTGCCCAGTCAATTGGACAGTTGACCTAAAAGTCAACTGTATTGGGGAAAAGTCAACCATGGCCAATTTACAGTCAAACTTCATAATTTTTGATCCACAACAACATTCTAGGCTCCTATGTACCATTTGATCAAGTTTGCACCATAACTCCTCAAGAAATTTTATCAGATCATCAAAAGGGCAAAATGGTTAAAATTAGGGTTTTGACAGTAGAAGGGTAATTTCTGATTTTTTACCTAGCCAATGGCAAATTGGGTTCAAGAAAGGTTTCAAGGACTCAATGGCATCATCTTTACCTAATCACATAGTTCAAAAGATCTCAAATGCATTGGATTGACAGATGAATTTTCCAATCAACTGATCAAAAATCAACTGTACACTGAAAAGTCAAACTTTGACTTTTTGGTCAAAATCAAGTGCCAAGGGTCATATTTAATCAAGATGTGTCAAAACATGAAACTTTTTCACCAAGAAACTTAAATTTGGAAATCAGGGTTTAAGTTTGAAATTTTTCATAACTTAGAAATTTTCTAAGTTATGAAAATTTCTTATTTTTTCCCAACTTTTCCCAACTTTTTCACCATGATGCAATTGGATTCAAAGAAAACTTCCAACATTAAAGTTGTAGTCCTCCACAAAATCTACAACTTTTATTCACAAAGTTTTCCAAAATGATGCTTGGATCTCAAGTTATGATTTTGTGAATAAGGGTCCATAAACTTTTTAACTTAGTGAAATTTTGCCCTAGTTTAGGCAGATTTTTGACCTAACTTCATGGCAACTTTTCACCTAGTTCCAAGAGGAATCTAAAAATGCATTTCAAAGATGGATTTTATATCTTGTTACAAGCTTTCCAAATGTCCAAGAACTCTCCAAGATCATTTATGGTTAGGGAGAATCAAAGAAATGAAAATGGCAATTTATCACTTTTCTTCAAGGCATTTTTCACATTGGAACAAGTTGCAAATCAGTTTGAAACATGCTTGTACTTAGTTTTACAGGTCCTAATCCCTTCTACACTCCAAAATTTAATGCAAACATATTGGATAATGGCCTTGTTCTGATCTTTGAAGCATTGCACAAAGAATTATTCCAAAAATGGCATAAAGGTTACAATGCTACTTTGATAAAGCATGCTTTTTGCAATTTTGATATTCTTGAGCCATGGACCTGATATCTTGTTGCAAACAAGATCCATAAGCATCATAAAAAGTTCACCAACCCTATGCAGACCTTGAGCTAGCCCGTACAAGCCTTTGCCTTTGTCACTTCACCTTTTCTTCAAAAAACAAGCAAACTTGCAAAAGTCAAGTGAACAACTTGTGTATATGATAAAACCAAAGCTTGGTATCATTTCAAACAGGTTCAGAACATTGTCTCAAGCAGAATACACGAATTGCCAACCTCTCAAACACCCTAAAACACAAAAATCACAAGTTCCTGCCCAAACAGGGCATCATCTGCAGAACCATTTCCAAAACAAATTTGGCTCGTGCGTTTTGCCTTGAATCGTTTCAAAAACATTCCCTACATAACACCTAAACTATCCAAGCCTTTGCTCAGCAACTGTAACCCCTGTTTCAAGCTTCACCATTTTCAATTTCTGAGTTTGCAGGTTGACTTCTACAAGGAGATTCAAGCAACTTCAAGGCAAGCTGAGCATTGGGAAAGCTTGAGGGAACTTCAAGCAAGCTCACAAGAACTTCAGGCCTCACTCAAAGTTGCTACATTGCCATATCCAAACTCAACTGAACAAGGTATTTGTCAAGTTTCTATCTCTCTATTTAGACATCCTTAGGCTTAGGTTTGTGAAGCAAAAATGTAGTGCTTAAGTTGCTTGAGCTGTACATATGCATAGTTTGTATTTATATTAACTGAGCTAGAATTTGGATGTTGAACATGCTGAAAAAACTAGGTCAGAATTTAGGACCATTAAAATTCTCTCTGTTCTTTGAGAGTTAGGTCACAAAATGGATATGGTTGAAATCGTGTTTAAAAATGCTATAAGTTTCATGTTGTAAGTTTTTGATTTCATGCAAGCATGAGCAAGAACATGATTGGCTCTGAAACGCGCGCAGGAGGAAGAAGCCAACGACAGGGATGAAGTTGTCTGGGCTTGGCGTGCCTGGGCCTGGCTTTTCCTACTTTTGGCACCCCCCTTTTACTTTTTGAACCCCCTAATCATTTTCTTTTATTTTTTATATTTTCTTGTACAATTTATATTTTGATTTTATTTATTTTTTCTGAACATTTAAAATCACAAAAAATATTTTCTTCATTTTTTTTTGCATTTTGTCATTTTTATTTATTTTATTTTTTGCATAATAATTAGTTTATTAGGTTTAATAGAATTTATTTTCTTGAATAAACTTATAAATAATATTAAAATATGATACCTTTTTATATTTATTATTTATACACTTAAAATAATATTTTCTTACAATATTCAATTTTTTAAACATTTTTTATATATTATTATTTATTTTTCTTGAACAAAAATGAACAAAATAAATAATATAGACTATTTTCTATTAAATCAAAAATTAGGGTTCTCACCCTTTCAAAAATAATCATTTTATTTTCTTATTTTTAAGACATAAATAAATCTATTTTCTCATACATAAAATTAATACAAAAACATTTCTTGCATATTTATATTTTATTGCCTATTTAAATATTTGCTTATTTATTTATTTGAACAATAAATTCAATTTGGTTGTAATAGTTTTAGGGTTTTATTTTGAGCAATATCCCCCTATTCAAGACTTGTATCCCCCTCCCCATAATATTGTTGTAATAGTCTAGATTTACTTTACGCATTTTATTGCTTTCATATACCATGATAGTAAACTAGGATTTTGTATGCAAAGACCAAAAATCAAAACAAATAGCATGACTTAAATACAAGACACAAATGCATGAAAAATGACAACACAATGCACACAAGCACCCCTAGGATTTCATCCACTTTGTTGCCTTAAAATGGCCATGGTATGCATGCTAGGTATCTTGGCAAAATCAAACAAAAAAAAAGATCATAGTCCCTCGATGACGCTATCTTGGTTGCCTAAACAAAGATGATCTTAGTCCCTCAAAACTTGCTAAAGATACTTGGCAATATTGTTATCATGGTCATACGATGACCCACGCCCGTCCCGTTTAACATCCAAAGATAGGGTTGTTTACCAAATACAATGGTAAAACAACAATGTCAAATGAATAAAAGTGTGTAGGAAAGACTTTTGAGTAGGTAGATATGCTTCTAGTTACTTGATCAATTTGCAAACCATTCTTGCTATTTTCAAATAAACACACACAATTTCAAAACATTTTCAAACAACTTTCAAAACATTGAAACATTTTTCAAAAGACAAACATCTTTGTATACATTCTTACAAACAAGAATCATTACAAAGATTGCCAAAACAATGGGCTATTTTCAAAATACTTTCAAAACCACACAAAGCACCATTTCAAACAATTGGAAAAGCAAAACAAGTGATCTAAACAAGTAACTAAGAGCCCATGAAAAACCATGGATGAAAAGGGTGCTAGCACCTTCCCTTTTCATGATCTACCCCCTGAACTCAAGAAAACATCTCAAAGGTCTTTCCTGTGCTTTTTTTACCTTTCCTTTTGGATAAAATAAAAGTCGGTGGCGACTCTTGCTAAACCGAAACACTTGCGAACACAAACGCAAAACCTCAAGTCAGTTCTCACACCGTATCACACTTTGCTATAGTACATGTATATATTAACATGAAAACATTCTCGTCTACTCCATTGAATAGAGCATTCAAAGCCTTGGATTTTCCAATAGATTCTTTATCATCAGCTTTGTCCTAATCTTCTTCTGGTTTTAAAGACCCTACTTTCCCATGTTTGTCCTTTACAACAGGATGTTCCCATCTTTTTAAGACAACCTTTCACACTTTGTTGTCCATATATTTCAGAAAAGCAACCAGTAACACGGTGGGAGAACTGACTTGGTTTTATGTTTTATCGCAAATGTTGCAGATAGCAAGAGTCGTCACCGACTTTTCTTTTATCCAATAAGGAAAGGGTGAAAAGAACAGAAAAGACCTTCAAGAATTTTCTTGAGTGGGGGGGGGGGGGGGGGGGGTAGGTTATGAAAAGGGAAGGTGTTAGCACCCTTTTCATCCGTAGTTATCTACGGGCTCTTAATCGCTTAGATCACTTTGTTTGAAATGCTTTGTGTATGTGTTTAAAAATATTTTGAAAATGCCTAAGTTCAGCAACTTTGTAATGATTCTTGTATAAGTTAAGAATGCATACAAAGTGTTTGTTTTTTTGAAAATATTTCAGAGACAATGTTTGTGAAAATGTTTTGTTTTAGTGAGCAAGCGATTACGAGCGGTCTACCTACTCAAAAGTCTTTCATGTTATTTCCCTCCTCCTTAGATAGTTCTATCCTACCATTAGTTAGTAGGAAGCCCCATCGTTGGATGTGAAGGGACTGGCGCGGGTCATCGTATAGTCATCGAAGGCAATTGGTAAGGACGCTTTAGCAATTTATCGTAAGGGACTAAGATCATTTACCAAAGGCAGCATTGCAAGGGTCATCGAGGGACTACAATCTTTTATATCGGAGGGACTTTGCTAAAGCGTCCCCACGTTCAAGGGACATGACTGTTTTTCATTCAAAGGCAACAAGTTGGATTACCCTAAAGGTGAGTGTGTAAAAAAATGATTCAATTCAGTTATTTAATCTTGTATTTAGGGTTATCTAACAGTTGATTTTAGATCTTGCCATACATGCCCTAAATACTAGCAGTTATAAGGAAAGCAATAAATTGCAGAAAGTAAAGGTGCTGAAAGTAAACCTTAACTATTGTAAGGCTTTGGGGTAGGGGGTACAAAACCATAAAAATGAGGAGAAAAAGTAAAGCAAATAAAATCCCTAATTAAACTATTACATACTGCAGCAGTTACATAATCGATAAAAACTAATGCAAAAGTAAATGCGCGAAGATTGTAAAACAAAAAGAAAGTTAAAAATCGTTTTGTGATCGTTTGATGATTAATCTAAAGAAAACCTAATTGATTTTAATTTAGAAGAAAATAATTAGTTTATTAAAAAGAATTGATTAATTAAGCAAAAAAACCCTTAAATTCTAGGTCGATTTTAAATTAATTAAGAAAATTTAAACAATTAAATTAGGGTTTATTAATGAAAACCTAAAATTAAATTAAAATTAATTAAATAAAACCTAAAACTGATTAAAAAAAAGCCTAAAATTGAACTAAAACCTAAAATTAAATTTAAAGCCTAAAATTAGATTAAAAACCTAAAAATAAAATTAGGGTTTGTTTAAAAAAGGTTTTGAAAAAAAGGTTTGTAAAAGGTCTTGATCTTCTTATCGAATGCTTTGATCATACGCTTATGATACATCTGACCATGACAAACAGCCGCAAGCCTCTTCTCGTCAATCAAATTCAATTGGTCCATCCTAGTTTGAATCCTTCATCTTCGTCTAAGTCTGCATCTTTCATAATTCTCAGAGAAGGAATCTGAACTTCGACAAGTAAGACAACTTCCATACCATAAACTAGAGAGAACAGCGTTGCCCTAGTTGATGTTTGAGCTGAAGTGCGATAACCGTGAAAAGCAAATGGTAACATCTCGTGCCAGTCTCAATAACACATAATGTCAAGACATATGTTATAGCATCTACTGACAGAAAACAGACTTGCAAAAATAGATGATTGTGCAGAAAAATAAATTGTAGAAACTTAAAGAACACAATCAATTGTTAACCCAGTTCAGTGCAACGTCACCTACTCTGGGGAATACCAAGCCAAGAAGGAAATCCACTATAATAGTATTAATTCGAAGCCTAAAAAATCCCAATTTACAACTTCTCAGTTAATCACTACCCCGTGAAACTTCTACCTAGGAACCTCCTAGATATGAGAACCCTTCTCATTCCCAATCACCATAGTGATATCAAACAGTCCCAATCCCGATGACTGTATCAAAAGAAACTAAAAAGAAGATTACACTTCCAATAGACAATACTTATTTTTGCATAAAATCTTAACTAATAACAATACTCAACTCTTTGCTTAAAAGCTCATGTGTGAGAACAATAACTTAGTAAACGAGTAACAGTCAGTCAATTCACTGCACAAAAGATACACGAGGACATACAAAGAAAAACACAAACACCTAAAAGAACTCTCAAACCCTAAACCCATATTTATGCACATTTAATTTTCAATAAGAATGCTTCGTAAGAAACTAGATCTTGTAAGTCCCCTTAAATAGACTCTTGCAGTGGGCTTGGACTCTTCAATCAAATCCAATCTTCAAGTGTAGATCCCTGCAAAATCTTCTCCACAAAAATAGAAATAAAACAAATCTTTCAAAAGTTTCCTAAAAAGTCTCAAAGATCCTTTTTATGAAACAAATCAAATATGCACTTGTTCCTAAAAAAATCCTTGATTGCCTAAGCCTGTTTGAGTACTAGAAACATCTAGAAACTTAAATTTTTCAATCAAATCTTCAAGGATATAAACCAACTATACTATCACGATGTTCTAGTGTAAAATGTTACAACATCAGTCAGAACATCTATCAAAAATAGTACCAACAGACTCTGTTATACCAACTGGTCAAGATGTTATGACATCTTGCTCAACATTAGGCTGCAATACATGTTTTGCAAATGAAACACGTTTTGATCAAATTGTTGCCAACTACTTATTTTAACAAAGTTGTTGCCAACTGTTAGACGATGACAACTTATTTAGAGGGGGGGAGGGGGTTAAATAGATCACCAACCTAAAATCCCCAAATAAAGTTTGGGTTTTAAAGTTATTTGAAAACAAGTGTGTGCGAAAGGTTTTGGTATGGATCAACAAAAGTCGTCTATACGAACCTCATTATTGGAACTCGGATATGCAAAGACAATATAGAATGAATAACACAATAAGAAAATTTATAACCTTGAATCAATTATCACTTTATATCTCGTTTAAGCTAATGAACTTAGTAATGCTATTTCCAATGATAATAAGCAAAAATATTAAACAAGATACTTTTTCAAACACTTTGTGTGCGAACGAGTTTTCAGAATTTTCCTTTATGTTGTGTTGATATGGAAAACTACTTATATCAAAAGTGTTTATAAGCTTATCAACAACAATTTAAAGCAAAAAAAATTGGAGAATATTCTTACAAATTGATCGATAACACAATGCTATTTGACAAATTACTTAATGAAAATTAAAGCAAGAAAAAGCGATAAAAGAGAGATCCACACGAGGATTTGTTTACGCAGTTCCCCACTTTCGTTCTTGCATTTGGGTAACTCTGCGCCTAATTCCAATATAGAATTAGGTACTTTCTTACTATGAAAAAAGTCGATATATAAAAGATGTGTTCAAGAGAAACCATACATACACAACCATTTTGATGTTAATTCAACCCATTATCTTCTTTTCATCTTGAGTAAGACCATGGAAATAATGGATACCAATTTACTTGTCGATATTGGTACTCCTTTGCATTATTCATCTCCAAAGATTTTGCGCATGATTAATTGCACCTATTGCAACACAAGACTTCAATTCGATTCGCCATTATCTCACTACTCCCTTTGTGTTTTATATCTCCATAGGCTTTCACTTGGCCGCAATCCTCTCTTTAATGTGTTGCACGAAAACCCCCAAATCTACCAAAGATCTTGGAGGATAAACCCACAGTTTTTTTGAATGAAGGCCCCTACAAATTTCAACCCAATATTCTCGGCTACACAAGAACCTAACTAGACCTTATCAAGCCTTCGCCTAGATGGCACCCCAACAAAAGATTATTATGTTTTATTTGTCAATGTGTATAGATAGGATGGAGGTTGAAGATGATGAGAAAATACAAGCTAAATTTACGGTATCACCATTTTGGAACGAAGCATGAATGATGTATTTATTGTTTTGGAAGTTTGGTGGCAAAAAGATAATTTTCAGAATAAAAATATTTAAAATATTTACCAATTCAAACAACATGTGCCAACCTGAATGATGGATGTGAAAACACAGAACGTCAAACAAAGAAGCATGTTCCAGTCTAAAAAGACTCGTGTGCTAACCAAAATCAAACATAACCTAAAACCTTATTTAGGACAGTAGATGTACTGGCTTGAAGCACGTATGTGCCGACACATAGGACTCAAAACTCCAGGATGTGCTGAGCGGGAATAGCTATGTATTGACCAAAACAAGTGTCTGGCTACAAGTTTTAATATTGAGTTACATGTGCCGACCTAAAATGGTTATGTGTCGGCACATGTAATGCATTTTTAAGCTGAAATTTTGTTATTGAGGATTTTAGGAAATTTCAAAGTGGTTTTTTGATGATTCCTAAGACCTCTAATGCAAGGGTGCCACACAAGCTTAGAGATACCATCCAATATACCAAAATGTGAAGTTGTTTCCTTGTTTTAACATCATGCAAAACATCCAATGGTGAAGTTGCACTCACATACTCCCCCTTTTTAATGATGATAAAACTTATGAGAGGAATTTCATGTTGTTATCGAAGGCTCCCTCTGACTTTGTACTTCCCAATTTCATCTAACATATGCTTCTCCTCCTTTGACAACATAAAAAAGAAAGATAGCTAATCGTGAGAAGTATCATATTCTAAATTAAAGCCACGCGAAAAATACGCACACAACTTCCTAGAATAAACAGAGTTGCCACCTAACTTTATTTATCCCGAAATAGGGAAAAGGGAAATTATAGAGAAAACCTCAAATGGGAAAAGAATATGATCTCGCAACCAAATCTTGGGTAAGGGAGTCGATTATGCAAGGGGGAGGTATTAGCACCCCTCACGTCGTGGTACTCCATTGGATCCACTCTTGTTATTCTAATCAATTGGTGTGTATATCTAAAACTTACTTGCTAAAGGGAATGCATGCATAAATTTATTGTGAAAAATAAAAGATTTTTATTATTGCATCCGCCTGACTTTTACAACCCACTTCCTATGTATCCCCGAAAGAAATCATAACACCATAGCTCTTCTTAAAAAAAGGTTTGTTTGTTATGTGTTTTTTTATGGACGATGCTAAGTTTGCATTCTTACAGTTAATATTTTCCGCTTGACCTTTAGAGACTCACACATTGTTGTATTGTTTAGAATGGAGTTTACATGTCCTTTTTGAAAAAAATTTAAAGAGAAAAGCCAAGTGTTGCATCCCAAAATTTTCCCTATTCTTTTTTACCTTAAATGGCTTATGTTTCACCATACACATTCATGCATTTGAGACGGGATCAAGGTGTTCTTGTCTTTATGGTCTTCTTCAAGCAATAAAAGATGGTTGAATTGTCAATCAGTGCAAGGAGGATCCAATATCCTCATTCTTTTGGTCACTCAAGCTACGAAGGATCTCTATGCCTCAAGACATCTCAATATGTCTATTAATTTCATCAGATGATTGAATTTGCCAAAGATTTGAAGTGAATCATATTTCTCCTATATACCTCCTAGAATTAGGGTTTTATTAATTGAAGTGTGTGACACCTTTTGTGAGTAAGATTATTGAAGAATTATCTTTGTATCACCATATACATCATCTTTGTTCAAGAGATTCTTCAAAATACCCATATGAACTAGGGCTTTGGGCTTTGTTTATAATAAAATCGGTTTATTTCTGATTCCTTGAGCAAAACTTGATTCCATGGTCTTTTTCATGTCCCTAAGTGTCTATGGGTGGAAGGTTGATCATTAATTTTAATCAGAAGAGATTCAATTGCTCAGATGATAATGTGAACCAACCTTAATTGGAGAAAAGTCAAACATTGGTCAAAGTCAAGTTATGATTGATTCTCTAAACAAAACATGATTTCATGGTCTCATATATGTCTCAAGGCATCCATGTGCGAAGTATTTATCATTGAAATTCATCAGAAAAGTTCAATTGATTAGAAGAGAGAAGGAGTTGCCTGTACATGAGAAATGTCAACTGTGCAAGTCAAAAGTCAACTTCCAAATTTTTATGGTTAAAATTGTGTCATACAAGTCAAGAATAGTCAATGGTGGAGATTTGATAAAACAAAATCAAGAGATTGATTGATTTTGAAGATAACTTATAAAAGAAGAAATCTTGGATAACTTAGAAAGATTTCTAAGTTATAAGGTTTTAAGCTTTTTTTTTGCCATTTTCAAATGACCATAACTTCTTTAATTTTGATAAGAAATTTGCAAACTTGGTACCATTGAAAAAAGTAAGACAAAATCTACAACTTTTCCCCTGTGAGCTCATGTCCAAAAAGTGAAAGGAAAGGAAGTTATTAAGCTTGGAAGAGAGGTCCATTTCGATGCATTACACTTAGTGAAAATTATAGGTCACCTTCATAAAAACTACAACTTTTGTGTCCATATTTTCGGACCTTAATGGATTCATTTCCTAATTCTTCCAACATGAAAGTTGTAGTAAAACTTTTTCCCTTTCTAAAAAGTCTAAGTTCATGTCAATTAGATAAAAATTGAACAAGTTATGAATTTTTGAAGGAATTTCACATTTATGCCATGTAAAATACAACTTTGCCCAATTTGTGTTTTCTTGTATTGTGGACCATTTCTAATCATCCAAAAGATTATATTTAGTTCACTTGCACGAAATAGACTTCCCCAAATACACCCATGCAAGCCCATGCATCACCTTTGTACCATTTTCTTCAAAAATTTTAAATATGGTCATTTCTTAATATCTTTCTCCACACACCACCACTTGTTCCCTTCTTTTGGGGATATTTTTCTGACCCCAAGTACTAAATAAAATGCAACAAAAGCAAGGCTATGCTCACACGAAACACACGTATCACACAACACCTCATTTCTGGCCAAAACTTCCAAACCTGCCCTCCACTCAAATTTTAACTCAAGTCAGCCACTAACCTCACTCCATACACTCTTTATAACTCCCTCATACCCTCACAAACCCTACACACACGAAATTGGATACATAAAGTAGATCTCAACCATTTCTCATCCTTGAAGAAGTTTTCTTCCAAATCTGGTTTTCTCTAAAGTTTCCTCTATTCTCCAACTTCATTGGTAATTATTGAAGATTATAGAATAATAATATTAGGGTTTTTAAAGTTAGAACAAGCTCAAAGTGCATTGGACACTCTCCACTAAGTAAGCTTCCTTCACTCTTCATCTCTCTCATTTAGATCTGAAAAATTGCTTAGGGTTGTTTATAAACATTGCATCTGAAGCCCTATCAAAGTGGCAATTGGAGTTAGGCTCAAAATTTTATGTAGTTGATGTTTGAAATTTGTGTAAAAATGATGAATCCATAACTTTTCTTAAATATCTATGTTATTCTTTGATTATTTTTGAAAAATATTAATTCTATATTGTTCCTTATATCGTGTACTACAACTTTGGGTGTTTACATTTTTTAATTTCATCAATAAATAAGGAAGTTATGGTTGATTGAAGGTTGCATGAATAACATGGTTAGGGCATAAATTCTGGTTTGTTGTTGTTTCAATTGAAGAAGATGATGAGGTGTCTTCTTACAGTTGGTCATGTTTTTTTTATTACTCCTTCTCTCATTGCCAGCAGACGATTTATTGTTGTTTTGTTATTCATTTTTTTAATTAAATGATAGAAATAGAAACAAATGTTGATACATGATTGGATGACATTGATTTTTGTCTTTAGTAACTTAAATGATGTGATGACAGATAGGGATGAAAACGGGTCGGGTCAGGTGCGGGTTTCACACTACCCAAATCTGCATCAGAAATCACCACCCAAACTCAAAGGCCACTCTGGTGAAAAAATAACACCCACGTCCACATCCTTTGAGTTTCGGTTTTTCCACCCAAACCCAAACCCGCAGCAAAAACACAAAATACAACAACAACATTAAAATTTGAAATACAAGAATTCCATCAAAGTCTCTCAAAGAAATTAAAGAATTAAATTATAACTTTCCATCAAGTTTGGTAATATTACAATTAAAATTAAGGTCCTAAATTTTTACACTTATATATATATATATATATATATATATATATATATATATATATATATATATATATATATATATATATATATATATATATATATATATATATATATATATATATATATATATATATATATATATATATAGATACTTATGTAATTTAATGTCTAAGCGGGTGTGGTTTCAGGTTTCGGGTTCGGGTTTGAATGAACCCAAACCCGCACCCAAAATATTGAGTGACACCCAAACCTGAACCCAGTCAACTCGGATTTTCACCCGTTGACTCAGTTTTAGGTGTGGGTGGACCCCAAGAATTTGAGTATGTCTGCCATCCCTAATGACAGATTGATGCTTGTTACATTATTTTTTTGTGACACATAATTAATAATAATTATAAAAATAAAAAATAGATTAAAGAAATACTTTTTGTGTGGGGCACTGGGCCTGAGCTCTTTTCATTTTCACACCATCCCTCTACACTATATCTCTAATAATTTTATTTTCTTCTTTTAATTTTAATTTTAATTTTCCATAAACTATAAAAATCCAAAAAAAAATACTTTTTTGATTAATTAAGATCTTAAGAATATTATGTTTTTAATTTTATTTTATTTTTAAACCCTTTTCACTATTTTATTTTTATTTTAACTTTAAGTGTGTTTTTGAGTGTTAGTTTTGTACTAGCTTAATGTTTCAATTTTATTTTCAAATATCCACTAATCCAAAAAATAAACAAAAATATTTTCATGGTTCTTAATGTGTTAAGTTAATTGTAGTGATTTTAAACTAAATTTATCATTCATTTTTCTTTGTTTTAGAAATTTTTTTATGAAGAGTGATAATTTGGTTGATTTTCTTGCTTTTGCTTGAAGTTTGATTTTATTTTAAACTATCTTATAATTTTAAAAATCCAAAAAAATATGTGAAGGTTCTTGAACATGTTACGACCATGAAAATGATTTTTAGTTGATTTTATCTTCTGATTTTCTATTTTTCACAAATTATTTGATTTAAGGTGTCTAGTTTGAAGTGTTTCTCAACTAGTCTTGATCATCAATTTTCATTGTCATTCTTCTTTCAACTTTCAAGAACCCTAAGTTTGTGTTTTTTTACTTTAAATTGTATTAGGAACATTTGTATGATTTTAGTTGTATTTTTAATACTCATTTCCTATTATTTGCTTGAATTATCTAGTGAATGTGTTCCATTGGCCTTGTACAATTTTATTGAGTTTCATTTGAAAACTTTTGAACTTATTTGGAGGCCAATTTTTAGGCACATGATTATCATATGTTTTCTTTGAGATCAAATCAATTTTTATTAATTTTATTGATCAATCTTTTAGTTGTTGATGATTATTTGTTTTGAGCCTTTGATTGGCCAAATTTAGAAACCCTAATTGCATTGTTGTTGTGACTTTGGTTTGTTCTTGAGGATTATTTAAATCCAATGACCATGTATGAGGGATAACATGTTCAAGGATAGTTCTTAAATAACTTGAGAACCATTTGACTTTATTTGATCTATTGTGCTTTTACTTTTCATTTGATTTGATTTTTGTTTATTTGATTTGATATTTGAGGTAAAGGGAGTGCACTTTGTGCAACCCATGAGGAATCAATTTATTCTATTCTTATCTAATCCTCATCATATGATAAGAGACTTGAGTTCATCTTCATGAACCATTCAAGTGCTCTATCATTACTTCTTTGTTTGTCAGACTTTGAAGTTCATTTGTTCACCTTTTGTGATCATGGTTTAGGAGATTGTATTTGAACATTTCTATTTGAATACAATTTATGATGCGGTGGAAGAACTGACTTGAAGTTTTGCGTTTTATCGTAAATGTTGCGGTTAGGAAGAGTCGCCACCGACTTTTCTTTTATCCAAAAGGAAAGGTGAAGAAGCACAGGAAAGACCTTTGAGATTGTTTCTTGAGTTCGGGGGGTAGATTATGAAATAGAAAGGTATTAGCACCCTTTTCATCCATGGTTTTTCATGGGCTCTTAGTTACTTGCTAGATCACTTGATTTTGTTGTTTAAAATTGTGCTTGGTGTGGTTTTGAAAGTATTTTGTAAAAGAGGCCATTGTTTAGGCAATCTTTGTAATGATTCTCGTTCGTAAGAATGTATACAAAGATGTTGATCATTTTGAAAATGTTTTTAATATTTGTAAGATGTTTTGAAAATGTACATGTGTTTGTTTTGAAAATAGCAAGGATATTTGTTTTGAAATGGAGCAAATAACTAAAGGTAATCTACCTACTCAAATGTCTTTCTTGTTCATTTTTCTTTTCCTTTGACATTGTTGTCTTACCATTGATTTGGTAAGCAACCCTATCTTTGGATGTTAACAGGACGAGTATAGGTCATCGTATAGCCATGATTAGCAATGTTGCAAGGTATCTTAGCATTTTTGAGGGACTAAGATCATTTTGTAAGGCAACTTTGAATAGCGTCATCGAGGGACTATGATCTTATATTTGTTTGTTTTGCTAAAATACCTCACATGCGTAATATGGCCATTTTTGTACAAGGCAACCAAGTGAAGTAACCCTAGGGGTGCTTGTGTGCAAGTGTGTCATTTTCATGCTTGATTTTGTCTTGGATTAGGGTTTTCTATTTGGTTGATTTTATCTTGCCATACAAACCCTAATTACTAACATATTATATAAAAGCGATAAATTGCGAAATTTAAAGATTACTACTCTATTACAACACTTTGTGGGAGGGGGATATACAATTGATGAATGGGGATTGCAATAATATAAACCTAATTAATCTATTACAACCAAATTGAATTTATACAAGTATCGGAATAAATAATGTATAAGATAATTTAAATATGCAAAGATATGTAAATGCAAAAGAAGATTTTGTTTTGTTCCTTTTTTTTATGTAAAAAGTTTTAACCTAAGCCTAATAAATAAATCAAGATTAAACTTAAATTAATTAAGGAAGGAAATTATTTTTTAGAAAAGATTTTGATTAAAATCTAATTCTAATTTATTAAAAGGAAATAAATTTCTTTAAGAAAAGGTAAGTATTTTTACATTTTTTGTCTTGAAAAATAATATATGGTATTTATGAAGTATTTTGGTCTTTTGTATTAAAAATAATATGTTTAATAAATATTTAATAGGTGTGAAGAAAAATAAATATTTAATCTAATTCTACTTTAATTTACAAGTTTATTAAAAAAGAGATAGTATATAACTTAAATAAAAAAATATTTTTTATGAGAAAATAAAATAAAATAAAACAAAATATAATATTTATCATTTTATATTTTTTATGATTAAGAAAATATATTTGGTAAAATAAAAATAAAAATAAAATAAGTAAATAAAATATTTGGGCCAGGGGTGTCATGAGTAAACTGGAAGTAGCATATTAGCAAAAAAGACAAAAGGCCCAAGAACTGAAGCCCATGCTGCAAAACAATAAAAAAAGGGTGAAAAAATATGGAAAAATTGTAAAAGGCAGCGCCAAGGCTCAAACCCACGACCTAGGGCATTTTTACGCGCTGCCTTACCACTGGGGTGGCTGTACATCCGTTAGTCTAAATGAAAACAAAAATACATAACACAAAACATTGCCTTACCCTATACTTCATCTTCTACCTCTAGCCAGCCGGACCTCCTGTAAATTTTTCATTTTTCAAAAAAAATGGAAAGTGATAACATGAACATTATAGCATTTTACTTCACGATTCTAACCATGTGCTTAATGTTGTACCCCAAATTTTGACCTAAGATACCATCTCCCATCTGCATCATCACATTGCAAGTGTTTTGATCTTTTGATTTTAAAATTCATAACTTTTTCAGGTCGAGAGCTGTTTATTTTTGAACGCTGAATTTACTAATCGATCAATGATCAAACAATGTTTATTAATTATTTATTATCTTAAGTTTAAATAATTGGAATCTATTTTCAGTTATTATATAATTTAAAGATTTATGAATAATGAAATAAACATTTGGAAAGAGGTTTATTAATTGGTCAACAATGATTATTTAATTATTTATCATTCTAAGTTAAATAATTGAAATTCTATTTTTAATTATTATAATTTAGAGAATTATGAATAATGAATTAAATATTTGAAGTTATTAATTGATCAATGATGTTTATTTATTTGTTTATTATTCTGAATTTAAGTGATTGAAATTGATTTTCAGTTATTATACAATTTAAAGAATTATAAACGATAAATAAGTAATTGGAAAGAAAAAGAATTAATTGGGAAATAATAGAATTTTATTCACTCTATTCTATTTATTACAATTGTTATTTAAATATTGTATTATTTACAAAATATTTATAATGACAATTACATAAAGAGTTTAAAGTAAAATAAAAACTATTTTCCTAAATTCTAAATCTTCATCTTCTATCCAATGCCTTTTTGTCTGCTCATTTAATTTTACCTGCAAAAACAATTAAAAGAAAAGTTAGAAATAAATAAATGATTAAAAGCAGAAAATTATTTCAGTGTTCATCATTAAAAGCAACGGCTGGAATCAGTTTTTTACCCTTTTTGCAAATCGCGGGATTTCTCCCGGTTCACAAAAAGGGATGGGTTTTTATTTTCAAAAATGAATGCACAAATTTAAAAGATGCACAAATTCATTTTTTATTTTCAAAACTGCATAATTAAAATCAATTGCATTTTCAAAAATCCCATGCATATTTCAAAGGCATAAAGCAACAGCATATGCATAAACATTACATATGCAAGATATCCCAACATAAACTATGCAACAACTTAAGAAGAAGCCAAAATACAATAAGGCTCCACTGTGCCATGCAGAAGTCAAAAGGAAATGTGCAGTCTAAAAACAATTTTGCAAGCATAGTATATTTCCATTTACATCATGTTCCAGCCTATGCAATTTCAGAACATACAGTATAGTACATCATTTTAATGCATCAAATGTACCTATGAGAGAGAAGAGAGATAGAAGTATGGTTTTTACAGGTTTTGGTTTAGGCAGAAGGAGTTACAAAACAAATCAGCAGTATTGCAATAAGAAATAAGGAAACATGAAATTAGAATACAAACAAACTGTTGGAGCAGTAGAGGTGCAAAAGGCAGAATATAATAAAAGTATTCAAACCTGAGCCATAAAAGATGCCAAGAAAAACTGTATAACATAACAAGAAAACCCCTTTCAAAAAGAAGAGAGTTCAACCTGCCTAAGCGTTCAAAAACTAAAACATAAACCAGATACTAAACCTGCATAAACCAATTTCCACCAACCAGCATACACGATACAAACCATAGCCTACTGCATAAAAAACCAGTAGAACCAACATACGCCATAAAAAAACCAACATGTCCTAAACCATTCCAAACAAAATGCTAAGCTTGCATAAACCATCAAACAATATAGCCTACTGCATAAAACCATAGAACCTGCCCTGTCAAAATCAAAAAACCATTCCTACTGCATAAAACCAGTAAAACCCTCACTAAATTCAAATATCAAACCAGTATGGCTTAAACCATACAAACCTGCATATGCCAGTTACAACCATTAACCTGCATAACCGTTACCTCAATCATCACAAAACCTATTCCATAACCTGTTAAACATGAACCTTGGCCTAAACCATATCAAAACCTTAACCATGGCCTAAAACCATAACCCCTTGTCCATCCAACCAAAGCAAAACCCAGGACAACACAAGCCTTAACCTCAAACCATGTCAAAACAATAACATGTCCAAACACGAAGGCCTCAAATATGTTCATCATTGGCCATAAAAGGAGCATACAGTAGTAAAGGCAAGAAGAAGAAAAGAAACTGTCAAACCATTCCAACAAAAGTATACAGAAGTCAGAAAGAAGAAGAGGGCAAGCTAGTCAAAAATTCATTTCAACAATAGCATCAAGGCAACATTGAAGCATACAGAGGCTAACCAAGGCAAGAAGAGGAAAGATACAAATATAGAGTACCAGGGTCAAGTAGCTAGCAAGCAGCACGCGCCCTCCTCGCCGTCCCGGCCTCCTACGCACTCAACCCTCCTCCTCCATCTCCAGGTAACGATCATCTTGCTTTTCTTTCAATACCTCAATAATCATGTGAAACACGAAGTAAGAATCCAAACAGAATCAAAACCACAAACATGCAAATTGTAACAAAAACACCACGAATACGAAAACGAACTTACCGAATCCGTCGCCCCCTAATGTTTTGCTGGAGGGAAGAGGGAAGTGAAGAGCACTGGTGGCCGTTGGGACAGAGGGAGACTCAGAGCCACAGAAGCAAAGCAAAAGGCGAAGAGGACGATCGGAGAAGAACGTGAGCGAAGAAGACAAGTACGAGCGGCGCCTCTGTTTAAGCTTTAACCCTAATCTAATTTTACAAACTAAACAAAGTGTTAACCCTAAGAGAAACCATTTGTGAACAAATGGACCTTAACCCACCCTTTTGCCTAGGCCCACGCGAATCTAACAAGACACACCCCCCTTTCTTTGTTGTTACCTCTGATTAGGCCCCCTTAAGATCTTTTTTTTTTTCCCATAAACTATCTATTACCCACCTTTTTTCATTTTTATTTTGATACCCTTTTCTATTTACTCCCCTTTAGTTTTTTTAGATCATCATTAATTTAGTTAATTAATAGAACTTAGTCAAATAATTTAATTAAAACATTTTTAATCATTTTACCTTTTGTTTATTAAGTTTAATTTTAGGTTTATTTGGTAATTTTAAATATTCTTTTTTTTTTAAAATCAGGTTTAAGTTAATGACTTTTAAGTATTCATTTAGTTTGATTATTTAATAACTCTTTAAAAATAATGCCTTATATTAATATTAAAGAAACATATAAAATCAAACTCCAATATAAAAAATAGAAATTTTAAGAACTAAAAAAAACATTTTTATATTCTTTTGCTTTATCCATATTAAAAAAAATACATATAATGAAAACTTAAAAATATTTTATTAATTCCCTCGCTTTAATATTAGATAAAAATAATAAAAGTGCATATTTATACCACTCAGTCTTTTATTTAATTGTTATACCTCGTTATCCGCATATTTTTTCTGTTTATTTATTTTGTCGTTACTTGATTATCCTGTTTACGTTTAAATCCAAGGGAGAAAACGATAAAATTTGTCGACTTCATGTCCTCAAATCTAATCGCGCGAACATTCGCATTTCATTAAAAATTAGGATAATTTTTCCTCAAATATTCAATCTTTTCAAAACTTATACCTTTTAAGCAAAAACTTCGACATTAGGTCGTCGTCTCTTCAAAAACCCGTCCGTACCCCTTTTTCGGCCAAAAGAATTTATTTTTAAATCAAACGATCAATTTTAATAAAACAGATATTTCAAAAAGTTCCTATAGAGTACTATAGATACATTGGGTGCTAATACCTTCCCACTGTATAACCAACCCCCGAACCATAGATCTCTTTTAAAAAACGCCTTGTATTTTTTACTTTTTTTAAAAGTATTATTTTACATTGCATATTTAGGGTTTTATTTCGCTCTTTTCCCTTTTCCCTTGGAAATAATAAAGCGCGGTGGCGACTCTTGCTTTTGTGAGATGAATTAATCAATAATTCGATCTCCGATTTACCCCGCTACATTTTTTATTGCTACAGAATTGGAGACTCTGCTGGGGAAAGATTGACCTCTTGCTGGTCTATCCCTAAGTGGGTTAAGCCTAATTTGTCTTATCTGTTTATTATTATTTGATTTGTTTGATTATCTGTTTAAATTGGGGTGTTTGGGTTTTTTTTGCAAAGGACGAATCCTATACCCGGATTAAGTAACACTTAAGGAATAGGACGGGCGGTACAGTCATGTTAACTTTGAGGGAGTAATCCCGAAGAAGGAGGCATGAGATCCCCCACTCAATGGAAGGCCCTCTTGAACTTAATATTTGTTTACCGAGTAATCGGGAAGACATTATTATTTTCGACCTAGGAGCCCGAGAAGTTGAGGACTGTAGAACCCTAACCCATCTTGGCCTTTTTAGGTGTAGCGCGGAGACTATAACGGAGTAATTCGGAAGTAGTTGTTACGCGATGCTACGCTCGGACGAGTTTCTCTTGAGAATATTGCTAATTATTGAGTAATCAAGACGTTGGTAATATCCGAAGGAGGAACGTAGACTCTGGGAACTCTTAGAACCTTGTCTTACAGGTGTGATTGAACCGATAGTACATACCTTTGGGTGGGCTTTACCCTCGACTCCATGCTGAACGTTGAACCTTTGAACCCCATGTTTGCAACTTGTGTGTAACTGTTGCATTATCATTCATTCATGCATTCATCAACATTTTTGTAAAAAAACTTGTTTTTCAAGGAACTTCGGAATGATTTTTGCAGACATCTCAGGTTATTATGGAATTTGGAAGGAGAAACACTCGAAGCTTTAGTTTTAGGGAGCCCGAGATTGAAGAACTGAAGAGTTTGATTCCGAAGATCGAGAACCCGACGGATTTTCAGAAGAAGTATGGGTCCATTATACCTCTCATGAAGCGCAAGATGAAGTAAGGCATCCTCAATACGTTGGTTCAATTCTACGATCCTTTGTACCGATGTTTCACCTTTCCGGATTACCAGTTGATGCCCACCTTAGAAGAGTATTCCTACATACTTGGTTTGCCGATCACCGACTGTGTTCCTTTTTCTGGATTAGAAGAGGAGCCCAAATCTCACGAGATAGAGACCATCACCCACTTGAAGAAGTCAGAGATAGAGGAGAACATGACTACAAAAGGGGGAATCCGAGGCTTGTCTGCGCAGTTTTTGTTGAGGAAAGCTCGTCATTTTGCTGAGATAAAAGATGCTGTTGCCTTTGAAGACGTCTTTGCTTTACTTGCTTATGGTTTATTCTTGTTCCCTAACGTTGATAAGTTTGTGGATATCAACGCCATCAGAATTTTCTTGATTGGAAATCCGGTCCCTACGCTGCTCGGAGATGCTTACTACTCCATCCATCTTCGAAACTCTTATCAAGGAGGGATGATTATTTGTTGTGCACCGTTGCTGTATCAGTGGTATGTTTCTCATCTACCTGGGTATGATGTTTTCTGGGATCTCGAGAAGGAACCGCGATGGGCACCAAAGATTATGGCTCTCACTCATTTCGACATTGATTGGTATAATCAAATTTACTACAACGTGAAGATCATCGATAGCTGTGGTGCTTTTCCTAACGTGCCTCTTCTCGGTACGAGAGGTGGAATTAACTATAACCCTGTTCTCGCGCGCCGTCAGTTTGGGTACCCGATGAGAGATAAGCCAAATAACATCCATGTGAGTGGTTTCTTTCTTCAAGAAGGACAAAGTCATCAGGCAGCTAAGAGGGAGATCGAAGGAGCTTGGCGCCACATCCATAGGAAAGGGAGAGACATGTTAGGACATAGGGGTGCCATTTCTTTGGAGCCTTACCTACAGTGGGTCCGTGCTAGGGCTTGTGCTCTCAAGATGCCCTATAAACTTGAGAAACCTTTATTCCCTATCGGTGCATCATCATCTGTTGTTATCCCTATCGCGAATATAGGAGAATACCGAGGAAATCTGGCCAGGATGAAGTCCGAGAGGGATGCTTGGAAAGAAAAGTATAATATGTCTGAATATGAGAATCGAGTCCTGACTCGACAGCTAAAGGAAAAGGAGGATTTACTCTTTATTCAAGACGGCTGGTTCATTGATCACGATGAGAAGCTTCGTCGAAAGGATGCTTTACTGAAGAAGTATGCTAGTGAGAGGAAGAGAAAGAAGGAAGGTTCAGTAAGCGTTGCTCTTGTTCCTAATCCGCAGAAGGAAATCATTGATCAACTGGTAGCTGAGAAGAAAGAGATGGAAGACTTTTATGAAGAGAAGATCAAGAAGCTCCGGTTACAGTTGGTGTTTGGTCCTTCATCTGATAATTCTGAGTGATCTTCAGCTTTTAGTTTTATTTTATTGATGTCATTTTGTAAAACTATGTAAAAGAGCTTCATGCTCCGAAGTTGTAATTTATTGCTTTATTATGGGCTTCATGCTCCAAAGTTGTAATTTATTGCTTTATTTTGGACTTCATGTTTTAAAGTTGTAATTTATTGCTTTATTATGGGCTTCATGCTCCAAAGTTGTAATTTATTGCTTTATTTTGGACTTCATGTTTTAAAGTTGTAATTTATCGCTTTATTATGGATTTCATGTTTCAAAGTTGTAATTTATTGCTTTTATTATTGGGTTGTTATCCCAAAGTTGTAATTTATTGTTTTGTTATTCCAAGTTGTAAGTTGTAATTTACTGTTTTCAATTAATGGATTGAGTTTTCGTTGTTCCAAA
This sequence comes from Vicia faba, assembly GCA_948472305.1. NCBI lineage: Eukaryota > Viridiplantae > Streptophyta > Magnoliopsida > Fabales > Fabaceae > Vicia > Vicia faba. The sequence goes on from OX451737.1 coordinate 113,308,326, forward strand.
TTCCTTTACCATTGATGTATGCAAAATTATCAAAGTTCCTTGAAAAACTATTAAAATGAATCATCATTTGCATCACACATCATGCATCATTCAACATTCCACTTCACATGTTTTCTAGAGTCTTATCCTTGTTTCTTTTTCCACTCCAAAGGTTGTCAAGCTGTCTCACCGATACGACACTCGAGCCAATCGTCAGAGAAAGATGGAAGATCTGGAACAGGAAAATCATGAGCTTCGTGGGGAAGTTGCTACCCTTCGTATCGAGATGGAAAAGTTAACTGCGTTAGTGGAAAGTTTGGTGGCTGTTCAAAATCAGCCATCGACTACAATTGCTGAGATTCAGACTTCAACTCCAGTGGTTTCCGAGATTGTCACCGTTCCTACATCCGTGACTCAAATCAACTCTCCGCTTCAACATCAGATGCCGAAAGGTTTTCCGTGGGGGATGCCTTACAACTTTGTGCCAGAGGGGTATCAGCTTGCCGTACAGCCTTTGTTTCAACCTGCTTTGTCTCTTCCTCAACCAGAGACAACTGCCATGCCGCCAGTAATCCCATCTGTAACACCTTTTCCGCAACCGGTAATGACAACTGTCGCTCCTGTGGTTCACTCCGTGCCGTACTTGAATGAACCTACTTATCCTGCCGAGCCTGCTGAAAGTTTGGATCTTTTTGATAGAATGGAAGAATTTCAGGATCAGTTCCAAGAAATGCAGAAGGAGCTTAGAGCGTTAAAGGGGAAGGATTTGTTTGGGAAGAACACGCATGACCTTTGTTTAGTTCCGAATGTCAAGATTCCAGCAAAATTCAAAGTACCAGACTTTGAGAGATATAAGGGTGATTCGTGTCCTAGAAGTCATTTGACAATGTACGTGAGAAAGATGTCTACGTATTCCGATGATCATGACTTGTTGATTCACTATTTTCAAGATAGTTTGACGGGTGCTGCTCTAAAGTGGTATATGGGTTTAGACAGTATTCGGATCCGCAACTTCAACGATCTTAGCGAAGCTTTTGTCCACCAGTATAAGTATAACGTTGACATGGCGCCGGACAGGGATTAACTCCGGGCGATGTCGCAAAGAGACAGAGAATCTTTTAAGGAATACGCCCAGAGGTGGCGTGAAATTGCTGCTCAAATCTATCTGCCTCTTGAGGAGAAAGAGATGACAAAGATATTTTTGAAGACTTTAGGTTCCTTTTACAATGAAAGAATGATCGCCAGCGCACCCAGTGACTTCACCGAAATGGTAAGCATGGGCATGCGGTTAGAGGAAGGGATTCGTGAAGGGCGTTTGGTTAAAGAAGGAAGTCCGTCTAGAAGTACTAAGAAGTTTGGAAGTGTTTTCCCGAAAAGAAAAGAGCAGGATGTCAGCGCTTTGTTCCCAGGTAGACCAAGGAGAGGTTACTCTCACGTTACGGCAGTCACTCCGGCTGTCCGCCCAGCTTTGATGACCCCAGCTCATCAAACCCCACCAACTCAACAACGGCCATTTCAGCAGTAGCCTTGACAACAGGCTTATCCATTCAACAATCAGAACCGTTCACCAAGAAAACCGCAGTTCGATTCCATTCCTATGACTTATACTGAATTGTTCCCTGCTCTTATCAGAAAGAATCTCATAACGACAAAGCCTCCTCCTGTCGCACCAAATAGTACTTCTCCGTGGTACAAGGCGGATCAATTTTGTGAATATCATCAAGGGTCGCCGGGGCACAACCTTGAGAATTGCTTTGCTCTGAAGGCGGACGTGCAGAGGTTGATTAAGAATGGTATCTTGTCTTTCAAGGATGTTAATCCAAATGTTAGAGATAATCCTTTGCCTCGACATGGGGCAGCTTCAGTGAATATGGTGGAAGGTTGTCCGGGAAAGTTTCGAGTTTTTCAAGTTGAACACATAAGAGAGTCGTTGATCAGGTTACATCAGAGTTTGAGAAGACTTGCCTTTGTTAGGCATCAGCATGATTATGATGTTTGTGAATTTTGTTCAAGAGAGGTTGATTGTCCTATTGTGAAGGAGGATATTCAGAAGTTGTTAGACCAGAGAGTTATCACTATTACGTATGACAGAAATCCGGAGGATGAAGTGAATGTTATCATACCACAATTCAATTTGCCTGAATCAGTAGAGATCGTTTACGACAGTCAGACTGCACCTGTTGATCCTTTGATTATTTACCCACCTGGTCTTGTGCCTTACAACTCAGACCAAGCTGTGCCGTATAAGTATAATGCCATAATGATTGAGAATGGGGTAGAAGTCCCTATACCAACAAGACCGTCTTTTGTTAACATTGCTGATGTGAGTAGAGTTACGAGAAGTGGACGTGTCTTCGCAGCAGTACCTTTGAAGAGACCAGAAGTTCAAGTCAGGAGGCCCATACCGGCTGAAATTCCAGTGAGAAATGTTGAACCAAGGGTTGAGATAGGCCGATCTAGTGAACCTATCCCTCACCCTGAGGATGATGAGATTCTGAAGCTTATCAAGAGAAGCGAATACAAGATTGTGGACCAACTTTTGCAAACTCCTTCCAAGATTTCTTTGCTTGCTTTACTGAGAGATTCTGGTGCCCATAGAGAAGCTTTGATGAAGGTCTTGGACCAGGCGTTCGTGGATCATGATGTGACGGTTGACCAGTTTGATGGGATTGTGGGAAATATTACTTCATGTAACAATCTTGGTTTCAGTGATGAAGAACTCCCGGAGGAGGGGAGAAACCATAATATGGCTTTGCACATCTCAATAAGTTATGGAAATGATACCTTATCAAGTGTGTTGGTGGATACAGGTTCGGCGTTGAATGTGATGCCCAAAACTACTTTGTCTCGACTCTCATATCCAGGTGCTCCTATGAGACCTAGTGGAGTAATTGTCAAAGCGTTTGATGGTTCTAGGAAGACTGTCATTGGTGAAGTGGATCTTCCTATAGTAATTGGTCCCCATACTTTTCAAATCACTTTCCAAGTGATGGATATTCGTGCTGCCTACAGTTGCTTATTGGGTCGTCCCTGGATCCATGATGCAGGGGCGGTCACTTCCACGCTCCATCAGAGACTAAAGTTTGTGAGGCATGGGAAGCTAGTAATGATCGGTGGAGAGCAGGCTATGGTGGTAAGCCATTTATCTTCCTTCTCTTTTATTGATGCTGATGAGGATGTGGGAACCCAGTTCCAAGGTCTATCTGTTGCCAAGAATGAAGTGAAGAAGCCAGGGGCATCCATTTCTTCTTTTGAGGATGCGCGACGAGTGGTGGAAAGTGGTTCGGCCGAAGGATGGGGCCAGGTGTTGACTTTTCCCGAGAACAAGTCTGGGGAAGGTCTTGGTTTTCGTCCCGTGTCTGCGAGAGTCAAGAAGGAGGTGGTTGTTCGTCTGATTCAAGAGGTTTTCCGAAGTGCAGGGTTTATACATCCTGAGGTTGATGCTATCATAGAAGACGATTCCGAGGAAGATTTGCCCGATTTTGTGACGCCTGGACTGGCTTGCCAAAACTGGATAGCTGTTGATGTTCCTATTGTTATGCACATTTCCGAGTAATGTCTTGTTTTGTTTTTCTTTGAAAAATTTGCTCTGCCCAAGGCGAAAAGTATTTTGTGTCGGGCTATGAAAAATAATTCCTTTTGCTCTGCCCAAGGCAAAAGAGAAATGTCTGGGCTCCTTGTTTCAAGTATTTCCCTTCAATGAATACAAATGTTATTTTGTCCATTACTGTTTTACTTTTCACTTTTTCTGGGAAATAGCAATGAAATTAATTGGTAGTAATAGGAAAATATAATAACCTTTTGTTTTATTTGCACAAATCGATTTCTAAAATAAAGCATAATCATATGTGCAGATTAATCCATGACTTAACCATCGAAAACGATGATCTTATGCCCTCTCCCAACTTTGAATTCCCTGTGTTCAGAGCCGAAGAAGAGGATGATGAAGAGATTCCTGTTGAAATTTCCCGTTTGCTTGAGCATGATGAGAAGATCATTCAACCGTTTGAAGAACCTTTAGAGTTGGTCAATTTGGGTGATGAAGAAGATAGGAAGGAAGTCAAAGTCGGAGCTTTGCTTATCCCAGAGGTTAAAGAGAAAATGTTGGGGCTTCTCAAAGAGTATGTTGATGTGTTTGCTTGGTCCTACCAAGATATGCCGGGTTTGGACAACGATATTGTGGAACATCGTTTACCGTTGAGACCTGAATGTCCGCCAATCAAACAGAAGCTGAGAAGGACTCGTCCCGATATGGCTGACAAGATCAAAGAGGAAGTTCAGAAACAGATTAATGCAGGTTTCCTTGTTACATCGGTCTATCCTCAGTGGTTAGCCAACATAGTGCCTGTTGCTAAGAAAGATGGCAAGGTTCGGATGTGTGTAGACTATCGATATCTGAACAGAGCTAGCCCAAAGGATGACTTCCCATTACCTCACATTGACGTATTGGTCGACAATACCGCCAAGTTCAAAGTCTTTTCTTTCATGGATGGCTTCTCGGGTTACAATCAAATCAAAATGGCACCAGAGGATATGGAGAAGACGTCTTTCATTACACCTTGGGGAACTTTTTGTTATCGGGTTATGCCGTTTGGTCTGAGGAATGCGAGCGCAACATACCAAAGGGCCAGGACTGCTTTGTTCCATGACATGATGCATAAGGAGATCGAAGTGTATGTGGATGACATGATTGCCAAATCACAAACTGAGGAGGATCATTTGGAACACTTGTTGAAGTTATTCCAGCGTCTGAGAAAGTATAAACTCCGTCTGAATCCCAACAAGTGCACTTTTGGTGTCCGTTCTGGAAGACTTCTGGGTTTCATTGTCAGTCAGAAAGGTATCGAGGTAGATCCTGATAAAGTCAAAGCTATTCGGGAAATTCCCGCACCCAAGATGGAAAAACAAGTAAGAGGATTCCTTGGGAGACTGAACTATATCTCTAGATTTATATCTCATATGACTGCTACCTGTGGGCCGATTTTCAAGCTTCTCCGAAAGAACCAAGGATGTGTGTGGACAGAAGATTGTCAGAGAGATTTTGATAGCATCAAAGAATATTTGCTTGAACCTCCCATTTTGATTCCTCCGGTGGAAGGAAGACCATTGATTATGTACCTGACTATATTGGAAGATTCCATGGGTTGTGTGCTTGGTCAACAAGATGAGACGGGAAGAAAGGAACATGCCGTATATTATCTGAGTAATAAATTCACAGACTGTGAGTCTCGATAATCATTGCTTTAGAAAACTTGTTGTGCTTTAGCTTGGGCTGCTCGCCGTCTGCGCTAGTATATGATTAACCACACCACTTGGCTGATCTCCAAAATGGACCCGATCAAGTATATCTTTGAGAAACCCGCCTTATCTGGAAGAATAGCCCGTTGGCAGATGTTGTTATCTGAATATGACATTGAGTATCACACTCAGAAAGCAATCAAAGGGAGTATTTTAGCCGATCATTTGGCTCACCAACCAATTGACGATTATCAATCCATCAAGTTTGATTTCCCAGATGAAGATGTTATGTACTTGAAAGCTAAAGATTGTGAAGAGCCGTTACCTGAAGAAGGACCTGATCCTGAATCGCATTGGGGTTTGATATTTGACGGAGCTGTAAATTCTTATGGAAATGGAATTGGGGCAATCATCGTCACTCCCCGAGGAACTCATATCCCGTTCACGGCAAGATTGAAGTTTGACTACACGAACAACATGGCTGAATATGAGGCATGTATTATGGGTCTCGAAGAAGCAGTGGATCTAAGGATTAAGATTCTAGATATTTATGGAGATTCGGCATTGGTGATTAATCAGATCAAAGGAGAATGGGAGACTCGTCATCCTGGTTTGATCCCTTACAGAGACTATGCTAGAAGATTGTTGACTTTCTTCAACAAAGTGGAGTTACATCATATCCCTAGAGATGAGAACCAAATGGCTGATGCTTTGGCTACTTTGTCTTCAATGTTTCAAGTGAATGGTTGGAACGATGTGCCTACAATCCGGGTTATGCGCCTCGATAGACCTGCTCATGTGTTCTCAATAGAAGAGGTTACCGACGACAAACCGTGGTTCTATGACATTAAACGTGTTCTTCAAACTCAAGAGTACCCTCCTGGGGCATCCAATAAAGATAGGAAGATGTTGAGAAGATTAGCAAGCAGTTTCTTTCTCAATGAAGAAGTTTTGTATAAGAGGAATTATGACATGGTCTTGCTCAGATGTGTAGACAGACGTGAAGCAGACGTGCTGATGCAAGAAGCACATGAAGGATCCTTTGGCACTCATGCCAACGGACATGCGATGGCTAGAAAGATGTTGAGAGCCGGTTACTATTGGATGACAATGGAATCTGATTGCTGCAAATATGTGAAGAAGTGTCATAAATGTCAGATTTATGCGGACAAGATGCACGTGCCGCCGACTCTCCTCAACGTTATCTCTTCACCTTGGCCTTTCTCTATGTGGGGCATTGATATGATTGGAATGATTGAACCCAAAGCTTCAAATGGTCATCGTTTCATCTTGGTAGCGATCGATTATTTTACTAAATGGGTGGAAGCAGCATCTTATGCTAATGTAACCAGACAGGTGGTAGTCCGATTTATCAAGAATCAGATCATTTTTCGATACGATATCCCGAGCAAGATCATCACTGATAATGGTTCGAATTTGAATAATAAGATGATGAGAGAGCTTTGTGAAGAGTTCAAGATCGAACATCATAATTCTTCTCCTTACAGACCGAAGATGAATGGGGCTGTTGAAGCTGCTAACAAGAACATTAAGAAGATTGTCCAGAAGATGGTGGTAACTTATAAAGATTGGCATGAAATGCTTCTGTTTGCTTTACATGGATATCGTACTTCAGTTCGAACTTCAACAGGCGCAACCCCATTTTCCCTAGTTTACGGTATGGAAGCCGTACTCCCCGTGGAGGTTGAGATTCCGTCTTTGAGAGTGTTGATGGAAGCTAAACTTTCTGAGGCTGAATGGTGTCAAAGTAGATATGATCAGTTGAATTTAATTGAAGAGAAGAGATTGACAACATTGTGTCATGGTCAGTTGTATCAGCAGAGAATGAAGAAGGCTTTTGATAAGAAGGTTTGACCATGTGAGTTCAGAGAAGGTGACCTTGTGCTCAAGAAGATATTATCTTTCCAACCTGATTCTAGGGGCAAGTGGGCTCCGAATTATGAAGGACCGTATGTCGTTAAGAAAGTTTTCTCTGGAGGTGCCTTGATTCTCACCAATATGGACGGTGATGAGCTCCCGCGTCCCATGAACGCCGATGCAGTCAAGAAGTATTTCGCTTAGGTTTGAGTTGGCAGTTCGCTAAGTTGAAAACCCGAAGGGGCGGCTTAGGCAAGCTTTTGGTCAGACCAGTCTTGCCATTTGGGCACATTTTGGAATTCGAAGTTGTTAGGGAGAATAGCGATCATTGTTTTTGTGTAACCTTTTTATTTCATGTACTATTTCCCAAACTTTTGTAAACCGTTGGAGTCGCATTGTTAGCGAACTACCATATTATTAATGAAATTTGAGCATTTACCTTTTGTGGGCAAAATTTTAATTTTTGTGGAAATACTTGAAACAATTTTACTTAAAGTATTCTTATTTTAAAAATGCGTCGTGAATAACGAAAGGAATATTAACAGTTTGTTCCAAGGATGGTCAAGCCATGAAATGCAAAACAGTACAGTAATTTATCCTTGCTTGATGAGCTTATTTTCTTTCAAAACCGTCATGAGGTGTTGGTTGTGTACACTCTTGGTTCTAGTGGTGCTAGGTTTGGTGACTCCCCAGCTGTTCCAGTTAAGATTTGTTTCAGTTATCTTTGTTTGGGAGATTTCAGAAGTGTGGTACGCTTTGTCTCCTGCCGGCGGTCTATTGGTATTGTAAGATTGGATTTGACTACTTTTCTCCTCAGAAGACTTAAGCCTTGTGGCGTGTTACGCTCCGACGTTGCTTTGTGTTTCCAGTTCCAGTTATTTTCCATTTTTTTTAAGATTGGCCGAGTATCTGTTATGTCGTGACATCTTATTGTCTTCAAGATATTCCATCTGTTCGTTTTGTCAGCATAACATTCATTTATTCATTTACACTTATACCACGCATACATATTCACATTTGCCATCGATTTTGGGTTGTACTTTGTTTGTTCAAATAACGTACATGTTTCTTTCCAAGTAGAAGGTTAGCTTAGGCAGAAAATGTGCTTCCTTTCTAAATTCGCCAACTGAGCTAATCCTCATGGATGATTTTTGATTTAGCTCACCTTGTCCATTTCTGGATAGGTTGAATTCCCCAATCGAGTTGCTTTCTCATTGGGTGGAGTCTTGTTTGACTGTTTTCTCTCTAGTTATTCCTGGATGAAGTTGTTGTCTCTTGCGTAGGCTATCTCAGGATTTTCCCCAGTGAAGTCGCGACCTAGGCGAATGGTGCATTTATTTTGCACATTTAAGTATGTGATCTCCTCGGGAAGGACTGATTCATGATTCTCTTTGATGAAGATTTTTATTCTCTGCCAGTGTCATCGCAATTTTCCTTCTGAGTTTATTTCGGAAAACGACAAGCGGCAGCTCTTCACGAGCAACTTGTGCGTCATTATTATCTCGGAAAACGACAAGCGGCGGCTCTTCACGAGCATCTTGTGCATTATTATTATTATTGGAAGACGACAAGCGGCAGCTCTTCACAAGCAACTTGTACGTTATAGACATCGTTAGAAAACGACAAGCGGCAGCTCTTCATGAGCAACTTGTGCGTTATTGTTATGTTTTGGAAAACGACAAGCGGCAGCTCTTCACGAGTAACTTGTGCATTATTGTTATTTTTTGGAAAACGACAAGCGGCAGCTCTTCACGAGCAACTTGTATGTTATTTTTCTGGAATACAGCAAGCGGCAGCTTCTTTATTTGAGCAACTTGTATGTTATTGGTATTTTCTTTGGACGACAGCAAGTGGCAGCCTCTTTATTTGAGCAGCTTGTATGTTATTAGTATTTTCTTTGGACGACAGCAAGTGGCAGCCTCTTTATTTGAGTAGCTTGTATGTCATAATATTTTGGGAAGACAGCAAGTGACAGCTTCTTTATTTGAGCAGCTTGCGTATCTACAACCATATTATCTCAGCATTAATGAGTATATCTCGGGAAATCTCGCAGAGAAAGTTTGTTATGAATCTTTACCTTCAGATGTCGGTAATCGGTCGCCATCAAATTTGATACTCTCTGTCTATCTTTGACCTCGAGTTGTGAACTCACTGTTTTTGGGTCAATAATCTGTTTTATGGCCTATGCAAGATGCCTTCTTTGTTAGGGTCAGAGGTCATATTCCCTCAATTTTATTCACCGTCAAGAGTCTGTCATTTGAAATCGATGGCTCGTTTCCCCAGTAGTGTATAATCCATGTCTCTGTGTTTTGTTGGTGTTTGATTCCTCCAGCATTGTCTTGTTTCATACAATATCTTTCTCTGTGAATTCAATCACTGCATTCATATCAAACATAAGGGCGGCATCTTAGGAAAAAATTTGCGTAATTATGTATTTAAGTACCTTCAATCTCGTCGAAACGAAGATTTTAATCTTCATATCTCCGGATAGAAGAAACTTAAATAGGGGCAGCTGTTGTACCCCAATTTTGACCTAAGATACCATCTCCCATCTGCATCATCATATTGCAAGTGTTTTGATCTTTTGATTTTAAAATTCATAACTTTTTCAGGTCGAGAGCTGTTTATTTTTGAACGCTGAATTTACTAATCGATCAATGATCAAACAATGTTTATTAATTATTTATTATCTTAAGTTTAAATAATTGGAATCTATTTTCGGTTATTATATAATTTAAAGATTTATGAATAATGAAATAAACATTTGGAAAGAGGTTTATTAATTGGTCAACAATGATTATTTAATTATTTATCATTCTAAGTTAAATAATTGAAATTCTATTTTTAATTATTATAATTTAGAGAATTATGAATAATGAATTAAATATTTGAAGTTATTAATTGATCAATGATGTTTATTTATTTGTTTATTATTCTGAATTTAAGTGATTGAAATTGATTTTCAGTTATTATACAATTTAAAGAATTATAAACGATAAATAAGTAATTGGAAAGAAAAAGAATTAATTGGGAAATAATAGAATTTTATTCACTCTATTCTATTTATTACAATTGTTATTTAAATATTGTATTATTTACAAAATATTTATAATGACAATTACATAAAGAGTTTAAAGTAAAATAAAAACTATTTTCCTAAATTCTAAATCTTCATCTTCTATCCAATGCCTTTTTGTCTGCTCATTTAATTTTACCTGCAAAAACAATTAAAAGAAAAGTTAGAAATAAATAAATGATTAAAAGCAGAAAATTATTTCAGTGTTCATCATTAAAAGCAACGACTGGAATCAGTTTTTTACCCTTTTTGCAAATCGCGGGATTTCTCCCGGTTCACAAAAAGGGATGGGTTTTTATTTTCAAAAATGAATGCACAAATTTAAAAGATGCACAAATTCATTTTTTATTTTCAAAACTGCATAATTAAAATCAATTGCATTTTCAAAAATCCCATGCATATTTCAAAGGCATAAAGCAACAGCATATGCATAAACATTACATATGCAAGATATCCCAACGTAAACTATGCAACAACTTAAGAAGAAGCCAAAATACAATAAGGCTCCACTGTGCCATGCAGAAGTCAAAAGGAAATGTGCAGTCTAAAAACAATTTTGCAAGCATAGTATATTTCCATTTACATCATGTTCCAGCCTATGCAATTTCAGAACATACAGTACAGTACATCATTTTAATGCATCAAATGTACCTATGAGAGAGAAGAGAGATAGAAGTATGGTTTTTACAGGTTTTGGTTTAGGAAGAAGGAGTTACAAAACAAATCAACAGTATTGCAATAAAAAATAAGGAAACATGAAATTAGAATACAAACAAACTGTTGGAGCAGTAGAGGTGCAAAAGGCAGAATATAATAAAAGTATTCAAACCTGAGCCATAAAAGATGCCAAGCAAAACTGTATAACATAACAAGAAAACACCTTTCAAAAAGAAGAGAGTTCAACCTGCCTAAGCGTTCAAAAACTAAAACATAAACCAGATACTAAACCTGCATAAACCAATTTCCATCAACCAGCATACACGATACAAACCATAGCCTACTGCATAAAAAACCAGTAGAACCAACATACGCCATACAAAAACCAACATGTCCTAAACCATTCCAAACAAAATGCTAAGCTTGCATAAACCATCAAACAATATAGCCTAGTGCATAAAACCATAGAACCTGCCCTGTCAAAATCAAAAAACCATTCCTACTGCATAAAACCAGTAAAACCCTCACCAAATTCAAATATCAAACCAGTATGGCTTAAACCATACAAACCTGCATATGCCAGTTACAACCATTAACCTGCATAACCGTTACCTCAATCATCACAAAACCTATTCCATAACCTGTTAAACATGAACCTTGGCCTAAACCATATCAAAACCTTAACCATGGCCTAAAACCATAACCCCTTGTCCATCCAACCAAAGCAAAACCCAGGACAACACAAGCCTTAACCTCAAACCATGTCAAAACAATAACATGTCCAAACACGAAGGCCTCAAATATGTTCATCATTGGCCATAAAAGGAGCATACAGTAGTAAAGGTAAGAAGAAGAAAAGAAACTGTCAAACCATTCCAACAAAAGTATACAGAAGTCAGAAAGAAGAAGAGGGCAAGCTAATCAAAAATTCATTTCAACAATAGCATCAAGGCAACATTGAAGCATAAAGAGGCTAACCAAGGCAAGAAGAGGAAAGATACAAATACAGAGTACCAGGGTCAAGTAGCTAGCAAGCAGCACGTGCCCTCCTCTCCGTCCCGGCCTCCTACGCACTCAACCCTCCTCCTCCATCTCCAGGTAACGATCATCTTGCTTTTCTTTCAATACCTCAATAATCATGTGAAACACGAAGTAAGAATCAAAACAGAATCAAAACCACAAACATGCAAATCGTAACAAAAACACCACGAATACGAAAACAAACTTACCGAATCCGTCGCCCCCTAATGTTTTGCTGGAGGGAAGAGGGAAGTGAAGAGAACTGGTGGCCGTTGGGACAGAGGGAGACTCAGAGCCACAGAAGCAAAGCAAAAGGCGAAGAGGACGATCGGAGAAGAACGTGAGCGAAGAAGACAAGTACGAGCGGCGCCTCTGTTTAAGCTTTAACCCTAATCTAATTTTACAAACTAAACAAAGTGTTAACCCTAAGAGAAACCATTTGTGAACAAATGGACCTTAACCCACCCTTTTGCCTAGGCCCACGCGAATCTAACAGGACACACCCCCCTTTCTTTGTTGTTACCTCTGATTAGGCCCCCTTAAGATCTTTTTTTTTGGCCCATAAACTATCTATTACCCACCTTTTTTCATTTTTATTTTGATACCCTTTTCTATTTACTTCCCTTTAGTTTTTTTAGATCATCATTAATTTAGTTAATTAATAGAACTTAGTCAAATAATTTAATTAAAACATTTTTAATCATTTTACCTTTTGTTTATTAAGTTTAATTTTAGGTTTATTTGGTAATTTTAAATATTCTTTTTTTTTTTAAAATCAGGTTTAAGTTAATGACTTTTAAGTATTCATTTAGTTTGATTATTTAATAACTCTTTAAAAATAATGCCTTATATTAATATTAAAGAAACATATAAAATCAAACTCCAATATAAAAAATAGAAATTTTAACAACTAAAAAAAACATTTTTATATTCTTTTGCTTTATCCATATTTAAAAAAATACATATAATGAAAACTTAAAAATATTTTATTAATTCCCTCGCTTTAATATTAGATAAAAAACATAAAAGTGCATATTTATACCACTCAGTCTTTTATTTAATTGTTATACCTCGTTATCCGCATATTTTTTCTGTTTATTTATTTTGTCGTTACTTGATTATTCTGTTTACGTTTAAATCCAAGGGAGAAAACGATAAAATTTGTCGACTTCATGTCCTCAAAACTAATCGCGCGAACATTCACATTTCATTAAAACTTAGGATAATTTTTCCTCAAATATTCAATCTTTTCAAAACTTATACCTTTTAAGCAAAAACTTCGACATTAGGTCGTTGTCTCTTCAAAAACCTGTCCGTACCCCTTTTCCGGCCAAAACAATTTATTTTTAAATCAAACGATCAATTTTAATAAAACAGATATTTCAAAAGGTTCCTATAGAGTACTATAGATACATTGGGTGCTAATACCTTCCCACTGTATAACCAACCCCCGAACCATAGATCTCTTTTCAAAAACGCCTTGTATTTTTTACTTTTTTTAAAAGTATTATTTTACATTGCATATTTAGGGTTTTATTTCTCTCTTTTCCCTTTTCCCTTGGAAATAATAAAGCGCGGTGGCGACTCTTGCTTTTGTGAGACGAATTAATCAATAATTCAATCTCCGATTTACCCCACTACATCTTTAATCGCTACACTTAACTAAAACTAAAAGTCCAAGATCAGAGAGAATTTTGTTGGCCCTAATTCTTAACCTAATTTTCTCAGAAACTTCAAACTTAAAATTCTCTAAACTCAAGCGAAATAAATGCAAGCTATGGATATGTACAGCTTCGTAGCAATGATGTCTACATTTTATATTCACAAATGGAAAGCTAACTATGCATGTATTAAGAGTTAGAAAAACAGAAAACTCACCTTGAAAATAGAAATCGTGTTTTGAAAATGAGCCTGCTTTAGGATGTTTTGATGATCAGGTTAACTTCCTTGATCCTCTAGGAAGCTAATGCAATGCTTAGCTTGTCTTGAGGGTGGCTGGAATGGTCTAAAGAAGTCCACATGCGTTACTCTGTTTTTTGAACTTCAACAATGGGGAAGATGGAGTTACAGTTATGTTTCAGGGTGTGGGATGGTTTACTTGTAAGGTAAGGAAGCTTGGGAAAGAAAAAGGCTTGAAAATGCACGAGTGAAATGGAAGATTCAATTCACAAGCCAGAAATGGCAAGTTTGGAGGCTTGGTATGCAACTTTTGATTCTAGGGTGTTTTAAGGCTTGGGCATTCATCCTTTTAGTTGCAAAATGATGGATTTTTATAGAGCAAAAGGTTAGAGGACTTGTGCTTGCTCAGAAGTACAAGATCACATGTCTTGCTACATTTCTTATTTTTGAAGCAAGTGTGAGAAGTGACTTCTTAAGGCATGATTCTGATCTTGTAGGGTGGATTGAAGCTTTAAACATGTTTTGTTCATATTTAGAGGCTTGGTTTGTGCAGAAAGAACAAGTCCAAGGCTCAAGAAAATGGAAAAATGTAAAAAGCATGCTTTTCCAAAATGGCAATGTTGCCTTTCTTCCAAAAATGGCTATTTTCTTGTACAATGCATTCAATGCTTGGCTTTAGGGCATGAAAACTTGTGCAATCCATTAATGGTGGAGTGAAAAACGAGTCTGAGGCCTGAAAAGTGAAGATTGTATAGCCATTTTGAAGATTTGAATTTTGGTTCATCATGAAAATGACCTATAATCAAGTTTGAAAACCCTAACTTCATCTCTTTGATTCTCCGTACTCAAACATGATATCAAGGAGTTCTTGGACACTTTGGAAAGCTTGCAATGTGCTCTACAACCCATATTTGAAATGCTTTCGAAAATTCCTCTTGGAAATAGGTGAAAAATTGGCATGAAGTTAGGTCAAAAACCTGTCTAACTAGGGCAAAATTTCACTAAGTTATTTTAGTTCATGAGTATGTACTCACAAAATTATATCTAGAGATCCAAGAATCTTTAGGAGAAATTGTGTGAAGAAAATTTGTAGATTTCATGGAGATCTACAACTTTCATGTTGGGAAATTCCTTTGAATTATTTTGTATCATGGTGAAAATTTGGACTAAAGTTGAGAAAAAATAAGAAATTTTCTATACTTAGAAAAATTTCTAAGTTAAAAAAAATTTCAAATTTCAAAACAAGATCTTCAATCCTTGCTTTCTTGATGGACAAGTTTCACATTTTGACATGTTTTGATGAATTGTGATCCTTGGCACTTGAGTTTGACCAAAAAGTCAAAGTTTGACTTTTCAGTATACAGTTGACTTTTGATCAGTTGACTGAAAAACTCATATATCAATCCCATGGATTTGTAATGTTTTGAATCATGTCATTAGGTCAAGATGATGCAATTGAACTCCTGAGATCATGATTTAAACCAATTGACCATTTTCTAGGTCAAAAATCAGAAATTGCCCCATTCTCAGTTAAAACCCTAATTTTGACCATTTTGCCCTTTTGATGTTTTGATCAAATTTCTTGGGGAATTGTGGTCCAAAATTGATCAAATGATACATATGAGTCTAAGATATTGATGTGGATAAAAAATTATGAAGTTTGACTGTAAATTGGCCATGGTTGACTTTCCCCAATACAATTGATTTCTAGGTCAACTGTCCAATTGACTGATCAAAAATGTGATTCAAGGCTTGAAACTTGACATGAATAATCTTAGGGGTCCATAATGATCCTTGAAAGTCAAATAAAGCATTGATAGTCCAAAAATCCTTGTGCAAACTCAAACCCTAATTTTGGGTCACCAGTGCATGAAGAGGTATCTTGAGCTGATCAAACCCTAATCCAGTCTTGAGTCAAAGAGATCTTGTGAGGAAATCTTTGATAAGTGAGAGGGAAAATTTTGGGGTACAACAAATTCCCCTGTTCAACCTTCTTAAACCTGAAGAGTTAGACTGGCGAGTTTTGCCATTCGTGACTCGAAGGTGGAAGATGATTGGACACTAGAGTGCCCAGAAATTTGCACTCGGCGGTGTGACGATAGAAGGAATAGGCTTATAGATGCCATTTGGAGAGGTGATAGAATCTTGTTGGAGATGGTCTTGTAGATGCCATCCAAGAATGCTTGTTGAATTGTAATTTGTAAGCTTAAAGAATGAGAATTAGAATGGCGGCCGTGTCTGGAGCGTATCTGAACTGTATCAAGAGGTTGAATCTGAATGAGTATCAGGATAGCATCCGTGTCTGAAGCATATCTGAACTGTATCAAGAGGTCGAATCTGAATGAGTATCAGGATGGCATCCATGTCTGGAGCGTAGTTGAACTGTATCAAGAGGTCGAATCTGAATGAGTATCAGGATGGCATCCGTGTCTGGAGCGTATCTGAACTCTATCAAGAGGTTGAATCTGAATGAGTATAAGAATGGCATCCGTATCTGGTGCATATCTGAACTGTATCTAAAAGTTTGAATCTGAATGAGTATCAAAATGGCATCCGTGTTTGGAGCGTATCTGAACTGTATCTGAAAGTTTGAATCTGAATGAGTATCAGAATGGCATCCTTGTCTGGAGCGTATCTGAATTGTATATGAAAGTTTGAATCTGAATGAGTATCACAATGGAATCCGTGTCTGGAGCGTATCTGAAAGTTTGAATCTGAATGAGTATCATAATGGTATCCGTGTCTAGAGCATATCTGAAAGTTGAATCTGAATGAGTATCAGAATGGCATCCGTATCTGGAGCGTATCTGAACTGTTAATCTTATCCTGAAAAGGGTAAAATGTTAGCTAAAATACAAAGTCATGTTGCATGAAATGCATGATATAATGTATTTGCTTTATCAATGTTTATGATATGTGGATGCAATGTATGTGTATGTGAGCTATTCTGCTGCATTGCTGTTGGATTGGGGAAAATAAATCCCTGACTGTTGCTGAGGATATGTAAGTCTTCATGTCTTGAAGTCAAACTGTTGATGAATTTCGCTTTGAGAAATAAACTATTGTTGTAAGGAAAACGCCGTGTACTGCTTGTAGAATCCTATTGGGGAATCCTGAGAAAATTGACGACTTCTACTGGGGATCAATAATTTGAAACTTTGTTCCGCTGGGGATTTAAATGGCGTACCGTAGGGGATTACTTATGGAATAACCTAGAGACATTTCTCTATCCTTCCAACCTATCAGTAATTGTCTTTCCTATTTTGTTTTATTTGTAAACAATATTTATGTTCAAATGCATATGCTCAACAATGAATCATTGGACGTTTTTTGTAAACAAAACACAAGTGTAAAGAAAAGACAAATAGTTTTTGCACTTTCAACGAAATATTTTGTATTGACTTTGAGTAAATATTTTTTGTACAAGGAGACAAACATTCTAGTAAGAGAATTCTGTTGTAAAAAATGAAAATTTTGATATAAAGAAAAGATAGCTATGTGTACAAAAAATCCCATGGAGTTTCCATTCTGCTATAGCCTTCGTATCTCTGAGCATCTTGTCTATTTGTTGCCTCGTCCGAAGATGATTAAATTGATCAGAACCTCTGAGTTTGTTAGTTAAAGCCAAAGGTTATCCATAAAGTGATCCAACGGGATATAGTCATACGCTTTAATTCCCTAACTTTTACCTGGACTGCCCTTTCGGGTTTTCAGTCCACTGGGAAACCCTTTTTTTGCCCAAGTCGCCCTTTCGGGTTTTCAACTTTTTGAGTGTACAAATTTTTTTTGTTTTATCCCTAACTTTTTCCCGAACCTTTTTGGTTCGTCGGGATGCCCTTGTTTTTCCTAGGTGTGTCAACCTAGCGAGTCTCTTATGCGTAGTGTCTTTTTACTATGTCCGCGTTTGCAGGGTGTGGCAGGTCTTCGCCATCCATGGTGGTTAAGATCATTGCACCACCAGAGAAAATGTTTTTGATCACAAATGGTCCTTCATAGGTAGGAGTCCATTTTCCCCTGGGATCACCTTGTGGAAAGATGATGTGTTTGATCACTAGATCTCCA
The DNA here is from genome assembly GCA_948472305.1 of Vicia faba. Taxonomy (NCBI): domain Eukaryota; kingdom Viridiplantae; phylum Streptophyta; class Magnoliopsida; order Fabales; family Fabaceae; genus Vicia; species Vicia faba. The sequence continues at coordinate 113,326,135 of OX451737.1, forward strand.
ACTTGATACACTTGGCATCAGACCTTCTTGTTGAAAGCTTTGATCATCCGTTTTTAATACATTTGACCATGGCAAACAATAGTAAGTCTCTTCTCGTCAATCAAGTTCAGTTGATCAAGTCGAGTCTGGATCCAATCATCTTCATTCAAACATGCATCCTTCATAATCCTCAGAGAGGGGATCCGAACCTCGATGGGCAAGACAGCTTCCATGCTGTAAACCAAAGAATACAGTGTTGACCGGTTGATGTGCAAGCCATGGTACGATATCCGTGGAGAGCGAATGGTAACATCTCATGCCAATCATTGTATGTGATTTTCATTTTCTGTATGATCTTTTTGATGTTCTTATTTGCAGCTTCGACAACACCATTCATCTTTGGCTCATAGGGAGAAGAATTATGATGCTAAATCTTGAATTGCTCGCACAATGCGGTGATCATAGTGTTGTTGAGATTTGTACCATTGTCAATGATGATCCTTTCTAGGATACCGTATCGACAAATGAGATTTTGCTTGATGAAGCGGGCAACAACGTTCTTGGTGACGGAAGCGAAGGAAGCTGCCTCCACCCACTTTGTAAAATAATCAATGACCACTAAGATGAAGTGGTGTCCATTAGAGGTTGTCGGCTTGATTTCCCCAATCATATCTATTCCCCACATAACAAAGGGCCAAGGAGCCATCAGCACATTCCGAGCAACCGGAGGTACATGCACCTTGTCAGCATAAATTTGGCACTTATGGCAGGTTCGAGAGTGTTGATAGCAATCTGTTTCCATGGTAGACCAGTAATAGCCTGCCCGTAGGATTTTCTTTTCCATCGTATGCCCACTAGAATGGGTGCCAAAAGTGCCTTCATGCAATTCAGCCATGATCCTTTCAGCTTCAACCTCATCTATGCACCAAAGTAACACAAAATCATGATTGCGTTTGTACAGTATGCCATTACTAAGGAAGAACTTAGCAGAGAATCTCCTTAAGAACTATTTATCATTGATTGAAGCTCCTTCTGGATATTCTTGAGCCTCGAGATACCTCTTGACTTCGTGAAACCAAGGGTGGTCCACTACTTCTTCAGTATTAATCTCGTGACAGTGTGCTGGTTCATCCATTCATTTGATGGTGATCTGGGGAGCCTCGCTATCCCAATTAAGTTTAAACATAGATGACATTGTGGCTAGAGCATCTGCTAGCTGATTTTCTTCTCGTGGGAAATGCTCGAAGGTAATCTTCTTAAAATGTGGTAGCAATGTCAAAACATGTTCTTTGTAAGGGATAAAGTTTGGGTGTTTGGTGTCCTATTCCCCTTTGATCTGACTGATGAACAAAGCTGAATCTCCAAATACATCTAATGATTTGATCCCCAAGTCTATGGTAGCTCTGAGACCAAAGATGCATGCTTTGTATTCCGCCATGTTATTTGTACAATTGAGGCAAAGTCTGGCAGTAAAGGGAGTATGACACCTTTCCGGAGATATGAGTACAACATTGATACCATTACCAAGTGCATTGGATGCTCCATCAAAGAACAGGGTCCACCGGGATCCTTGTTCAGGTCCGTCACATGGCCTGAATTCTTCACAGTTGTCTAATGTCATGATGTCTTCATCCAGAAATTCGAACTTCATGGACTGGTAGTCTTCCACGGCTTGGTGAGCAAGGTGATCGGCTAGTACACTACCCTTTATAGGTTTCTGGGTAGTATACTGTATGTCATATTCTGTCAGGATGATCTGCCATCTCGCTATTCTCCCAGAAAGAGTAGGCTTCTCGAAGATGTATTTTATCGGATCCATTTTGGATATCAACAAGGTAGTATGAGTCAGCATATACTGTCTTAGCCGGCGAGCAGCCCATGCCAGAGAGCAACAAGTTTTCTCGAGCAGTGAATATCTAGTTTAATAGTCGATAAACTTTTTTCTCAGGTAGTAAATGGCATGCTATTTTCGGCCAGACTCGTCATGCTGCCCCAATACACACCCCATTAAGTTTTCTAAAATAGTCAGATACATGATCAACGGTCTTCCCTCGACTGGTGGCATCAACACAGGAGGCTCTTGTAAGTACTCTTTGATTTTGTAAAAAGCAACTTGGTACTCATCATTCCATTTGACTACTTGATCTTTCTTCAATAGCTTGAAGATTGGCTCACAAGGAGCTGTCAGGTGAGAAATGAATCTGGAAATATAGTTCAAACGTCCTAAGAATCCTCTGACTTCCTTCTCAGTATGGGGAGCAGGAATCTCTTGTATTGCTTTAACTTTGGCAGGACCTACCTCGATACATTTGTTGCTGATGAGAAAACCTAGGAGCTTACCAGACCGTACCCCAAATGTGCACTTGTTTGGATTCAACCTCGGCTTTTACTTCTTCAGTCTCTCAAATAGTTTTTGGAAGTGGTCAAAATGCCCTTCTTCTGTTTGTGATCTGGCTATCATATCCTCTATGTAGACCTCTATCTCATGATGTATCATGTCATGAAATAAAGCTACCATGGCACGCTGATAGGTTACCCCATCATTTTTTAGTCCGAATGACATCACCTTACAGCAGAATGTGCCATACTGTGTGACAAATGTTGTTTTCTCCATGTCCTCAGGCGCCATTTTGAATTGGTTGTAAACTGAGAATCCGTCCATGAAGGAAAACACTTTGTGTTGTGCCGTATTGTCAACTAGGATATAAATGTGGGGGAGTGGAAAGTCATCCTTAGGGCTTGTCCTATTCAAATCTCTGTAGTCCATACACATTCGCACTTATTCGTCTTTTTTGGGTACGGGAACAACATTGGCAGCCCATTGGGGGTTAGAGGTGACAACCAAGAATCCAACGTTAAATTGCTTCATGACCTCTGCTTTAATCTTTTCTGACATATCAGGCCTCATTCGACGTACCTTTTGCTTTATTGGCGGATAATCTTCTCTTGTAGGCAGACGATGTACCACAATATCTTCATCAAGTCCTGGCATGTCTTCATATGCCAGGCAAAGACTTCGACATAATCATGCAATAGCTGAATCAGACGCTTCTTGATACTGGTTTCCAGATTGGCACCCACTTTGACCTCTTTTTTTTATCTTCTTCGGTACCTAGGTTGATTGTATCCACGGGTTCCTCTTGAGGCTGAATGGTTCTCTCCTCTTGTTGTAGCAGTCTGGCCAGTTCCCCTGGTACTTCACAATCTTCCTCACCTTTATCTTCGGCTTGGTAGATTAGATTCTCAGAGTCACGAAAGGCCATAGCAGTATCGTTACCCATGGGATCCAGAATGGATGGATACCTGCATTGTGAGTGTGAGTGTATGTAAGGGTATAGCTATCTTGGAAAGAAAATAAAATGTAAAAGAAAAACACTGAGCATAAAATTTTGTATGTGAAAACGTCCATGATTCATTGATGTCATATGAATATGAAATAATAACCCTTACAAATGGACCATTGTGCCTCGGGTAAGACACAAGATTTTAAGAGTGCGAATCGTTTTTGAATATTACAGATCCAACAAAATGTAAAGATAAATTATTGTGGGATAAAAGTGATTGGGACGAAGTCTCTAGCCTCCCAATTGCTGAGCCCTCCATTGACAGTCGGAAAGATCCATTCCTCCAAGTTGCAACAATCTTCACCATCTTCTACCGCGTTGACCTCACGGCTGCTGATCTTCAAGGGTGGCCCTTCAGCATGGGCACGACGTACAACCTTTTGAGCACTTGAAGTGAAACCTAGGCCAAACTTGTCATACTTATACGGGATATCCGGAAGTTGCCCCCAAATGGTGCATCCACCTTCCTCTACCACTACTTTGGCGTCCTTTAGTGATGACATTTGGAGTGGAGGTATTGTAATCTTAGGAGTCAGGGACACAGTCTTGGTCACCGCCACCTCTTGGGGGACCTCTTCGAAGTGTTGAAATGGAGTTTCAATGAATTCACCATCCAATTCCATATATCTGAAGGAATTGAGATGGCTGATCATGTATTCTTCCTCTCCATGGACAATGATAATCTTCCCTTGAACCAGATATTTCAGCATCTGGTGCAATGTAGAGGTAACAACGCCAACATTATGGATCCATGACCGTCCTAGCAGACAGGAATAAGAAGGGCGGATATCTATTACATAAAAGGTTGAATTGAAAGTTTGAGTCCCAACCTTTATGGGGATATCCACTTCCCCATGCACCATCCTCTTCGAGCCATCAAATGCCCTTACTACTATGTTGCTTGGCTTTAACATCAGTCCCTCGCAGTCAAGTCTTTCAAGAGCTTTTTTGGGTAATACATTCAGAGATGAGCCAGTATCCACCAAAACATGTGCCAGAGTTGTGCCCTTACATTCTACAGAGACATGCAAGGCCTCATTGTGATTTCTTCCCATTGGTGTCAAATCAGCATCCGAGAAGCCTAGACCGTTGTCCGCAGTTAGGCTAGCCACGCATTCTTGAAATTGATCAACAAATGTCTCTTGAGGTACATGGGCTGTTTTTAGGAACTTCAGCAAGGCTTTCGCATGTGCCTCGGAACACAGTAGTAATGCCAGCATGGAGATTTTGGAGGGAGTTTTCCCTAATTATTCAACTACATCATAGTCGCTCCTCTTTATAATTTTTAGGATCTCCTCCATTTCTTTCTTGGAGGTCTCAGGGATAGTCAATGACTGGGCCTTCGTCTAGACAGGCTCAACCAAAATACTCTTTCCTCGAGTTTCAACAGCAGGAGTGTTGGTAGGAATGAAAACAGGGGTTGTAACATCTTTGTCAATAGGAGAACTTGTGGAGATGATTATGGGTACGAAAGTAACCTTTGGAGAAGCCACAAGGATGATCACGGGTCCAGAAATTGCTTTTAGGGGAGCAATTTATGGAGAAAAGATCCTACCGCTTCGGGTAATTTTACTAGTCCCGACAATATTGCTGATGTCGGAATCTTCTTCTTCGAAGTTTATCTCTTCGGAGGCCGGCCAGTCTTGTTTGATTCCATGGTAGTAAATGTCCCCTCCGTAATTCCACGGTACAGTTTAGTCTGATTCATATGGGGCTGGCCCATGCATTGTGATTATTAAAGGTGTTTCTTTCGGAACCGATGTAATTCTAACGGGTCTTTTGGTGGAGACCCTGGAAGAATTGGCGGAAATGGTAATGATTGAAAAATCTTCAACAGGAATAAGTGAAACAGGAGTACTTTCAAACAAAATCTCTTTGTTATCTATCAGGCGCTGAATGCCTGCTTTCAACAAAGGGAAATCAGTTGGTGAGGACAAGCAAAGATGGAAAGCTTCATTACAGCCCGGGAACACACCGTCTTTCAATAAGTTTATCTTAATGGTTAGAAGTGGGGTCATAAGTTCATCAATTGTGGTAACAAATAAATCTTCTTCAATAGCATTAATATTGTGACCATGTATGGGCATAGGAGCAGAAATGACATTTGGCTTCTCGGGCGCATCAAACTCAATTTCTTTTGCTTCAATGAGGTCTTATATTTTGTTCTTCAAGGCCCAACAGTTATTAGTATCGTGACCAGGACTTTCAGAGTGATATACGTAACAGGCATTGGGATGATAATGAGGGGATGTTATACTGGGGTTTTTTGGAGCTTCTTTCAAGGTTACCAAATTGGATCTCAAAAGATGCGGTAATACTTGAGACATAGTCATGTTAATTCTGGTGAATTGCCTGACTGGCCTTTCCACCCTTGGTTGATTACTTCTTTGTTGATCAGATGTAGGCTTGGGAATCATAACAGCCCCCATCATTGGTCGGCGTTCGTCCCTATCTTGGTTCCTTTGCGGATATACATCAGTTACCTCTTTCTTCCTGATGAAAGGCTTCCTTACAACTGTAGAAGAAGATGAATCCTTCTGAATCTTTCCACTTTTTATGCCAGCTTCCACCCTCTCTCTGGTCAATATAAGTTCAGTAAAGCCTGCAGATGAGCTTCCGATTAAATGGTTGAAGAATGGGCCATATAAGGTGCCTAAGAACATGTCCACCAATTCCCTTTCAGATAGAGGGGGTTGAACTCTTCCAGCCAAATCTCTCCATTTTTGTGCGTAATCCTTGAAGCCTTCATTGGAAGCCATGGACATACTCTAGAGTTGAGTACGGGTAGGAGCCAAATCAGCATTGTATTGATATTGCTTGTAGAAAGCTGCGGCAAGATCTTCCTAATTATGGACTTTGGCTCTTTCTAGTTGGTAAAACCAATTGAGTTGTGTTCCAGACAGACTGTCTTGGAAAAAGTGCACCCATAAGTCTTTATCAGCGGTGTGGGGTTGGATTTTTCTCACATATGACCGAAGATGCATTTTACGGCATGACACTCCATCATATTTTGCAAACATAGGAACTTTGAATTTCGGAGGAATCACAATCCCCGACACTAGTCCCAATTCCTCAAAGTCTAAGCCCGACACCTTTTGTATTTCCATCGCACTTAAACGCTCTTCGAGATGTCTATACTTGTCATCAGATGAAGGATATTGTTCCTCATAGTAGTCTTCCTCTTCTTCCTCCTCTTCTTCCGATTCTAACGGGACACCTGTTTCCTTTCCTTTCCCTTCTCCTTCACCAGATGTTGTTGCAAAATTCAAAGTCCTTCTTGTCTGCCCCTGAAATCTTCTCCCCATGTTTAAGAATCCGGTTACCTTCTTTATTTTCTTTTTCCTCTCTTCAGCTAGCAGAGTCTTCAATTCTTCTTTCCCCTTGGCTAGGGTCATGAGTAATTTTTGAAACTGCGTATTCTGGGCTTGGAGATCTTTCACTGTTTGCTTGAGATCCATCTTACTGAAATAAACAATAGAGAGATGAGGAGACTTGTTGTAAAAGACCTGCTTATGTTATGATGAATGATATATGCATATGCAATGTTTTCAAGGATTTCAAAGATTCAGATTTTTTTAGACAAAAAAGAAACACACGTTATATTAATAAGATAAAGTTTGAGTACATCAATGCCCCTCGGGGAAAATAATACAAAACTCTAAGATAGAAAAGTAGTGCGCATCCTCTTCGGTGCTGTTGTACCCAAAAATTTTCCCTCCCATATTCTTCAAGATTTGCAAAGAGCATGCTTCAAAATCTCCCCAAGGGTTGCACAGTTCAAGGGCCTCCTGACAGTCAAAAACTAGGGTTTTGGTTCTGGCAAAGAAATTGAAGTTTCCAAGGGCCCAAACAAGTCCCACATGCCTACAAACATGGTCAAGCATCCTCATGCCAAGTTTCAAGACTTACAGCACAAAATTGCACAGTCAAAAACCCTAATTGCTCAGCAGTCAACTGCAGGGGCAAAATGGTCATTTGACAGTCAAAAGTCCAAATTTTTGGTCAACATCTTATTTTGAAGCCACAAACATTATTTGATCAATTCTTGATCATGATTCTCAAGGCATGGCTCAAAAAGTCTCAAGATGCAAAAGTTTCCATATTTGGACAGTTGAAAAAGTCAACTGTAACTTGACCAAGGCATAACTTCCACATGGTTCATCATAAAAATTCCGTCCAAATCTCTTTTTGAATAGAAAGACATTTCCTACAACTCCTCTTCACACTTCAAGTCCAAGAAATGCTCTCACAAAAAGTTATCAATTTCAACATTATAGGTCATTTTCAAAAGTCAACAAAAAGAGACTTTAAGTCAAAGACCATAACTTGAGATTGGTAAATCAAAATGACATGGGACCAAAGGCATTGGTTAGAGGACTTCAATACCTTTCCAAAATGTCCAAAAACATGATCAAAGCTTAAATATTGAGCAAGATATGCCTTGTGGAAGTTGGGAAATTTTTGGGAATTTTGAAAAGTCAACTTTACTTCAAATGCCTCAAAATTGCTAATGGGCCACATTTTCTTCCAAGATTCATCATCCAAAGGCTATGCACGACCATTTGGCCCAAAGGGGATTTATTTCATCATTTTTATTATTTATTTGAATTTTTAATCACCATTAATTCATTTTAAAAAATAAAATATGAAAAAAAATACTAAACAAATGCATTTGAATCTTTTTATGCCGCCTATGCCCTCATTGGTTACTAAAGATTTCGTGCACTGCAAAAAAAGGGAAGATTTGGTGCAAATTGGCATGATATTCATGTGGAAAAGATTTGAAAATATTCATTGAAAATCAAATATTTCTTTCATCAATGCAAAGGGTTTTTGGACTTGATTCTTACCCTAATCCATTCCCATACATAAACAGATGCAAACCCTAAAGCTCAGGACCTCCAAGCTGCGCCCAAACCTAAGAACAACCTTGGCATTTTTGTGAAAAAAATTGAAAACTGAAAACGCCTTTAGAGTTGGTTTCAAGGCAAAACATTGATTCCAATAGCTTGCCAAGGCCTCAAGGAACGTTCCTGGATCAAAACCACTGCTTCTAACGCAAAGAAACGGTAGAAAGAAACCGTCCTGTCCTTAACTTTTCTCATATTCGTGTTTTGAATTATATGCATGATTCATGACTTTTTCTTGTTGCTTTGCACTAACATAAGCATTCTAAAACTTTTGGCATCGTTTAATTGTATTTTTACGCCCTGTGCAAGAATCTACCATTGACATCTTCTAGGGTTTCAGAACTTTCAATTTAGGGTTTCCTTGTTCTGGAAAAATTGAGACATGAGACTTATACCATCAGAACCAGAAGCTTCACATGAATCCAGTCATCCTATCGCGCCTAATTTATGAACAACGACGGCCTATTCGCTATTTTTTTCATGTATCATGTAGTGGGGGTTTAAAACCCCCGCAATCTTGTTTTATTTTTTCAGGCCAAAAGCAAACAATTGGAGAAGAAGGTGAGGTGTAAGCCAGCGGTTGGTGCGTTTGAATTTCGCGCGGAAAAACACCACTAACCATCGTTTTGCATTATATTGTTTATTTGTTATATTATACACAAAGCGCGTAAGTGGCTCAGATGGCAGGGCATTGGCTTGTTAAGCAATGGGACCTGGGTTCGATCCCCAGGTCCCCCACGTTATTTCAATATTTTTCTTGCTAACGTAATTCCACGCAGCGTGTTCTCAAGGGAGTACCATAGGCCTCCATATCTGTGCTTGCCACCTATACATGAAGATCAAACCAATGGCCTTGATCTGGAGAACTCCATACGCCTTGGTCAATGAAGCCACACGCGCCCTGAAAAGTCAACTGAAGGCCTTAATTCATTGGGCCTGTTTGCTACAATAATGCCTCCAAATTGGGGTCAACACCCCCCAAGTGTTTGTATTTCTTTTCTTCTTCCTTTTTTTTAGTATTTGCTTTAATTTAATTATTGCCTTTTAATTCATAAATTAATAGTTTCATAACATAAAAAAAATACCCAAAAAATTCAGAAACTATAAAATAAAAAAATATATTTTATTTAATGTTTTCTTTGTAAATAAATCTTATTAATTAATTAAGTTAATTCTAGGTTTAAATTTTAATATTTTTTGTAATACACAAAAAAATGTAGAATTAGGGTTTTATACTTTTTTCCTTTTTTTCCTTTTTTCACCCTATTTAATTATTAATTATTATTTTGTAAATAAATTGCTATGTAAATAATTAGGTTAAAATTAGGATACAAACTTTAACATTTTTTAATAAATTAAAAATAGTTTAGAATTAGGTTTTAATTCCATTAACTTTCTTAAACTCCATAAATACAAAAAACTAAAAAAAAAACAATTTCTTTCTTTTATTTAACTTAATTAATTTGTTAATCGTAATTTAATTTCCTAAAAAGGGTCCAACGCCCTCGCATTCCCGACTTTAATTCTCTTCGCATTTTTATTTCTTTTTGTGAATATTCATGTAATTCTCCCAAAGCCATGTAATAGACTAATTAGATATTTATCTTTCCGCTTTATTTTATTTCAAATCGGGTCTTGGATTAATTTGGCGATGTAGGCCCGCGCCTTTGTAATAGCGTAGGACCTTTTAAATTCCGCATCTTTTAAACTGTTAAAACTAGCATGAAAGAATGAATGTCAAAAAATAAAAACAACGCGTAGATCACCAATGCATGACAAGACAAAAATATCTGAAAACGACACACAAATCACACACCACCCCTAGGGTACGCCTCACTGTTGCCTTGCCCCTCGAAAGGTGATCGTCGAGTAGAGGATGTTTTAGTAAGTCCTCATGTCCATGAACATGGCATGAGGGTAGCTTCTAAGGTGTCTTCCTATTGCTCCGGTGATCACCATGTCCCGAACCTTCGAATTGACCCGAACACCTCCAACGGTGGTGCTACCTACCTCTCAATGGTGGATGACACTAATTTAAGGACATTTACACAGACGAATTCCTTAGGGTAGGTAGACGACTCTAGATACTTGCTCTAATTTCAAAACAAATCAAAAATACTTTTCACACCGACACTTTTCAAAAGCTTTCGAAAGCAACTTTTCAAACACTCTTGAGGACTGATACAAGAGTCGAACTGAAATTTTCAAAGAAACTTTTTAAACCCACAGTTGAAAAGAAAACAAACCATTTTGAAAACAAAAATGAGCAAGTATCTAAGAGCCCATGGATAACCATGGATAGAAAGGGTGCTAACACCTTCCCTTTCTATAATCTACCTCCCGAACCGAGAGCAATCTCTATAAGGAATTTTTCTGTGCTTTTGTCCTTTCCATTTGGAGAAAATAAAAGACGGTGGCGACTCTTGCTTCTGCGACATTTCGCGAACCAGCGTTAAACAGTTAGTTCCAGATCCACCGATCACAGAACTGGCGACTCTGCTGGAGAATCTTATAAAGTGAGGTGTACCTTATGATAGTTCATAACTGTGTTTTCAATTGTATTGACTTGTTTGCTTTAAATTGTGGGTTGCATGGGAGTTACATAGATCCTAACCCGGATCTGGGGATACCCTGTTTAGGTAGCATAAGCTGTGAGGGACCTGTCCGGCATAGACCGAAATGGGTGAAGCAGTGGCTACGTTGGTGTGGCACCTTGGTCTGTACCGATATCCCTTGTGTCGCAACAAGGAGAATATGGGTCTTCTGAGGAGTCCTTAAGCACCAACAGACCTTAGAACCTTAAATGACACAACTTGGCCATTAGAACAGTAGCAGTATGCTACGCCCATTGAGGCTAAACTCTCGTGATGGTTCTGGCCGCAAGAAAAGATTGCGATGCTGGAGTTATGACCGATTGAGGGTAGTCAGTGATATTGGGATCCTCTAAGAACTCGGTTACTTTTGATAGGACATGTATGAACCAACAAACTGAAAGAGGGTAATACCTAGACCCCATGCTGGCCTAAACTCTAAGGGCTTCTCTTGTGTGACTTGTGTGCCTTCTAACTTGACTATTTGCATGCTTGTTATCTGACACTTGAGTTTCTTGCAGGTTTTGTTTATAGTCCTTAATTAGGACTCATAACAGGGTTTACTGAGTTTCTTACAGATTTTGTTAACAGTCCTTAATTAGGACTTATAACAGGGTTTACCTATATTACCCCATGCATAGCATAACATCATACCATTGCATGCATCCTGCATAAGGACTAACCCATTTCAAGGATCTCAAGGGCTTGTGATGCAGGTCAGGATGAACCAACTGTCTAGCAAGGGGCAAAAGGGGATTTATTTTCCTCTAGACAAGGTTGTCAGGGGCTATGACCCACTGGATATGGTGAGCCTTTGACCCTTGATGAAGGACTCTCAACAATATGTAGTTCCTTCAATCAAGCTACCCAAATTCAAATGCTAACAATTTTCTTGTTTACCCCGCGAGGTCCTTGAAAACATTACATGCATATCATACATATCATTGCATTGCAGGTACCCTTATTACAGGTCACTTACCTTCTCCGCTGTTTATTTCAGCAATGGCTTGCCCACAAGACAACCAGGACCTTCATGCTCAAGAGACTTGGTTCGAGGAAATTCTCCTGAATCTATCCAAGGGGCAGGAAGAGCTGAGAACCCTTCTCATGGGGACCTTGGTCAGGAACAGTGCTGAGGATGATAAGGATGAACGGCTGAAACATCTGCAAGCTGAAGTGGATGCAATGAAAGCCCAGATGCTGGGGCAGGTGACTATCATTCAAGACTTGGCTCAAAGACAAGATGAGCTCGGGGTTCTCGTCAACCAACTGCTTCGGGGTAACCAACTGGGGCAAACATCTAAGGTTGGAGGGCCAGTCATCATTCAACCACTTTTGAGGCAAGAGGATAAGAGAGCTCCTCAAATGGCTCCAGTGTCACAAATTCTGCATCAACCTCACCAGCTTCAGCCAGACAAGCCCAGGAGGCAATTCACCCAGCTCAATATGTCGCTGTTTCAAGCTTTACAACGCCTGTTGAGATTGAATCTGATCACATTAAGGGCTCATCCCCGGAACCCCAACACAACATCTCCTACCTATCATCCCAATAAAAGGTGTGCCTACCACTCTGTCAGTCCAGGGCATGATACAAATGAGTGTTGGGCTCTGAAGAACAAGATCCAGGACCTGATTGATGAAGGAGCATTGGAGTTCACACAAGATGGTCAGGCTGAGTTTTTCTACCATCCCTCCAAGGCTCACCATTTGAAGTGACAAGCCCTGAGACTAGAAAATTTTTGTTCATTCGAATGTTCAAGTTGTGTTGTTCTTTGATTGTTAAACATTTATTCATGTTAAACGTTGTTATTCCATTTATGCATCGCTTATGTCTATTTTGAATCAATATATTCGCATTCTCTATTTTCAAAATTGCTTTCATTTTTTGATGTCAACTCTCAATTAATAATTCTAAGCCTCTTAAGGGAGGATGACGAAAATGATACCGCTATCTTTATAGTATGCTTTTGAACAAACCCCGCTAATGAGGTACATGTATTGTTTCAATCCCTAAACACTGGAGTTATAAGGAAGATAATCCCTCGTCAACCCCTTTGAGCCAAAGAAGTAGGAGTTTTTCTTTTCGAAAATTAAAACCCTTAATCATAACCTGGGGCAGGGTAGTTCTCTCAGTTGATCCAAGTGCATAACGAATGGCACCAAAGAGGTCCTTACAAAACAAAGAAAGACAGTGATGGTTCCGAATAATCAATAAAGAAAGGCAGTCATTATCTTTCAAAATAAAAACCCATTAAGTCAAAACCTATGAAGGAGACTTACACAAAAACTGGGGCATCCCGCTGACTGTAAATACAAAAAGAAACAGTTCAGGCAAAAAAAATAGGGATAACAAAAATCAGAAAAAGAAAGAGGTCTTACAAACCCTCGACAAAGAATGACTGCCTATTCAAAATAAATTATCAACATCTGAATCATCACCGGAAAATCAGAGCAAAAACTCAAACAAGGTCTAACGTATGATCAACTGAGTTTAGGTTTGGGAACATCACGAAGAGCGGGTGGGTACAAATAAAATTTGAGCCTTTATCCTTTGTTTCTTAAACCGTGAACCAGGCCACGTTATAACCCTCAAAAGTCCTAGCTGAAGCGAGGGTTAGTTCGAAAGCATACTGTTACGAAAGGTATCCTGACTCCTTAAGGCCTACGGTAAAATACGAAGTTGACATTACGTTTTACAAACATTCACTTGTTTTATGGAAAAGAATGCATTTTCAAAATCTTCAAGACAGACATAAGCTTTGCATTTTTAACATAACTTTGTTTGCATATGACTATTTGTTTGGACAGCATGTAAATTCGCACGACGAATGCCTAATGAACAGAAGCACTTCCAGTCAAGGGGCATGGCATGATCATGGTCCGTCATCTAGGGCAGTTCAGTCAAGATTCGGAGAATCTCTTAAAGGACAAATAGCCTGGGGAAAATCTCCGCCTGAGTCACTTGGGGTATTCCAACAACGAATCTTGCCTGACCAAACACCTTCTGGTGGCATGACAAAATACTTCCAACAGGGGCAACTCCCTACACTCCCTGAACATGGACATAGTCGGAAAAAATACTACGCATAATCAAAGACCCGCTAGGTTGACATACCTAGGAAAAAATAAGGGCTTCCCGGCGAACCAAAAGGGTTCGGGCAAAATGAAGGGATGAAATGAAAAAAATCTGTACACCCGGCAAGTCGAAAACCTGAAAAGGCGTCTTGGGCAAAAAGGGGTATCCCGGTGGACTGAAAACCCGAAAGGGCGGTCCAGGCAAAAGTTAGGGATCAAAGCGTACGACTATGTCCCGTCATCTCGTCACTTGTCTACCAGAAGATTTGTCAATTACCCCCACAGGTATCTTCTTCCCTCACCTCCGAAACAGGGGCAATAATGAGTTGTCCAGGCAATCCAATTGCTCTGTCAACCAAAGTACAAAGGAAGGGTCAATATAAAGATGATTACCATCTACCTTTACAAATTCCAGATCATGGGTTAACATCCGAAACCAAACAGGACAATCATCCACTTAATCATCATCAGGAAACCCTACACCGGTTCCTTCTCAACTTTCAAACAAAGTCTTACACGGACTCATCCACAAGAAACCCTACACCGGTTCCTTTTCTTTCAGAAAAAGTCTTACACGGACTTATCATCAAAGTAACCCTACACCGGTTCCTTCTCAATTTTCAGACGAAGTCTTACACGGACTCACCATGTAGTAACTTTACCCCGGTTCCTCCAGAAGTCTCACACGGACTCATCTTAAGATAACCTTACCCCGGTTCATTAAGAAGTTTTACACGAACTTATCCCGAAGTAACCTTACCCCGGTTCCTCCAGAAGTCTTATACGGATTCATTATCAATAAACCCCACACAGGTTTCCTCCCTCCAAAGATGCAGTTTTACACGAAATTGCCACCAAGAAACCCTACACAGGTTATATCTTTCCAAAGATGAAGTTTTACACGGACTCGTCATCAGCAAACCCTACACAGGTTTCCTTTCTTCAAGGATGAAGCTTCACACGAGCTCAACCTCAAAGTAACCCTACACAGGTGTTCTTCTTTCCAAGATGCGGTTTTACACGAGCTCATCAGCAGGCAACCCTACATAGGTTCCCTCTTTCAACTTACAAAAATTACAATTCAAATTTTCCCCAGGAGAGTCCAATCAGGTTTCCCCAGGAAAGTTTGAATCCATCTCCCCAGCAGTAAACTTATCCCCAGTAGATTCTGGAAGCTTATCCCTCGCGTAGTACGAACGCTCCCCCGACTTTATTCAAAGTTTATTTCCCCACCAGGACATAACTGGGTTATCCTCAGCCAAAAGCCATGGGAAGATCGTCCTCGGCACAGTCTTCTTATCCCCAGCGAAGTCTATTAACACTTCCAACACAACAATGGTATCCCCAACGAAGTTACCATCAACATTTCAGCAAAGTACTTCTCTCCCAACAGAGTATTGTTCCCCAGCAAGATCGTTAGAGTACTTTTCTCCCCGTAGAGTAATCCATTCGCCAAGTTTATTCCCCAACGGAGTTATCTTCTCCTACCGGCATTCTTGCAACTATCATCCCCAGCGGAAGCAAAGATCTATTCTTCAACATCAGCCCAGGAGTGACTTCCCGGCACCCGTCAAGGATTTATTTTCCTAGGACGAAAACATACGTTCATAAACATCACATTTCCATACATTATAGCATGCATATACGCATCTTATCTTACAAATCTCATTTATATTGAGAACATCATCGCTTGATTCATATCATGCCTTGCATATGACTGACTTTTACCTTTCAGGAAAGATCCAGTCAAGTTCTCAGCTATATTTCAAGACCTTGACCGGTTCAGTTAAATCGACCCTAAGATTTTTCTGTTTCTTATCCACTCAAAGGCCTTCTCTGGTTCAGTCAGATCGACCCTAAGATCTCCCTGTTTCTTATCCAGTTGAAGATTTCAAGACCTTGACCGGTTCAGTTAAATCGACCCTAAGATTTTTCTGTTTCTTATCCAGTCAAAGGCCTTCTCTGGTTCAGTCAGATCGACCCTAAGATCTCCCTGATTCTTATCCAGTTGAAGATATTTCAAGACCTTGTCCGGTTCGGTTAAATTGACCCTAAGATTTTTCTGTTTCTTATCCAGTCAAAGGCCTTCTCTGGTTCAGTCAGATCGACCCTAAGATCTCCCTGATTCTTATCCAGTTGAAGATATTTCAAGACCTTGTCCGGTTCAGTTAAATCGACCCTAAGATTTTCCTGTTTCTTATCCAGTCAAAGGCCTTCTCTGGTTCAGTCAGATCGACCCTAAGATCTCCCTGTTTCTTATCCAATTGAAGATATTTCAAGACCTTGTCCGGTTCAGTTAAATCGACCCTAAGATTTTCCTGTTTCTTATCCAGTCAAAGGCCTTCTCTGGTTCAGTCAGATCGACCCTAAGATCTCCCTGATTCTTATCCAGTTGAAGATATTTCAAGACCTTGTCCGGTTCAGTTAAATCGACCCTAAGATTTTCCTGTTTCTTATCCAGTCAAAGGCCTTCTCTGGTTCAGTCAGATCGACCCTAAGATCTCCCTGTTTCTTATCCAGTTGAAGATATTTCAAGACCTTGTCCGGTTCAGTTAAATCGACCCTAAGATTTTCCTGTTTCTTATCCAGTCAAAGGCCTTCTCTGGTTCAGTCAGATCGACCCTAAGATCTCCCTATTTCTTATCCAGTTGAAGATTTCAAGACCTTGACCGGTTCAGTTAAATCGACCCTAAGATTTTCCTGTTTCTTATCCAGTCAAAGGCCTTCTCTGGTTCAGTCAGATCGACCCTAAGATCTCCCTGTTTCTTATCCAGTTGAAGATTTCAAGACCTTGACCGGTTCAGTTAAATCGACCCTAAGATTTTCCTGTTTCTTATCCAGTCAAAGGCCTTCTCTGGTTCAGTCAGATCGACCCTAAGATCTCCCTGTTTCTTATCCAGTTGAAGATTTCAAGACCTTGACCGGTTCAGTTAAATCGACCCTAAGATTTTCCTGTTTCTTATCCAACCAAAGGCCTTCTCTGGTTCAGTCAGATCGACCCTAAGATCTCCCTGTTTCTTATCCAGTAGAAGACATCCAAGATTCTCTCAGCGTCCCTGTTGAGGTAGTAATCGTCCAAGGTTCTCTCAGCGTTCCTGTTGAAGTAGTAATCGTCCAAGGTTCTCTCACCGTCCCGTTGAGGTAGTAACCACCCCTGGTTCATTCATAACCTTTTGAAGCTCCAGAACAATTCCTGTAGCCAAACAGAATGCATCTACACAAAGAGTTTGAAGACCAACTCCCGTAACAGGCCAGGTAATCATTTTCTTTTTCAGGTACGCAAGTTCTCGCTAAGGAATCTCTTACGCAATCGACATCCATATGGCATCTTTAAGCCCATCCACCTTCCATCATCTCTTAGCATGGCATCTATAAGCCCATCATCCTATCCATCAATCTCCAAATGGCATCTATAAGCCCATTCCTACCATCACACTGCCAACATGTGAGCGCAAATTTCTGGGCACTCTAGTGTTCAATCATCTTCCACCTTCGGATTACGAAAGGCACGTCAGCCAATCTGCATCCTCAGGTCTAAGAAGATTGAACAGGGGCAACTGTTGTACCCCAAAATTTGCCCTCCCATATTCTTCAAGATTTGCAAAGAGCATGCTTCAAAATCTCCCCAAGGGTTGCACAGTTCAAGGGCCTCCTAACAGTCAAAAACTAGGGTTTTGGTTCTGGCAAAGAAATTGAAGTTTCCAAGGGCCCAAACAAGTCCCACATGCCTACAAACATGGTCAAGCATCCTCATGCCAAGTTTCAAGACTTACAGCACAAAATTGCACAATCAAAAACCCTAATTGCTCAGCAGTCAACTGCAGGGGCAAAATGGTCATTTGACAGTCAAAAGTCCAAATTTTTGGTCAACATCTTATTTTGAAGCCACAAACATCATTTGATCAATTCTTGATCATGATTCTCAAGGCATGGCTCAAAAAGTCTCAAGATGCAAAAGTTTCCATATTTGGACAGTTGAAAAAGTCAACTGTAACTTGACCAAGGCATAACTTCCACATGGTTCATCAGAAAAATTCCGTCCAAAGCTCATTTTGAAGAGAAAGACATTTCCTGCAACTCCTCTTCACACTTCAAGTCCAAGAAATGCTCTCACAAAAAGTTATCAATTTCAACATTATAGGTCATTTTCAAAAGTCAACAAAAAGGACAAGAGGCCCAAGAACTGAAGCCCATGCTGCAAAACAACAAAAAAAGGGTGAAAAAATATGGAAAAATTGCAAAAGGCAGCGCCAAGGCTCGAACCCACGACCTAGGGCATTTTTGCGCATTGCCTTACCACTGGGGTGGCTGTACATCCGTTAGTCTAAATGAAAATAAAAATACATAACACAAAACATTGCCTTGCTCTGTACTTCATCTGCTACCTCTATCCAGCTAGACCTCCTGTAACTTTTTCATTTCTCAACAAAAATGGAAAGTGATAACATGAACATTATAGCATTTTACTTCACGATTCTAACCATATGCATAACTAAAACTAAAAGTCCAAGATCAGAGAGAATTTTGTTGGCCCTAATTCTTAACCTAATTTTCTCAGAAACTTATAACTTAAAATTCTCTAAACTCAAGCGAAATAAATGCAAGCTATGGATATGTACAGCTTCGTAGCAATGATGTCTACATTTTATATTCACAAATGGAAAGCTAACTATGCCTATATTACGAGTTAGAAAAACAGAAAACTCACCTTGAAAATGGAAATCGTGTTTTGAAAATGATCTTGCTTTAGGATGTTGTGATGATTAGGTTAGCTTCCTTGATCCTCTAGGAAGCTAATGCAATGCTTAGCTTGTCTTGAGGGTGGTTGGAATGGTCTGGAGAAGTCCACCTGTGTTACTCTATTTTTGAACTTCAACAATGGGGAAGATGGAGGTACGATGATGTTTCAGGGTGTGGGATGGTTTACTTGTAAGGTAAGGAAGCCTGGGAAAGCAAAAGGCCTGAAAACGCACGAGTGAAATGGAAGATTCAGTTCACAAGCCAAAAATGACAAGTTTGGAGGCTTGCTATGCAACTTTTGATTCTAGGGTATTTCAAGGCTTGGGAATTCATCCTTTTAGTTGCAAAATGATGGCTTTATATAGAGAAAAAGGTTGGAGGACTTGTGATTTCTCATAAGTACAAGATCACATGTCTTGCTACATTTCTTGTTTTTGAAGCAAGTGTGAGAAGTGACTTCTTAAGGCATGATTCTGATCTTGTAGGGTGGCTTGAAGCTTTAAACATGTTTTGTTCAGGTTTAGAGGCTTGGTTTGTGCAGAAAGAACAAGTCCATGGCTCAATAAAATGGAAAAATGTAAAAATCATGCTTTTCCAAAATGGCAATGTTGCCTTTCTTCCAAAAATGGCTATTTTCTTGTACTATACTTAGAAAAATTTCTAAGTTAAAAAAAAAAAATCAAAATTCAAAACAAGATCTTCAATCCTTTATTTCTTGATGTACAAGTTTCACATTTTGACATGTTTTGATGAATTGTGATCCTTGGCACTTGAATTTGACCAAAAAGTCAAAGTTTGACTTTTCAGTATACAATTGACTTTTGATCAGTTGACTGAAAAATTCATCTATCAATCCCATGGATTTGTAATATTTTGAATCATGTCATTATGTAAAGATGATGCAATTGAACTCTTGAGATCATGCTTTAAACCAATTGACCATTTGCTAGGTCAAAAATCAGAAATTGCCCATTCTTAGTCAAAACCCTAATTTTGACCATTTTGCCTTTTTGATGATTTGATCAAATTTCTTGGGGAATTGTGGCCCAAACTTGATCAAATGATACATATGAGTCTAAGATGTTGATGTGGATAAAAAATTATGAAGTTTGAATGTAAATTGGCCATGGTTGACTTTTCCCCAATACAACTGATTTTTAGGTCAACTGTCTAATTGACTGATCAAAAATGTGATTCAAGGCTTGAAACTTGACATGAATAATATTAGGGGTCCATAATGATCCTTGAAAGTAAAATTAAGCATTGATAGTCCAAAAATACTTGTGCAAACTCAAACCCTAATTTTGGGTCACCAGTGCATGAAGAGGTATCTTGAGCTGGTCAAACCCTAATCCAGTCTTGAGTCAAAGAGATCTTGTGAGGAAATCTTTGATAAGTGAGAGTGAAAATTTTGGGGTACAACACCATTGATCCAAAATTATTGAGATATCTTTGAGTTAACTTATGACTTCTAATGCCTTTATACTTAAATTACATTTCTCCTTGATCCTTTGATTGATATTGAGTTGTCATTTCATTATGGTGATAAGATAGGAGCCACATTATGTTTTATTGCACCTAGTTTTAGACTTGTGAATTGGTGAAGCTCTTAGAGGCTTAGGATCCAACTTGTGTAATTTATCATTGATCACATACACTCTCTTATCATCTTATTTCTTTTTCTCCTATGATTCTTTGATTGTGCATTCACTTGTCAATTATAATAGTGACTCTTTAAGATCTACATTCTCTTCTCTTACTTGAATTTTTGAACTCATTGCTTGATGTTTATTTCTTTGATTTGAACCAAGTCCTTGTTGGTGATACTTAGTGTTTTCTACTTCCCATAACACTTAAGTACATTAACCTTTACTTACTTTCACAAGTAATTAGTTTATTATTCTTGTTTCATCGTGTGGACTACATGCTTGCTTGCTTGACAAGTTTTCTTGAGATCAAATTTTGTGTATAAGGTTGTGGGTCTATTATTTTGGCCATGTTTGATTTTTCATATTTATTTAAATTATAATTCAATTCATGCTATGTTTCATGGTTAAACTTTACCTACTTGTTTACTTCTAACTTATTCAGCCACTTACTTGTTTTGCCTAGCTTTGGTGTGTTGGTTTGAGATTTCCCATGCTATTGTGGTTGTTTGTGATACTTGAGAGTGAAATATTATAGGTCACTTGCCTCTGAATTGTGTGGTTTTATACCTTCTTACCACGATCCCTCTTCATCTATTCCTTTCTTGTTGCGTATGAGCCATTAGGAGCATGATTAGGTCTTGGCTTTGTCCATTATTTGTCTCCATCTTTGAGATTGCTTTGCCATGATGCCTTTGTGATGTATTAAGTTTGATTTAGTGTATTTACCACATGTCTTAGCTTCTGACTTCATTGGTCTTTATGTCTAAATTCTATGCCTAATTTCTCACACACTTGTATTCACTTCACTTCATAACTTTGAATGGTGCTTGTGTACTTTGGTGCTTGTGCCATGAATTCAATGTCTAATCAAACTTATTATTGATAATGAAACCTGTGCTAATTGAATAAAATTTATATGTTTCTATCTCTCTCTCTCTCTCTCTCTCTCTCTCTCTCTCTCTCTCTCTATTCCCAAACCCATTCTCTTTCAACTTGTTTTAATTGATAGAATTGCATGAGGATATATGTCCACTTAGGGTTATGTGGTTGCCTTTTCTTGTATGGTTTGATTGTGATTATTTCTCAAGTATGCTTGTATGATGAGTATGAGTCCTTTATGATTTCACTTATGAATTATACACTTCTTCATCTATTTCACTTTATTTCACCTCCCTATGCCATGATAAGTGAGGCACTTGACACATAAGTCTTCACTAACTAGTGTGCTTACATGTATGACTTCTCTTGTGACTTTTAAGTACTTACCTCTTGTGCATGACCCTTAGGATATCCTTTTACATGTACTAATGTTTACTTTGATGCAACGTGGCTTCCATTTGTATATTTATTACTTGTCTTAGACTTAGGTCAATTCTTGCCACTTATTTGAGTTTCATATCCTTTCACCATGCATGCTTGTTTTAGTTAGATGATGTTTGTTAACATGTGACCTCTTGGTGATAATTTATGATGTATTAAATCATCTTTATACTTAGGTATCCACCCTTGCCTCCTATTTGCTTGATGTTTTTAACATTTTTAAAAGTTACGTCTTCTATTTGCTTAATTGTACTTCTACTTGCCTAGTTAGGTGATTTCATCTCCTTCTTGGTTTATGTTGATTTGTTTAGGATAGAATTAAGATGATAACAAGTTAGGGGAATTATCTTTGATTTTTTTGATATACTTTCATAACATGCCTTCTTTGGTTGATCAATCATTACTTGCCTGCCTTTCTTCTTTACTTGCTCAAGTACTTGTTTGCTTGCCTTCTTTACGTGATTCTTGTATGATATATATCCCATCTTTGAGACACATTTGTATGAACCTCTTAAGGTATACTTGCTGACTTGTATAGGTCTTTACCTTTCTTTCTTCACTTCATATTTTCTTTCGAAATTTTTATGTTTGTTTGACACTTAGAGCCTTGAATGCTTGTGTGTTTGTTAATTGCTTATGTTTGGTTTGTAATGCCTTAGGGTAGAACCATTTTGAGCATGAAACTTAGGGGACCCTGGTGTGTGTGTTGAGTATTTACTTAGACCCATTCTTACTTGGTGATTGTGACTTGAGGCATGTTAGAGTTTAGGCTCTTGTTGGTTTGTACTTGATGATTAATGTTTAGTTCTTGAACTTAGGTGTTTGATTGGCTCTTAAGCCATATCTTTTAAGGTTTATACTCATATTTGTTTCTTTGTAATTTGCTTGTGATAACATGTTCACTTAGTATTTTAGTTCCATCTTCTTTAAGATGTGAACTAAATAGATCTTAGGTTCTAAACTAAGCATGATAACATTAGATAGTTCCACTTAACCTTAACATTAGGTCCATCTTTTCATGCTAACTTTGGTAGAAGTTTCCCTTTCATCCTAACCTTAGGACAATCATTGTATGACAACATTAGGATCTCTAGTCTCCCTTAGACTTTTTCATTCTCTTTTTTGCATCTTTAAAACTAAAACTTCTTTTTCTTTATCAAATTCCAAAAATACTTAATAATAATGATGCAAACCATGTGTCACGAGCTTTAAGTGTTGGGGGAGTATGAGGGGGTGCATTCCCAACCTTGTGATTTCTTTCAAATATAGTATTTAATATGGTTCAAATCACCAAATCCTTTTTCAAGGTAAAAAATACAAATCAATTCAAACTCTTTTGCCTTTGGACTTTTATTTTGAAAACCTTTTCATAAAAAGGAGGTGTTATTTCCACTATGTATAATACGATGCATGATTCCCCAAAGGTCGGGCTGCAATATGTCAACTGATAGAATACGAATGTAACATTATCCGCCTAAAAACACAAAACAAACTGAAATACCTTTTTATTTGAACTATGAGTGCCCTGATCCCCTATTGCATGAAAGGTGGTACGTAGGCACAAATGTTCGCAACGACGATAGAGACAACTAATAAAAACTTTTCTTTTTGTATATACTTTGCATTCATGCATTTTCCCTTATCTTGTTAGCTTTATACTTGAAACACCCTTTGATTAGACAACAAGAGTGGATCCTGTGGAGTACCATAGATGTGAGGAGGTTCTAATACCTCTCCCTTGAATAATCGACTCCCGTACCCGTTCTCTTGGTCGCTAGACGTTGATTTCTCCATTCTTAGGTTTTTTTTATGTTTTCCTTTCCCTTCTGTGGGATATAGAAATATTCGATGGCGACTTCATTGTTTATTTTTCTCTAGTTTCTTCACCAAGTGGCAAAATGATTTGGATTTGGTTTGTGTTTTTGTTAGGAAGAAGATAATAAGTGTACCCTTATCCAAGGAGACACACATCCGCTTCAAGCCTTTAATTTTGAATGGAGTTTTGTACATTGTTAAGTATTTTTGGATTTTTGATTGAGAAAATATTTTAGTCTTAAAGAATGTGTAATACGATGGGAGAACTGACTTGGTTTTGTGTTTTATCGCAAATGATGCGGATAGCAAGAGTCACCACCGACTTTTCTTTTATCTAATAAAGGAAAGGTGAAAAGAACAGG
The DNA here is from genome assembly GCA_948472305.1 of Vicia faba. Classification (NCBI taxonomy): domain Eukaryota; kingdom Viridiplantae; phylum Streptophyta; class Magnoliopsida; order Fabales; family Fabaceae; genus Vicia; species Vicia faba. Next base: position 113,349,920 of record OX451737.1, read on the forward strand.
GAATACCTTTGAGATTTTTTTTGAGTTCGGGGGGTAGGTTATGAAAAGGGAAGCTGTTAGCACCCTTTTCATCCATAGCTATCTATGGGCTCTTAATCTCTAGCTCATTTTTGAAAAAGCTTTGTGAATGTGTTTGAAAATATTTTGAAAACGTCTAAGTGCGGAAAACTTTGTAATGATTCCCGTATCGTTGAGAACGCATATAAAGTGTTTGTTTTGAAAATATTTCAGAAAAGAAGTGTTTTGTGTGAAAAAATGTTTTTGTTTGTGAGCAAGCGACTACGAGCTATCTACCTACTTAAAAGTCTTTCACGTTATTTTCCTCTTCCTTTAGATAGTTCTATCCTACCATTAGTTAGTAGGAAGCCCTATCGTAGGATGTGTGAGGGACATGCCCAGATCATCGTATAGTCATAAAGGTAACTTGTAGGGTGCTTTAGCAATTTTATCGTAAGGGACTAAGATCGTTTACCGAAGGCAGCATTGAAGGGTCATCGAGGGACTATGATCTTTTTAACCAAAGGTCTTTTCTAAAGCATCCCCATGTTCGAGGGGCATTATTGTTTTATCTGAAGGCAACAAGTGGGGTTATCCTAGAGGTGCCTATGTGAATAGTTTTTTGATTCAGTTATTTTTATCTTGTATTTAAGGTTATCTAGCATTTCGTTTTAGATCTTACCATACAAGCCTATTTACTATACAGTAATAAGGAAAGCAGTAAATTGCAGAAATTAAATGTCCTACGCTATTACAAAGCTTTGGGGAGGGGGTACAATCCAAAAAAATTGGGAGAAGCAAATATAAAAAAACCTAATTAACTATTACACCCTTTAGCAGCTACATAATTGTGAAAACTAATGCGAAAATAAGAAAAGCGCGAAGACTGTGGAAAGAAATGGAGAATTTGTTTAATGGAAAATAATTGATGATTTATCCTAATGATTAATTGATTTTAATTGAGAAAAGGGAATTAATTAAAACCTAAAATAAAATCCTAAATTATATTTAATTGAAAAAAAAGTATAATAATAAAAGCCTAAAGAAACTAAGTTAGTTAATTCAATGAGTAAAAAAAGTTAAATTAATTTGAAAATAAAGTTAAGTTAATTTGATTTTAATTAAAAAAGATTAAGTTGATTTAATTTTAATTAATTAGAGAAAAATTTAATTATTTAAAAAATAAATTAGAATAAAATAATTAAAAAGGAATGGAGAGATGGGCCTGAAGAAGTAAAACTGGAGGGGTATGAGAAGAAAACCCATTAGGCCCAAACGTACAAGCCCATAGGCCTGTATGGGATTCAGTGACACTCTCCAATGAGAGTCCAACATGAACGTGGAGATCTGGAACACTAGATCTAGTCCCGTGAACATCTGAGGGTGATGACATGAGACGTATGATGAGCGCGCTAGGCTGGCTTGTACTGGATATGCAAAAATCACAAAATATAAAATTTTGTCCTGCACCAAGATCGAACTCAAGTTCAGGCATAACAAGGTCTTAAGGGCAAGCGTGCTACCACTGGGGTGGCCATACACCCTCTCATAAAATTTCAACGATTAGTTTATAATACAAAACAATTCTCAAAAGTCAAACAACTCAAAGCGCGCGCCTGAGTGGGGAACCTTGTATTTGAATAGACCAATTAAAATGTCCTATCCTACCATGCATGGTCATCCACCGGTCAAACCACCCTATACGGTGGTTCAGGTCCAGTTGCATAAAAACCTAAAACCTGTGAAATTTGAGGAAAACAAAAAGGAAAACCACCCTAATGGACTAATTAAGGTCCTGAGATTTCAATGGACATATTAGTTTGGTCTAAAAATGAACGCAGCTGGGGTTTCAAAGGAAACAAATCTCGATGCCCTAGTGATGGTGAATTCTTATTCCTGCACTATACCGTATAAGTAACACGTCAAAACACTTCTAAACATCAAGATGAACATGAATATATCCAGCAAATTCATTTAAAGCACATAGTTTAAAAGTTTGAATTCATAAAGTTTAACCCAATCGGTGTGCTTGAGAGATGGCGTTCTAGAGTGCTTCAGACTCGAGCAAGGGTATGGATGGACTCCTGGAAACGCCATGAACGTGTTTGGATGCTTGGGATTTATTGATGAGGGCTGGAGATGTGAGTCTTTCTTTGCCCTAGTTCTTTGAAAATTTGAGAATTTTAGGAGTGTGTTTTGATGCAGTGTTTTCGTGCTTATACAGAGGAGGGAAAATATCAACAAATATGGCATAAAATCATGCAATCATGCTCAAGATTAGAGAAAAATCAAACATGTTTTCAAGCTTCTATTTTAAAATATTTTTGCCATATATGTGCTCATACGGTTTAGGCATGTTTATCATGTGCTCTTGGGCCTCCATGTGACTGAAATCAAAAGCCCATGCACCTTGTATCATTGCTTCACATTTTATTTGATTTAATTTGCATTTAAATGAATAAAAATTCAAATAAAAGAAATAAAAATCATAAAAATTATGTTAATGGATTAAGAGGTCCTTTAACTCATTGTGAACATGTTTGAACATCAAAAGTTAGGCCCACTAGTTCAAAATTTCATGTTTGCTCACTTTGCACTTCATGCATTTTCTCAAAACTTCCCAACTTGCACTAGTCATAACTCTCTCAATTTTCATCTTTTGAAGGTGATATTAGACTTTTTGTAAATCTCAAGATGTATTTTTAAATTTCTATTTTGTTAACATTTGCATTTGGAGACTTTATCATGATGTAAGCTGCTTTGAAAAGAAGTGTCTTTTTGTTGACATTTGAAATGACCTGTAATGTATTGGCTCACATCTCTCAAATGATGAACTTTTGGATTTGAGCTTAGAGAGAAAAAGTTGTAGAGAATTGGAATTCCTTAAAAATTAGCTTTTTTTGGGGAAAAACTGATGAAGCATGTGAAAGTTATGCTTTGTCAAAGTTCAGTTGACTTCTCCTAAGAAAACCCTAATTTGGCAACTTTTGAATTTTGATGATTTGAGAGATTTTCTTGAGGAATCATGATCAAAACTTGATTAAATGATGGATATCACTTTAAAATGTTAATGTTAACCAAAAATCATGAAGTTTGACTGCATGTTGACCATAATTGACTTTTTTACCCTATATAGTTGATTTTCCATCATCTGAGCAATTGACTGAGCAAACTTGTGGTGCAAGGCTTAAAACTTGACATGAGCATTCTTAGGGAAATATGAAGAGTCATGAAAACCATTTGAGGCATTATAATTCCAATTTCATTTGAGAAAAGTGAAACCCTTGTTATAGGCTAATTACTTAGGAGAAGACTTGTCTGATCAATTCCTTGAGTAATCTCGAGGAATTGAGAAACCATAGGAAGATGACGAGACCTATTGAAATAATTTGATTTGAAAATAAGAGGGAAAATTTTGGGGTACAACAATTGTCCCTGTTCAATCTTCTTAAACCTAAAGAGTTAGATTGTCATGTCTGCCATTCATGACTTGAAGGTAGAAAATGATTGAACACTTAAGTTCCCAGAAATTTGCACTCGCCTGTGCACAAAGTAACTTTGTTGGTTGATTATACAGGGAATGGGATTAGAGATGCCATTTGGAGAGGTGATAAAGAGTTGTCAGAGATGGGCTTATAGATGCCATCCAGGATAACTCTTGACAAGAAAATTAGACTAAGTCTATGCCCGACTTTGACTTAGAAGATGTATTTGGAATGAGTCTACGCTTAAGTTTGTCCAAAAGAATAATCAGAATAACTCTACACTCGATTTTATCTGAACTAGAAGATGTCTACGCCCGACTTCAACTAGAAGAGGTATTGGAATGAGTCTACACTTGACTTTTACCAAAAGAATATCAAAATAAATCTACACTTAATTTTATATGTACCAGAAGATGTCTATGCCCGACTTCAACTAGAAGAGGTATTAGAATGAGTCTACGCCAGACTTTTCCAAAAAGAGTACCTGAAAGAAATCTACTCTTTATTTCATCCGAACTAGAAGATGTCTATACCCGACTTCAACTAGAAAAGGTACTGGAAAGAGTCTATGCCTGACTCTTTCCAAAAAGTTTCAGAAAGAATCTATGCTTGATTTCATCTAAATGATGTACTAGAAGATGTCTACGTCTGACTTCAACTAGAAAAGGTATCGGAAAGAGTCTACGCCTGACTTTTTCCAAAAAAGAGTATCTGGAAGAAATCTACACTTGATTTCATCCGAACTAGAAGATGTCTACGCCCGACTTCAACTAGAAAAAGGTATCAGAAAGAGTCTACACCTGACTTTTTCCAAAAAGTTTCAAAAGGAATCTACGCTTGATTTCATCTGAGTGATGTACTAAAAGATGTCTATGCCCAACTTCAACTAGAAAAGATATCGAAAAGAGTCTACACCTGACTTTTTCCAAAAAGAGTATCTGAAAGAAATCGACGCTTGATTTCATCCGAACTAGAAGATGTCTACGCCCGACTTCAACTAGAAAAGGTATCGAAAAGAGTCTACGCCTGACTTTTTCCAAAAAGTTTTAGAAGGAATCTACGCTTGATTTCGTCTGAATGATGTGCTAAAAGATGTCTACGCCCGACTTCAACTAGAAAAGGTACCGGAAAGAGTCTACGCCTGACTTTTTCAAAAAAGAGTATCTAAAAGAAATATATGCTTGGTTTCGTCCAAAATAGAAGATGTCTACGATTGACTTCAACTTGAAAAGGTACCCTTTTTAGAATGACCCTCTGAGGAAATTGCTTAAGTAGATATTTTTCAGATATGGCCTCTGAGGAATCTGCTTGTAGATTTTTACCTGAAAAGATAAAGAGTTAACTGTATGCAATGTCCTGATGTATGAAATGCATTGCGTAATGATCTTCTCAATGTAAATGAGATTGTGCTATATGCACTTTGTATGCATATGCTATGATGTTTTTAAATGATGTATGGATGTGAAATGTCGTTGAAGCGTATCAGTAGCTTCGTATAACATCTTGCCGGGGAAAATAAATCCTTGACTATTACTGGGGATGAAGAAGATGTGTAATATTTGATCTTGTCTAGAATGTTTTTGTTAGGGATTCCTGCTATTTGTTTGAGGAAACTCCGCTGGGGAAAGTTGACTTCTGTTTGGGGAAAAGAGTTCAAGAATATTGGTCGTTTATTGCTCTACTGAATTTAATTCTTATATACACTGACTGGGGATAAAAGAGATAGATAAACTTTTGAGGCGTTGTTTGGCTGAGTTTCTAATATGGATACCGACTTGTCTGGAGAGAATAAAGTTGAACGCTATCTGCTCCAGTTTCAAATTTAGTAGAAATTCTCTGGGAATAGTGGTCTGGACTGCCCTTTGCTGGGGAGAGAAATTTTGCAGGTGATTCGTATTAGTCTGAGGGATAGACTCAAGCTGGGTAGACTGTAACCTGTTGGGGAAATAAACCCTGCTGGGGGGAATACTCTGCTGAGGAATAATTTGCTCAAGAAATGAGTCCTGTTGGAGAAGAGAATTATGCAGGGGATTTTAAAGTGCTTGAGAAATAAACTCAGCTGGGGAAGATAATTCCTATGAACAATGCCGATGATGTGATCTCTGATGAGGATTATGACTCTGTAGGTTGGCGACATTGTCGGGGATAAGATCACACTCCTTTATCTGCTAGGGGGTCTGCTAGTTAGTATGATTAGTGTATTCCAACTTGCGGGGAATGTCTCTTTATTGGAGGTGAGCTTGTGAAGATTACTCAGTGGGTATAATCCCACAGAGGTTGTTCTATGGTGATTTATGGACGACTTGAACATTATTCCAACTCCTAATGTCTTGAGCAAATGCTTATTCCTGTTTTAAGCATATATCTGTTAACAATAATCGTATTCATATGCATATGTTCATTCAATTTATTCATTGGACGCTCTTTTTTGCAAACAAAACAGAAAAAGGTAAATTAAAAGTTTGAATTTGAAATTTGTATTTCTATTGATAGTTTGCCCCATAAACAGGCGGTAAGAGACAAAAATCCTAGTAAGAGGAAATCGTCATGAAATGAAAAGAGTACAAAGTGAAAACAAAACATATAGCTATATGGAAATAATTTCGTCGGGTTCCAACTCTTCTATCTCCCCCTATGTCTTCAAGCATGTCATCCCTTGCTGTCAGAAGAAGTTGACTGAACTGGTCTGTGCCGTTTGAACTTGACGTTGGTAATAAAGCTTATTGTAAGTGATCCAACGGGACATATTCGTACACTTTAATCCACAACTTTTTCCTGGACCGCCCTTTCAGGTTTTTTTCCCAAGACGCCTTTTCAGGTTTTCGACTTGCCGAGCGTACAATTTTTTTTATATATATCCTTAATTTTTGCTTGGACCCTTTTGGTTTGCCGGGATGTCCTTATTTTTGCCTAGGCCAGTCAACCTCGCGGGTCATTTTTCATGCGTAGTATTTTTTGACTATGTCCGCGTTTACAGTGTGTGGAAAATCTTCATTGTCCATGGTGGTTAGTATCATAGCACCGCCCTAAAATATTTTCTTGGTTACAAATGGCCCTTCGTAGGTAGGAGTCCGTTTTCCCCTTGGATCACCCTACCGTAGGATGATCTGATTTATTACCAAGTCACCAGCCTGATATACCTGATACTTGACTTTCTTGTTGAATGCCTTGATCATATGCTTCTGATACATTTGACCGTGATAGACAACCGTAAGACTTTTCTCATCAACTAAATTCAACTGATCCAACCTAGTCTGAATCTACTCGTCCTCGTCTAAATCTGCATCTTTCATAATTCTCATAGAAGGGATATGAACTTCGACAGGTAGGACAACTTCCATACCATAGACCAGAGAGAATGGGGTTTCCCCAGTTGATGTTCAAGCTGAAGTACGATAGCCATGGAGAGAAAATGGTAATATATTGTGCCAATCTTTGTAGGTCACAACCATCTTATGTATAATCTTCTTAATGTTCTTGTTGGTGGCTTCCACTGCGTCATTCATCTTCGGTTGATACAGAGAAGACTTGTGGTGCTTGATCTTTAATTGTGTGCAGAGTTCTGTGATCATAGTGTTATTAAGATTGGTTCCACTATCCGTGATAAGTCTCTTGGGGATGCCATAATGATAGATGAGGTTATGCTTAATGAACCGGGCCACGACACTCTTGGTAATAGAGGCGAACGAGGCTGCTTCAACCCACTTTATGAAGTAATCAATGGCGACGAGGATGAAGCGATGTCCGTTAGAAGCAGTAGGCTTAATCTCTCCAATCATATCAATGTCCCACATGTCAAATGGCCAAGGAGAAGTCAATACATCCAGAGGTACTAGAGGCCCATGTACTTTATCAGTATAGATCTGAAACTTGTGACAGGTTCTTGAGTGGTGGTGACAGTCGGTTTCCATAGTCGACCAATAGTAACCTGCTCTCAAAATCTTCTTAGCCATAGTATGTCCATTGGAATGAGTGTCAAAGATACCTTCGCACATATCTTCCATAATCTTCTCAGCTTCCTTCTTATCCACATAACGAAGCAGAGTCAAATTATGATTGCGCTTGTATAAAATTCCGTTGCTCAGGAAAAACTTAGCAGAGAACCTTCGTAGGAATTTCTTATCATTGATCGATTCTCCTTCAGGATAATCTTGAGACTCAAGGTACCTTTTCACTTCATAAAACCAAGGCTTCTGTTCTATTCCGTCAGTATCCACTTCATAGCAGTATGCTGGTTTGTCTAATCTTTCAATAGTGATTTGAGGAGCTTCGTTATCCCATCTAACCTTGAACATAGATGACATTGTAGCTAATGCGTCTGCCAACTAATTCTCTTCTTGTGGGATGTGCTCAATGGTGATTTCCTCGAAATACGGGATCAGTGTTAACACATGCTCTAGGTAAGGGATAAGATTCATATGCTTTATATCCCATTCTCCCTTAACCTGACTGATTACCAGGGCTGAATCCCCATATACGCTCAGGAACTTGATTCTCAAGTCAATAGAAGCTTTAATACCCATGATGCATGCTTCGTATTCAACCATGTTAATGGTACAGTCAAAGCATAATCTGACGGTGAATGGCGTATGGAAACCCTGAGGAGAGATAATTACAACACCAATTCCGTTACCAAGTGCGTTAGAAGCTCCATCGAAAACCATAGTCCATCGGGATCCTGGCTCAGGTCCTTCATACGGTCCAGATTCTTCACAATTTGTAACTAGCATAATGTTCTTGTCTGGGAATTCGAAATTCATAGATTCATAGTCGTCTACAACTTGATGTGCCAAATGATATGCCAGTACACTTCCTTTGATTGCCTTTTGAGTGGTGTACTGAATGTCGTATTCTATCAAGACCATTTTCCATCGGGCTACTCTTCCAGAGAGAGTTGGCTTCTCGAATATGTATTTGATGGGATCCATTTTAGAGATCAACAAGGTAGTATGAGTCAACATATATTATCTTAGTCGACGAGCAGCCCATGCCAAAATGCAGCATGTTTTCTCGAGCAGTGAATATCTTGTTTCACAGTCGGTAATTTTTTTTGCTAAGGTAGTATATTGCATGCTCTTTTCGACCAGACCCATCATGCTTCCCCAGTACACACCCCCATTAAGTTCTCTAGCACTGTTAGGTACATGATTAGAGATCTTCCTTCAATTGGTGGCATCAGAATCAAACGTTCTTATAGGTACTCCTTAATATTATCAAAGGCTATTTGGCAGTCGTCGTTCGACTTTACTACTTGATCTTTCTTCAGCAGCTTGAAGATTGTCTCATAAGTAGCAGTCAAATGAGAAATGAATCGAGAAATGTAATTCAGTCGTCCTAAGAAACCTATGACTTCCTTCTCAGTACGAGGAGCCGGAATTTCTTGAATGGCTTTGACCTTGGTGGGATCAACTTCAATACCTTTACCACTGACGACGAAACCCAAGAGTTTACCAGATCTCACCCCAAAGGTGCACTTGTTCGGATTTAACCTTAGCTTATACTTCCTCAGTCTTTCAAACAGTTTATATAGATGATCAAGATGCTCTTCTTCAGTTTGTGATCTAGCTATCATGTAGTCGATGTAGACCTCTATCTTGTGATGAATTATGCCATGGAATAAAGCTACCATGGCACACTAATAAGTTGCACCGACATTCTTAACCCCAAATGGCATAACCTTGTAGCAAAAAGTTCCCCACTGTGTGACGAAGGTAGTTTTCTCCATATCTTCGGGTGCCATCTTGATTTTATTATACCCTAATAAACCTTCCATGAAGGAGAATACCTTGTGTTGAGCAGTGTTGTCAACCAAAACATCAATATATGGAAGTGAGAAGTCATCTTTGGGGCTCGCCCTGTTCATATCCCTGTAGCCTACATACATATGCACTCTGCCGTCTTCCTTTGGTACCAGAACAATATTAGAAACCCATTGAGGATATGATGTCACTGCTAAGAAGCTTACATTAAATTGCTTCATAACCTCGACTTTGATCTTCTCTGACATCTAAGAATGCATGCGACGGACCTTCTGCTTAATCGGAGAACAATCCTCTTTCATTGGCATACAATGGACCACAATAGCAGTATTGAGCCTTGGCATGTCTTCGTATGACCAAACAAATATCTTAACATAGTCATGCAGCATCTGAATTAACCTATTCTTGACGCTGCTCTCTAAGTTGGCGCCTATCTTGACTTCTTTCCGTTCTGTCTCGGTACCTAAGTTTACAACTTCGATTGGATCTTCATGTGGTTGGATAGCCTTTTCTTCTTGTATTAAGAGTTTGGCAAGTTCTCCAGGTATTTCACAATCTTCCTCATCTTTCTCCTTGGTTTGGTAGATCATATTTTCAAATTAATGAGTGGCAGTAGTAGAATCATTATCGATGAGATCCAGAGTGGATGTGGATATGCAATGTAGTGTGTGGGTGTGTGTAAGAAACACATATCTATATTTGAAAGCAATAAAGTAATGAAAAGACAAAGAGTTCAAAATTTGAATGCAAAACGTCCAATGTTTTATTAGATGAGCATATGTGGATGAAAGATAACAACCCTAACAAGTGGACCATTGTGCCCCGGGTAAGGCACAAGGTTTAAAGTTATTGTTTAAAATTACATATCCCAAAAACTTGAAAGCAATAAAATAGGAAATAACAATTACTCCTGACTAAAGGAGATTGGTATAAAGTCTTTAGCCTTCCAGTTGTTGAGTCCACCGCCAGTAGTAGGGAAGATCCAGTTGTCTAAATCATAGTCACTATCAGTGTCTTCTATAGAATTGACTTCATTATTATTGATGCAGAAAGGTGGTCTCCCAGCATGAGCACGACGAACCGCCTTCCGAGCCTCTGAGGTGAAACCCAAAACAAATTTATTGGACTTGTAAGGAATGTCGGGAAGCTGACCCCAAATAGTTCAACCACCTTCTTCTACCATAACCCTAGCATCTTTCAGAGAAGCCATTCTTGGTGGATCCTTGGTAACCCTAGGAGTAGCAGGAGTAGCTTTAGCAACGACAATTTTCGAAGGAATTTCTTCAAAGGTATGGCAGGAAGTATCAATGAATTCACAATCCATCTCAACATATTTGAATGAATTCAAATGGATCACCATATACTCTTCTTCTCCATAAACCGTAACAATTTTCCCTTTCATAGGATACTTTAATTTTTGGTACAAGGTAGAGGTAACAGCGCCTGCCCCATGAATCCAAGAGCGTCTAAGCAAACATGAATATGCCATATGAATATCCATTACATAGAAGGTGGAGTCGAAGACCTGAGATCCCACTTTGATCGGAAAATCAACCTCTCCGTGTACCATTTTCCTTGACCCATCAAAGGCTCTTACCACAATATCATTGGGTTTCAGCACAACTCCTTCATAGTCCAGTCTATCTAGAGAACCTTTTGGTAATACATTTAATGAGGAACCTATATCCACCAACACATGCGCCAAGGTAGCTCCCTTACACTCAATAAAGACCTGCAGGGCCTTGTTATGATTCTTTCCTGTCGGAGTTAAGTCAGCACCAGAAAAGCCTAATCCATTATCATTTGTTAGGCTTGTAACATAATTCTCAAACTGATCAACAGAGGTTTCTTGTAGTACACGAGCAGTCTTCAAAATTTTTACCAAAGCCTGAGCATGGGCTTTAGAGCATAATAAAAGGGATAACATGGATATCTTAGAGGGTGTCTTCCCCAACTGTTCAACAATATTGTAGTAACTTTTGCAGACGATTTTCAATATTTCCTCCATCTCTTGTTTGGAGGAATCTTCAAAATTAACATCTTTTGATGGTGCCTCCGTCTGGGCAGTCTCATTCATCTTCTCTTTGCCCGGGGTGTCAGCAGTTGACCTAGCAGCGGGGATACGCACTGGTGTAGTGATAGTCTTTGGAGGGGAAATCTCTAGAGAGAAGACCCTTCCCGTTCTGGTAACTTTACTAGTATCGACAATATTTTTGACATTGAGGTTAGTAACTTCAGTATCTTCATCTTTGGAAATCCATGGTTCTTTCTTAACACCATGGTAATAAAATTCAATTCCATAATACCAGGGAACAACCTTATCAGAGGAATATGGGACTGACCCTGGTGCAGTAATGATCAGGGGAGCTGCCCTAAGCTCGATAGGAATCTTTATAGGACTTTTAGAGGCGATCCTTACAGGATTGTTGGAAATTATGATTATAGAAACATCTTCAAGTCTCAGCTCTTGAGACATACTTTTATGCAAACTCTTCACAGAGGGAGTCTTATTAAACAAAATTTCAAGGCTATCAATCAAATGTTGAATAACCTTCTTCAGCCACATACAACCATCAGATTGGAACACAAAATGGTAACAACTTTCAAGGCAACCCAGAAATAAACCGGCTTGCAACAGATTCTTCTTAATGATTATCAAGGAAGTGGTCAAGTCACTTATGGTGGAGACATAAGAAACATCTTCGATAGCATTAACACCTTTAATATGGATGGCATAGGTGTAATAATCACATTAGGGGCCTCGGGAGGATCAAATTCAATCTCTTTCGCGTCAATCATATCCTGGATTTTATTCTTCAGGGACCAGCAATTGTTGGTGTCATGCCCATGACTGTTAGAATGATAAGCATATCTCGCATTTGGATTGTACTTAGGAGAAGAGGTGTTGGGGTTCTAAGGAGGATCCCTTAATGTTATCAATTCTGCTTTCATTAAATGTTGTAACACTGAGACAATGGCATATTTATCTTGGTAAATTTCCTTACCGAAGCGTCTGCTCTATGCTTATTACCCTGTTGTTTTTGTTGACCAGGCACTGGATTAGAAATCAACACCGCTTCCATGGACTGATTGTGATCATTTTTACCATGGCCCTTTTGGCCATAGACAACATTGGTATCCTTCTTATTATTGAACGTCTTCTTTACAACACTAGAAGATGCAGCCACCAGAATCTTCTGCTCCTGATACCGCTTTCAACTCGTTCCCCAATCAGGATTAGCTCAGTAAAACCAGATGAAGAACTCCCAATTAGAAGATTAAAGAATGGAGCTGAGAGTTCCTATAACCATATTAACTAGATCCTGGTCAGACAAGGGAGGTTGCACCCTTCTAGCTAAGTCTCTCCACTTCTGGGCCTATTCTTTGAAACCCTCGTTCGAGCCCATAGACATGTTTTGTAATTGCACTCGCATCGGTGAAAGGTCAGCATTATATTGATACTGAAGATGTGAAAAACACAAGAAGGGGGGGAATTGAAAACTTGAAATTAAAATCTCAATGACACAGTATTTTTATCCTAGTTCGTTTGATCTCAAACTACTCCAGTCCACCCGTCAAGGTGATTTCGCCTCTCTCCAGCGAGGTCTTAATCCACTAATCTCAAAAGGCTTACAATCACTACTTTAACAACTGTTAAAGTCTTCTTGAGTACAACCACAATCCAGTTAATCTCAAGGAACACTATTTCAAAACTATTATACAAGATGTGTGTTGTTGTTTTTCTTACAAAAACTGTTTATCACAACTGTGATAATTTACACAAGATTATAGCTTGGAAATGTAAAGAATATTTCTTGCAGCTTTGAATATGCGTGAGTGGTTATATAGAAAAAATCATTGATTTTGAATGCTGACTTTGTTTATATAGGCAGTGGAATAACGTTGATCATCAAGCATGTTTAATGTCATTAACACACTTTCCATTTGGAGAAGATCCTGTCTGAAAGAAGCCGTTGGAATTGAGGTTGTCTTGAATGATCAGTAACGCTTTAGAATCTTATCTCCTTACTTGCCAATGACGCTTCAGAATATTGATGATTTGGATTAACATGTTCTTGTTCAGAATGAGAGTTTACTTTGCTTAAGCGCAGGTTCTGGTCATCAATCTTCAGCGCATGTTCTGATTGCTTCAACGTGTAGCTCTTATGGCTTATCTTCTGATGCTGCTTTGGTCAGAACTTCTGCATACATAAAACATAATTTTTTAGGGTGCATATTTGTTCTTTGTGTTTGTCATTAGTTCTTTGTATTTGTTATCATCAAAACTCTAACTAAGGGTTGTAGAATCAAACTATGTTCTAACAATCTCCCCCTTTTTGATGATGACAAAAACTAGATTTTTCAATTAAAAATAAAGAACAAAATGTTTAAGAGAAACTCCCCCTAAGTTGATTACTTCCCTTAAGTTCCTTGAGCATCAGAGTTTAGCTGCATCTTTCATCAGAATTTGTACCTATTCAAACTTTTCAGAAGATAGAGATTAAGTAATTCGAATGTTTGAGACTTCGGTCTCGGTAAACCATTATTAAAAATATCTTACTTTCTCCCCCTTTTTGTCAGTTATCAAAAATGCAATATAATCAGAGCCAAAATAGTTGAATTATACTAAAAAACATGATGCAATGATAAGTTCCAGAACAGAAGAGGTAAAAAGTTAAGCGTTACAGATAAACAGATTTAACACAAAAAATCTAAGAAGGAGGAGGAAGACGTGTGAACAAAGCTTCCAGCAAGCTCTTGATCCGAGTATTAGACTCTTCTTTCTTTCCCAAAATGCTTTTAATCTCTTTGTTCATGTCCTCCTGCTTATCCAACCTTTCATGGATTAGAGCATTTTCTTTCTTCAACTCTTCCATAGTTTGCATGACTAAGGAAGGTGCTAGAGTTTCTTCAGGAGTTGGACGTTTCTCAGAGCATTCTGCATCTTGTTCAGAGTGAACCATTTCTTCTGTTGTGATCATGTCTTCTGGAGCAGCAGTCAGGGAGACACTTTCTGATTCTGATTGAACTTCATCTGAGGGATGATGCTCTGTCCAGGGAGCATTATCCAGAGAGAAGATATCTTTCTTGAGCAGTTGGCTCAGAACTTGGTCTTGAAAAGCATTCAGCTTAGCACTAAAGTTCTGCTGAACCTGTTCATAACTCTGTTCCTTCAGCTTCAGCGTTTCAAAACTAATCCAGTTTCTGAATTTTGTCCATATATAATCAGAAGCAGCAGGATTAGTCATCTCTTGACTAGCATGCTTCAAAAAATTTATCTATTCCTGTATTCCTGTTTCAAAAATCAACAAACTTGTACTAATATCTGATGTGGTTTCAATTGGTTTAGGTTTGGTAATGGCAATTTTGTGAGAGATGGAAGCTAGTCTTTCCAGCACAATTGGATCAATGACAAGTCTTACGTTGTCAGCTGGACTGTTAGTGGGTGAAAGAGTGGGAGAGTCAGGTATGATAATTGGACTGGTAGGGGATTTTGGTGGTGTGGATTCCAGAGATGAAGGAATTTCTGGAATGTCGTGGATGGTGAGAGGCATGCGAATAGAAAGTGGTTCTGTGATTCCAGGTATTGGGATTGTATCAAAATCTGAATGAGGTTCTTCAGATTGGTTTGTTGAAACATGGTGAGGTTCTGGTTCATGGATATCAGAAGATTGATTCTCAGAAGGTTGAGCTTCTGGTTGTTGTATTTCAGGTTGAGGTGATTGTGGTTGTGAAATTTCTGGTTGAGGTGATTGTGGATGAGGAATTTCTTGTTGTGGAGAGTGAGGTTGCGGAATTTCTGGTGTGGTATCAGAGTTTGGATTTTCAGGGAGTTGAGAGTTTGGATTTTATGGTACGGGAGCTGAAAAGTCTTGGTCAAATGAATCAATATCAGACAGAACTTTGGCAAGTTCTGGTTGGGTTTGTTCAGGATTTGGATTATGAGGAAGGGAGTGAGTTTCATTCAGACCTAGAGTTTATGATGGATCAAACCCTATGTCAAAGTCTTCAAATGTTTGTGGAGTTGGATGATCTGGTTGAGTAGGCATGACTTCAGATGTTGATATATTTATATATTCTATAACAAAAACAGAGGAAGGATTACCTTTCTTTTTGGAAGCTTTTGGAGTCCTCTGAGATGGTCCTTCTGCTGCAGCTTTCCTCTTCTTGGTCTTCTTTAAAAAAACTTCTGGAGCAGCCTTGTGTAAGTCCTGGATATTGATTTCTGGTGCAGTACCATCTTCCTTGCAAGCGTCCAGATATCTGACTATTATTTCTGGCTTGGAGTCAATATCAGAAAATAGAGGAAAATCATCCAGAGGTATCCTTCTTGAAGTGATGGTTGCATGAGAAGTAATAGTAGGTTCCTTCTTGATATTCTTAATGATTTTCATCTCTTTCAGATTTTTTGCGTTCAGGGGCTTCCCAGTGGTTGCTTCCAAAGTGCTGATTTCCTGGGCTTTAGTCAAATGTTCTATCAGCCTATTCTCTGCCAGAATATCTAATATGAGTCTTCCTAAGGGTATCCAGTCCCTCTTGGTTCGTTCATCTTCTCTTTTTTCCTTCACACTAGTTCTAAGATAATTAAACAGCAAGTGAAGGAGGTTTACCATAGTCCTTTTGGCAATGAAATATATCAGAAACTGCTGATCAATGTTGATATAATCAGGAGAGCTAGTTGGCTTCCTGTGGTTGATACACCCCAGAATAATTCTTGCCCAAATTTTGTGGTGATCCTTTAGATCTCTAATTTTGCTGGAGATTAGTCCATTTGTAAATATTTCCTTTGCAATAGAACTCACATTAGAGCATCTCTCAGCCATGTCAATGCATCTGACACCTCCACCATTGTAACCAATAAGCTTTGAAATTAGGTCTTCTGTAATAATAATTTTCTTCCCCATGACATAAGAAGTAACCTGATAATTTGAAGAAGAAGCATGTGTCCAGAATTCTTTGACAAGAATGGGAAATGTTGGACCAACCAGACGATCAAAGTACCTGTTCCATCCTTGAGTAGTAACGTCTTCATACAGATTGAAGCCATTTTCTTGAAGACTCCCAAAATCAACAATCAGTTTAGAGAGAACTTCTAGATTATTAATAGGAGTGAGGAGCGTTCTGTAGGGTACTTCATATTGTTCCATTGAAGTAGATTCTTGAGCACTGACATTTGTGACACTTGAAGAAGCCATTATTCACACGGGATTTTGAGGAAGATGAAAGGGGTTTTTGAAAACGAGAGCTTGAAACAATAGAAAATAAGAGAGTAAAAATGAAAGAATGTAAAGAGTGAAATTTGAGTTTAAATAGTTTTTCTTGAAAGCGTAAACAGTAAGAGAGAGAAATAATTAGTCATGATTATAAGCATTAATGACAGCTGAAATTAGGGGATTCATAAAGATACCGGAACGGTTACCCATGACATGTGTCTTAATGCACCCAATCAGCGCTTTTGACCTTTCAGAAAAGTGAATGCATGTTCAGCCTCAGAAAGTAGCTGATGAATGGATGACAACTATTTGATTATGTGAACATCACAGTTCTATCCTTGAAATGAAACGTTCAGATCTTCATGGATAGATTCTGATGCAATCTGTACTTCTAAACTCTGAAGACAGGTTGATCAGTAGTTCACAAAAAATAATAAAGTTCAGATGGTTAAGATGTGTAAATAAAACAATTTATTCTGGACATAGCTTCATGCTGAGATGTTTCAGAATGAAGTTAAACCTATCTTCAAAAATAGGTTTTGTAAAGACATCAGCCCATTGATGGTCTGTGTCAATAAATTTTAAGGTAAGAATCCCTTTCTGAATATAGTCCCTAATAAAATGATGTTTTATTTCTATATGCTTAGCCCTAGAATGCAAAATTGGATTTTTACTGAGACAAATAGCAGAAGTATTATCACAGAGGATATGGATGTTACTCTCAAATATGTTGAAGTCTTCAAGTTAACTTTTCATCCAGAGCATTTGCGTGCTACATCCAGCAACTGCTATGTATTCAGCTTCTGCTGTTGATAGTGCTATTGTGGATTGTCTCTTGCTGGTCCATGAGATCAGGTTTTCTCCCAGAAACTGGCAGCTTCCAGAAGTGCTTTTACGTTCTACTCTGTCTCCAGCGAAGTCAGCGTCACAATATCCTACTAAGCTGTAATCATTTTACTTTATATAAAACAAACCCATATTAGTAGTACCTTTCAGATACTTGAAAATTTGCTTAACTGCTGTTAAGTGAGTTTCTCTAGGATCTGATTGGAATCTAGCACATAAGCAAACACTAAATAAAATGTCAGGCCTTGAAGCCATCAGATAGAGAAGAGACCAATCATATCTCTGTAGACCTTCTGTTCTACCTTTTTACTTACCTCTTCCTTTTCCAGAATGCATGTGGGATGCATTGGAATCTTTGAAGGCTTACATTCTGAGAGATCAAATTTCTTCAGAAGTTCTCTGACATATTTGCTCTGATGAATGTAAGTTCCTTCTGGAGTTTGGTTTATCTGAATGCCCAGAAAGAATTTGAGTTCCCCCATCAAGCTCATCTCAAACTCTGTCTACATACATTTAGCAAACTCTCTTCCCATAGAGGGTTTAGTAGATCCAAAGATGATGTCATCAACATAAATCTGACATACTAACATGTCATTCTTAACTGTCTTACAGAATAAGGTTGTGTCCACTTTCCCTCTAGTGAATTCCTTTTCTAACAGGAAGTTACTTAGTCTTTCATACCAAGCTCTGGGAGCTTGTTTCAGACCATAGAGTGACTTCTTTAGTTTGAAAACATATTCTAGATTTTTGGAATTTTCAAACCTAGGGGGTTGGTGCACATATACCTCTTCATCTATATAGCCATTTAAGAATGCACTTTTGACATCCATCTGATACAGAGTGATGCCTTTATTTACAGAAAATGATATTAAAAGCCTGATAGATTCTAAACTGGCGACTGGAGCAAAGGTTTATGTATAGTCTATCCCCTCTTGCTGACTATAACCTTGTGCTACTAGTCGTGCTTTGTTTCTGATGACTTCTCCTTGTTTATTCAGTTTGTTTCTGAACACCCACTTTGTTCCAATGACGTTGAATCCTTTTGGTTTAGGAACCACATTCCATACGTCATTTCTGGTGAATTGATTCAGTTCCTCTTGCATTGCCAGAATCCAGTCATTGTCCAGAAGTGCTTCATCAATAGTTGTTGGTTCAATCTGAGAGACCAGTCCCATGAGGAATTCTTCAGGGTTTCTGAATGTTGATCTGGTTCTGATTGGATCATCTTTCTTTCCCAGTATTGTATCTTCTGGGTGATCAATGCTGCTTCTGGATAGCCTTTTCTGAAGTTGATCAACATAATGTGTTGGATTGCTTGCAAAAACTCTTTCTGATGTTGAGGGAGCGTCTCTGTTGAGACCTTATGATGAGTTATCTTCAGTACCAATGAGTTCAACTTCCATACCTGCAAGGAATTCATTCTGCTTTGACTTTTGAGAGTCAAGCTTATCATCAAACCTAACACTGATTGACTCTTCAACAATCTGTGTTTTTGTATTGTATACTCTGTACCCTCTTGAGCGTTTAGAGTATCCTAACATAATACACTTTTGTGCTTTAGAGTCAAACTTGTTCAGATAATTTTTTGTATTCAGAATAAAGCAGGTGCATCCAAATGGATGAAAATAAGAAATGTTGGGCTTTCTGTTCTTCCACAATTCATATGGAGTCTTTTCCATAATAGGTCTTATGGAGATTCTATTCTGAATGTAACATACTGTGTTAATTGCCTTTACCCAGAAGATCTTAGCAATGTTAGTCTCATTGATCATGGTTCTGGCCATTTCTTGCAATGTTCTATTCTTTCGTTCTACAACTCAATTTTGTTGGGGAGTTCTAGGACAAGAGAAGTCATGCAAAATGCCTTTTTCATTAAAAAATAATTCAAAATTTTTATTTTCAAATTCTCCACCATGATCACTTCTGACTTTGACAATTCTAAGATCCTTTTCATTCTGAACTTGGTTGCAGAAGGTAACAAACACAGAGTGTGACTCGTCCTTGTGTCTTAAGAACTTTACCCATGTCCATCTTCTATAGTCATCTACGATTACTAACCCATACTTCTAGACACTGACTGAAGCAGTTTTTACTGGTCCAAATAAGTCAATGTGCAGAAGTTCTAATGGCTTAGAGGTGGAAACAACATTTTTGGATTTGAAAGCAGGTTTTGCAAATTTGCCTTTCTGATATGCTTCACACAGAGCATCTGAGCTGAACTTCAATTTTGGAAGTCCTCTGACCAGATTGAGTTTGTTAATCTGAGATATTCTTCTCATACTAACATGCCCCAATCTTCTGTGCCAGACCCATTGCTCGTTGTTAACAGAAAGTAGACATTTTACATTCTGACTCTTTAGTTCAGAATGTTTTATTTTATAAATGTTGTTTTTCCTCTTTCCATTAAATAGGATAATCTCATCTTTCAGACTAACAACTTTGCATGAATTTTTATTGAAGATTATATCATAACCATTATCACTTAATTGACTTATGGATAACAGGTTATGCATTAATCCATCAACTAATAATACATTATTTATAGAGGGAATATTTCCATTACCTACTATTGTAGAGCCAATGATCTTTCCTCTCTGATTACCTCCAAAGCCCACGTAGCCTCCGGGCTTAAGGTCCAGGCTTTGGAACATATGCCTTCTTCCCGTCATGTGTCACGAGCAGCCAAAGTCTAGGTACCATGATTGGTGTCTTAGCCTTGCTGCTAAAGATATCTGCTACATGTATAATTTTATCCTTAGATACCCACATTTTCTTGGGTCCTGATTTGTTAGTTTTACCAAAATTCGGATTGAATTTTGGTTTGACAGAATAATCAATACTTGTGTATTTTGGTTTAGATACCTTACCTTGATATCCTATCCCTTTTCTGCCATTTCTGCTAACTCCATAGATCATTGAAGCCATCTTGCTTCTGTCCACGTTTTTAGCTAGAAACTTCTGAAAGCTGTGATCATACTCTTTGATGATCTCATCAGCATTACTGGGAGTTTCAGAGATTTTTTCCTTCTGAGAGTTTTGCAAATCATTTTCTAATTATGAAATTTTTTCTTTTAACTCAGAATTCTCTAATCTGATTTGCTGATACCTTTCCAGAATTTCATTTAGGCTTTCTGCAAGTTTAGCCTTAGTAAAATATATGGTAAAATCAGGAAATACCTCTTCAGTGTATGATTCTGAGTCTGAACCAGAAGCTTCGCTGTCTTCTGATACGTTTTCCATGAGAGCTATGTTTTCTCTTTCATCATCTGATTTTGAGTTAGCTTCAGAGGTGTCAGAATCATCCCATGTAGCCATGAGGCTTTTCTTCTTTTCCTTGAAGAACTTATTTTTGGACTTCTCCTTCTGAAGCCTTGGGCAGTCACTTTTGTAGTGCCCTTGCTCGTTACACTCATAGCAGACGATTTCTTTGTCATTTGGCTTTCTGTATCCTGAAGAACCTTCAGATCTTCTGTGTCCAGACGAAGACTCAGACTTTTTGTATCTAGAGGAGGATTCATTCTGATTCTCTGATCTTCTAGGAGTTCTGAATATCCTTTTTCTCTGCTTCCATAGTTGGTTCACCTTTCTGGAGAGGAGAGACATTTCATCTTCTTCTGATGAGGATCCATCAGAAGTTTCTTCCACAGCCTGCAACACCTTAGAGTTAGATTTTCTGTTAGATTTTAAAGCTAGTGCCTTACCTTGCTTTTGAGGCTCATCTTCTTCTAGCTCTATCTCGTGACTTCTGAGGGAGCTGACAAGTTCCTCCAAAGATATTTTATTGAGATCTTTGGCTAGCTTAAGTGCTGTGACCATTGGCCTCCATTTCTTGGGCAAGCTTCTGATGATCTTCTTAACATGATCAGCAGTAGAATACCCTTTGTCAAGAACCTTCAGCCCAGCAACAAGGATTTGGAATCTTGAAAACATAGTTTCTATTGATTCACTATCTTCCATCTTGAATGCCTCATACTTCTGAATGAGCGCAAGGGCCTTGGTTTCTTTGACTTGAATGTTGCCTTCATGCGTCATTCTCAGAGAGTCAAACATGTTCTTGGCAGTCTCTCTGTTTGATATTTTCTCATATTCTGAGTATGAGATAGTGTTGAGGAGTATTGTTCTGGCCTTGTGGTGGTTTCTGAATTCACGCTTTTGCTGACCAGACATCATTTTTCTGTCTATCCTCTGACCACGTCCATCCACTGGGTGCGTGTATCCATCAGTGACCATGTCCCATAGATCAGCATCATGGGCCAGAAAGAAACTCTCAATTATGTCTTTCCAGTAGTCAAAGTTTTCTCCATCAAAGACTAGAGGTTTTCCACTAAATCTTTCCTTGTCTTCATGGTTGTCATTGTTGATGTTTTGGCTTGTTCCCACTATAGTGTTTTTCTGAAGCTTGGATCTTGTACTGACACGGTTAAGTGTTTAAGCTCAGAACTAGGCGCTCTGATACCAATTGAAGATGTGAAAAACACAAGAAGGGGGTGGGGTGAATTGAAAAATTGAAATTAAAAGCTCAATGACACAGTATTTTTATCTTGGTTCGTTTGATCTCAAACTACTCCAGTCCACCCGTCAAGGTGATTTCGCCTCTCTCCAACGAGGTCTTAATCCACTAATCTCAAAAGGATTACAATCACTACTTTAACAACTGTTAAAGTATTCTTGAGTACAACCACAATCCGGTTAATCTCAAGGAACACTGTTTCAAAACTATTATACAAGATGTGTGTTGTTGTTTTTCTTACAAAAACTGTTTATCGCAATTGTGATAATTTACACAAGATTATAGCTTGGAAATGTAAAGAATATTGCTTGCAGCTTTGAATATGCGTGAGTGGTTATATAGCAAAAAAATCATTGATTTTGAATGCTGACTTTGTTTATATAGGCATTGGAATAATGTTGATCATCAAGCATGTTTAATGTCATTAACACACTTTCCATTTGGAGAAGGTCCTGTCTGAAAGAAGCCGTTGGAATTGATGTTGTCTTGAATGATCCATAACGCTTTAGAATCTTATCTCCTTACTTGCTGATGACGCTTCAGAATATTGATGACTTGGATTAACATGTTCTTGTTCAGAATCATAGTTTACTTTGCTTAAACGCGGGTTCTGGTCATCAATCTTCAGCGCATGTTCTGATTGCTTCAGCGTGTAGCTCTTATGGCTTATATTCTGATGCTGCTTTGGTCAGAACTTCTGTATACATAAAACATAATTTTTTAGGGTTCATATTTGTTCTTTGTGTTTGTCATTAGTTCTTTGTATTTGTTATCATCAAAACTCTTACTAAGGGTTGTAGAATCAAACTATGTTCTAACAGATACTGCTTGTAAAAAGCAGTAGCCAAGTCTTCCCAAGTGTGAATGTTAGTTCCTTCCAGCTGATAGAACCATTCTAATTGCGTCCTTGACAAGCTTTCTTGAAATAAATGTACCCATAATTTTCTATCATCAGTATGAGGTTAGATTTTTCAGACATAAGACCGCAGATGAAGCTTAGGATAAGACACACCGTCGTATTTGGAAAAGGCGGGGGCCTTGTACTTGTGAGGGATAACAACCCCTGAAATAAGACCCAACTCTTCAAAATCCAACCCAGGAACTCTCTGGATCTCCATAGCATTGAGACGATCTTCCAGCTGTTTGTATTTTTCGTCAGCCGGAGGGTATTGTTCATCTGAATAGTCTACTTCTTCTTCATCAAATCCCTAATTTTTAGCCACCATACTTTTATCATCTTCCTCTTGGTCATCATTTTCTTCTTCAAACTACAAAGCTCGTTTGACCGGACCTTTGAGCCTCCTACCCATTTTGAGCATGCCAACTGATTTCTTGATTTTCCCCTCCCTCTTTTCAGTGATGAGGGCCTTGAACTCTTCCTTCCCCTTGGCTAGATTCAGGAACATTTTCTAGAACTGGGCGTTTTGAGCCTGGAGATCCTTAACTATTTGTTCAAGAGCCATTCTTTCTGCTGAAATAAACAACAAAAAGACAAGAAACCTGTCTTGAAACACCTGTCATGTAGTGATATGCATGATATGTATATGCAATGTTTTCAAGGACCTTATGAGATTTAAATTTGTTAACCAAAAGGAAACATAAACAAAGATTTTTATTAGTAAGTTTATGTGAAAACACAAGATTACAAAGGAATAAATTAAAAACTCCTAAAGCTATAAGTTTCCGATGGACGCACCTCTTTGTGTTAACATATGCGTTAAGACTCTTCTCCTCTTAAATCTAAATGGGCCTAAGTGACATACCCCCTTATTACTTTACAACATCACAAATTAAGCCCAATATCATATTTAAGCTTAATAATAAAATAATACTCCAATTTAATTCCACCAAATTAAATCGGATTATTTATCATGTCACTAAATAAAATAATTCCGACTTCGACGATAAAAATTAGAATTAATATAAAATATTCAAAAATATTTAATTAAATAAATAATTAAATATCCTAGCGGTACAACTCTCCCCCACTTAGAATATTTTCGTCCTCGAAAATAAAAGTTTATCTGGTTCAAATAACTCGGGATATGAGTCTCGCATCTTGCTCTCTAACTCCCAAGTCATAGTTTCTCCAACAACTCCTAACCAGACAACTTTCACCAAAGCAATCTCCTTTCCTCTTAGAATCTTCATCTCGTGATCCGCGACTCGCACATGCATCTTCTCCACTATGAGATTATCCCGTACTCGCACATCGTCCATCTGAATCACATGAGATGGATCGTATATATACTTCGGGAGTTGCGATACGTGAAACACATCGTGCAAATTAGCAAGGTTTGGCAGTAACGTCACTCGGTAAGCAACTTTCCCAACTCTATCCGATATCTGATATGGAATAATAAAACAAGGAGTCGGCTTCTTAAACTTCAGAGCTTGCCCAACACAAGTCACAGGTGTGACTCTCAAAAACACATGATCACCAACTTGGAATTCCAAATCTTTCCTTCTCTTGTCATGGTAACTTTTCTGTCTACTTTGAGAAGCTTTCATCTTCTCTCGAATAAGCTCCACTTTCTCAGTAGTCTCTCGAACTCAGGTCCAAGTACCACACTTTCACCAGATTCATGCCAACACAATAGAGTCCTACACCTCTGACTATACAACGCCTCAAAAGGTGCCATCCCAATACTCGAATGATAACTGTTATTGTAAGTGAACTCAATCAACAAAAGATAAGTATCCCATGAACCTCCCTGCTCAAGAACACATGCTCTCAACAGATCCTCCAATGACTGAATCATCCTCTCGGTCTGACCATCCGTCTGAGGATGATACACCAACTCAGCCTCAACTTAGATCCCAATTCCTCTTGCAAACTTTTCCATAAATCAGAAGTAAACCTCAGATCTCTATCCGACACAATACACAAAGGAACACCATGCAACTTCACAATTACTCTAGTATACATCTCTGTCAACTTCGAAATCAGATATGTGATGTTAATAGGTATAAAGTGTGCCGACTTTGTAATCCTATCAACAATTACCCATATCGAATCATGTCCTCTCAAGGTACTAGGCAATCCTGTTACAAAGTCCACCGAAATGCTATCCCATTTCCATTCTAGAATCTCTAATGGTTACATCAACCCTGCAAGCTTCTAATGTTCAACTTTCAACTTCTGACAAGTCAAACATGCATACATAAACTGTGCCACCTCACGTTTCATACCAGGCCACCAAAACAAGCCCTTCAAGTCCTGATACATCTTTGTAACTCCTGGATGAATACTCAAACTGCTTCTATGACTTTCCTCAAGAATCACTTTCTTAATCTCTTCATCATCAAGAATACAAATACGATCTCGGAATCTCAACATAACTTACGCATCTATCTTGAAATCATTCTCAGATCGATCAATTCCCATCATCATATCCACCAACTTCACATCTAGCTTTTGAGCCTTACTGATACTGTTGAGAAAGTCATTATTAATATTTAACATTCCCAACATAAAACTTTGCGGTGTCACTTCACAAACCAAACTCAAATCTCATAATTGCTCAATCAACTCCAACACTTTAACCATCATTGCCGACATATGCAAAGTCTTTTGGCTTAAAGCATCGACCACAACATTAGCTTTTCCTGGATGATAATTCAAACCGAAATCATAATCCTTCAACAATTCTAACCACCTTCGCTGCCTCATATTCAAATCTTTCTAATAAAAAAGATACTTCAACTCTTATGGTCACTAAACACTTCGAATCTACAACCATAAAGATAATGCCTCCAGATTTTCAACACAAATACAACTGCAGCCAATTCTAAATCATGCGTAGGATAATTCTTTTCATGAGTCCTCAATTTCCTCGATGCATAAGCAACCTCCTTAATATTTTGCATGATTACACCACCTATCCCCATCAGACAAGAATCACAATACACAACAAAAGGTTCTCGCACATTAGGCAAAGTCAAAACCGGAGCCGACGTCAACCTATTCTTCAACTCGGTAAAAATTTCTTCACATCGACTATCCCACACAAAGGCTTTACCCTTACAAGTCAACTTGGTAAACGGAAGTGCCAACTTATAAAAACCTTCGATAAACCGTCTATAGTAACCAGCTAATCCCAAGAAGCTTCTAATCTCGGTAACCGACTTTAGAGCTTCCCATTGTAACATATCATCAACTTTAGAAGGATCCACGACAATTCCACTACCAGAAATGACATGACCAAGGAAACTAACCTCATGCAACTAGAATTCGCACTTGGACAACTTCGCATATAACTTCTTCTCTTTCAAAACTTGCAATACAACTCTTAGGCGCTCTTCATGTTCTTCTTACGATTTAGAGTAAATTAGAATGTCATCAATGAATACCACCACAAACCGATCCAAATAACTATGAAAGATACGATTCATGTACTCCATGAATACTCTCGGCGCATTAGTAACACCGAAAGGCATCACTGAATACTCGTAGTGTCCATACTGAGTTTTGAATGCGGTCTTCCGAATATCATCTTCTTTCACTCTAATTTGGTGATATCCTGACCTCAAATCAATCTTAGAAAACACACTTGCACCAACCAATTGATCCATCAAGTCATCAATTCTCGAAAGCGGATACTTGTTCTTAATTGTAACTTTATTCAACTGTCTATAATCGACACAAAGTCTCATAATTCCATATTTCTTCTTTACTAACAACACAGACGCTCCCCATAGCGATACACTTGGTCTTACAAACTTTTTCTCAAGCAAATCTTCTAACTGCTTCTTCAATTCAGACAATTCAGATGCAGACAATTCAGATGCAGACATCCTGTACGGTGCCATAGAAACAGGTCTGGTACGAGGTACAAGATCAATCGCAAACTCAACTTCTCTTTCTGGTGGTACATCAGGAATTTGATCAGGAAACACATCACGAAATTCTTGCACCACCTGCAACTCATCAATCCTAACTTGGTTCTCAATAGATAGCAACTCGATCAACAAGAACATCTACGCTTCATCTTGCATCAATTTTCGCAACTGTTTACTAGTCAACAAACCAACTTCTTCCTCTTAAGGAGTAGAAAACCTTAAAGATTTGTTATAGCAATTGATATGAACATAGTTATACTCTAACCAGTTCATACCCAAGATCACATCCAATCCTCTTAACAACAAACAAATCAAGTCAATAGAAAAGTCTTTGCCGAAGATCGACAAAGGGAAATTCAAACACACACGAGAAGTAGTCACCGATCCCATAGTCGGAATCTCGACGACCATTTCTCCATTCATAGAAGACAACACAAGACCCAATCTTTTAACACAATTATTAGCAATAAAACAATGGGTAGCACCAGTATCAATAATAGTAATTAAAGGCGTACTATTAATGAAACATGTACTTCTGATAAGTCTGTCCTCACTAGCTGTCGGAGTCCCAGCCAAAGCAAACACCCTACCACCAGTTTGTGCCTTCTTTGGTTTCTGACACTGACTACCAATGTGTCCTTCTCAACCAAAATTGAAACAAATCACCTCCTTATGCCCACACTCAGGAGCTGTGTGTCCAATCTTGCCACAACGAAAACACCTCTTCACATCAACAGTAGTGCATACATTACTCTTATGACTAGGTTTCCCACATTTGAAACATACAACCCTAGAAGGAGCATCTCCCCCACTAGTCCCCTGACCATGAGCAACTCTTTGTTTACCCCTACCAGCATCATAAGGTTTTCTATGACTCTGTTGATTCTTGCCTCTCCTATCATTAACAATCTTGTGATGAGCATTGCTATCCTCTTCAAAGATCCTGCAACTATCAACCAAATCAGAAAAGACACAAATCTTATGATATCCAACATCCTTCTTGATTAACAAGCGCAACCCGTTCTCAAACTTGATGCACTTAGAAAATTCAGCACCTTCACCGTCAAAATATGGATAGAACTTAGCTAGCTCAATGAACTTAGCAACATACTCAATGACGAATTTGTCCCCTTGCTTCAACTAAAGGAACTCAATCTCTTTCTTACCCCGAACATCTTCAGGATAATACTTCCTCAGAAACTCCCTACGGAACACAATCCAAGTGATTTCCTCATCTGCAACACCTTACACACATATCTAGCCACCAGTCATCAGCTTCAACTGCAAGCATATGAGTGCCATACAGAACATTATGTGCTGGAGTGTAATCCATCACATAGAAGATCCTCTCAATCTCCTTCAACCAATCTAGTGCTCCATTAGGATCATGCATACCCTTGAACACTGGAGGATTCTCCCTTTTGAAAGTCGTCAAACTACGAGATCTAGCATTCTCGTTAGTATTAGGCTGATTCGGCATAGCCTGAGCCATCGCTTGCAAAGCAATAGCAATCGCAACATCATTCCTTCCAACCATATTATCTTATCACTTCAACACAAACAACGGTTAAGAAAAACTAACAATACTCGATTGGTAAACAACTATGGCTCGATAACTTGGCCGGAGGACCGACTTGCTCTGATACCACTAATGTAACACCCCAATTCTACCCCAAGCAATTATCGGAAAATCAGATTATAAAAATTTCCAATATAATCAGGATGTCACATATTCAATAAAAACACATAAACCTGTCATGCTTTATTTCTCATTACCATGTTTTATGCTTGGTTTGTTGTTTTAGTGCTTTCAGGTGCAGAAGAATAAAACAAGACGAATCGGGGCAAAAAATGCATAAGTCCAAGTTTCAGAAAATTTGCTACAGCAGCTCTGACACGGGTGGTTGTGTCAGGAGAAGAAAGGGGAAGGCGTGGAACATAGAGGCTGACACGGGTGCCCATGTCAGCTGACACGACCCGTGTTAGGAAGCCCAGAGCTTAAAAACCAGTTTGCCACCCTTCACACATGTGCCTTGTTCTTGTTCATTCCTTGTTTCAATTTACCAATTATCCTATCTTAGAATTAACCCAACATAATTCAAATACAACAATTAACAGCACAACTCAAATCAATCGTTAACTTCAATAGCAACACAAACAAATTTTCAGCACAACATAGTAGTGAAACTAATACCCTAAACCCCAATTAAAATTTATCATACTCCCATTTATTTAGAAAGAACCCCACCCTTACCTTAGATTGAGTGCAGCTCTAAGAAACTTCAATGGAATTTCTAGGAATTTGGCACTGTTAGAACAAAGTTTGAATCTACTACCCTATGTTTAAGTTTTGATGATAACAAAGTGAAAAGATATATTATTTATATGATTCATGTATGAACTATTTGCTGCCTAAATTATTACGTTATGATTTGCAGATACTCTGATTGGTATAAGCAAGATCACACCTAATCAGCATCAGAAATTTGGTTCTTGACATCAGCATCAGAAGTTGCCATATCAGAATGTCAGAATCAGAAGATTAACTCGTGTATGCTGAAGTCTGATGAACAGAACTGCGCTCAACACTCTGATAAAGAAACACAACAGTTCATCAGCAGCTAAGCAGAGTCAGAATGAGCCAAGCCAGAACTTGCATTAAGTAAGCAACGATATTGTGCATTGAAAGCAAATTAATACCAACGGCCTCATTCCAGACAAGATCTGCTCGATAAGGAAAGTTTGTTATTAGCTTTGAATCAAGAATATTGCTTCAACGTTCAACATCTCAGTGCTATATAAACAAGACTTTGAAGATTGAATTGGCTAATGCTCTCCAAATCTTTACACGCCTAAAAGCTGATCATAATCTTCCTTCTCTCAGTTTGCTAAACAGTACACATTCTATTATTCAATCATTGTTTAGCAATCTAATTTCTAAGCTTTAAGTTGTGTATACATCACAGTTGTGATACAGTTTTGTAGAAAACATTCACACACTTAGATTTATCTTCTTTGTAAGAAAGTGTTTCCTTGACAAACCGGGTTGTGGTTTGCATCAAGAAGGCTTTAGCAGTTGTTAAAGCAGTCTGTAATATTCAGTTGAATATAGTGGATTAAGACCTTGTTGGAGAGAGGCGAAATCACCTTGACGGGTGGACTGGAGTAGTTTGAGATCAAACGAAGCAGGATAAAAATATCTTGTTCATTGCATTGATTTTCAGTTTTACAATTCAACCCCCCTTCTTGTGTTTTTCACTACTTCAATTGGCATCAGAGCGCCTGGTTCTGAGCTAAAACACTTAACCGTGTCAGTACAAGATCCAGCGTCAGAAAAACACAATGGCAGGAAACCATTCTCACACCAGCAATGACAACAATGAGGACAGAGACAGATTCAGCGGCAAACCTCCAGTCTTTGATGGAGAAAACTTTGATTATTGGAAAGACAGAATTGAAAGCTTCTTTCTGGCACATGATGCTGA
Source organism: Vicia faba (assembly GCA_948472305.1). NCBI lineage: Eukaryota > Viridiplantae > Streptophyta > Magnoliopsida > Fabales > Fabaceae > Vicia > Vicia faba. Next base: position 113,380,058 of record OX451737.1, read on the forward strand.
TCTGTGGGATATGGTGACAGATGGATACACGCACCCTGTGAATGCAAGCGGTCAGAAGATTGATAGAAAAACAATGTCTGACCAACAAAAGTGTGACTTCAAGAATCACCACAAGGCCAGAACCATCCTCCTCAGCGCCATCTCCTATACTTAATATGAAAAGATCTCCAACAGAGACACAGCAAAGAACATTTTTTACTCACTCAGAATGACGCATGAGGGCAACGTTCAGGTCAAAGAAACTAAAGCTCTGGCGCTCATTCAGAAGTATGAGGCGTTCAAAATGGAAGAATCTGAATCCATTGAAACAATGTTCTCAAGATTCCAGATTCTGGTAGCTGGTCTCAAGGTTCTGGACAAAGGATACTCTACTACTGACCATGTCAAGAAAATCATCAGAAGTTTACCCAAGCAGTGGAGACCAATGGTTACAGCTCTGAAGCTAGATAAAGATCTCAACAAAATCACTCTGGAGGAACTTATCAGCTCCCTCAGAAGTCATGAGATAGAGCTAGAAGCTAACGAGCCTCAGAAGAAAGGTAAGCCTTTAGCATTAAAATCTAACAAAAAATCTGAGTCTAAAGTTTTGCAGGCAGTTGAAGAAACATCTGATGGATCCTCATCAGAAGAAGACGAACTCTCCCTCCTCTCCAGAAGAGTAAATCAACTGTGGAAGCAAAGACAAAGGAAGTTCAGGAATCCCAGAAGATCTGATCAGAACGAGTCTTCTTCCAGATACAGAAGGACAGATTCTTCCTCTGGATACAAAAGATCTGAAGGCTCCTCTAGTAGCAAAAAGCCAAACACCAAGGACATCATCTGCTATGAGTGCAATGAGCAAGGACACTATAAGAGTGACTGCCCATAGCTTCAGAGGGAAAAGCCCAAAAAGAAGTTTGGAAGAGAGAAGAAGAAAAGTCTCATGGCTACATGGGATGACTCTGACTCGTCTGAAGCCGACTCAGAATCAGATGATGAGAGGGCAAACATAGCTCTCATGGCTAACATCTCAGAAGATAGTGAAGCTTCTGAATCAGACTCAAAATCAGATACTGAAGAGGTATTTCCTAACTTTTCTGTTAACTTTACCAAGGCTGAACTTGCTGAAAGCCTTAATGAGATTCTGGAACGGTATCAGCAAATTAGAGTTAAATTCAGAGACTTGAAAAGGAATCTTGAATCTGACTCTAATAAGACTGAGAGTCTCAAATTGGAGAATTCTGAGCTGAGAAATAAGATTTCAAAATTAGAAAACACTTTACAAAACTCTCAGAAGGAACCAGTTTCTGAAACTCCCAGCAACGCTGATGAGATCATCAAGGAGTATGATCACAGTTTCCAGAAGTTCCTCGCTAAAAGCATAGATAGAAGCAAAATGGCTTCAATGATCTATGGAGTTAGCAGACACGGCAGGAAAGGAATAGGATACCAAGGTAAGGTTCCTACACCAAAGAATGTCATGGACTTAACCATTAAACACACTCCTCTGAATTCACATTTTGTGTATGGTCACACACATGATATTAAATACATTAGTAGTAAGCACTCTGTGAAACCAAAATTCAACCAGAGTTTTGGTAAAACTAACAAATCAGGACCCAAGAAAATCTGGGTACCTAAGGATAAAATAATACATGTTGCAGATATCTTTAGCAGCAAGTCAGAAACACCAGTCATGGTACCTGGACTCTGGCTGCTTGCGACACATGACGGGAAGAAGGCATATGTTCCAAAGCCTGGAACTTAAGCCTGGAGGCCATGTTGGTTTTGGAGGCAATCAGAGGGGAAAGATAATTGGCTCTGGAACTGTAGGTAATGGAAATATTCCCTCTATTAATAATGTTCTGCTAGTAGATGGATTGATGCATAATCTGTTATCCATAAGTCAATTAAGTGATGACGGTTATGATATAATCTTTAATCAAAAATCATGTAAAGCTGTTAGTCAGAAAGATGGGACTATCCTGTTTAATGGTAAGAGGAAAAACAACATTTACAAAATCAAACTTTCTGAACTAAAGAGTCAGAATGTAAAATGCCTTCTGTCTGTTAACAACGAGCAGTGGATCTGGGACAGAAGATTGGGGCATGTTAGTATGAGAAGAATATCTCAGATTAATAAACTCAATTTGGTCAGAGGACTTCCTAATTTGAAGTTCAATCCAGATGCTCTGTGTGAAGCATGTCAGAAAGGAAAGTTTGCAAAACCTTCTTTTAAATCCAAAAATGTTGTTTCTACCTCTAAGCCATTAGAACTTCTGCACATTGACTTATTTGGACCAGTTAAAACTGCTTCAGTCAGTGGCAAGAAGTATGGGTTAGTAATCGTAGATGACTATAGCAGATGGACATGGGTAAAGTTCTTAAGACACAAGGACGAGTCACACTCTGTGTTTGTTACCTTCTGTAACCAAGTTCAGAATGAAAAGGATCTTAGAATCGTTAAAGTCAGAAGTGATCATGGTGGAGAATTTGAAAACAAAGATTTTGAGTCATTCTTTAATGACAGAGGCATTCTGCATGATTTCTCTTGTCCTAGAACTCCCCAACAAAATGGAGTTGTAGAACGAAAGAACAGAACATTGCAAGAAATGGCCAGAACCATGATCAATGAGACAAACGTTGCTAAGACCTTCTGGGCAGAGGCAATAAACACAGCGTGCTACATTCAGAATAGAATCTCAATAAGACCTATTCTGGAAAAGACTCCATATGAATTGTGGAAGAACAGAAAGCCCAACATTTCATATTTTCATCCATTTGGATGTACTTGCTTTATATTAAATACAAAGAATTATTTGAACAAGTTTGACTCTAAAGCACAGAAGTGTATTATGTTAGGATACTCTGAACGCTCAAGAGGGTACAGAGTATACAATACAGAAACACAGATTGTGGAAGAATCAATCAGTGTTCGTTTTGATGATAAGCTTGACTCTGAAAAGTCAAAGCAGAATGAAGTTTTTGCAGGTATGGAAATTGAATTTACAGGTTTGAAGACAAGTCATCAGAAGCTCTCAACACAGACACTCCTTCAACGTCTGAAAGGAGCACTGCTAGCAATCCTACAACAGCTGCTGATCAACCTCAGAAGAGATTACCCAGAAGCAGCTTGGATCACCCAGAAGAGACTATCTTAGGAAGAAAGGAAGATCCAATCAGAACAAGAGCAAGCTTCAGAAACTCTGAAGAAACTCTGATGGGACTTGTGTCTCTGATTGAACCTTCTTCTATTGATGAAGCACTTCTGGATAATGACTGGATTCTGGCAATGCAAGAAGAGCTGAATCAATTCACCAGAAATGACGTATGGGATCTCGTTCCCAGACCAAAAGGATTCAACGTCATTGGAACAAGACGGGTGTTCAGAAACAAGCTAAATGAACAAGGTGAAGTCATCAGAAACAAGGCACGACTGGTTGCACAAGGTTATAGTCAGCAAGAGGGGATAGACTATACAGAAACCTTTTCTCCAGTCGCCAGGTTAGAATCTATCAGACTTTTAATTTCATTTGCTGTTAATAGAGGCATCACTCTGTATCAGATGGATGTCAAAAGTGCATTCTTAAATGGTTATATAGAAGAAGAAGTTTATGTACACCAACCCCCTGGTTTTGAAAATACAAAACATCCCGAACATGTTTTCAAACTAAAGAAGTCACTATATGGTCTGAAACAAGCTCCCAGAGCTTGGTATGAAAGGCTAAGTAACTTTATATTAGAAAATGAATTCACCAGAGGGAAAGTGGACACTACTCTATTCTGTAAATCAGTTAAGAATGACATCTTAGTCTGTCAAATTTATGTTGATGATATTATTTTTGGTTCTACTAATCCTTCTCTTGGAAGAAAATTTGCTAAGTGTATGCAGGCAGAATTTGAGATGAGCCTCATGGGGGAACTGAAATTCTTTCTAGGAATTCAGGTCAATCAAACTCCAGAGGGAACTTACATTCATCAGAGCAAATACATCAGAGATCTTCTGAAGAAATTTGACCTCTCAGAATGTAAGTTATCAAAGATTCCAATGCATCCCACGTGCATTCTGGAAAGAGAAGAGGTAAGCAAAAATGTAGAACAGAAAGTCTACAGAGGTATGATTGGTTCTCTCCTCTATCTGACTGCTTCAAGACCTGGCATATTATTCAGTGTTTGTATCTGTGCTAGATTCCAATCAGATCCTAGAGAATCTCACTTAACAGCCGTTAAGCGAATTTTCAAGTATCTGAAAGGTACTACTAATCTGGGTTTGTTTTATAGAAAATCTAGTGATTACAGCTTAGTAGGATACTGCGATGCTGATTTTGCTAGAGACAGAGTGGAGCGTAAAAGTACTTCTGGAAGCTGCCAGTTTCTGGGAGAAAATCTGATCTCTTGGTCCAGCAAAAGGCAATCAACAATTGTGCTATCAACAGCAGAAGCTGAGTACATAGCAGCAGCAGGATGTAGCACACAAATGCTCTGGATGAAAAGTCAGCTTGAAGACTTCCAGATTTTTGAGAGTAACATTCCTATACTCTGTGATAATACTTCTGCTATTTTCTTAAGTAAGAATCCCATTTTACATTCTAGAGCTAAGCATATAGAAATAAAACATCACTTCATTAGGGACTATATTCAGAAAGGAATTTTGAACTTAAAATTTATAGATACAGACCATCAATGGGCTGATATCTTTACTAAACCCCTTTCAGAAGATAGGTTTAATTTCATTCTGAAACATCTCAGCATGAAAGTCTGCCCAGAGTGAAAATGTTTTAATTCCATATATTTACTTTCAGAATGTAATTGTTTTACTGTGAACTTCTGATCAATCTTCTTTCAGAAAGATAGAACATGCAGATTGTATCAGATGCAAGTCTAAAGATCTGAGAGTCTAAGCTCAAAGACAGACGTGCTGATCACTACATCAAACAAGTGTCATCCAATCATCAGCAAATCTCTGAAGCAGAACGCGTGCACGCTTCTGAGAAGGCAAAACACTGATTGGGTGCATTGAGACACATGTCTGGTAACCGTTTTTAAGTATCTTTCTAAAATCCCCCAAAATCAGCAAGCATTTAATAAAAGTAATCATGCTTTTAAAACGCAATCATGATTTTTCTCTTTCTTAAAAACGTTTATTTTTTCAAAATATTCTGAACTCTATTTAAACACATTAACCTCTCATTCTAATTCTTTACAGTTTCTCACTAATACTCAAGCATTCTCTGCATTTTTCTGTGTTCATCTCTTGCAAAACCCCTTTTCTGAGTTTCTTCTCAAAATCTTTTAGTGTGAACATGGCAACCTCCAGCAGTGCTTCTGCAGGTCTTCAGAAGAAAGCATCATCTGAACAGTATCAAGTGCCATTCAGAACACTCCTCACTCCTGTGAAGAATCTTGAAGTGTTATCTGAATTGATCATTGATTTTGGAAGCTTGAAGGAGAACGGTTTTGACCTAACAGAAGAGGTTAGGGCACAGAAATGGGAAAGGTATTTTGACAGGTTGGTTGGACCAACATTCCCTATGTTAGTCAAGGAGTTCTGGATTCATGCGAAGGCTTCAACGCATCTAGTCACCTCCTTCGTTATGGGGAAGAAGATTGTGATCACTGAGGATCACATAGCAAGGTTAATCGGTTACAGTGGCGGTGGCGTCTGCTGTATTGATATGGCTGAGAGATGTGCTGACGTGGGCGTGATAGATGAAAGGATTTTCACCCATGGGGTGCCCAGCAGCAAGATCAAAGATCTGAAGGATCGTCACAGAGTTTGGGCAAAGATAATTCTGGGGTGCTTCAACCATAGGAAGCCAACTAGTTCACCTGATTACATAAATGTGGATCAGCAGTTTCTGATCTACTTTATAGATCAGAAGGTAAAAATCAACTTGGCTCATCTTCTGTTCAACCACCTCAGAACAAGTGTGAAGGAAACCAGGGAAGAAGAAAGAACAAAGAGGGATTGGATACCCTTTGGAAGGTTGATATCAGATATTCTGACAGAGAATAGGCTGATAGAGCATCTGATAGAAGCTCAAGAATTAAGCACCATTGAACCAACAATTGGGAAGCCTCTGAACGCGAAGAACTTGAAGAAAATGAAGTTGATAGAGAATATCAAAAAGGAACCCAGAGCTACTCCTATTGCTGATATCACCAGCAGAAGAGTTCCACTGAGTGACTTTCCTTTATTTTCTGAGATAGAATCTAAACCAGAGGTGGTTCTCAAATACTTAGACGCGTGCAAGGCAGATGGTTCAGATCCAAATCTGATTATCAAAGATTTGCACCAACCTCAACCAGAAGTGACTCTGAAGAAGACGAAGAAGAGGAAGGCACCTTCAGAAGGATCATCCCAACAGATACCCAAGAAAAGAGGTAATTTATCTGCTGCTTCTGTTTTAAATTCTTCTACTATTCTAGCATCTATTCCACCTCCAACCTCTCATAGAATCTCAATCCCCATCCCAACAATAGATGAAACTGAACCAGAAGATGACCCTTCTGAGGCATTAAAACTCAGAAGACCCAGAATCAAACAACCAGAAATTCCAACAACTTCTCCTCAACCAGCAATTCCGTCTCCCTCTCCTCAACCAGAAATTCATCCACCATCACCTCAACCTGAGTTTCATCACTCTGAAACTCAAACTCCTCCACCTTCTGAACCTCATTCACCTCAATCATCTGAACCACAACCTTTGGCAATCCAGCTGCCATGTGGAACAACAGTCACCATGGCCCAGTTGCCATCCTCACCAGAATCTACACCACCAAATACTCCCAAAACACCAAACAGTCCAATCATAATTTCTGATTCTCCCACTCCATCTCCAAAACAAACAGCTGCCAAGCAAACCACCGAAAACCCCAGTAGAACCTTCATAGACTTAACCAGCCTTGACCGTCTTGCTGATCTGAAACACAAAATAGCCATCCCAAAACTAAAACAACCAGATGTTGGCTCTGGTATTATGAATTTTGAAACAGGTTTGCAGCAATGGATTGCTTCTTTGAAGCAAGTCTGTCCTAGAATGTTTGACCCAGCTGCCTCTGACCAGCTCTGGTCACAATTCAGACTTTGGGTACGTGCTGAAGCCATCAAGTTGCAGGATATCAACTATGAGCAGGCACAACAGAACTTTAGCAAGCTGCTGAAGGAAGTTGAAAGTCAGCTGCCTCAGGAAGCTGTGCTCCCTCTGGATAGTGAACCTTGGTCTGAGAAACAGCTAGCTTCAAAGGTGCAACCAGAAGAAGACAAGACCATTCAAGCTGAAGCAAGTCAAGCAGAAGATGTTGCAGAAAGCTCTCAGAAGCTTCCTGCTTCTGATGTTTCTCAAGCAGCCTTGGACAGGCAGACTCTGGAAGAGCTGAAGCTGAATGACATGCGTCTGCAGCAGAGGATGGATGAAAATGACCAGAAGATGAAAGAAAGAATGGATGTGCAGGATAGCAAGATTGACACTGTTGTCAGCATGGTGCACAAGCAGAATGAGACTGCTGATCAGATCAAAGCCATGCTGGAGAACCTGTTCACACGCTTTCCTCCCCAACCTTAGTTTTTTCATTCATGTCTTTTTCATGTTTTCTTTGATTATCTGATGTACTGTTTGAATATGTTTTGTTTGATTCTGAACCTTTTTAATATGACAAGTTTTTCTGATCTTAATTGTTTTAGCACATCACCTACACTTTTTGATTGCTGACAAAAAGGGGGAGAACAAGAATGATATTTTAAACAATAACGGTTAACTAAGACAGAAATTCTCGAACATTCTAACTCTATTATACTTGAAAATGTTTTTTTTCTGTTTTGCTTAAAGTCTACAGGTACAAGGAAGCTTCTGGACACTCTGAAGACTAAAAGCTCTGAAGCTCTGATCCGCTCTGATACTCTGATCCAAAGCAAAGCTCTGACAAGAAAAGCTCTGATATGCTGATCTAAAGCTTCCGATAGTCAAAGACTCTGATACTCTGATGTTCAAAGAAAGGCAAAAAGATCTGATCCTGAAGAACACTTGTAATCAAACAGGGAAGTAATAAACTCAGGGGGAGTATCTCTCAACTCTGATATCTCTTTATCCCTTATCTCTGATAACCTCTTACTCTGATGCATCTCTCTGATACCTTTTCACGTTATTTTCATTTAAAAAATATCTAGTTTTTGTCATCATCAAAAAGGGGGAGATTGTTAGAACAAAGTTTGAATCTACTACCCTATGTTTAAGTTTTGATGATAACAAAGTGAAAAGATATATTATTTATATGATTCATGTATGAACTATTTGCTGCCTAAATTATTACGTTCTGATTTGCAGATACTCTGATTGTTATAAGCAAGATCACACCTAATCAGCATCAGAAATTTGGTTCTTGACATCAGCATCAGAAGTTGCCATATCAGAATGTCAGAATCAGAAGATTAACTCGTGTATGCTGAAGTCTGATGAACAGAACTGCGCTCAACACTCTGATAAAGAAACACAACAGTTCATCAGCAGCTAAGCAGAGTCAGAATGAGCCAAGCTAGAACTTGCATTAAGTAAGCAACGGTACTGTGCATTGAAAGAAAATTAATACCAACGGCCTCATTCCAGACAAGATCTGCTCGATAAGGAAAGTTTTTTATTAGCATTGAATCAAGAATATTGCTTCAACGTTCAACATCTCAGTGCTATATAAACAAGACTTTGAAGATTGAATTGGATAATGCTCTCCAAATCTTTACACGCCTAAAAGCTGATCATAATCTTCCTTCTCTCAGTTTGCTAAACACTACACATTCTATTATTCAATCATTGTTTAGCAATCTAGTTTCTAAGCTTTAAGTTGTGTATACATCACAGTTGTGATACAGTTTTGTATAAAACATTCACACACTTAGATTTATCTTCTTTGTAAGAAAGTGTTTCCTTGACAAACCGGGTTGTGGTTTGCATCAAGAAGGCTTTAGCAGTTGTTAAAGCAGTCTGTAATATTCAGTTGAATATAGTGGATTAAGACCTCGTTGGAGAGAGGCGAAATCACCTTGACGGGTGGACTGGAGTAGTTTGAGATCAAACGAACCAGGATAAAAATATCTTGTTCATTGCATTGATTTTCAGTTTTACAATTCAACCCCCCCTTCTTGTGTTTTTCACTACTTCAGGCACTAGTAGCAACTTCCTCTTGTTCTTCTTCTCCTCTCAAAACCCTATTCCTCTTTCTCTTCTTTTTCTTTTCCTGATAACATTATACTCTCCTTCTCCTCTAATTCTATTTCTAATATAATAGTATTATTTTACTTAATCTCATAATAAATCTAAATGGGCCTAAGTGACATACCCCCTTATTACTTCACAACACCACAAATTAAGCCCAATATCATATTTAAGCTTAATAATAAAATTATACTTCAACTAAATTCCACCAAATTAGATCCGATTATTTATCATGCCACTAAATAAAATAATTCCGACTTCGACGATAAACATTTGAATTAATATAAAATATTCAAAAATATTTAATTAAATAAATAATTAAATATCGAGGCGTTATATACAAGCCTATAGGCCTGTATGGGATCCGGTGTCACTCTCTAATGAGAGTCCAACATGGACGTGGAGATCTAGAACACTGGATCTAGTCCTATGAACATCTGAGGGTGATGACATGAGGCGTATGATGAGCATGTTAGGCTGGCTTGTACTGGATCTGCAAAAATCATAAAATATAAATTTTTTGTCTCGCTCCAGGATTGAACTCAGTTCAGGCATAACAAGGTCTTAAGGGCAAGTGCGCTACCACTGAGGTGGCTATACATTCATTCATAAAATTGGAACGATTAATTTATAATACAAAACAAATCTCAAAAGTCAAACAACTCAAAGCGTGCGCCTGAGTGGGGACCCCTGTATTTGGATGGACCAATCAAAATGTCTTATCCTGCCACACATGGTCATTCACCGGTCAAACCACCCTGGACGGTGGTTCCGGTTGCATAAAAACCTAAAACCTGTGAAATTAGAGGAAAACAAAAAGGAAAAACACCCTAATGGACTAATTAAGGTCCTGTGATTTCAATGGACATATTAGTTTGGACTAAAAATGAACGTAGTTGAGGTATCGAAGGAAATCGATCTCGATGCCCTAGCCATGGTGAATTCTTATTCCTGCACTATGCCTTACAAGTAACACATCAAAACACTTCTAAACATCAAGATGAGCATGAATATATGCAGAAAATTCATTTAAATCACATAGTTTAAAAGTTTGAATTCACAAAGTTTTACCCAACTGGTGTGCTTGAGAGAGGGCGTTCTGGCGTGTTTCAGGCTCGAGCAAGGGTATGGATGGCCTTCTAGAAGCGCCAGAAACGTGTTTGGATGCTCGGAATTGATTGATGGGGGCTGGAGATGTCAGTTTTTCTTTACCCTAGTTCTTTGAAAATTTGAGAATTTTAGGAGTGTCTTTTAATGTAGTGTTTTCGTGTCCTTGCCATTGGTGTTTGTTGTGCTTATATAGAGGAGGGAAAAGATCAACAAATATGGAATAAAATCATGCAATCATGGCCAAGATTAGAAAAAAAACAAACATGTTTTCAAGCTTCTAATTTTAAATATTTTTGCCATATATGTGCTCATACGGTTTAGGCATGTTTATCATTTGTTCTTGGGCCTCCATGTGACTGAAATCAAAAGCCCATGCGCCTTGTATAATTGCTTCATATTTTATTTGATTTAATATAAGTTTAAATGAATAAAAATTCAAATAAAAGAAATAAAAATCATAAAAATTATATGAATGGATTAAGGGGTCCTTTAACACATTATGAATATGTCTAAACATCAAAAGTTAGGCCCACTAGTTCAAAACTTCAAGTTTGCTCACTTTGCACTTCATGTATTTTCTCAAAATTTCCCAACTTGAATTGGTCATAACTCTCTCAATTTTCATCTTTTGAAGGTGATCTTTGACTTTGTGGAAAGCTCAAGATGCCTTTTTCAATTTCTCATTTGATTATTTTTGCATTTGGAGACTTTATCTTGATGTAAGTTGCCTTGACAAAAAGTGTCTTTTTGTTGACTTTTGAAATTACCTGTAATGTATTGGCTCATATCTCTCAAATGATGTACTTTTGGATTGAGATTAGAGAGACAAGCTGATGAAGCTTGTGAAAGTTATGCTTGGTCAAAGTTCAGTTGACTTCTCCTAAAGAAACCCTAATTTAGAAACTTTTGAATTTTGATGATTTGAGAGATTTTCTTGAGGAATCATGATCGACCCTTGATAAAGTGATGGACATCACTTAAAAATGTTGATGTTGACAAAAAATCTTGAAGTTTGACTGCATGTTGACCATAATTGACTTTTTACCCTATACAGTTGATTTTCCATCATCTGAGCAATTGACTGAGCAAACTTGTGGTGCAAGGTTTGAAATTTGACATGAGAATTATTAGGGACATATGAAGAGTCATGAAAACTATTTGAGGCATTATAAGTCCAATTTCCTTTGAGAAAAGCAAAACCCTTGTTCTAGGCTAATTGCTTAGGAGAAGTCTTGTCTGATCAATTCCTTGAGTAATCTTGAGGAATTGAGAAACCCTAGGAAGATGAGGAGACCTCTTGAAATAATTTGATTTGAAAATGAGATGGAAAATTTTGGGGTACAACAGAATGCAATGCAAAAATAAAGGAAAGTCTAAAGGTAAACTTGAGATCTTAATGTTGTCATGCAAAGTGGACCTAAGGCTGAGATTGAAGGGAATCTAACCTAATATTGTCCTGCCATGATGGACTTAGAGTTTGGATTGAAATGGGGAACTTAAATCCTAATGTTGTCATGTTTGAATTAAAGTCCTAATGTCTATATTGATACAAATCTTAATCAAGGATCAAGAAGAACCCCATGCGCTTAAGGGAACATACAAATCACACAAGTAAAGAAAATCCAAGTGAATATGCAAGAATCAAGAGAAAGGAGTTCACTAAGTCAAGCTCAAAGAAAAGAAATGATAAAGTGATAATCACAAAAGCAAAAAGTGCTCATAACCAAACAAGACACGAGAGCATGTCACAAAAATCCAAGATCAAATATAAATAAACAAGAAAAAAACATGTATTAAATATTATGGTAAGGTCAAGTGGAAAACCTTAAGGTGGCTATTATTTATACAAGTCAAGAATGAACAAAGAATACATGTACAATTTTATAAAGTAAAATTTGTGACAAAATAAAGAAAATGAGAACATGCTTTGATGAAAATAACTAAAATATCAATCATACAAGCAACATGTTATGGTTTGTGATCAAAAGGAGTTTATGAAGGAAATACATCCAAGAGGAAAATATACTTAGAATACATGGATAATTTCAAATACAAAAAAGAGCTCAAGTATGATAAGCATGAAGATTAACCTCAAAAGGGGGATCATGGAATCAAAAGTTAGAAGCATATGAACACGTGATCAAAAGTTATGATCATTCAATGTGCATTTGGTCAAGAACTCACAAAGAAATCAATAAAAAAGAGTCTTAAAAGAACACTAAAAGACATGGTTTTCAAGTATACAAAAATAGTCAAAATAAATATTATATTTGTATTTTTTTCATGGATTGACAAAATATATATACAAATAAAGAAGCATGCAAAAAGTCAAGCCAAATGAGTTAATTTTCTCATAGAAAATTAATTGGAAAGTTGGAGAAAATAGAACAAAGACAAGTATTAAAAATAAAGGGTTTGTGGTTGCCAAGGCTTGAACTCACACCCTCAGGATTGTAGGTTAAAATACATATCAGCTATACCAATGCTTGTATCATGTCTATACTACGCGCGCATTGGATATTATATGAAACAAGTCACTGAATACATAATAAAACAAAAAAAGGAAAAAAATGCAAAAGGGGGGTTCACTAAGGATCGAACTCGCGCCCTTGTGTATGCAGAGTGTCTTAAACCAGCGCTCTCTCTTCTGGGGCGCGATGTCATTCATTTATTAAAATGCAAACAAATCAAAATAAAATAAATCAATTTCTAAAATTCAAAATATGGCGCCACCACCATCTTCTTCAACCTCACGAACAAACTCCATGGATGAAATTCAATCTCTCTCATTTCTCAACCAAAATCAAAAGTATAAACATGAAACTTGCTTGAAATTAAACAATGAATTCAAAAATGTAATCAACATAACTTTATATTAACCATAACTCAACAATTTCATCCAAACAGAAAACCCTAGAATTATTTAAAACAAACCAAAATCCACACATAAGCATGATAGACTCCAATTAGCATAGGGTTTAGCTTTATCACAATAAGAACTACATTTTATCTTTAGAAAGCAAACACTACTGATGCATGAATAAGAAGTTTCGAGTTTGGAAAAACTTACCTATTGGAGCAGGTCCAATACCTCTTCACAGTGCTTACACAAATGATATAATAATCCTATAAGCTTTCCTGAAGCTCCTTGAACATGTTACAATTGATGGAATATCTTGTAGCCTCCTCAAACTTTCGAATCAAGTCTAAGTGCAAAAGTGTATAGCCATAAGTTGGATGGAGTGATGAGGGGTGTTACAACTATGAAACAATGTGTTGTACCCCAAAATTTTCCCTCCCATTTTCACTCAACATATGTTCATTGGAATCCTCAACTTGCCCAAGGATGCCCAAGGATTGACCAGACAAACTTTCTCCTAAAGCAATGAACCTCCAACTAGGGTTTCCATTTTCATCAAAATAGGTGAGCTCTAAAGGCCTAATATTCTCTCCATAGTCCTAATTTGTTCTCAAGATAATCCATGCCAAGTTTCATGCCTTCCACAAGAAGTTTGCTCAGTCAACTGCTCAGATGCTTGAAAATTAGTTGTATTAGGTCAAAAGTCAACTGTGGCCCACATATAGTCAAACTTCAAGATTTTTGGTCAAAATCAACATTTTAAAGTGATATCCGTCATTTGATCAAGGTTTGACCATGATTCCCCAAGTAATGCTCCTAATTCATCAAAACTAAAAAATTGCTAAATTAGGGTTTCTTAGGAAAAGTCAACCAAACTTTGACCAAGCATAACTTTCTCATAATTTATAATAAATTTCTCATCCAAGGCTAATTTTGAAGAGAATCCAATTCCCTACAACTCATCATCATCCCTTAAGTTCAAGAAATGCACTCATGAAAAGATATGAATTCAGACACTATAGGTCATTTCAAAAGGTCAACAAAAACACCTTTTGGGTCAAAGCTTCTTACATGAACATGGAAGATTAAATTGAGATTAAACAAAATAGGTTTCTTAGGGGACATCCTAAGATTTCTAAAAAGTCCTAGATCATCACCAGGAGATAAAAATTGAGCAAGTTATGACTTGCCCAAATTGGGAGAATTTTGGAAATTTCAAGAATGGTGTATTGAGCAAATTTAAATTTTTGGGTCAATGGCCTAACTTTTTAAAGTTCAAACATCTTCTCAAGCTTATGGATAACCCCTAATTTCATTCCCACCTTGCTTTTTTTTAAAACTATTTTATTCATATTTATTTTTATTTTATTCCCAAAAATACAAAATAAATTTTATAAAATAATAAATGGTGGATCATGACCATTGGGCTTGTGTTTTGGCTCAGCTTCAGGCCCATAATTTCGTGATACAATGACAAGGTACATTCAATCAAGATAAGGCATGTTTTGATAAAATTGGAAGGCTTTGAATATGTTTGATTTTTCTTTGGAAATATTGAGTTATGACCATGATTTTATCCCTTTAATGGTGTCTGCTCACTCCACACTATATATACAGCATGCTAGCAAGCCTATCTCACGCCCATACAACCTAAAGAACCTCTGTCACTTTCCAAAAAAATCATACAAATTGTCAAATTCAAATTCCCAGTTCCAGCTAGTTTCAGCCCCAAACAAAGCTTCAAACGCATTCCTGCAAGTCTCCTGGATAATTCCCAATCATTACCAGGTCCTAAGGTAGGAAGAAACGTACTCCAACCATATCACGGTTTGCACATTTTCTTTGATTCTGATTGCTCCGATTCTTATGATATAAATGCATTTTCATCATGTATCTTTAATCTCTCTTATGTTTGCAAACTTTTGGGATGCTTGAATTGAAGTTTGGGTGCAGGTATAATGATTTGCCATGGCTAGGGTTTGAACCTCCAATTTGGGGTTTTCCGTATAAGACAATATTAGTCCAAATAAGGGGTCCTGTCCTTTTCAGGGGGATGAGAACAATTCATCCATGGCCTTAAAGTGAATTTATTATACGTTTTGTTGTTCTTTTGAATGCAGGTTTTTTAGTGACAGATGAAAAACTGTCGCTATAGATACAGTGATCTAAAACGACGGGCAAAGGTGGAAGACAATTGTGTGGCATCCTCCCAATGGCTCGTTTGAATCAGTGTACCATTTTTTGTTTCTATAATATTGACCTTTTTTAAAAAATATATTATATTTGTTTGATTTGATATACCAAAAAACCATCCAGCTCAGTTGGTAGAGAAGCGATTTATGAAGGGAAGGGACCTGGGTTTGAGTCCCAGGTCCATCATTTTATTTTTCTAACAATTGTGGATTGCAGATCCAGTGTATGCTAGTTACGTTAGCCTAGTGTGTGCTCTCCAGATCATAGCCATCAGATCTTGATCAATCTAGATCAAGAGGCTTCAAACGTGCAAGCACACCATATGCTCTTGAGGTTGATCCTCACTGAATCAAGCCAGCTGATGGGCTTCTCCTAAATGGGCCAAACGTTTTCAGTAAATACCCCCCCATTTGCTCTTGACAGCCAAGCCCATTTTCTATATTTTTGTTTTTTCTTTTCTTATTTTTTTCTTTAGTTATTATTTTGTAGTTTTCAAAAATCTTTTTTTTATAATGATAAAAAATCAAAAAATAAATAAATAGGTTTAGGTTTTTATAAAATTAATTCAATTAATTAATTATTTTTAATTTCAGTTTATTAATTTTAAAACCAATTAGATTTAGATCCACTTTAATTTGAATTGTTTTCTTAATAAAAATATAAAAATAATTTAGAATTAGGTTAACTTTACTTCAAATTTATTTTCTTAAATTAAATTTAGATTTTAGATTATTTCTTATTTTTTCTAATAAATTAATAAACAACCAAAAAGATTTTATTGTTTACTTAGAATACCTTTTTTAGGTTTTTCTTCTTAGACGTATGATCTCGTCTCGCGCGCGTTATTTCTATTTCTCGCGTTTTTATACATATAATGTAATTGATTATGGGATATAATAGGCTAGGTTTAAAATTCCGCTTTTTATTTCTTGCACCTTTTATGTAAATGCCCCAAAGCCATGTAATAGTGTAGATTTTCAATTCTCGCACTTTATATTCTTGTATATATTAACTGTTAGTAATTACGCATGTATGAGAAGAATGGAAAATAAAACGTTAGCTCGCCTAATAAAAAAGACAAAAATAACTGAATCAAGCACACTTTCATATGTTCACTCCTAGGGTTTACCCTGCTCGGTTGCCTCAGAAATAATGGTCGTGTCCCTCGAACATAGGGATACCTTAACAATGATCCACGATTCAAAGTCGTCATAAAGATCATAGTCCCTACTTGTCCGTCGAGTTGCCTACAAATTGATCTTATGACGATAGTCCCTTCGAATTGCTAAGGTATCCTTATTTGTTGCCTTCAGAGCCCATTTCGTCCCTTCGAACGTTCCTTTAACATTCCAACAACGGAGCTACCTACTCCTTAATAGTAGGATAGCGCTGTCTAAAGGAAACGAAGATGACCAAACTTTTTCGAGTAGGTAGAAAAACTCTTAAGTACTTGCTCAAAACAAAAACTTTTCACACAAACACTTTTCAAAAACAGTTTTAAAAACAACTTCGTCACACTCTTGAGGACCGATACAAGGGTTATCACGAAGTAAACAAAACTTTTCAAAACAAGCACACACAAGAAATTTAAAAAATGAGCAAGTACCTAAGAGCCCGTGGAAAACCACGGATAGAAAGGGTGCTAACACCTTCCCTTTCTATAATCTACCCCGTACTCAGAAATATCTCAAAAAAAGGTTTTTTCTATTCTTTTTCCTTTTCCTTTGTTGGATGAAATAAAAGTCGGTGGAGACTCTTGCTTACCGCGACATTTGCGAAATAAAAAACACAAACCAGTATTAAACTGTCGGTTCTGCCACCGTATCACATAACTGGCGTCTCTGCTGGGGACTTATAAAAGTGGGGTTTACCTTAGGATCTAGGTCATTTTAATTGCTTTCTTGTTTGCTTTGCCTGCTTTATCTTTAAGGGTTTTTCTTGGGTATTATTGAAGATTCTACACCCGGATCGGGGGACACTCTTTAGGTAAACTGCAATAGATCATGGAGACTGTACGGCATAGACCGATATGGTTTAAGCGATGTCTGTGTTGGTGTGACACTTTGGTTGGTATCGGTATCCTTCGTATGGAAACAAGGAGAATACGGGGCCGCCGCATGGTGTCGTGAAGCACTAACGAACCTTAGAACCATAGTCAAACAAACTTAGCCATTAGAAAGTAGTGAGATAGCCGGCCTCGGTATAAAGCTAAGGATTGGTTGATACTCGATGCTAACCTCATTGAGGTCAGACTTTCGGGATATTTAGGCTGCAAGAAAAGATTGCCTGAGCTGAAACAACGCCCGATAAAGGATGATCAATGATATTGAGAATCTTTAAAACCCGGTTACTTTTCTAAGACAGGTTTCAAAACAACTAAACTTCGAGAGGGTACCTACCTTTAACCTCATGCAAGCCTTTGAACCTAAGGTCTATTGTGTGCTTTGCTTGTGTGTGATTTATTCTGTTTGAACATAACATCACGCATCATAATATAGCATCCATTCTTATTACACTAACCATTTCAAGGAACGAGGGAATTTATCTTGGTTCAGTTTTGCAGATTATGGCTTCCGCTCGTAGAAACACTATCTGAATCAACTTTGTGAGAATACCTCCCTAACTCAAGGAACTAGTATCAAGGGTTCCTGAAGCTTCTTTGTTCACTAAGAGACATGGTCGACTTCTCAACCTGGTTACTTCGAGCTTTAATGAAAAGATTATGGGTGTACTCTTTCAGTTCTTTGATCCCAAACACCACTGCTTCACCTTTCCAAACTATCAGCTGGTGCCTACCATGGAAGAGTTCTCTCAATTATTGAATCTACCTATTCTGGACTAGGTACCTTTCATAGGTTTAGAAGAGGTTCCTAAACCAGAAGTCATTGCCTCAGATTTGCATTTAAATGGGTCGACGTGGTATCTAATTGGGAAACAAGAAGCGGAGTCAAGGGTTTCCTAGCCAAGTTCCTAATAGACAAGGCTCAGCTGTTTTGGGATGATTTGGACTTTCAGGCTTTTGAGGAGGTCTTAGCCTTTCTAATCTATGGGTTAGTACTATTCCCTAATCCAAACTTACTTGTAGATGTGAATGCTATCAATATCTTCCTCTCTCGTAACCCTTTGCCTACTTTGCTCGGAGATATCTTGCACGCTCTCCATACTCGTACCATGAAGAGAAGAGGGGTTCTTATGTGCTGCATGCCATTGTGGTCGAGGTGGTTTATTTATCACCTCCCTAAGCCAGTATTGAAGAATGAAGAAGGTTTGGGTTGGTCGCAAAGAATAATGTCACTTTCTCACGCGGATATTCTCCAGTATTCCCGATTTATGGGAGATATTGCTATTATTGACCGCTGTGGGGAGTTCCATAATTCCCCACTACTCGGAATTAGGGGAGGCATAACTTACAATCCTTGTTTAGCTCTGCGAAAATTTGGTTACGCTCGAAGGGATGGTCCTCATGAGATACTTATCTAGGGCATTGTGTTTACCTATGAGGATGATGTTCAAGGGTATCACCAAAGGTTCATACGAGCATGGGGCATGGTAAACAGATCTGACGCCAAGACTTTAGGGCCGAATAATTCTATTCCTATGGAACCTTATCTCCAATGGGTGCGAGCTCGTGCTCAGAAACTTATGATGCCTTACATAGCCGTCTTACCAGTGATTGTGGAGCCCATTACTGAAGGGGATATCCCCTACACAGTTCTTCATCCTGATATGCCCACTGATCTTGAAGAACTACAGAGGTCTTGGATCCAGTTGAAAAAGGAGTGTGATACTTATAGGGACCAGTTCTATGCCCAAGAGAAGAAAGTTTTAGAACTCACAAAGCAGCTTCATGAAGAAAGAAGCTTTAATGTTTATCTCGGCACAAAGAGGAAGCATCCATGGGAAACTTGATTTCTTTTAGTTTTTAGAATTTCCAATTGTAACGCCTAAAAGGCAATTATATTTTGAATTCTACTAATAAAATCTTTGTTTCTTCTTGGTTCGCAAATTTAAATTTCCCAAAGTCCTTGAAATCATTGCATACGCATCCCATCCATAACATTTCATAAACAGGTATCATTACAGGTTTCTCATCTTCTTCGCTGTTTATTTCAGCAAAAATGTCTTCTGAACAAAGCATCAAAGATCTTCAGGCACAAAATGCCCAATTTCTATAAATGTTCATAACTCTGGCTAAAGGGCAGGAGGATCTGAAGGCCCTCATCCTGGAGGAGAAGAAGAAAAAGAATAAGGTCTCTGGTATTCTGAATATGGGAAGAAGGTTCAGGGGGGCGTTAAAGCAATCAGCCGATCCGACCTCCTCATCCAAGGAAGGGAAGAATCAAGAGAGGGAGACAAGGGAGACGAACCCCAATTCTGAAGTTTCTGATAATGATACAAACTACAATGATGAGCAATATCCTCCCACTGAGGATAAATACAAGCAGTTGGAAGATTGTTTGAGTGTTGTGGAAGTCCAGAGAATACATGGGTTAGATTTCGAAGAACTGGGATATGTGTCAGGAGTGGTCATCCTGCAGAAATTTAAGGCTCTAGTTTTTGCAAAGTATGATGGGGTGTCTTTCCCAAATCTCCATCTCCGTTCCTATTTAAGGAAGATCCATCCCCACACCGCTGATAGAAATTTATGGGTTCACTTCTTTCAAGACAGTCTGTCAGGGACTCAACTTGAATGGTTCTACCAACTGGAGGGAACCAATGTCCGAAACTGGGAGGATTGGCTACTGCTTTTTATAAGCAGTATCAATACAACACCGACCTTACCCCCACTCGTACTCAACTCCAGAGTATGTCCATGGGTGCAGGTGAAGGCTTTAAGGACTATACACAGAAGTGAAGAGATTTGGCTGGTAGAGTCCAACCCCCTTTATCTGATAGGGAGTTTGTTGACATGTTTCTTGGAACGTTGTCTGGTACATTCTTTAATCATTTGATTGGTAGCTCGTCAGCTGGCTTCACTGAGCGTATATCAACTGGAAAGAGGGTAGAAGTTGGGATTCGGAGCGGTAAAATACAGAAAGACACCTCTTCGAGTTCAGTAAAGAAACCCTTCACTGGTAAGAAGGAGGCCAGTGCCATCTATAACCCAAGAAGTCATAACAGAGCTGAATACCGTCCAACGGTAAGTGCTGTAATGATACCTAGGCATGCGGCTGCCCCACAATGCAACAATCAGCAAATGGTAGAAAGACCACAAAGGCAGTTTACCCGGATTAACATGACATTGACATAGGTTCTACCCCATCTGCTGAGATCCAACTTGGCAACCTTGAAAGAGGCTCCCAAGAATCCTAATACCACATCTCCTCGGTACAATCCAAACGCTCAGTGTGCCTACCATTCTGAGTGTCCTGGTCACGATACAAATGACTGCTGGGCTCTAAGAAATAAAATATAGGATCTGATTAAAGCCAAGGAGATCGAGTTCGATACACCGGAGAAGCCCAATGTCATAACCTCTCCCATGCCTAAGCACAACCGTGGAGTTAATGTTGTTAATACCGATCTGTTTGTGACCTCAGTTGATGAAGTTTCTACTCCTCTTATGACTATTAAGAAGAATTTTTTATTGGCCGGTTTATTTCCGGATTATGGTGAAGGTTGCCACGTGTGTTCATCTCTGCCTTCTGGTTGCCATTTGCTGAAAACAAGTGTCCAGCGCCTGATGGACAGTAGAGTGTTCGAGAAAACTTTGATTCCAACTATTCCATGTGAAGATATTGCCATTATAACCATTTTCTCCAATCCTTCCAAGGTCTCCTCGAGAAGACCTGTTAGGATTACATCTGCTCTAAGAGTTGCTTCGTTAATAATCACCCTTCCTGGTCCTGTCTCGTACGCCTCTGACAAAGCTATCCCTTGGCATTATGGCGCCGATGTCTACTATCATTGCTTTAAACAAGACCTGCAGAATGAAGAGGCTGATCCCAATGTCAGTAACATTGTCGGGACCAGTAAGATTACCAGAAGTGAAAGGGTTTTCTGTCCCAAGATTTCCCCAAGGACTGTTGTTGTACCCCAAAATTCGCCATCTCACTTATCAAGAATCTTCTCACAAGATCTCCTTTGGATCAAGACTGCATTAGGTTTGATCAACTCAAGACACCTCCTTATGCACTGATGACCAAAATTAGGGTTTGAGATTGCACAAGGATTTTTGAACTTTCAATGCTTCATATGCCTTTCATGGATCATTTTGGACCCTCAAGATTTCTCATGTCAAGTTTCAAGTCTTGAATCACATTTTTGCCCAGTCAATTGATCAGTTGACCTAAAAATCAATTGTATTGGGAAAAGTCAACTATGACTAATTTACAGTAAAACTTCATAATTTTTTGATCCCCATCAACATAATGAACCCATATATGTCATTTGATCAAGTTTGGATCACAATTCCTCAATAAATTTAATCAAATCTTCAAAAGGGCAAAATGGTCAAAATTAGGGTTTTGACTGGGAAAGGGCAATTTTTGATTTTTGACATAGAAAATGGTCAATTGGTTTAAGGCATGATCTCAATAGTCCTATAGAATCATTTTAACCTAATGACATGATTCAAAACATTGCAAATCCATTAGATTGATAGATGAATTTTGCAGTCAACTGTATACTGAAAAGTCAAACTTTAACTTTTTGGTCAAATTTAAGCACCAAAGATCACAATTCATCAAAACATGTCAAAATAGGAAACTTATTCATCAATAAATCAAGAAATCAAGATTTCATTTTGAAAATTCAAAATTTCTAAACTTAGAAATTTTTCTAATTGTCAAAAATTTCTTATTTTTTCATAACTTTGAGCTATTTTTTCATTATGATGCAAGATGATTAAAAGGAAACTTCCAACATGAAAGTTGTATATCTCCATGAAATCTACAACTTTGCTTCACACAACTTCTTTCAAAAGTGCTTGGATCTCATGTTATAATTTTATGAATACATGCTCATGAACTAAAAAAGACTTAGTGAAATTTTGCCCTAGTTAGGCAGATTTTTTGACCTAACTTCATGGTAATTTTTCACATAGTTCCAAGGGGAATATTCAAAATAAATTCAAAGATGGGTTGTAGAGAACATTTAAAGCTTTTCAAAATGTCCAATAACTCCTTGAGATCATTCTTTAGTAGGGAGAATCAAAGAGATGAAGTTGGTGTTTTGTCACTTGAATTACAAGGCATTTTGTGATGAACAAAAATCCAATTTCAAACCTATGCTGCACAATCTTGTTTTGCAGGCCTCTAAACCTCAAGATCTCTCCCTAATCAGAAGATTACACTTGCTTTTGAGCTATTATCCAATTGTTCCAAGCATTGTCCAAGCCAATTTGCCATTTTTGGAAGAAAGCTACCATTCCATTCTTGAAAAGTTGCTTTAATCACAAAGTCAACTTGTCTTGAGCTTCTAAATTGTTCTTTCTGCACACATAACTCCTATAAACCAAAAGAAATGTGTCTAAGACCTAAGAAAGCTCAGAACATGCTTGTACAATACTTGAGATTTGTCATTTCACTTTTCTTCAAAAGCAAGTTATAGAGCCATAACCCTATAACTCAGAAACCTGGAGTGATTTTGTGCTCTAATCTTTTCATACATATTAAAGAGTTTATTGCAAGCTAAGGCACGATTTGAAGCATCCTAAAACTCTCTCAAACACCCTGGCTTCACAAGACTTCTCAACTTGATAGTTTTGAGCCAAAACTCTCCATCTCCATTTCCAATCGTATGTTTCGATTCTTAATCACTCAAACACCTTACATACATCATACACAAGTGATCCAGGCCCCTGTTTCAAGATTGTAATCCCTCCATCACTATCCACCATTTTCAAATATCAAGCTTGCAGGTCAACTTGAGTAGGGAGATTCAGGGACTTTCAAAGCAAAGTAAGAGTTGGAATACACTCAAGGAGGTCCAGGAAAGCTAAACAGATCATCAGTCCATCTCCAAAATTGCTCAAACTCCATTCATGACTCCAGCTGTAAGAGGTAAGTTTTCAAACTTCTAACTCTTCATACAGGCATCATTTGTTTCTGATTTGTGAAGATAAAATGTAGATATCATTGCTCTAAAACTGACCATGTTCATAGTTTTCATTTATATTGATTGTATGTAGAGAATTTCAGATTTGAACTTTCTGAAATAATTAGGTTTCAATTTAGGGCCAGCAAAATTAATCTTCATCTTTGACTTTTAGCTTACATAAGTTATATGGTTAGATTCGTGGGGAAAAATAGCACAACTTTCATGTTTGCATTTTGCATTTTTGTTGAGAAATGAATGAGATACAGGTGGTCCGGCTGGCTGAAGGTTGAAGATGAAGTACAGGTCATGGAGACGTTTTACCTTATGCATTTATTGTTTTATTTGTATTAACGGATGTACAGCCACCCCAGCGGTAAAGGTAGCACGCGTGTGTATGAAAGGTCATGGGTTTGATACCCAGTGCTACCTTTTGCCATTATTTTTTAGCATTTTTCTCATTTTTGTTCAACTAGGCGCCTGGGCTTCCAATAAGTGGGCATTGTGTTTTTTTGCTGACTCCTAATCCCTGCTTTACTTCAGCACCCCCTGACCCATTATTCCTTTATTTCATTTTTTTATATTTTATTTTACTTTCATATTTGCTTTTATTATTTTTATTATTACTATTAACATTACTTTTATTATTATTAACAAAAATCCAAAAAATATTTATTTTATTATTTTTTGCATTCATATTTATTTTATTTTCTTATAAAACAAAAAGGCCAAAAACATTTTCTTTTAACAAATTAATTTCTTTTTTTTAATAATTAATATTTAGGTTTAGTTTAAATATTATATTATTTTCTTCTAAATAAAATTAATTTAGAACTTAGGTTTTTTTAATTAATCAATTTCCATATTATTTTATTAATTTAAAATATTTTCATAAAAAACCCTAAAAATACTTTTTTAATTTAATTTCTTTCTTAATTAACTTAATTAATTTTAATTAATCATTTTTATTAATTAGAACCTTTTCATGAAAACCAAATAAAAATCATTTCTTTTCCATTTGCATTTGTGCATTTTTATTCAATTCTTGTACATTTATTCAATATGGTTGTAATAGTTAATTAGATTTAATTTTCTTGCAAAATCCTCATTTGTAAATTTGTACACCCCCTCCCCTAATGATGTAATAGCTTAGTATATTTTAATTTCCGCAATTTATCGCTTTATATACAAATGCTAGTAATTAGGGTTTGTATTGGAAAGACTAAAACTAACCAAATAGCAAACCCTAATCAAAGACAAATCAATGCATGTAAATCAACACATTTGCACACATACACCCTTAGGGTAAACCCACTTTGTTTCCTTGCAAAAATGGCCATATTACGCATGTGAGATATCTTAGCAAAATAAGCAAAATATAAGATCATAGTCCCTTGATGACGCTATCTAAGTTGTCTTACAAATGATCTTAGTCCCTCAAAAAGAATGCTAAGATACCTTGCAATATTGCTAATCATGGTTATACGATGACCCACACCCATCCCGTTTACATCCAAAGATAGGGTTGCTTACCAAATCAATGGTAAGACAACAATGTCAAAGGAAAACAAAATGAACAAGAAAGACATTTGAGTAGGTAGATTGCTCCTAATTACTTGCTCAATTTCAAACAAAACATCCTTACTATTTTCAAAAAAACAAACACATACACTTTCAAACATCTTACAAAATTGAAAACATTTTCAAAAGATGAAACATCTTTGTATACATTCTTACGAACGAGAATCATTACAAAGATTGCCTAAACAATGGCCTCTTTACAAAATACTTTCAAAAACCACACAAAGCACAATTTCAAACAAAAGCAAGTGATATAGCAAGTAACTAAGAGCCCATGGATAACCATGGATGAAAAGGGTGCTAATACTTTCCTTTTTCATAATCTACCCCCCGAACTCAAGAAACAATCTCAAAGGTCTTTCCTGTGCTTTTTCACCTTTCCTTTTGGATAAAAGAAAAGTCGGTGGCGACTCTTGCTAACGCCAACATTTGCAATCAAACACAAAACCTTCAAGTCACTTCTCCCACCACACCACAGAACTGGCGAATCTGCTGGGGATGATTCTAAAAGTGGGGTTACCTTAGGGCTAGATCATATTTACTTGCTTTCATTGTTTGACTTGTTTTCTTTACATTATGGTTCTTTGTTTAGGTTTGAGTCCTCTACCCGGATTTGGGATACATTATAGGTAAGTAGAAATATGTTGTTGAAACTATGCAGGGTATACCGATATGGTCTAAGCAATAGCTACGTTAGTGCGACATATTTGTGGGTACTGGTAGCCTTTGAGTTAACCAAAGAGAATACATGAAT
Organism: Vicia faba; assembly: GCA_948472305.1. NCBI lineage: Eukaryota > Viridiplantae > Streptophyta > Magnoliopsida > Fabales > Fabaceae > Vicia > Vicia faba. The sequence goes on from OX451737.1 coordinate 113,405,778, forward strand.
GCTGAGTGATGTCATGAAACACTAATGAACTCTTAGAACCTTTACTTGACCAACTTGGCCTTTAGGATGTAGTGAGATGACCGACTTTGGTGCAGTCCGAAGTTGGTAGATACTCGATACTACACTCATTGGGGATTGGTTTCTTGGGATATTTTGGTTGCCATTAAAGAGGCTTGTGTTAAAACAACGACCAAGGAAACAAACCAGTGATATTGAGCTCCTTAGAACCCGGTTACTATTACTAGGACAGGTTTGAGCCAACTAAAATTCAAGAGGGGACTTACCTATAAAACTCCATGCAACCCTAAACCTAAGGATTTGTTTATTTTGTTTGTATATGCATACTTGTACATAACATCATGAACATCATGAACATCATATACATCCACTAACATTTTCAAGGATTTTGGGATTCATCTTTGTTCTTGTTTTGTAGGATATGGATTCACTTCGCAGGAAAACTATTCAAGTCAATCTTGTAAGGATCCCTCCACAACTCAAGGAGCTAGCTTCAAGGATTCTTGAAAAATCTCCATTTACCGAGAGACATGGTCGCCTACTCAACTTGGTCACCTCCAACACAGATGAGGATATGATGAAGGTGCTCTTTCAGTTCTTTGATCCTTTAAACCATTTCTTCACATTTCCCGATTATCAACTTGTGCCTACTTTGGAAGAATTCTCCCAACTCTTGAGTATTCCCATTCTCAATCAACTACCTTTCAACGGTATGGAAAGAGACCCAAAGCCAGAAGAGATTGTAGAAGCTCTACACTTGCACTCATCTGATGTCACACCTCATTGGGAAACAAGAAGTGGTGTCAAGGGTTTCCTAGCAAAGTTCCTGTTTGAGAAAGCCCAAAATTGTTGGAATTCCTTGGACTTGCAAGCCTTTGAGGAAATTTTGGCTCTCCTCATCTATGGGATGTTTTTGTTTCCAAATCCTGACCAACTCATAGATGTCAACGCCGTCAAAATCTTCATATCCCGTAACCCGGTGCCTACATTTCTAGGAGATATCCTACACTCTTTTCACACTCGAACAATGAGGAAAAGAGGTGTCCTTATGTGTTGCACTCCTCTCTTGGAAAGATGGTTTATTTCGTATCTTCCCTAATCTGTATTAAAAAATGAGCAAGGTTCAAGGTGGTCACAAAGGTTGATGACGCTCAAACATTCAGACATTCATTGGTGTTCCCGGTCCAAAGAGAATGTTATCATTGTCGACTGTTGTGGAGAATTCCCTAATGTCCCTTTACTTGGCTTAGGGGAGGTATCACCTACAACCCCTACATTGCACCAAAGAGGATGCACACTACATTTTTTTTGTATTTCCTTATATGCCCAAGAGGCATTAATGTACTCAAGCTTTAACTTATTAAAATAACGTGTGTTTCCTTTTTGTCTAAAACAAATTTTAATCTTTGAAATCCTTGAAATCATTACATATGCATATACCATTAATCATAACATAAGCAGGTCTTTTGCAACAAGTCTCCTCATCTCTCTACTGTTTATTTCAGTAAGATGGATCTCGAGCAAACAATGAAGGACCTCCAAGCTCAGAATACATAGTTTAAACAGTTGCTCTTGACCCTAGCCAAAGGACAAGAAGAGTTGAAGACTTTACTGGATGAGGAGAAGAAAAAGAAGACAAAGAAGGTAACCAGAGTCCTAAACATGGGAAGAAGATTTCATGGGAAGACAAGAAGGACCCTAGACTTTGCAACGACATCTGGTGAGAGAGACAATCAAGATGGGAAAGGCAAGGAAACAATTGTCCCGTCAGAATCAGAAGAGGAAGAGGAAGAAGAAGACTATTCTGAAGAACAATACCCTTCAGCTGATGACAAGTATAAACATCTCGAAGAGTGGTTGAGTGTGATGGAAATCCAAAAAGTGTCTGGCTTGGACTTTAAAGAATTGGGGTTAGTGTCAGGGATTGTCATTCCTCCCAAATTCAAAGCACATGTGTTCGCCAAGTATGACGGAGTTGCATGCCCTAAAATGCATCTTTGATACGGTGGGAGAGAACTGACTGTTTTTGGAATGCTGGTTTGTGTTTTGCGTTTGTTTTTGCAAAATTTCACGGTAAGCAAGAGTCGCCACCGACTTTTATTTTATCCAACAAGGAAAGGAAAAAAGCACAGAAAAATTCCTTTTTCGAGCTGTTTCTCGGGTCCGAGGGTAGATTATAGAAAGGGAAGGTGGTAGCACTCTTTCTATCCGTGGTTATCCACGGGCTCTTAGATACTTGCTCAAAGTGTTTTCAAAATTGCTTTTCTTTGTGTTTGTGGGTTGGAAAGAGTTTTTGTTTGAAAGAGGAGTGTAAGTGCGAAAAGTTTTATTTTGTTTTGGAAAGAGCAAGTACTTAAGAACCATCTACCTACTCGAAAAAGGAATCAATTTGTGCTAATGTCCTTTAGACAATGCTATCCCACTATTGATGAGTAGGTAGCACCGTCGTTGGAGTTTAAGGGTCAATTCGATTAAGGGACGTGTGGTCACTAAAGCAATGTTAGGACGCCTTAACGGTAACCCTAATGTCTTAGATCATTTTTTCGAGGCAACTGTTTTGAGGCAATTTATGATCTTTGGACAAGAGGGCGACTTCTAAAACTTCCTATACTCAATGACCATGTTCGAAGGCAACCAAGTGAGGTGTACCCTAAGAGTGTGCATGTCAGAGTGTGTTGTTTTGGTTAATTTAATCTTTGTACATGCCATGGGTGAGCTATGTTGATTTTAAGTTCATACATTCGATCTTATCATGCATTCCCTATTATCAAACATCTAACAGTGTATAGTTGCGGAATTTAAATTGCGAAAATTAAATCTAAACTACTACAAGGCGTCGGGTATTTACATCGCCAAAAACAACCCTTGAAATTAAAGTGCGGAATGTAAAAATAAAGCGATAAAATAAATTAAAGTCCTAATTTAACTATTACATTCCGGAAGCAGGTACAATAATATGAAAGTATGGATCGCGTACGAGAAAATTAAATCGGCGCATTTTTTAGGGTTTTGACCCTTTTTGAAAAGAAAGCATTTTTCTTTGTTTATTTTTGAATTAAATGGAAATTAAATTTAATTAAATAAATGAATTAATTAATTAAAAAGAAGTATTTTTTGGAGTTTTGGATATTTAAAGAAATAAAATAAATTTGGTCAAAGTTAATAAAACCTAATTTTCTACATTAATTTTAATTATTGCAAAAAATATTAAAAGTTAAACCTAATTTAAACTAAGTTAATTAAATTAGTATTTATTTACAAAAATAAAAGTGATGAATTTAATTTTAATAAATAAAAAATATTTTTTGGCTTTTGATTTTATGAGGAAAAAATTTAATTGGTTAGTGATAATAAACAATAATAAAAATAATAATTAAACAAAATAAAGAAAGAAAATAAAAAGAAATACTCAGGGGGTTTCAGGCCCAAATGGAGGGTGAGATTTGCAATTTTCCAGGCCCAAATTCGCTGCAGGCCTGGTTGACCTTTTGATCCAGTGTGCGCCTTTGACTTGGTCTCATGATGGTCATCACCTTTGGGCCACCAGATTTGGCCTGAAGGCCATCTGGCGCTTGGGATCTGAAGGAGTATGATGGACTACAATTTATGAGGCACGCTGGAACATCTGCAGAAAAATAATAATAGGCATTTGGGGGACCTTGGATTCGAACCCAGGTCCTGCTATTCACTGGCCAACACGTCAACCACTCCACCAACGCCTGCTAATTGTTAGAATAATAAACAAAGAATAATATATGAGAAACAACAACTAGATGCCAGTAATACAAAAACACGCACAAATTTTTTTGAATGGGCCAATTGGAAAGGGACGCGTCATCGTCTTCCCCACTCAGCCCCTAGTTTTTTTACCTGCGGATTTTTATCCGCAGCTGAATCCAAAGCTTGCTCCTAAAATCAATTGCAGGCCATAGAAATTGATTCTAAGACCATGATTCGCTTCGTCTCTCCCTCCTGAACATGGCTATGTCCATTATTTGCTTTGATTTTTCCTGAAAATAAAACCCCCAAAAGCAAGAAACAAGAACCCTAGATTCGGGCGTGGCATTATGGGCTATGAAAACAAAATCAAATATTGTAGAAAGTTTCGAAATCATTCAAGGATCAAGAATATGTCCATGGTTTGTCAAAAAAATGCAAGAATGAGAGATTTCGATTTCAGATGCAGGGCGGTTTCCAGGGATACTTACAGCGCGATTGGGGATGTTTCAGAGCTTGATTTTGATTGCTTTAGACTCAATGGATGTCCAGCAAGAGGTCTATGTTGAGATTTGACCTTGAATCTGCCTCTAGAATGGATTCCAGTTTCAAGATTTTTCAAGCTTTTTTCAAGTTTTTGCTTTTGTAGATTATGCAGCCTCTAGGTCTTGAACTCGTATGCATTTGTGTTGTATATGTAACATAGAATCAATTAGGTCAAGTTTTGGGCTTTGAATCCTTAGGCATTGATGATTGGAGATATGATATGATCTTCCATTAAAAAGCTTCCAATTTCATTCCAAATCCAATATTTTGTGCATGATATAGCTTGATCAGAGTTTGATTGTGTACATGATGGTTTTTAAGACCTGTATCAATCAAAAAGATACCAAGTTATCAATTTTTAGATTTTATTTATATTTAAATTGATTTAAAATGAATTAATTCAATAAAAATCAAATAAAATAGAAAAACTAATGAATGGACATAAGACTGAAGATAGGACACGTGTGTAGTGTGACAAGATCAAATCAAGTGGGAAAAAGTGGGCCCATTTGACAAAATTTGAAGTTTTGGGGATAATTGACTTTTGGCAATTTTGGAAAAATTCCCAACTTTAACAATGCATAACTTCTTCAATTTTGAACTTTTGGAAGTGTTCTTGGACTTTTTAGAAACCTTGATATGTCCTATAATCAACCCTTTTGGTATCATCTCATCTTGATATTCCATGCTCAAGTTATAAGCTTTGGAAAAAAAGGTGTTTTTGTTGACTTTCAAAAATGACCTATAATGTCCAAATTTGTAATTTTTTGTGAGTGCATTTCTTGATCTTGGGGTGTGAAGATGGATTTTTGGAAATTGCATCCTCTTAAAAATGAGATTTGGATGGGTCATTTCTCATAAAGTATGATAATGTTATGCTTGGTCAAAGTTGAGTTGACTTTTCCTACAAAATCCTAATTTAGCAACTTTTGAATCTTGATGAATTTTGAGCAATCCTTGATGAATCATGATCAACCCTTGATAAAATGATGAAATATCCTTAAAAATGATAATTTTGACAAAAAATCTTGAAGTTTGACTATTTGTAGGTTACAGTTGACTTTTGCCCTAGCACAGTCGATTTTGGGCCTCTTGAGCAATTGACTGACCAAACTTCTTCTGCAAGGCTTGAAATTTGACATGGATGAACTTGAGAACATATAAGGACATTGTGGAGCACTTGAGGTCATTTGGATGCAAGGACCTTGATGCAACACAAAACCCTAATTTGAGATTGACTGCCTTAGGAGATGACTTGACTGTCCAATTCTTGAGTAATCTTGAGCCACTTGGAGACTATTCTTGCAATGTCTTGAGAAATATGGGAGGGAAAATTTTGGGGTACAATAGCATCACTGGTCCTATGTGTGGAAAATCCAGCCCCATACCGCTGACAAAGACTTATGGGTACACTTCTTCCGAGGCAGCCTGTCTGGAACTCAACTTGATTGGTTTTACCAGTTAGAAAGAGCCAATGTTCATAACTGGGAAGATCTTGCTGCAGCCTTTCACAAACAATACCAATATAATGCTGATCTTGCGCCTACCTGTACTCAACTCCAGAGTATGACCATGGTTTCTAATGTAGGTTTCAAGGACTGTGCACAAAAATGGAGAGACTTGGCTGGAAGATTTCAACCCCCTCTATCTGAGAGAGAGTTAGTAGACATGTTCTTGGGCACCTTGTCTGGTCCCTTCTTCAATCATTTAATTGGAAGTTCATCTGCAGTTTTTACTGAATTGATATTGACCAGAGAAAGGGTAGAAGCCAGGATAAAGAGTGGAAAGATTCAAAAAGATACATCCTTTGCTTCCATAAGGAAGCCATTTATCGCAAAGAAAGAAGTGGTTGCTGTTTATCCTCAGAGAAATCAAGATAGGGCCGAGCGCCGACCAATGGTAGGGGTTGTGGTGATCCCTAAACCTGCGCCTGATCAACAAAGAAACAATCAACCGAGGATGGAAAGACCGGTCGGGCAGTTCTCCAGAATTAATATGACCTTATCTCAGTTATTACCGCATCTACTAAGATCCAATTTAGTGACCTTGAAAGAAGCTCCAAAGAACCCTAACACAACATCTCCTCACTATCATCCCAATGCCCGTTGCACATATCACTCTGAAAGTCCCGGCCATGACACTAATAACTGTTAGGCTCTAAAGAACAAAATAAAAGACCTCATTGAAGCAAAAGAAATTAAATTCGATGCGCCCGAAAAGCCAAATGTCATTTTTGCCCCTATGCCCAAACATGGCCATAATACTAATTCCATTGAATAAGACATTTTTGTTACTTCATTTGTTGAACTTATGACCCCACTCCTGACTATTAAAGTGAACTTGTTGAATGCCGGTGTGTTCCCGGGCTGTGATGAAGGCTGTCATTTTTGTTTTCCCTCATGAACCGGCTGTCCTTTGTTTAAAGCAGGCGTTCAGTGCCTAATAGATAACAAATAAATTTTGTTTGAAAAGACTTCTGTTCCACCTGTTCCTTTTGAAGATGTTTCTATCATTACCATTTCCGCCAATTCTTCCAGAGTCTCCACCAAAAGACATGTTAGAATTACATCAATTTCGAAAACAACTCCTTTAATAATCATAATGCCTGGACCAGTCCCATATTCGTCAAACAAAACCATACCTTGGAATTATGGAGGGGATGTCTACTACCACGGTATAAAGCAGGATTGGCCAGCCGCCGAAGATTCAAGTTCCAAGAAAGTCAACTCCGATATCAGTAATATTGCAGGGACTAGAAAGATTACCCAAAGCGGAAGGATATTCTCTCCAGAAATTGCTCCCCCAAAAGCAGTTTCTAGACCCGTAATCATTCCCGTTGTTGCTGCTCATCTGAAGGCTATTCCCAGTCCTATAATCATCTCCACCAAAACTCCAACTGACAAAGCTGTTACAACCCCTGTTATCTTTCCTACTGACACTCCTGCTGCCGAGTTAACCGAGACTTGAGGTAAAAGTATTCTGATTGAGCCTGTCTGGACAAAGGCTCAGTCATTGGCTATCCCTGAGACCTCCGAGAAAGAGATGGAGGAAATTATGAAGATCATAAAAAGAAGCGACTATGATGTAGTTGAACAACTGGGGAAAACTCCCTCTAAAATTTCTATGCTTCCATTACTACTATGTTTCGAGGCGCCTGCAAAAGCCTTAGTAAAATTCCTGAAAACTGCCCATGTACCCCAAAAGACATCTGTCGATCAGTTTCAAGACTGCGTAGCCAGCTTGACTGCAGATAATGGTCTAGGTTTTTCAGATGCTGATTTAACGCCAAGAGGAAGGAAGCATAATGAGGCATTGCATGTCTTAGTTGAATTTAGGGGCACAACCCTAGCTCATGTTTTGGTGGACACTGGCTCATCTCTAAATGTATTGCCTAAAAAAGCTTTTGATAAGCTTGACTGTGAGGGATTGACATTGAAGCCAAGTAACATAGTAGTAAGGGCTTTTGACGGCTCGAAAAGGATGGTACATGGGGAAGTAGATGTCCCCATAAAGGTTGGAACCCAAACATTTGATTCAACTTTCTATGTAATGGATATTCGTCCCTCATATTCCTGCTTGCTAGGCCGACCATGGATTCACAATGCTGGTGTTGTTACTTCTACATTGCACCAAATGCTAAAATATCCAATTCAAGGGAAGATTATCACCGTTCATGGAGAAGAAGAGTATATGATCAGCCATCTCAATTCCTTCAGATATGTGGAATTAGATGGTGAATTTATTGAAACTCTATTCTAACACTTTAAAGAGGTCCCGCAAGATGTGGCAGTAACCAAGGCTGTTCCCAAGATCATAAGGCCTCCACTCCAGATGTCATCTCTGAAGGATGCCAAAGAAGTGGTAGAAGAAGATGGGTGCACTATATGGGGACAACTCCCGGATATCCCATACAAGTCAGATAAGTTTGGCCTGAGTTTCACTTCAGGTGCCCAGAAGGCTGTGCGTCACGCTCGTGCCAGAGGACCACCCCTAACGATCAGCAACTACGAGGTCAACACCGTAGAAGATGATGAAGATAGTTGTGACTTGGAGGACTGGATATTCCCAACTGTCAGTGGAGGGCTCAGCAACTGGGAGGCTAGAGATTTTGTCCCGATCACTTTTATCCCATATTAATCTGTCTTTATATTTTGTTGGATTTGTAATATTAAAACAATTCGCACTCTTAAAACCTTGTGTCTTACCCGAGGCACAATGGTCCATTTGTAAGGGTTATTATCTCATTTTTCATATGACATCAATGAATCATGGACGTTTTCGCATACAAAATTTTGTGCTCATTGTTTTTCTTCTTACGTTTTTTTATTTTTTTCAAGGATAGTTATACCCTTACACACACTCACACTCACAATGTAGGTATAGATCCATTCGGGATCCCATGGGTAACGATACTGCTATGGCCTTTTGTGACTCTAAGAATCTAATCTATCAAGCTGAAGACGAAGGTGAGGAAGATTGTGAAATACCAGGAGAACTTTCCAGACTACTACAACAAGAAGAGAGAACCATTCAGCCTCACGAGGAACCCGTGGATACAATCAACCTAGGTACCAAAGAAGACAAAAAAGAGGTCAAGGTGGGTGCCAATCTGGAACCCAGTATCAAGGAGCGTCTGATTCAGTTATTACACGATTATGTTGAAGTCTTTCCCTGGTCGTATAAAGACATGCCTGGACTTGATGCAGACAATGTGGCACATCGTCTACCTACAAGAGAGGATTGTCCTCCAGTAAAGCAAAAGGTTCGCCGCATGAGGCCTGATATGTCGGAAAATGTTAAAGCAGAAGTCATGAAGCAATTCAACGCTGGATTCTTGGTTGTCACCTCTTATCCCCAATGGGTTTCCAATGTTGTTCCCGTGCCCAAAAAAGACGGCAAAGTGCGAATGTGTGTGGACTACAGAGATTTAAATAGGGCAAGCCCTAAGGATGATTTTCCACTCCCCCGCATTGATATTCTAGTTGACAATACGGCACAACACAAAGTGTTTTCCTTCATGGACGGATTCTCAGGTTACAACCAAATCAAAATGGCGCCTGAGGACATGGAGAAAACAACGTTTGTCACGCAGTAGGGCACTTTCTACTATAAGGTGATGCCATTCGGACTAAAGAATGCTGGGGAAACCTATCAACGTGCCATGGTAGATTTATTTCATGACATGATACATCACGAAATAGAGGTCTACATGGACGATATGATAGCCAAATCTCAAACAGAAGAAGAGCATCTTGATCACTTACAAAAACTGTTTGGGAGACTGAAGAAGTACAAGCTGAGGTTGAATCCAAACAAATGCACATTTGGGGTACGGTTTGGTAAACTCCTAGGCTTTGTTGTCAGCAATAAAGGTATTGAATTAGATCCTGCCAAGGCAAAAGCGATACAAGAGATGCCTGCTCCTCGTACTGAGAAGGAAGTCAGAGGGTTCTTGGGACGTTTGAACTACATTGCCGAATTCATCTCTCACCTGACAGCTACTTGTGAACCAATCGTCAAATTGTTGAAGAAAGATCAAGTAGTCAAATGGAATGACGAGTGCCAAGTTGCTTGTGACAAAATCAAAGAATACTTACAAGAGCCTCCTGTGTTGATGCCACCAGTCGAGGGAAGACCATTGATCATGTATCTGACTGTTCAAGAAAACTCGATGGGGTGTGTATTGGGGCAGCATGACGAGTCTGGCCGAAAAGAGCATGCTATTTACTACCTGAGAAAAAAGTTTACCGAATGTGAAACCAAATATTCACTGCTTGAGAAAACTTGTTACGCTCTGGCATGGGCTGCTCGCCGGCTAAGACAGTATATGTTGACTCATACTACTTTGTTGATATCTAAAATGGATATGATAAAATACATCTTCGAGAAACCTGCTCTCTCCGGGAGAATAACAAGATGGCAGATGATCCTGACAGAATATGACATACAATATAAAACCCAAAAAGCAATAAAGGGCAGTGTATTAGCTGATCACCTTGCTCACCAAGCTATAGAAGACTACCAATCCATGAAGTTCTAATTTCCGGATGAAGACATCATGACATTAGACAACTGTAAAGAATTCAGGCCATATGAAGGACCTGAACAAGGATCCCGATGGACCCTGTTCTTTGATGGGGCATCCAACGCACTTGGTAATGGTATCGGTGTTGTACTCATATCTCCGGAAGGGTGTCATACTCCCTTTACAACAAGAATCTGCTTCAATTATACAAATAACATGGAGGAATATGAAGCATGCATCTTTGGTCTTAGAGCTGCCATAGACTTGGGGATTAAATCTTTGAATGTATTCGGAGATTCAGCTTTGGTTATCAGTCAGATCAAAGGGGAATGGTACACCAAACACCCAAACCTTATCCCTTATGAAGAACATGTTTTGACGTTGCTACCACATTTTAAGAAGATTACCTTTGAGCATTTCCCGCGAGAAGAAAATCAGCTAGCAGACGCACTAGCCACAATGTCATCCATGTTTAAACTTAAATGGGATAACGAGGCTCCCCAAATCACCATTGAACAAATGGAGGAACCAGCGCACTGTCACGAGATTAATACTGAAGAAGTAGTGGACCAGCCTTTGATCCACGAAGTCAAGAGGTATATCGAGACTCAAGAATATCCAAAAGGAGCTTCAGTCAATGATAAGAAGTTCTTAAGAAGATTCTCTGCTAAATTCTTCCTTAGTAATGGCATTCTTTACAAACGCAACCATGACTCGGTGTTACTTCGATGCATAAATAAGGTTAAAGCTGAAAGAATCATGGTTGAATTACATGAAGGAACTTTTGGCACCCATTCCAGTGGAAGCAGATTGTTATCAACACTGGTCTACACTGGTCTACCATGGAAGAAAATTGTTATCAACACTCTCGAACTTGCCATAAGTGTCAGATTTATGCTGACAAGGTGCACGTACCTCTGGTTCCTCTGAATGTCTTGACAACTCCTTAGCCCTTTGCTATGTGGGGAATAGATATGATTGGGGAAATCAAGCCGATAGCCTCTAATGGACACCGCTTCATCCTAGTGGCCATTGACTATTTTACAAAGTGGGTAGAGGCAGCTTCTTTCGCTTCTGTGACCAAGAATGTTGTCGCCTCGTTCATCAAGCAGAATCTCATCTATCGTTATGGTATCTCGAAGAAGATCATTACAGACAATGGTACAAACTTGAACAATACTATGATCACCTCCTTGTGCGAACAATTCAAGATTCAGCATCACAATTCTTCTCCTTACCGACCGAAGATGAATGGTTTTGTCGAAGCTACAAATAATAACATTAAAAAGATCATACAGAAAATGATAGTCACATATAAAGACTGGCATGAGATGCTACCATTCGCTCTCCACGGGTATCGTACTATAACTCGCACATCGACCAGGGTAACACCCTATTCTCTAGTTTACGGCATGGAGGTTGTCTTGCCTATCGAGGTCCAGATCCCCTCTCTAAGGATTATGAAGGATGCAGGGCTGAACGAAGACGATTATATCTAGACTCGACTTGATCAACTGAACTTGATTGATGAGAAGAGACTTACTATTGTTTGCCATGGTCAAATGTATCAAAAACGGATGATCAAGGCTTTCAACAAAAAGTTCAGACGCCAAGTGTATCAAGTTGGGGATCTGGTAATCAAACGTATCATACTACCGCAAGGTGATCCCAGGGGCAAATGGACCCCTATGTACGAAGGACCATTTGTAATCAAAAACATTTTCTCTGGTGGGGAAATGATCTTGACAACCATGGATAGCGACGATCTGCCGCATCCTGCGAAAGAGGACATAGTCAAAAGATACTATGCATAAGAGACCCACTAGGTTGACACACCTAGGAAAAACAAGGGCATCCCGGCGAACCAAAAGAGGTTCGGGCAAAAATTAGGGACAAAAACAAAAAAATTTGTACACCTGGCAAGTTGAAAACCCAAAAGGGCGACTTGGGAAAAAAAGGGTATCCCGGTGGACTGAAAACTCGAAAGGGCGGTCCAGGAAAAAGTTAGGGAATTAAAGTGTATGACTATGTCCCGTTGGATCACTTTAAGGACAACCTTTGGCTTCAACTTGTGAACTCTACATTTTCGACCAATTCAATCATCTTCTGACTAGGCAACAAATAGATAAAATGCTCAGAGATACAAAGGCTATAGCAGAATGGGAACCTCATGTGATAAATACACATAGCTATCTTTTCTTTGTATTAAAATTTTCATTTTTTCTTACGACGGAGTTCTCCTACTAGAATGTTTGTCTCATTGTACAAAAATACTTACTCAAATTCAATACAAAGATATTCCTTTGAAAGTGCAAAACTATCTATTTTTCTTTACTCTTGTGTTTTGTTTACAAAAACGTCCAATGATTCATTGTTGAACATATGCATTTGAACATAATTACTATTTACAAATAAACAAAATAAAAGACAAAGACAATTACTAATGGCTTTAAGATATAGGGAAATCTCTCTAAGCTATTTCCATAAATCCCCTGCGGTGTGCAGTTTAATCCCCAGCGGAACAGAGCTTCCAGTTATTGATCCCCAGTAGAAGTCGTCCAATTTCTCCAGATTCCCCAAACAGATTTTTTTAAGCAGTACATGGCATTTCCCCTACAACAAGTTTATTCCTCTAAACGGAAATTCATCAACACTTCGACTTCAAGACATGAAGACATACATATTCTCAGCAACATTCAGGGATTTATTTTCCTCAATCCAACAAACAGTAGCATTAACACACATACGCATACATTGCATCCATATATCATAAACATTGATAACGCGAATGCGTTATACTATGTATTTCATACAACATAACATTGCATATTAGCTAACATTTTATCTTTTTCAGGATAAGATTAATCAAACAACTACCATTAACAATGTTCAAAGTCTTCCGATACAGTTCAGATACGCTCTAGACACGGATTCCATTCTGATACTCATTCAGATCCAACTTCTCAGATACAGTTCAGATACGCTCCAGACACGGATGCCATTCTGATACTCATTCAGATTCAACTCTCAGATACAGTTCATATACGCTTCAGACACGGATGCCATTCTAAGACTCATTCATAACTAGCTTTCAGATACAATTCAAATACGCTCCAGACACGGATGCCATTCTGATACTCATTCAGATTCAGTTCAGATACTCTCCAGACACAGATGCCATTCTGACACTCATTCAAAACTAGCTTTCAGATACAGTTCAGATACACTCCAGACACGGACGCCATTCTAATACTCATTCTTTCAGCTTTCAAATTACAATACAAACAATCACTTTTAGATGGCATCTTTAAGCCCATCTCCTACAACTTTCTATCACCTCTCCAAATGGCATTTTAAGCCCATTCCCTCTACCACCACATCGTCGAGTGCAAATTTCTGGGCACTCTAGTGTCCAATCATCTTCCACCTTTGAGTTACGAATGGCAAGACATGCCCATATAACTCTTCAGGCTTAAGAAGATTGGACAGGGGAAGCTGTTGTACCCCAAAATTCTCCCTCTCACTTATCAAGAATCTTCTCACAAGATCTCCTTTGGATCAAGACTGCATTAGGTTTGATCAACTCAAGACACCTCCTTATGCACTGATGACCAAAATTAAGGTTTGAGATTGCACAAGGATTTTTGAAATTTCAATGCTTCATATTACTTTCATGGATCATTTTGGACCCTCAAGATTGCGCATGTCAAGTTTCAAGTCTTGAATCACATTTTTGCCCAGTCAATTGATCAATTGACCTAAAAATCAACTATATTGGGAAAAGTCAACTATGACCAATTTACAGACAAACTTCATAATTTTTTGATCCACATCAACATTATGAACCCATATATGTCATTTGATCAAGTTTGGATCACAATTCCTCAAGAAATTTGATCAAATCTCCAAAAGGGTAAAATGGTCAAAATTAGGGTTTTGATTGGGAAAGGGCAATTTCTAATTTTTGACCTAGAAAAAGGTCAATTGGTTTAAGGCATGATCTCAAGAGTCCAATTGCATCATTTTAACCTAATGACACGATTCAAAACATTGCAAATCCATTGGATTGACAAATGAATTTTGCAGTCAACTGATCAAAAGTCAATTGTATACTAAAAAGTCAAACTTTGACTTTTTGGTCAAATTTAACCACCAAAGATCAAAATTCATCAAAACATGTCAAAATATGAAACTTATTCATCAATAAATAAAGAATTCAAGATTTCATTTTGAAAAGTCAAAATTTCTAAACTTGGAAATTTTTCTAAGTGTCAAAAATTTCTTATTTTTTCATAACTTTGAGCTATTTTTTCATAATGATGCAAGATGATTCAAAGGAAAATTTCAACATGAAAGTTGTAGATCTCCATGAAATCTACAACTTTTCTTCACACAACTTCTTTAAAAATTTCTTAGATCTCAAGTTATAATTTTATGAATACATGCTCTTGAACTAAAAAAGACTTAGTGAAATTTTGCCCTAGTTAGACAGATTTTTTGACCTAACTTCATGGTAATTTTTCTCATAGTTCCAAGGGTAATCTTCAAAATAATTCAAATATGGATTGTAGAGAACATTTCAAGCTTTCCAAAATGTCCAAGAACACCTTGAGATCATTCTTGAGTAGGGAGAATCAAAGAGATGAAGTTGGTGTTTTGTCACTTGAATTACAAGGCATTTTGTGATGAACAAAAATCCAATTTCAAACCTATGATGCACAATCTTGTTTTGCAGGCCTCTAAACCTCAAGATCTCTCCCTAATTAGAATATTGCACTTTCTTTTGAGCTATTATCCAATTGTTTCAAGCATTGTCCAAGCCAATTTGCCATTTTTGGAAGAAAGCTACCATTCCATTCTTAAAATGTTGCTTTAATCACAAAGTCAACTTGTCTTGAGCTTATAACTTGTTCTTTCTGCACACATAACTACTATAAACCAAAAGCAATGTGTCTAAGACCTAAGAAAGATCAGAACATGCTTGTACAATACTTGAGATTTGTCATTTCACTTTTCTTCAAAAGCAAGTTATAGAGCCATAACCCTATAACTCAAACCTGGAGTGATTTTGTGTTCTAATCTTTTCCATACATATTAACAAGTTTATTGCAAGCTAAGGCACAATTTTAAGCATCCAAAAACTCTCCCAAAAAACCTGGCTGCACAAGACTGCTTAACTTGACAGTGTTGAGCCAAAACTCTCCATCTCCATTTCAACTCGTGCGTTTCGATTCTTAATCACTCAAACACCTTACATGCATCATACACAAGTGATCCAGGCCCCTGTTTCAAGACTGTAACCCCTCCATCACTATCCACCATTTTCAAATATCAAGCTTGTAGGTGACTTGAGTAGGGAGATTCATGGACTTTCAAAGCAAAGTAAGAGTTGGAATACACTCAAAGAGGTCCATGCAAGCTAAACAGATCATCAGGACATCTCCAAAGTTGCTCAAACTCCATTCACGACTCTAGCTGCAAGAGGTAAGTTTTCAAACTTCCATCTCTTCATACATGCATCATTTGTTTCTGATTTTTGAAGACAAAATGTAGATATCATTGCTCTAAAATTGACCATGTTCATAGTTTTCATTTATATTGATTGTATGTAGAGAATTTCAGATTTGAACTTTCTGAAAAAAATTAGGTTTAAATTTAGGGCCAACAAAATTAATCTTCATTTTTTACTTTTAGCTTACATAAGTTATATGATTAGATTCGTGAGGAAAAATAGCATAACTTTCATGTTTGCATTTTCTATTTTTGTTGAGAAATAAATGAGATACAGGTGGTCCGGCTGGCTGAAGGTTGAAGACGAAGTATAGGTCATGGAGATGTTTTACCTTATGTATTTATTGTTTCATTTGTATTAACGGATGTACAGCCACCCCAGTGGCAAAGGTAGCGTGCGTGTGTATGGAAGGTCATGGGTTCGATACCCAGCGCTACCTTTTACCATTATTTTTTAGCATTTTTCTCATTTTTGTTCAACTAGGCGCCTGGGCTTCCAATAAGTGGGCCTTGTGTTTTTTTGCTGACTCCTAATCCCTGCTTTACTTCAGCACCCCTCCGACCCATTATTTCTTTATTTCATTTTTTTATATTTTATTTTACTTTCATATTTGCTTTTATTATTTTTATTATTACTATTAACATTACTTTTATTATTATTAATAAAAATCCAAAAAATATTTATTTTATTATTTTTTGTATTCATATTTATTTTACTTTCTTATAAAACAAAAAGGCCAAAAACATTTTCTTTTAACAAATTAAATTTTTTTTTTAGTAATTAATATTTAGGTTTAGGTTTAAATATTATATTATTTTCTTGTAAATAAAATTAATTTAGAACTTAGGTTTTTTTTAATTAATCAATTTCCATATTATTTTATTAATTTAAAACCTTTTCATAAAAAACCCTAAAAATACTTTTTTTAATTTAATTTCTTTCTTAATTAACTTAATTAATTTTAATTAATCATTTTTATTAATTAGATTTAGGTTAAAACCTTTTCATGAAAACCAAATAAAAATCATTTCTTTTCCATTTGCATTTGTGCATTCTTATTCAATTCTTGTACATGTATTTAATATGGTTGTAATAGTTAATTAGATTTAATTTTCTTGCAAAATCCCCATTTGTAAATTTGTACACCCCCTCCCCTAATGATGTAATAGCTTAGTATATTTTAATTTCCGCAATTTATCACTTTATATACAATTGCTAGTAATTAGGGTTTGTATTGGAAAGATTAAAACTAACCAAATAGCAAACCCTAATCAAAGACAAATCAATGCATGTAAATCAACACATTTGCACACATTCACCCTTAGAAACCCACTTTGTTGCCTTACAAAAATGGTCATATTACGGATGTGAGATATCTTAGCAAAATAAGCAAAATATAATATCATAGTCCCTCGATGACGCTATCTAAGTTGCCTTACAAATGATCTTAGTCCCTCAAAAAGAATACTAAGATACCTTGAAATATTGCTAATCATGGTTATACGATGACCCACGTCCGTCCCGTTTACATCCAAAGATAGGGTTGCTTACCAAATCAATGGTAAGACAACAATGTCAAAGGAAAAGAAAATGAACAAGAAAGACATTTGAGTAGGTAGATTGCTCCTAATTACTTGCTCAATTTCAAATAAAACATCTTTGCTATTTTCAAGAAAACAAACACATACACATTCAAACATCTTACAAAATTGAAAACATTTTCGAAAGATCAAACATCTTTGTATACATTCTTACGAACGAGAATCGTTACAAAGATTGCCTAAACAATGACCTCTTTACAAAATACTTTCAAAAACCACACAAAGCACAATTTCAAACAAAAGCAAGTGATCTAGCAAGTAACTAAACCCCCCCCCCCAAACTCAAGAAACAATCTCAAAGGTCTTTCCTGTGCTTTTTCACCTTTCCTTTTGGATAAAAGAAAAGTCGGTGGCGACTCTTGCTAACCGCAACATTTGCGATCAAATGTAAAACCTTCAAGTCAGTTCTCCCACCGTATCACAACTGTCAATAAGCCTATCGTGATTTCACCTGCTATTCCTACCGGTACTTCAACTACTACTCTTATTCTTACTCCAATTGTTACTCCTGTCATCGAGTCATCTGGGACCCGAGGCAAAGAAGCTATAGGTGAGCCTTCCCGGACGGAGGCACCTAGAAAGATCGTCGTGGAAGCCTCTAAGCAAGAGATAGAGGAAATATTAAAAATAACTAAAAAGAGAGACTACAATGTGGTAGAGCATTTGGGGCAGACCCTCTCGAAGATATCCATGTTGTCTCTGTTTTTGTGTTCCGAGGCCCATACGAAGGCTTTGATCGCATTCCTTAAGACTGCATATGTGTCACAAGAGATCTCGGCTGATCAATTCAAAGACTGTGTAGCTAGCTTGACTGCTGACAATGGGCAGGGTTTTTCAGATGCCGACTTGACACTGAAAGGAAGGAAGCATAATGATGCTCTTCATGTCTCGATCGAATGCAGGGGCACCATTATGGCTCATGTGCTGGTGGATACTGGGTCTTTGCTGAATGTTCTGCCTAAAAAGGCTCTCGATCGGTTGGATTGTGAAGGCTTAACCTTAAAGCCTAGTAATATTGTGGTAAGGGCTTTTTACGGGTCTAAGAGAATGGTGCATGGGGAGGTGGACATCCTTGTCAAGGTAGGCTCTCAAACCTTTGAGTCCATATTCTATGTGATGGACATCAGGCCGTCATATTCTTGTTTGTTGGGCCATCCTTGGATCCATGAAGCTGAGGCTGTTACTTTCACACTGCACCAAATGCTGAAGTATCTGGTGAAGGGGAAGATTGTCACTGTGCGTGGCGAAGAGGAGTATATGGTGAGCCACCTAAACTCTTTCAGGTATGTGGAGATAGACGGGGAATTCATAGAGACTCCTTGTCAAAACTTTGAAGAGGTCCCCCTGATTTTGGCGTCAACTGAGACTACTACCAGCACCAAACCTCCTCTGAAGATGGCTTCTCTCAAAGACGCTAGAGCAGTGGTTGAAAAAGGTAGGTATACCAATTCAGGACAACTCCCTGATTTTACTCACAAAACTGACAAGTTTGGTTTGGGCTTTACTTCAGGACCTCAAAGTGCTATTCGACGCGCTCGAGATGGAGGACCTCCCCTACGCACCAGTAATCGGGGAATTAATGCCATTGAAGACAGTGAGGAAGACTATGACATTGACAACTGGATCTACCCAACTATCAACGGTGGACCGAGTAATTGGACGGCCAGAGATTTTATACCAGTTTCTTTTATTTCGCAGTAATTATCTTACTTGTTTCCCAAGATTGTATTAAACAATTTAAACTCTACATCCTTGTGTCTTTCCCGAGGCACATTGGTTTTGTTTATGAGGGCTATTATGTGTCATTTCATATATCATCAATAAAACATTGGGCGTTCCTTGCATACAAATTTTGCGCTCTTTGTTTTTTCTTTTCTGCTTTCACTTTATCGAAACAACTATACTCTTACACACACTCACGTATCATACTGCATATCTATATCCACTCTGGATCCCATTGATAATAGTTCTTCTACTGCCGGTTATGACTTCGAAAATCCGATCAACCAAGCTGAGGACAAAGGTGATGATGATTGTGAAGTGCTTGGAGAGCTTGCTAGACTGTTACAGCAGGAAGAAAGGGTTATACAACCTCATGAAGAGCCTGTTGAGACGATAAACTTGGGCATGGAGGTGGACAGAAAGGAAGTCAAGATCGGTGCAAATCTGGAAGCTAAGGTCAAACAACAGTTGATACGAATGTTGCACGACTATGTTGAGATCTTTGCCCGGTCGTATGAAGACATGCCTGGTTTAGACACTGATATTGTGGTACATCGTCTGCCGACTAAGGAATATTGTCCTCCAGTTAAACAGAAGGTTTGTCGTATGCGCCCCAAAATTTCAGAGAAGATTAAGGCAGAGGTCATGAAGCAGTTTGACGCAGGGTTCTTAGCTGTCACCTCCTATCCTCAGTGGGTTGCTAACGTCGTTCCGGTACCTAAGAAGGACAACAAGGTACGGATGTGTGTGGATTATAGAGATCTGAATAGGGCAAGCCCCAAGGATGACTTCCCGCTGCCCCACATTGATGTTCTAGTTGACAACACCGTGCATCACAAAATCTTCTCCTTCATGGATGGTTTCTCTGGCTACAACCAGATCAAGATGGCTCCCAAAGACATGGAGAAAACAACATTTGTCACACAGTGGGGCACCTTCTGTTAAAAGGTGATGCCTTTTGGATTGAAGAATGTTGGGGCAACTTATCAGCGAGCCATGGTCGCTTTGTTCCATGATATGATTCACCACGAGATAGAGGTTTATGTTGACGACATGATAGCCAGGTCTCAAACCGAGGAAGATCACCTTGATCATTTACAAAATTTGTTCGACAGGCTAAAGACATACAAGCTGAGGTTGAATCCGAACAAGTGCACCTTCGGGGTAAGGTCTGGTAAGCTTCTGGGTTTCATCGTCAGTGACAAAGGTATTCAGGTAGACCCTGCAAAGGTAAAGGCCATACAAGAGATGTCGGCTCCCTGCACAGAGAAAGAAGTTAGAGGTTTCTTGGGACGCTTGAATTATATTGCCAGGTTCATTTCACATCTAACTGCTACTTGTGAACCCATCTTCAAGCTTCTGAAGAAAGATCAAGTGGTAAAATGGAATGATGAATGCCAGACCGCCTTCGAAAGGATCAAAGAATATCTCCAAGAACATCCAATTCGGATGCCTCTGGTTGAAGGAAGACCTTTGATATTATACTTAACAGCGCTAGACAATTCAATGGGGTGTGTGTTGGGGCAGCATGACGAGTCTGGTCGAAAAGAGCACGCAATATACTACCTTAGCAAAAAATTTATTGACTGTGAGACACGATACTCACTGCTTGAGAAAACTTGTTACGCTTTGGCATGGGTTGCTCGACGACTAAGACAGTACATGCTGACTCACACTACTCCGTTGATATCTAAGATGGATCCAATCAAGTACATCTTCGAGAAGCCTGCTCTCTCCGGAAGAGTAGCGAGATGGAAGATGATCTTAACTGAATACGATATAAAATATACATCCCAGAATGCAATCAAGGGAAGTGTATTGGCTGATCATTTGGCTCATCAAGCCATGAATGACTACCAGTCCATGATTTTTGAGTTCTCGAACGAGAACATCATGCTGGTGACTGACTACGAAGAACCTGGACCGGATGAAGGACTCGAGGAGGGATCTTGATGGACTATGGTTTTTGACGGAGCTTTTGACACACTTGGTAATGGAATCGGCGCTGTAATCATATCACCTGAGGGCTGTCATACTCCTTTCACTGCCCGACTATGTTTCAACTGCACCAATAACATGGAGGAGTATGAAGCATGTATCATGGGTCTCAAAGCCTCTATTGACCTCAGGATCAAGCTCTTAAAGGTCTTCGGGGATTCAGCCTTGGTGATAAGTCAGATCAGAGGCGAATGGGATACGAAGCATTCGAACCTCATCCCATACAAAGAGCACGTGCTGACATTTCTCTCACACATTGAGGAGGTAACCTTTGAACATTTCCCATGAGAGGAGAATCAATTAGCGAACGCGCTACCTACCATGTATTCTATGTTCAAAGTCAAGTGGGACAACGAGGCTCCCAGAATTACCATTGAAAGGTTGGATGAACCAGCGCACTGTTGTGAGATTGATACCAAAAAGGTGGCAGACAAACCCTGGTTTCATGAAATGAAGAAGTATCTCGAGACTCAAGAGTATCCCGAGGGGGTACCTGTCAACGATAAGAAGTTTCTAAGAAGGTTCGCTGCAAAATTCTTCCTCAGTAATGGAATCCTTTACAAGAGCAACAATGACTCTACCTTACTACGGTGTGTAGACAAGAGCGAAGCAGAGAGGATTATGACAGATCTGCATGAAGGTACCTTCGGAACCCATTCCAGTGGACATACCATGGCTAAGAAAATCCTACAGGAAGGATACTACTGGTGCACTATGGAAGTAGATTGTTATCAGCACTCCCGAACTTGTCATGAGTGCCAAGTCTATGCTGATAAGGTGCATGTGCCTCCGGTTCTGTTGAACGTCTTTTGCAATGTGGGGCATTGACATGATCGAAGAAATCAGGCCTGCCTCTTCCAATGGACATCGTTTCATCCTGGTGGCCATAGATTACTTTACAAAATGGGTTGAGGCAGCCTCTTTTGCTACTGTGACCAAGAACGTTGTAGCGCGGTTCATCAGGCATAATCTGATTTGTCGATATGGTGTGCCAGAGAGAATTATCACTAACAATGGAAAAAATCTCAACAACACGATGACCATCGAGCTCTGTAAACAATTCAAGATACAACATCATAACTCTTCTCCCTACCGGCCGAAGATGAATGGCGTTGTTGAAGTGACTAACAAGAACATCAAGAAGATTATAAAGAAGATGACGGTGACATACAAAGACTGGCATGAGATGTTACCATTCGCTCTTCATGGGTATCGTACCTCAGCACGGACATCGACAGGGGAAACAACCTACTCTCTGGTATATGGCATGGAGGCAGTCCTACCCATCGAGGTCCAGATTCCTACTTTAAGGATTATGTAAGATGTGGGTTTAAACAAAGACGACTGGATCCAGACTCGACTTGATCAATTAAATCTGATCGATGAGGAGAGACTTACTGCTGACTGTTATGGTCAGGCGTATGAAAAGTAGGTGATCAAGGCTTTCAACAAAAATTCAGACGTCAAGAATATCAAGTCAGAGATCTAGTAATCAAGCGCATCATACTGCTGCAAGGTGATCCCAGGGGAAAATGGACTCCCACGTACGAAGGGCTATTTGTGATTAAAAACATTTTCTCGAGTGGCGCCATGATTCTAACCACCATGGACGGTGACGACCTTCCTCACCCTGTCAATGCGGACATAGTGAAAAGATACTACGCGTGATAAAGGACCCGCTAGGTTGACTGGCCTAGGAAAAATAAGGGCTTCTCAGCAAACCGAAAGGGTTCGGGAAAAAGTAAGGGATGAAAATGAAAAATCTGTACACCCGGCAAGCCGAAAATCTGAAAAGGCGCCTTGGGCAAAAAAGGGTATCTCGGTGGACTGAAAACCCAAAAGGGCAGTCTAGGAAAAAGTTAGGGATGTAAAGCGTATCACTATGTCCCATTGGATCATCTTGCGATCAGACCTCAGTATCAACTATCAAGCTCGAATGACATTGATCAACCTAATCAACTTCGGACAAGCAGCAAAGTGATGAGACGCTCGAAGACATAGGGGCAATAGAAGAGTTGGAACCCAATGGGATTGTTTCACATAGCCGTTTTCTTTTCTCTTACACAAAATTGTATAGCTTCTATTTTTACGGCAGCGTTCTCTTACAAGAGCGCCAGTCCCCTTGTACAAAAACGCCTGTTATAGGCCAACTTCGAAAACTAATACAAATCATTTCTACAAGACTATTGGTTTTTCTTTTTCCGTTTTGTTTTGCAAGAACGTCCAATGATTTATTCTTGACATATGCATTTGAATATGATTGCTGCTCATAAATATTTACATAAGAAACGAAAAGACAATTTCTCGTAACTTAAAAAACAGGGGCAAAAATAAGAAATATCAAACCCGATGGTTACTCTGTCCAGCAGGTACCAGGGCAGAGACAGCTTTGGAGCACAATCATCAGTACACACACTCCCTACAAAGTAAAGGTATTCAAAGCATTGATGTCAGCTTTCCCAAAACAGGAAGTAATCTCCCCAGTCAAGGTCTTTGAGAAACCTGACAGCTATATCCCCCAGCCGAATTTCATAATCGCAAGCGGATCATCATAATTTTTATCTCCCCAAGCAGAGTTTATTTCTCTGAATACAGAAGCTCAATCCCCGACAGAGCCTATTACTTTAGATACATAAATTCACCTTCCAAATCATTTCCCGGAGAGTTACTCTCAAACAGAGTCTCTCCCTGGCAGGATAGCCACAAACAACAAGGAGTTAATTTTCTAGCATGGTTATTTCCGTTCATCATCCCCAGCAGAAGTAGAAGAACCACAGTCCTCTATAACAGTCAGGAATGCTATACTCTCCAGCAGCGGTCAGGGATTTATCTTCCCAAACTTGGACGTATCCCAATAGCATTTCATGTACATAAATCATGACATGCACATACATATTACATACAGCATAATCTCCTTTATTTTGTGAACATCATCTCACGAGGCATATCATGCATCACACATATAACTAACCATGTTATCTTTTCAGAAAAGACAATTATCACCAACAATTCCAGCAGTTATACATGTCATATCTGCAGACAGCTAATGAAAAATTGGTTCCCGAAACCAAACGGGTCAACTAATCTACGTGATTAAATGAGGCAATCTCTACTATCCAGGCTTTCATCTCGAAGTAACCCTACTATCCAGGTTCCTTCCCATAAACCCTACTATTCAGGCTTTCACCTCGAAGTAACCCTACTATTCAGGTTCCTTCCCATAAGCCCTATTATCCAGGCTTTCATCTCGAAGTGACCCTACTATCCAGGTTCCTTCCCATAAGCCCTATTATCCAGGCTCTCATTTCAAAGTAACCCTACAACCCAGGTTTCTTCTCATAGCCCTACTATCCAGGCTCTCATTTCGAAGTAACCCTACGACCCAGGTTCCTTCTCATAGCCCTACTATCCAGGCTCTCATTTCAAAGTAACCCTATGACTCAGGTTCCTTCTTATAGCCCTACCATCCAGGATCTCATTTTGACGTAACCCTATGACCCAGGTTCCTTCTCATAGCCTACCATACAGGCTTTCATTTTACAGTAACCCTACTATCCAGGTTCCTTCTCTTTTATCTCCAAAAAATAGTTTACAACACTGTAAGACCTGGACCTGACCAGATATAGTCAATTTCACAATTCCCCAGTAAGTCATTGTGCAGCCTGGACCCTGACCAAATATGCAGTTCACTTCCACCTCCTCAATCAGGACTTAACTCCCCAATATAGTAATGGACAACCAAAGCTCCTATACTTTTTTTTACAAGGCATAAATCAACATTCCCCGGCGAAGTCCTCCTCAACGGCAGGTATAGGAATTCTCGCAAAGAAATCTCATGCGACTGATATCTTTTCTGGATGGAATCTTTAAGCCCATCTCTGAAGACTTTCTGTCGACTCCCAAATGGCATCTGTAAGCCCATTCCCGATATCACCGACCAGTATTACTTCATGCGAGTGCAATTTCTGGGCACTCTAGTGTTCAATTATCTTCCACCTTCATATCACAAAAGGCAGACCAGTCAATCTACATCCTCAAGTTTAAGAAGATTGAACAGGGGCAGCTGTTGTACCCCAAAATTTTCCCTCCCTTTTTCACCCAACATATGTTCATTGGAATCCTCAACTTGCCCAAGGATGTCCAATGATTGACCAGACAAACTTTCTCCTAAAGCAATGAACCTCCAACTAGGGTTTCCATTTTCATCAAAATGGGTGAGCTCCAAAGGCCTCATATGCTCTCCATAATCCTAATATGTTCTCAAGATCATCCAATCCAAGTTTCATGCCTTGCACAAGAAGTTTGCTCAGTCAATTGCTCATATGCTAGAAAATCAACTATATTAGGTCAAAAGTCAATTGTGGCCCACATACAGTCAAACTTCAACATTTTTGGTCAACATAAACATTTTTAAGTGATACACATCATTAGATCAAGCATTGACCATGATTCCCCAAGGAATGCTCCTAATTCATCAAAACTCAAAAATTGCTAAATTAGGGTTTCTTATGAAAAGTCAACCAAACTTTAACTAAGCATAACTTTCTCATACTTTATCAGAAATTTCGCATCCAAGGCTCATTTTGAAGAGAATCCAATTCCCTACAACTCATATTCAGCCCTCAAGTTCAAGAAATGCACTCATGAAAAGATATGAATTCAGACATTATAGGTCATTTCAAAAGGTCAACAAAAACACCTTTTGGGTCAAAGCTTCTTACATGAACATGGAAGATTAAATTGAGATGAAACCAAATATTTTGCTTAGGGGACATCCTAAGCTTTCTAAAAAGTCATAGATCATTATCAAGAGATAAAAATTGAGCAAGTTATGGCTTGCCTAAATTGGGAGAATTTTGGAAATTTCAAGAATGGTGTATTGAGCAAATTTAAATTTTTGGGTCAATGGCCTAACTTTTTAAAGTTCAAACATCTTCTTAAGCTTATGGAGGACCCCTAATTTCATTCCCACCTTGACTTGTTTTTTTTAAACTATTTTTTCATATTTATTTTGATTTTATTCCCAAAAATACAAAATAAATTTTATAAAATAATAAATGGTGGATCATGACCATTGGGCTTGTGTTTTGGCTCAGCTTCAGGCCCATAATTTCGTGCTACAATGACCAGGTACATTCAAGCAAGATAAGGCATGTTTTGATAAAATTGGAAGGCTTTGAATATGTTTGATTTTTGTTGGGAAACATTGAGTTATGGCCATGATTTTGTCCCTTTAATGGTGTCTCCTCACTCCACACTATATATACAGCATGCTAGCAAGCCTATCTCACGCCCATACAGCCTAAAGAACCTATGTCACTTTGCAAAAAAATCATACAAATTGTCAAATTCAAATTCCCAGTTCTAGCTAGTTTCAGCCCCAAACAAAGGTTCAAACGCATTCCTGCAAGTCTCCTAGATCATTCCCAATCATTACCAGTTCCTAAGGCAGGCTGAAACGTACTCCAACCATATCACGGTTTGCACATTTTCTTTGATCCTGATTGCTCCGATTCTTATGATATAAATGCATTTTCACCATGTATCTTTAATCTCTCTTATGTTTGCAAACTTTTGGGATGGTTGAATTGATGTTTGGGTACAGGTATAATTATTTTCCATGGCTAGGGTTTGAACCTCCAATTTGGGATTTTCTGTATAAGGAAAAATTAGTCCAAATAAGGGGTCCTGTCCTTTTCAGGGGGATGAGAGCAATTCAGCCATGGCCTTAAAGTGAATTTATTATACGTTTTGTTGTTGTTTTGAGTGCAGGTTTTTTAGTGACAGATGAAAAACTGTCACTATAGGTATAATGATCTAAAACGACAGGCAGAGGTGGAAGACAATTGTGTGGCAGCCTCCCAATGGCTCGTCTGAATCAGCGTGCCATTTTTTTGTTTCTATAATATTGACCTTTTTTATTAATATATTAGATTTGTTTGATTTGATATACCAAAAGACCATCAAGTTCAGTTGGTAGAGAAGCGCTTTGTGAGGGAAGGGACCTGGGTTCGAGTCTCAGGTCCGTCATTTTATTTATCTAACAATTGTGGATTGCAGATCCAATGTATGCTAGTTATGCAAGCCTAGTATGTGCTCTCCAGATCATAGCCATCAGATCTTGATCAATCTAGATCAAGAGACTTCAAACATGCAAGCACACCATATCCTCTTGAGGTTGATCCTCACTTAATCAAGCCAGCTGATGGGCTTCTCCTAAATGGGCCAAACGTTTTCAGCAAATACCCCACCCCACCCCACTTGCTCTTGACAGCCAAGCCCATTTTCTGTATTTTTGTTTTTTCTTTTCTTATTTTTTTTCTTTAGTTATTATTTAGTAGTTTTAAAAAATATTTTTTATAATGATAAAAAATCAAAAAATAAATAAATAGGTTTAGGTTTTTATAAAATTAATTCAATTAATTAATTATTTTTAATTTCATTTTATTAATTTTAAAACCAATTAGATTTAGATCCACTTTAATTTGAATTGTTTTCTTAATAAAAATATAAAAAGAATTTAGAATTAGGTTAACTTTACTTCAAATTTATTTTCTTAAATTAAATTTAGATTTTAGATTATTTCTTCTTTTTTCTAATAAATTAATAAACAACCAAAAAGATTTTATTGTTTACTTAGAATACCTTTTTTAGGTTCTTCTTCTTACACGTATGATCTCGTCTCGCGCGTGTTATTTCTATATCTCACATTTTTTATACATATAATGTAACTGATTATGGAATGTAATAGGCTAGGTTTAAAATTGCGCTTTTTATTTCTTGTACCTTTTATGTAAATGCCCCAAAGCCATGTAATAGCGTAGATTTACAATTCTCGCACTTTATATTCTTGTATATATTAACTGTTAGTAATTAGGCATGTATGATAAGATTGTAAATTAAAACGTTAGCTCGCCTAATAAAAAAGACAAAAATAACTGAATCAAGCACATTTGCACATGTTCACCCCTAGGGTTTACCCCGCTCGGTTACCTCAGAAATAATGGTCGTGTCTCTTGAACATAGGGATACCTTAGCAATGACCCGCGATTCAAAGTCGTCATAAAGATCATAGTCCCTACTTGTCCCTCGATTTGCCTACGAATTGATCTTATGACGATAGTCCCTTCGAATTGCTAAGGTATCTTTATTTGTTGCCTTCAGAGACCATTTCGTCCCTTCGAACGTCCCTTTAAAATTCCAACGACGGGGCTACCTACTCCTTAATAGTAGGATAGTGATGTCTAAAGGAAACGAAGATGAACAGACTTTTTTCGAGTAGGTAGAAAAACTCTTAAGTACTTGCTCAAAACAAAAACTTTTCACACAAACACTTTTCAAAAATAGTTTCCAAAACAACTTCGTCACACTCTTGAGGACCGATACAAGGGTTATCACGAAGTAAATAAAACTTTTCAAAACAAGCACACATAACCAATTTAAAAAATGAGCAAGTACCTAAGAGCCTGTGGAAAACCACAGATAGAAAGGTTGCTAACACCTTCCCTTTCTATAATCTACCCCCCTACTCAGAAATATCTCGAAAAAAAGGTTTTTTCTGCTCTTTTTCCTTTTCCTTTGTTGGATGAAATAAAAGTCGGTGGCGACTCTTGCTTACCGCGACATTTGCAAAACTAAAAAACGTAAATCAGTATTAAACTGTCGATTCTACCACCATATCACACAACGCATACGGAAGTGCATATATGATGTGTTGATGGTGTTCATGTGGTTAGTTTGCAAATAGAGTGCAAGGGATGGGAGTTTCGAGTTGGAAGTTTTGGAGTTTTTGTTTTTGGTTGGATTTCAAATGGAAGTTCAAGATGAAGCATGTTTCCAATGAAACATTTGCTTGATTTTTGGACAATAGGGAGGTTTTATGGATTGATTCTAAGTTTTTGAATGTAGTGTGATCATAGATAACAAGGTATAGGCTCAATTCATTGACATTTGATTAAAGTCACCTTTATGTAAATGGAAATGGCACTTTCTTGCAAAATGCTCCAAATATGGCATGCTGAATTGGATGAAGCCTCTAATCTTTGTGTAATGCACCAAAGTTTTGTGTAAAATCTGATTATGGTGATATTTAGAGGTTATGTAGCATTAAAAGCACGATTTCATGGTAGGGTCTTGAGATTTGGTTATGAAACATGCCATGAAAATGACCTATAATGGAATTTTGGATGTCAACTTCATCTCTTCGAAACTCATAGATCATGTATAATAAATTCATGCTCTTTGACTTTTTGGAAAGCTTGAAACATCATATTCACTTTCATGTTGACCACTTTCCTTGAATCAATTGGGATCTTGGAGAAAAACGATCACAAAGTCGGCTACTAGTTAAGGTCAAAACACTTGAAGATTTTCTCTAAGTGTTGGCTAATGAAGTCATGACTTTATGAGATCATATCTTTTTATCCATGCATTTCTTGGAGGTCATACCCTATGATAAAGTTGTAGTATGAAACATTATCTCAATTTGATATTTGGAGCAAGAAAAATGGTTGCTTGATGAAGAAGTTACAAGCTTGCAAAGTAGTGCATTTGAACATGAGAATATAGGGATTTAGTGAAATTTTCAAAACCCTAATTTGGAATATTTGATTATTTCTCTTGATTTTATTGATTAAACTTAATAAAATGCCTTCATCAATCATATTTTCATGATTCTTGACTTTTGAGGTCCATGTTTGACCAAAATTTCCAAAAGTCAAGGCTTTAACTTTGTATTTGACTTTTCATCAGATGAATCCAAATCTTCTACAATCTTGTGATAATTATGCATTTGAAATATTTTTAAGACCATGAGATGATATTGTTGATGATACCTTAAAGGATATACTCTTGAAGCTCAACCCATAAAACCCTAATTCCTTATTTTCACTGATGAATGCCAAAACCCTAGTTCACTTTAAATCAACTAATGAACAAATGATGAAACCATAACACTTGAGGAAATCTTGAAGAGAGAGATTATTATAACTTATGCTTTGATAGAGATGATCATGATGATGAGGACTCAATCTTAACACTATAATCACAAGAATTATGTGATCCCAAGCTTCTAAGAACCAATGATATGAATGATTGTGATTGTCATGACTTAGTGTGTATATGCAAATGAATGTGAAGCATAAGTCAATTATGAATGAAAACCATAGGGGGAAAATTTGGGTTGCAACAGCTGCCCTATTTAATAATCTTAAATATGAAGGTGAGGTTGGCTCTCGCCTTTCGAATGTTCGAGGTGTAAGGAGATTAAATACTAAAAGAACATAAAATTTGCACTCCAAGATAATGGTGTACATTGATACCCTAGTGAAATAAATTGCAATGATAGTAACCAATGGGGTGGTGAGTTTGAGGATGATATAAATCAAATGCCAACTAATATAAACTTACAAAGCAAAAGGTATCCTCGACGCCAACTGATGTGGACTTACTAAGAAAACAAATATCAAACATTAACTGATATAGACTTACAAAGCAAAAGTTATCTTAAACACCAACTGATGTGGACTTACAAAACAAACAAATATAAAACTTCAACTAATGTGGACCTACAAAGCTAAAGGTTGAAGGTGTGAAGAATAGGAAAGAAGGGGGGTTTGAATTGGGTTTTCCTTTCTCGTAAAACTTCTGCTTCTAAGCATTATTCGTTGAATAATGCTTCTGATTGTTGCTTCTAATTAATGCTTATAATTTGGTTCAGGAAACATAAACTCTAAAGTATAAGCAAAAGTAAAAAACACGCGATATATCCTAGTTCACTTGAGAAACCCCCAAGCTAATCCAGTCCACCCTTCCGAGGTGATTTTTCCTTGAACTCAAGGACTTAATCCATTATAATTATTCTGATTACAATTGAACGGGTAACCGCCAGTGACTAACATCCAATGAAACATTCAGGGATCCCAAGCGGATATAACATTCATTAACCCAACAAAATTCGATTCTCCATAATCTCCTATGAGGATTTCCTTCCAATGATATCCATCAGTAATCTCAGAAGGCTGGCCTTCACTTAGTCCCATTTGAGATATGAATACCATTGACCCAATAGAATCCACTACCAGGATTTCATCTATGATGGTCGCAGCCAAAGTCTTCTTAAGAATTCTGACTCAACTGAGTCTCTCAAGGAACCATCAAACAACTGTTTTATTTACTTTTATTTACAATAATAATGCTTCTACACAAGCTAGATGTAAACAAAATTAAGTACATCAGAAGAACCTAATACACACTAAAATATATTACATTTTATTCTAGCTTTAATGTGTGGTCTTATTTTTTTCAAGTAGCTTCTTCACGGACAACAACCTAAAGCACTTGAATTGCTGAAGTCTTCATCTTCATAAGCTTCTGAAAGCTTTGTTGATCTTGATGTAGTAAAGAGAAGAACTTCTTCATCTAGATTTACTTTAAAATATTCTGGACAGCAGCCCTTGTTCTACTTTCTTCAATGATCACCTTAGAGCACAACATTTATGTTGTGGATATGTAACAGGAGCTTTCATGATCATCTTTGTTGTCTTATGCGACTTAGCAAGCTTTGTGCAACATATGAGATTAAGCACATTGTGAATATAAGATTTCATTGTAATTAGTATCAACATGATTGAAGATTCATTTGATAACATTTGTTCTGGTTGTTGTTATAGTGGATGATAACTTTGTTTTGGTTGTGTTCTAATAATGATTACTTTTCTTTTTAACTTGAACATCAACAACCCGTGACTTGCAACTTGAAGATTTTAGGGGGAGAAAGAGTTAGAAACCAGAAGCAGTGTTATTGTTCGTTTTCGATTTAGAGGATTAAGGGTTTGAAAGAGGGAGCAGGTTGTTCGATTTCGATTTAGAAGAGTAAGAGTTATAAAGAGGGAGCAGGGTGTTCGATTTTGATTTAGAATAGAAAGAGTTCGAAAGAGGGAGCAGGGTGTTCGATTTCGATTTAGAAAAGAGAGTTCGAAGAGAGAGTTCGAAAGAGAGAAAAAAGAGAGTTCGAAAGAGAGATTGAAGAGAGAGTTCGAGAGAGAGATCAAAGAAAGAAAAGAGTTCGAAAGAGAGTTCGAAAGAGAGAAAAAAGAGAGTTCGAAAGAGAGAAAAAAAGAGAGTTCGAAAGAAGCGTTGTTCGATTTCGATTCCAATCCCATGCTAGACCTTTTTATTTTGTTTTCAGCTCATTTCCCAAATATCCTATCAATTGTAAATCTGGAGCTGGCTGTAACCAAAACAAAACCTTGGGTCTCATTTCAATTAGGCTTTAGCACCCAGTACTTCATGCTTACCCTATATTCTAATTTACATTCTTATTCTTTTATTGATTTCCTTAGCTCTTTTGGTTTAAAAATTAAATAATCACATAGTTTTAGATAAAACCCAATTAATTAGTTTAGTTTTATAATTTATTTAAATCTTGATATTTCATTTTTAGTTTGGTCAACATTTTAGTTAATTTTGTTAGTTTTTTTTAACTAGTCTTTTATTGATAAGTTTGTAAGTTATCTCTTTGAATTTATTGCTCCTTATGATGTTCCTCCCATGATACATGTTGGTTGAGTTTGTGATAATTTCAATTTAATTCCATGGCTTCTCTCTTGGTTTTCTTTTAAAATCTTGGAATGTTTATACTTTTAATTTTAATCTTCATGTTGCTTGCAAAATCCAAGGGAATTGTTTAATTTTTGTCGACTTCATGTCATCAAAAAAAACATCGTGCGAATACCCTCATTCATCCTCCGTTTATTATTTCGTTAAAAAAACTTAAGATAATTTTCCCAAATATTCGATTTTTCAAAACTCACACCCGTTTAAGTCAAAAACTTCGACGTTAGGTCGTCGTATCTTCAAACTCCCGCCCACACCTATTTTTAGCCAAATGAACCATTTTAATCAAACAAACAATTTTAACCAAAAAACAGATATTTCAAAAGGTTCCTATAGAATACTATAGATACATTGGGTGCTAATACCTTCCCATTGTATAACCAACCCCCGAACTCTAGACCTCTTTTCAAAAACGCCTTGTATTTTCATTACTTTTAAAGTATTATTTTACATCGCATATTTTAGGGTTTTATTTCTCTCTTTTCCCTTTTCCCATGGAAATAATAAATCGCCGTGGTGACTCTTGCTTTTGTGAGACGAATTAATTAATAGTTCGATCTCCGATTTACCCCGCTACATTTTTCTATCGCTACACTGTCCTGAAGCCTTGTAATAGTGTAGGACCTCTATATTCTGCACTTTACTGCTTTTCATATTAACTGCTAGTAATTAGGCTTGTATGATAAGACTAATAATCAAACGCTAGAAAACTTAACAAAAAGACCCAAAAAAATTAACTGAAACACAACACAATTGCACACAAGCACCTCTAAGGTACGCCCACTTTGATTTCCTTTAAAAAACAGTCATGGGGCAGGAATGCTTTAGCAAAGACCCACAAAAATAAAATAGATCATAGTCCCTCGATGACCCTACGGTGTTGCCTTTAGGTAAATGATCTCGTCCCTTAAACGAAATTGCTAAAGCATCTCCATAAACTGCCTTCGTGATTGTAAAACATCCCTTCGATTGTCCCTCAACATCCAACGACAAGGCTAACTATTCACTAATAGTAGGATAACACTGTCTAAAGGAAAAGAGGAAAAGAACAAACTTTTCGAGTACAAAGTAGATAGCTGTTAGAAGTTTGCTCAAAAATACTTTTTGCACTTACACACAAATACTACTTTTCAAAAACAATTTCAAAACATTTGCTTTGTTAACACTCTAGAGGACTGATATAAGAGTTAAACACAAAGTAAATCACCGCACTAAGGCATCTTTCAAAACATTTTCAAACACACAAAGCACAAAGCGTTTTCAAAATGAGCAAACCTCTAAGAGCCCATGGAAAACCATGGATGGAAAGGGTGCTAACACCTTCCCTTTCCATAATCTACCCCCCTTACTCAAAAAACATCTCGAAAAGGTCTTTTTTTGTTCTTTTCACCCTTTCCTTTGTTAGATAAAAGAAAAGACGGTGGCGAATCTTGCTTACCGCACATTTGCGAACAAAAAATGCAAAAACCAGTATATAACAGTCGGTTCTGCCACCATACAACACTACTATTCAACAGAAATTGTGTAGCGTAGAAGTAAAATCATTTCTCTTCTAATGTCTTGGCCACGCCATTCATCAGAAGTAGAACCTGATTGTTAAATACTCAATAGTAACAAACATTAGTATTATAAAATTGTTCATATAACCATACTCATTTGTTATCATCAAAACTCAGAGATAATATTGCAGAACCAAATCTTGTTCTTACAATCTCCCTCTTTTTGATGATGACAAAACTATGTATTTTGATGACACAATTTTGTACATATAATCATAATCAGTGAAGTTTAGAAGGGTAAGAAATACTTATCCTTTTTCTGATACTCTCCCTGAGTTAATGACTTGACGAAGATCGAATATCCTGACTCTGAACCATTTGAGTAAAAACTCCCCTAGTTCCAATAGATCAAATATCGAGATCTTGAGAGTCTTGACTTTAGGAATTTCAGACAGTCTTCAACTTCTGAGTTTCTATGTTCTTCTAGAAGACATATGCTTCTACTTTTGATTCTTATGTTCTAATTATCACATTTTCAAACATGATACATATTCTGAATATTATGATACCATAACCAAGATAACTTTAACTTTCAGAAAGTCCTCAACTTCTTAACAGTATTGGGTCTATCTGATTCTTGAACATGTGTTCATAGAGTATACATCTTCTAATATATGAACAATCAGTTCTTAAGAAGTTTAACAAAGTTCTTTCATTTTGACATGTCTTAGAATACATAGTGAACTTGTTCAGAGTTCCTCGGTTAATTATCAAATAGACAAGCACGCGTTAGTGGTTAAATGCATATCATTATATCATTATGATGAGTTTTTGAATTTCTTTTAGGTTCATCAAAATTATTATACTTCTCCCCCTTTTTATTATCATCACAAAGATAATCTCATCTTATATATCGGATAGAAGAAAACTTCAGAGTACATTAAGAGAAAAGAAAAAAAACATAAGAAAACTTAAAATTTTCTAAACCAGTACAGACAATATTTCAATTATCAAAATCTTGAACAGTATCAATCCTAGAACAATATTCTTAAACCAATGCGTTATCCGGTCCATTTTTCTTTATCAACTCCCACACCCTGTCTTGGATTATTATTTCAAATATTATCCTTCCATAAGGAATATAGGATTGAATATGAGTTCTTGATATTTCAATGGAGTGTTTCATATGATTAAATATGGTTTTGGGAAGATTGATCTTGAAGTGATGGATCAAGAGGAAAACAAAGATTCCATAATCATGAGACAAAGTGCTTATTGTTGTGGGTCGAGGTCGAAGGTTGGAAAGGGAGAACTTGAACCAATTCTTGGATGAAGGAAGAAGGGTTTCAGGATTTGTTGGTTCATATGGTATTGAACTGTCATGAAGAACCCTAAATATTTCAACAAAACTTAGTTAGAATTGATAGTCATCAATGGTGACTCCAGATGAGACATACCCAGTGACTCTTACAATGGAAAAGATGGTGACAAAAATGGGAAGTCTGAAGAATTCAGACAAAATAGTATTACCATCATCGCTGGTTTTAGCATACTTCCAGAATTCCTTCACAAGGACAGGGAGGGTGAGACCTCTAAGCAGAGTAAAGTAGTTTGTCCAAGACTGGATTTGCATACTTATTATTAGATCCAAACAATGGTGTTTGATTCTGGGAAGATTGGGTTGTTTTTCTTGAATAATTTCAAGAGTTTCCTCATTGCCATGAAAAGTTATAGCAGACATTGTAAAAACAGACAAAGGAAAAATTAAAGGGTTTTCTATTTGGACTGAGGATGATGAAAAGTGAAAAAGGAGACCTCAACTATTTATAGAAACTGATAAAGATCCTAGGTATGACATCCATTAGATAGGCTATAATTCTCTAGGTGAAGACTAGAAAGCCTAGACATATTGGGAAGGACAAAGAGTAATTAATCTTATTTATGAAGAGAATTTTAAAAGAAATGAAGTTTGACAGTTACCCTTTAACCTATGAGAAAGGTAACTGACACACACCAAATATTTTTAGACTTATTTCTCAGATACGTATAAGAGAGTATGTTGTATTGACACATATCATATCATAATAGTGCATAGTTAACAACATCAAATTAACACAAAATAAAAACTTCATTAATTAAGTAACTTCAACATATACAAGTTTTTAAATTTGAAAATTTGAACAGATGATATGGAAAATGATCATGCTTTAAAAAAAGACAAGTCGTATATTCCTAGCTAATGAAAATCTCGCACTTAGATTTTAACAAGCAATCTTCAGGGCAGTTTTGTGGAACAACTTTTGCTATCATTTCTTTGAACATATCTACTATTCCCTCTTGGAAAATAATTTCAGACAAAAATATTCCATAAGGAATATAAGACTTTATGTGATTCCTGGACTCGTAAATAAATTTCCAAAGACAGATGAAGATTGACGGTGGCAAGCTTACATGATTATTATTCGTCAGAAGGTAGATGAGTGTTTGGTCATCATACCTTAGAAGGTCTTGATTATCCCCTATGAGAAGAAAGTTGAATAAAATAAGCTTGAACCAAGCCTTGGGAATGGGAAGTAGATTTTCAGGATTGATAGCTTCATATCCTGATGACATGTTGTGAAGAGAAATAAATTTGTCAGACATCACAAACCTAGATTTGACATAGTCAACTGTGACACCTACATTCTCACATCCAGTGGCAATAATGATTGATAAGGGGGTAATAGCGATGGGAATTTCAAAGATAAAGGAGTGAATGGAACCATTCTCATAGTCAAGATAAGCATACTTCTGGAAATCTTTAACAAGATTTATGTAAACAGGTTTCTTCAGCATCGCTGAAGTATCTTGTCCATTGCTAAAAATAGCATACATTTTAGATGCTGGAAGCAATGTTACTTTCAAGAGAGGAGATTTCAATTTGTTTTTCGATGTTGATTTCAAGAAAGTCTTCATTTCCAAGAAAGGTTGGTTGAGGCATAATGAATCAGATGAGAGAAAGAATCTTGATAGGAATTAGTTTATGAGAGAATACGATAAATATGGTGAATCATTATTGGGATATATATATATATATATATATATATATATATATATATATATATATATATATATATATATATATATATATATATATATATATATATATATAGGGGTGAAAGAAGTTGTACTAATCTGCAAGAATGACATAGATCACTGACACATGACAAAAATTTCAAGGAAATGGAATGGAGTGAATTAATCTTTATAAAGATGAAGTACCATACAGGTTCTATATAAGGACTTTGAGTGAATTAGCATTAAGGGGTGACGTACTGGAGCAGAGATAGCAGAACTTAGACATAGCTTCTAAGAGGAGAATTGATTAAAGGATCTTTATCTTGGAAGAGTGAATGTTCCAGATCATGAAATTTTTACTTAATCATAAAATTCACAATTTTGAGTTGCATTTAACATTTTAAATGCTTTTGTTAAAAAAATTTATTCTAACTTGTAGATATATTTTTATCAAAAGTTATAATTTAGTTATATAGAAAAGAAAACATACCTTTACAATGATTCTTTCATCTGAGTGCTCTCCAATCTGGTTTTGACTTTAGCTTGTCCTTGATAGAGCTTCGGATCAGCTTGTCATGTCTTTGAAGATTTTCCATCTGTCTTTAACCTTTTCTTTAACTTGGCCCTTTCTCTTAAATATTTCTTCTGATTTACATCTTTCTTTTTATGCTTTCTTCAGAGTAGTCTTTCAGAGGTTTTAAATTATCTTCATATTGATTTCTCTTATTCTCAGTTTTTTATTTGAGAAGAGTAACCTTCTTCTAAATTTTAATTTCTATTCAGAGAACTACAATCAGAGTCTTTACTTCAGACGATCTCGTCATTCTTTTGTTTAGAATTATCAGTATGACCTTTTTGAGAGAATCCTCACAACAAAGATATTCTTATCTTTTATCATCAGACTCATCCATCTATGTGTCAAGATTTCTTTGAACAAAAGCTTATTTTTCAGAAGGTCAATATTTCATGAACTTCTGAGAAGCTACGTGATAGAGAGAATTATTTATCATTGCTTAACATCTTCTGAAATCTCAGTTTCCTTGAACAAATTGCAGAGTATGTTCTAATAAAAACTTTTACATTTTTGATTAACAATCTTGTTCTTTCAATGTTGAGCCAATTCTATTAGAGTTAGTCTTTGACCATAATTCGGATGCATCAATTAGAATTCTTACCTCAATAATATCTTGACTTTTGTAAAGTCTCTTTCGATAGAACCAATTATTAGATCTTCACAAGATCTTTTGTCAGCTTGAGTAGACGGTTTTATCATGAGGTTCTTTTGTACCATAAGATAACATTATTTATTCTTTTGAAGAGATTCCTAATGAGATCTTATGAGAAAGTCAAAGGTGGACTAATCCGTTTCTTGAAAACATCTCATATTTCTAAATGGATTTTAATCAAAAGCATTCAACAGATATAACTTCTTATCTGATGAATCTTTTTCTGTTAGCTTGTTCTTCAATTTTCTGGATTTAGGCAGTAGTAGAAAATTGAATAACAATAACCTTAGAGTATTTATTCACAAAGCATATGGATCTTTATATGACACTGTTAGGTGTTTGATATCCATCAATAATAGAACTGGGCTCCCATACCAATTGAAGGTGTGAAGAAAAGGTAAGAAAGGGGGAGGGTTGAATTGGGTTTTCCTTTCTTGTAAAACTTTCACTTTGAAGCATTATTCATTGAACAATGCTTCTGATTGTTTCTTCTAATTAATGCTTCTTTGGTTCAGAAAACATAAACTATAAAGCATAAGAAAAAGTAAAGAACATGTAGCATATCCTGGTTCACTTGAGAAACCCCCAAGCTAATCCAGTCCACCCTTCCGAGGTGATTTCGCCTTGAACTCAATGACTTAATCCACTATAATCATTCTGATTATAATCGCATACGCAACCGCCAGTGACTAATATCCAATGAAACATTCAAGGATCCAAATCGGATATAACATTCATTAACCCAACAGAATCTGATTCTCCAGAATCTCTTATCGG
This sequence comes from Vicia faba, assembly GCA_948472305.1. NCBI lineage: Eukaryota > Viridiplantae > Streptophyta > Magnoliopsida > Fabales > Fabaceae > Vicia > Vicia faba. The sequence continues at coordinate 113,445,092 of OX451737.1, forward strand.
GATTTCCTTCTAATGATATCCATCAGTGATCTCAGAAGGCTGACCTTCAGTGAGTCCCCTTTAAGATATGACTACCATTGACCCAATAGAATCCACTACTAGGATTTCATCTATGATGATCGATGCCAAATTCTTCTTGAGAATTTTGACTCAACTGAGTCTCTCAAGGAACCATTAAACAACTGTTTGATTTACTTTTGTTTACAATAATAATGCTTCTACATAAGCTGGATGTAAATTGAATTAAGTACATTAGAAGAACGTAATACACACTAAAAGATATTACATTTTATTGTATCTTCAATGTGTGGTCTTCTTTTCCTCAAGTAGCTTCTTCACGGACAACAACCCAAAGCACTTGAATTGTTGAAGTCTTCATCTTCATAATTTTCAGAAAGCTTTGTTGGTCTTGATGTAGTAAAGAGAAGAACTTCTTCATCTAGATTCACTTTAGAACATTCAGGATAACAACCCTTGTTCTACTTTCTTCAATTATCACCTTAGAGCGCAACATTTATGTTATGGATATGTAACTAGAGCTTTCATGATCATCTTTGTTGTCTTATGCGGCTTAGCAATCTTTGTGCAACATATGAGATTAAGCACATTGTGAATCTATGATTTCATTATAATTAGTATCAACATGATTGAAGATTCATTTGATAATAGTTGTTCTGGTTGTTGTTATAGTGGATGATAACTTTGTTTTGGTTTGTTCTAATAATGATATCTTTTCTTTTTAACTTGAACATCAACAACCTGTGACTTGCAACTTACAGCTTTTAGCACCCAACTAAGCATCCTATGGCAAGCTCATCAATATTCAGCTTATCCAGCATCATGGGTTTAGCATCCAACTAACCCGCCAACCAACAACATCGGTAGTTTAAACATACAATTCTTTTCTTATATAGCCAAGCAAAATAGAGTCGTTGGTTATTTGAAAAAGAGTCATTACAAATAGTACCACGACATCCTTATCTCTTCTACACTTTAAGTTAGTGGAGAGGTAGTGTCATAAAGCTTTTCGTACTGTGTACTATTGTACTGCATTACCGTTATATTCTTTTCTTCTGCACTTTAGAGGCTTCTACGAGCATAAGATTAGAAGCAGAAAAATAACATAAGGTCTTCTGAACTTCAAGTCTTCATAGTCTTTAGAACTGCGTCTTTAGATTCTTCAGCACTTGGTCGTGAGAACCTGTTGTAGCTAACCTTTGGATCTTAAAAGCTTTAATTCTTCATAGTCTTAAGAGTTGCGTCTTTAGAGTCTTAAGCACTTGGTCTTCAGAACATGTTTGTAGATAACCTTGGACCTTTATAACTTCAAGTCTTTGGAATCTTCAGACCTTATATGTTTAGAATCTTTAGCACTTGGTTCTTTAAGAATCCTTATCTTCAGAGCCTTGTTATTAGAAACACAAAGTCTTTCGCATATGGAATTCAGTTAGAAACATTGTCTCCAGATCTTTTAACTTTGTCTTCTTTGGAACAAGTTGTCTTTTAGAAACTAAGTTTTTAGCATTTGGACTTCAGTAGAAACTTTGCCTTCAGATCTTTTTAACTTTGTTTCTTGAAACACACTGTCTTTTAGAAACATGAGTCTTCAGCATCTAGACGTAAGTAATAACTTTTGTCTTCAGATCTTCTGACTAGTTTCCTTAGAACATGTTGTCTTTAGATGCTTGAGTCTTCAACATCTGGACATAAGTAACAACTTTTGTCTTCAGATCTTCTGATTGGTTTCTTCAGACAAATATCAGAGTTTACACTTTAGAGCCTTCTGGAGTGTCTTGCTATTGTTCAACAGAACTTATGTAACATAGAAGACGAATCATTTCTCTTCTAATGTCTTGGCCACGCCATTCATTAGAAGCAGAACTTGTTTGTTAAGTACTCAACATTAATAAACACTAGTATAACAAAATTGTTCATAAAATCATACTCATTTGTTATCATCAAAATTCAGAGATAATATTACAAAACCAAATCTTGTTCTTACAAAGGTATCTTAGATGCCAAGTAATGTGGACTTACAAAATGGAAAATATCAAACACTAACTGACGTGGACTTACAGAACAAAAAGGTATCCTAGACGATAACTGATGTGGACTTACAGAACGGACAAATATCAAATGCCAACTAATGTGGACTTAAATAGAAAAATGTATCCTATACGCCAACTGATGTGGACTTACAAAATGGACAAATATTAAACAAAAACTGGTGTGGTTTTACATAGCAAAAGGTATCCTAGAAGCCAACTGATGTGGTCTCATAAAACAGAAAAATATCAAACGCCAACGGATGTGTACTTATACAGCAAAAGGTATCCTATATGCCAACTGATGTGGACTTACAAAATGGACAAATATCAAACTCCAACTAATTTGGACTTACATAGAAAAAGGTAACTACGGGTAAAAATAACTAAGAATGTTTACCAAACGCAATAAGAAATAATGACTCTTTAGGAAAAGACTCGACTGAGATAAAAGTCCCGACAAACTCTATTGGTGAAAATATCAATATAAAACTACTGGGGAATAACAAAGGATTTCTTCACCATATTATTGGGTATATAGAAATACTCGAGGTTCCACTGGGGAACAAGAGATCAGAGCTTTCCTCAAAAATTTGCTGAGGAGACCAAAACAAGACGTTTAAGAACCGAAGGCACCAAAGAAAACTTGTTGGGGATATGGAAGTTTTAAACCTCTGGTAGATATCTCTAGATCATGCACTTCGGGGAAGAATAAATCAACTTATGCTTCCAATGCATGTTTGATTTTTCATGGTGTAATGATTCTTTTTACGGTATATACTACACATTTTGAGGATGCAGTGATGTAGTGATTACTATATGCAATGCTATTTATGAAAGGTGCCCTTGCCGGGGAAGAATGTGATAATTTGATCTTTGCGGTAAATAATACGTAACTTCCTTATGAGTGGACGATGGTCCTTGCGAAGGATCGAATTACCACTTGTGCCCCGGGTAAGGTATGGATGACTACATTCATTTCTTAAGTCACTTGAAATCTTTAAGTAATTTCCAATGTTCAAAAATGTTTTTATGAACCTCGAACCTTTAAGTAATTTCTGATTATGCTATAAATACTATGTCTTCAAAGCTCTCATCACTTTTCTTTTTGAAGAGAATGAATGGATAATTTCCTTCCCCTCGGGGTTGCTGATTTTTGCTTGTAGAGAAAAAAAGTCAAAGGTTATGTAGATCACAGTCATTCGCTTTCAAATCCCTAACTTTTGCCTGTACCTTCCTTTAGGGGTTTTCAGTCCACTAGGATACCCTTTTTTTGCCTAAGTCGCCTTTTCAAGTTTTCAACTTAGTGGGTGTACTTATTTTTATTTTTATCCCTAATTTTTTCCAAGATCTTCTCTTTTTGTGATCTGCTGGGATGTCCATTTTTGCCTAAGCCGTCGACTTAGCAGGTCTAATCATGCAAAGTATTTTTAACTGCATTTGCATTCATCATAAGTGGGAAATCTTTGCCATCCATAGTTGTAAGCAACAAAGATCCTCCTAAGAAAACCTTTTTCACAATGTATGGTCCCTCATAATTTGTAGCCCATTCGGGTGACCAAAGTTTTCACCATCAAAGATTGGAGGTTTAACGATGATTCTGTCTTTCTCATCATAGTTATCATTGTTGTTATTCTGAAATGGTCCCACCATAGTGTTTTTCTTGCTAGGATCTTTTTCTGACACGGTTATATGTTAGCACCAAGAACCAGGAGCTTTGATGCCAATTGAAGGATAGAAAAACACAAGAAAGTGGGGGTTTGAATTGAGGTTTTCAAAAATAAAAGCAGCATGACACATTTGGTTATCTTGATTCGTTTGAACTTAAACTACTCTAGTCCATCCGCCAAGGTGATTTCGCCTCTCTCAATTGAATTCTTAATCCACTAATAAAAACTTGATTATAATTCACGAAGAAAACTTTCAACGTCTTCTTGAGATTAAACCACAACTTGGTTTCTCAAGGAAATACAAAAATGTGAATCAAAATGTGTACAAGAATGTTTCTAGAAAACCATATCATAACTGTGATGTTTACACAATATTAAGGCACAATGAAAAAGAGCTTATGAATATTTCTTTGTATACACAAGTGTGTCTTAATCACTCTTCAAGAGCTCCTTTATATAGGTGAAGTTTTAGATCCATGACAAGATGTTTTTGGAAGGTTGATAAAATGTTAATGCACTTTCCAAAAATAAAGATCTTGTCTTGTTCCAACCGTTACTCTTTTATTTGTAATGAATGAATTGTAACGCATCTGAACTTTGCTTATTTGAAATCTGATCAGAATAAGAATATTAACGTTGATACTTTAGACCATCAGAGTATCTTGAGATTCATATGATCAGAACTTAAATGAGACAGACACGTTGAAGCTTCTTTGTACTTTCTGAATATTCACTTATTAGGTTATAGCTTGAGCTTAAGTGTTGAGTCTTAGAACTTCAGAATAGATGCGTGCATTGAGACTTCCTTTGTTCTTCTATAACTTCACTTATCAGAGTATCAAAATTTTGCTTGCAGCTTTGGTGCTTCAGAAGTTATAACATCATAACTTATTCTATTGAGCGTGTTACACAAAATTGCTTCTAAGTATGTATGCCTCATCTTATCAGAACTTCAAAACGTAAATACTCTTATTATCTTCTATGCTCTTTTGTCAGAACTTCTCTGCATATTTAAATGATTTATTAGAGATAACATTTGTTCTTTATATAATATATCATGTATTTGTTATCATCAAAACTATTACTAATATGTAGAACCAAACTATGTTCTAACAATAAGTTGTTGCTTCAGAAATCAGACATCAGATATGCAACTTAGAAAAGCTGATAATCAAGTTATCAAGACAAGATCAAGATGTAGTAGGTCAGAAGAGCGTTCACTCAAATAAGTTGTTCATCAGATAAGTTGTTGCTTGTATATCTGAAGACAATGTTCAAATATATGAAAGACCGTGACTCTACAACAAAGAAGAATCTTTTGGATCATTATCACTCCTCAATCAGAAACAATCCATCAAGACGAAAATAATCAAAGCTCAAGAATTCAAAGACTTGAGAATCAGATAGGTTGTTATCGTAATATCTGATTTCAATATCTATCATTAGAAAAGCTTTTGATATCTTCATCAGAAAAGCTTTCACGAACAATCAAGACTTTTTATTCAGATACGCTGTTGTCGATCATTCTGAAAACAAGAATCCACTATTGAGAGTAACTGAAGTAAAACATCTTCTCAACAAAATATTCATCTCTCAGATCAGAAAAGAAATATGCCTTTAAAAGTAGTTTTAGATCAGAAGAAAAGCTTTGTGTTTCAGATAGGTTGTTGCCCATAATTCTGAATACAAGATTTGGTCCTAACACTCTGGTATTCATGCGCTACAACAACAAAGTAGTTTCTAAACTATTCATCAATTAGTCATCAGATGAACAAAGACAAAGTGATTGATATCTTATAAGCTTACTACTTCAGAATCAGAAGTACATCATCAGAAGATAGAGATCAAGAAACTTAGTCAAGAAGAAAATAGTACAATAACTGTACTATTCATAGTAATTATTCTCCCATTGACGTACACTATTACTGCAAGTAGCAAGTATAGGAAAGTGATGTTTCGTACTGTTCGAAACCTCTCTTGAATATATTTGTTGGCAATCAATTGTTGGAAGGAGAAAAGACTTATCTATCCTTACAACGAATCTTTTCATCTAGAGGCTATATAAGAGAATTAAAGCTTCAAATTCTAATTGATGAAGAGTCCACTATGTCAAAATATAAAAGATACAAAGTTTCTATTTTTGATAAACACAACCACTTCGAAAGAAAGAGATATATAATGGAGAGATGAAATAAATAAGCAAGGAGACGTTGCTCATATCTTGCTTGATTAAGAAAGAAGAAGAAGATGAAGAATTCCACAAGATGTTATTCAACTACTAATCATATACATCTTGGAAGAATTATGAAGAAGCAAGGAGTTGTTGCTCATAGCTTGCTCAACAAAGAAGATGAAGACAAGAAGACTACAAGATGTTGCACTCAATTTAGATTATATTCATCTATGTAAAAAGAATGTAAAACACAAGAGTTGTTGCTTAGATTTTGTTATTTTTTAAGAATCTTCATGTAAGTTGTTTGTACACAAGAGTTATTGCTCAAAATTTAGTCAAACAATATGTACTTAAGATATGAGTAATATGCTTGATAAGAAACACTCATGTAATCTCCAAAAAAACAATTTTGTTAAGAATTGGTGATTCCTCAAGTGATCGAGTGAAGATCAGAAGACTTGAGAAGACAATTGGTTGCGGGCATCGTAGATGAAATCCCATTCTAAGGAGACCAGTTTGATGAGAATCTTTATAGGGTAAATGATCGCTAACATCTCTAAGTGTACCGGGTGGGTTATAAATCTTAGGAGATCACTGGCTGAGAGTCATTGTGAGAAATCCCTCATAGAAAGACCAGGTTGATCAAATTTCTGATAGGGTCAATGATTGTTATATCTCGTAGAGATCACTGAACATATCATTGTGTTGTTCCTCAAGTGATCGAGTGAAGATCAAAAGACTTGAGATGACAATGGTTGTGGGTCATTGTGAAATCCTATTAAGAAGACAAGGTAGGTCAGTATTCTTAAGGTGTCAATGGTTGCTGATCATTGTGATTGTTAGTCACTGGCGGGTAGCCCGTGTGAATGTTATCAGTTTAGTTATAGTGGATTAAGTCCTTGTTGAAGGCAAAATTACCTGAGGAGGGTGGACAGAAGTAGCCTAGTTAATGGTGAACCTAGATAACTGAATGTATCTCTTTATATTTATTGCATTCTATATTCTTTCATAGTTCAATCAAATAATTTTCTAAAGGGAAATATTTTCTTAAAACCCAACTCAAACCCCCATTTCTTGTGTTTTTCTCTACCTTCATATTATGTTATCCTATATGGCACCCTGTTTAAGAATTAAGATATTCAAGCTTAATTCAAGGAGTTTTCTTAGTTTCTAATTATGGAGATAATTTAGGAAACTAATTATTGAAGTCCTAATTTTATGCAAAATTTTATGCTGATTTGTAGCAGCTGATTTGCTTCGCTTGTGAAGCCCAATCCAGTCAAGAAGATTTCTTTAAATAGATTGCTACAATCCTAGTTTTAGGTGCGGAAAGGATTGTAACTTTTGTTTTGAGTTTTAGGGCTTTTGTTATTGTTTATTGTAATCCACTCTTATATTGTTTTGATACCTGAGTTGGACTGTCTCTATTGAGTTGTAAGTATTGTCAATCACTCTTAAGATGCTAAGTATAGAGTGATTGCGTGTCTTTGAAGTTTGTCTTCTAATTCTTTTGAATTGTGTTCTTGTCACTGTTTGAGACTGGAAGGGATTTGAGAAGAGTCTCATACCTAGGTGAGTCTTAGGTAGAAGTTAAGCATGGGTAGTGATTAACTGAGAAGTTATAAACGGGGAAGTTTATCTTTAAATTGATACTATTTAGTTGACTTTGTCCCTGGCTTAGTATCCCCTAGAGTATGAGTTGTTGTACACCGAACTGGGTTAATAATTCCGCGTGTTATTTACTTTCTGCATTATTTTAATTGTTGTTTTAAATTGTTCATTATGGTGTTGTTAGGAGACCAACGTCTCGACATCTCTTAGGACATATGAGATCTGACTACAAGAATTTCAAGCCAAAATCTTTTCCACAAAGCTGGACTTAGGCATGATCAACATCTTCAACCCACCAGCCAGTTGGCCGAAGTCCTGGTACCCCTTATGTATCATCTTCATCTCCCATAATTTCCATGTCCCACTGGAACCCATGGGTTGGGTGTAAGTTGAGGAAATAAAGGGCTTTGTCCAATGGCGAATAAGCATGATCTATAAAACAGCAAGGCCCTATATTCGCCAAATTCCTGATGAAGTGACGTGTAAGTGTTTAGTTATTGGCATGTATTTTTGGTAAAACCAAGTGTGTGAATGTCATGACTGATGTCATAACATTCTGGATTATTAAGTACTTTATGCAGAAAAAGTATGGCATACAGTAGCTGCTGTTTATGAGTGTGTATCTGAGCATTTTGCAATGATCACATTTATTACTTTCTACCAAAATCAGTAAACAGGAATTCTGATGTCATAACAAATGTTAAGACATCCTGTACTGATCTAACAGTTATGCAGTTTGGTTAATTCTGAGATTTTTCAGGAAGTTGGTTCATTCTTTCCAGAACAGAATCTCACGTGGACTTTAGGTTAACCTAGCTCAACCCTAATCTGGTTGATAAAGTCTTGTGACCAAGTCTTGAGACCAAGTCTTGAGGTTAACCCTAATTAACCCTAGCTTTTCGTGGAAGCCCTAACTGAAGAAACAACTGCATATATATTCAGCAGGAAAGCTGATTGGATTTTAACTCTTAGACAGAAGATCAATTAGGAGCTGTATAGTTTTAACTGCTGTAATCCAAGCAAGTATCATTGTGATAAGTGACTTGGAATAGGTTTTGATTGTAAGGGTTTTTGTTTCACTCAAAGCTTTGAAGCAAGAGTGTTTGTGTCTCTTGACTAAAGCTTTGAAGCAAAGTCAAGTTAGGTTTATGTATCACTCAAAGATGTGAAGCACGAGTGTTTGTTACTTGATTAAAAGCTGTGAAGCATAATCAAGTGTATGTTCTGAAGAGTGTCTTCATTATTTCATTAGTCAATTGTTTAAGTATCACTGCTGTGATTGAGGGGGAGTGAGTAGGAACTCAGGTTTAAGTTAAACTTAGATTGAAGTTGCATTGGGTAGGTCTTAAGTGAAGGAGATAAACTGGTTGGTTTATTCCTGAATTAATATCTCTTATAGTGGATTTCCTCCCTGGCTTGGTAGCCCCCAGAGTAGGTGTTGTTTCACACTAAACTGGGTAAACAATTGACTGTGTTCTTTACTGTTTTTATTTACTGTCTTATAGAAAGTCAGATACGGTGTCATAACATTCACTGTGACATTGAGTATCTGCTGCCAGAATTTCAATTGGCATCAGAGCAGGCACCCTGCCTGTATTACTGGGTGAGATCTAGGGATATCACTTTCTGGCACTATGGACAAAGAAGGAGTTTTTGGAAACAGACCACCCATTCTGGATGGATCAAATTATGACTACTGGAAACCTCGTATGATTGCCTTCTTAAAATCACTGGACAAAAAGGCTTGGAGAGCTGCTGACAAAGGATGGAACCATCCCACCATAACTGAGAAAGATGGGACAATCAGTCTGAAGCCTGAGGAAGAATGGAGCAAAGAAGAAGATGAGTTAGCCCTGGGTAATTCCAAAGCTTTAAATGCCTTGTTCAATGGAATTGATAGAAACATATTCAGACTGGTACAACAATGTGAACTAGCCAAGGATGTTTGGGACACTCTCAAAACTACCCATGAGGGAACATCCAAAGTAAAAATGTCAAGGCTTCAGATGCTGACTACCAAGTTTGAGAACCTAAGGATGATGGAAGATGAAACCACTCATGAGTTTCACATGAACATCTTGGAGATTGCTAACACCTCAGGAGCATTGGGAGAAAAGATGTCAGAAGAAAAACTGGTGAGAAAGATTCTCAGATCCTTGCCTAAAAAATTTGCAATAAAGGTAACTGCTATAGAGGAAGCCCAGGATATCAGCAAGTTGAAGGTGGATGAACTCATTGGGTCTCTTCAGACTTTTGAGATGGGGATCAGTGAAAATTTTGACAAGAAGAACAAGAGCATAACACTTGTATCCAACACTGAAGATGAAAACAAGGAGGATGAAGAAGAAAGTATTTCAGAAGCTATAGCCATGCTTGGAAGACAATTCAACAAACTCATCAAGAGAATGGATCCAAAGTCAAGGTCAAATGTTAAGAACATTTCTTCTGACATTAACATATCTTATGACTCCAGCAGAAAACCAAGGTCTGAAGAGAAGGGAAATCAAAGCAGAGGAATTCAATGTCATGGATTTGAAGGATATGGGCACATTCGAGCTGAATGTCCTACCTTTCTTAAGAAACAAAAGAAAGGAATGTATGTTACATAGTCTGACTGTGATTCAGAAAGTAATTCTGAAGAAGAATTTGCCAAACTAGTTACTGCACTAACTGGTGTTTGTACCTCTGAAAGTGACACTAGTGATGAGGAAGTGACATTTGAAGAACTGGCTGATACCTACAAGAAACTATGTATCAGAAGTGCTGAAGTCTGTCTGCAAAATGAGAGACAAACAAAACTCATAATAAAGTTGGAGGCTGAAAAAAGGGCAGACATTGAAACTATAAGTCATCTAGAAGAGGAAGTTCAAATGCTGAACTCAAAACTGAACCAGATGACCAAATCTGTCAAGATGCTGACAAATGGAACTGACAAACTGGAAGAAATCCTTCAGGTTGGACAAAATATGGGAAACAAGTCTGGTCTAGGATTTGTGGCAGCAAAGAAATCTGGTGCAGACAAGAAGATCAGGCCTGATAAACACATGTCAAAGCAGATGTCACAACACAACACTCAACATCGAGAATAGAGAAATATGAAGAAAAAATACCAAAGATGGAGATGTCATCATTGTGGGAGGTTTGGTCACATAAAGCCATTCTGCTTCAGATTGTATGGATACCCTAATCAGAACCCAGGTGTCAAACCTAAGTCTAACAAGGTACCACATACTCCACAATGGAAGAAAAAGGCTACTGCCCTGATAGCCCACACTTCCCTTAGAGTCTCTGCAAAGGAAGACTGGTACTTTGACAGTGGGTGCTCTAAGCACATGACTGGAATCAAGAACCTTCTCAATAATGTCAAACCTCACACCACTAGTTATGTGACCTTTGGAGATGGTGCTAGAGGAGAAATCAAAGGAGTTGGTAACTTGGACTACCCTGGAGTTCCAAATCTAAATGAAGTACTATTGTTAAAAGGCCTGACTCCTAATCTCATTAGTATCAGTCAATTATGTGATCTAGGATTCAAGGTCAACTTCTCAAAATCTGAATGTCTTGTAACTAATAAAAAACAAGAAATTGTAATGAAAGGAGTCAGATCTAAAGACAACTGTTACTTGTGGGAACCTGAGAACACTAATTACTCCACTGTGTGTTCTATTGCCAAAGAAGAAAAAGAGGTGAAACTGTGGCACCAAAAACTTGGCCACCTTCATCTAAGAGGAATGAAAAGGATTATATCCATGGAGGCAGTCAGAGGGATTCCAAGACTGCAAATTGATGAAGGGAGAGTTTGTGGTGAATGTCAGGTTGGTAAGCAGACTAGGATGTCACATCCAAAGTCAAGACATCTGACCACCTCTAAGGTTCTAGAACTTCTACATATGGATCTGATGGGACCAATGCAGGTGGAAAGTCTTGGTGGAAAAATATATGCCTATGTTGTTGTGGATGATTTTTCCAGGTTCACCTGGATTAACTTCATTAGGGAAAAATCTGATGTGTTTGAAGTTTTTAAAGACCTGTGCAAAAGAATTCAAAGAGAAAAAGAAGGGTGTATTGTCAGAATCAGAAGTGATCATGGCAAGGAATTTGAAAACAGTAAGTTTAATGAGTTCTGTTCCTTAGAAGGAATTAGTCATGAATTCTCTTCTCCTATAACTCCTCAACAAAATGGAGTTGTAGAAAGTAAAAATAGGACCATACAGGAATCTGCCAGAGCTATGATACATGCCAAAAGACTTCCTATTCATTTTTGGGCTGAAGCTATGAATACAGCCTGTTATGTCCATAACAGAGTCACTTTGAGAAAGGGAACCTCATCCACCATTTATGAACTCTGGAAAGGAAGAAAGCCAACTGTGAAGTACTTCCATGTATTTGGCAGCAAATGCTATATTCTGGCAGATCGTGAACAAAGGAGAAAGCTGGACCCTAAAAGTGATGAAGGTATTTTTCTAGGATACTCCTCCAACAGCAGAGCTTATAGGGTATTCAATTCCAGGACCAAAGTCATGATGGAATCAATAAATGTCATAGTTGATGATTATCATGAAGAAACAGATGTCCCTTGTAATGTTGAGACATTCTTTGAGACTCCAACTCAACAGAATGACCTTCCTAACACCACTACAGCAGACTCTGAATCCAAGGAAGCTAGCAAAATCCCTTCCATCAGAATTTAGAAAGATCATCCTAAAGAACTCATCATAGGGGATCCTAACAGTGGAGTCATTACAAGATCTAGAGAAATCATCTCAAACTCTTGCTTTGTGTCTAAAATTGAACCAAGAAATGTTAAGGAGGCTTTAACTGATGAATACTGGATTGGTGCAATGCAAGATGAATTGAACCAATTTAAGCAACATGAAGTTTGGGAGTTAGTTCCTAGACCAGAGGGAACAAACATCATTGGTACAAAATGGATATACAAGAACAAATCAGATGCTGAAGGAGTTGTCACTAGGAATAAGGCAAGACTTGTTGCCCAAGGATACACTCAAGTTGAAGGGGTTGATTTTGATGAGACCTTTGCCCCTGTAGCCAGACTGGAATCTATCAGACTCCTATTGGGAATTGCTTGTCTCCTGAAGTTCAAGCTATTTCAGATGGATGTAAAAAGTGCCTTCCTAAATGGGTACTTAAATGAGGAAGTTTATGTGGAACAGCCTAAAGGTTTTGTGGATCCAAACCACCCTGATCATGTCTACAAATTGAGGAAAGCACTACATGGCCTGAAACAAGCTCCTAGAGCATGGTATGACAGGTTAACAAAATTTCTCTCAGACAAAGGATACAAAAAAGGAGGCTTGGATAAAACCCTCTTTGTCAAAAATGAAGGATGGAAGTTAATGGTAGCTCAAATATATGTTGATGACATAGTGTTTGGGGGAATGTCAGAACAAATGGTTAAACATTTTGCTGACCAGATGCAGGCTGAATTCGAAATGAGTCTCATGGGAGAACTGACTTATTTTCTTGGACTGCAAGTCTCACAGATGGAGGACTCAATCTTTCTATCTCAAAGCAAGTATGCAAAGAACATTGTCAAGAATTTTGGTATGGAGAATTCCAGTCACAAAAGGACTCCTGCACCTACTCATTTAAAGCTATCCAAAGATTCAAGTGGGGTTAAGGTGGACCAAAGTCTATACAGAAGCATGATAGGAAGTTTGATGTACTTAACAGCCAGCAGACCTGACATTGCTTTTGCAGTTGGAGTTTGTGCAAGATACCAAGCTGATCTTAAAGTCAGTCATATCAACCAAGTGAAGAGAATTTTGAAGTATGTAAGTGGAACTTACAACTATGGCTTGGTATACTCTCATGGTTGTGAACCAACTCTGACTGGTTATTGTGATGCTGATTTGGCTGGAAGTGCTGATGATAGAAAAAGCACCTCTGGAGGATGTTTCTTCTTAGGAAATAATCTGGTCTCCTGGTTCAGCAAGAAACAGAACTGTGTGTCTCTCTCTACTGCTGAAGCTGAATACATTGCAGCTGGTAGTAGCTGTTCTCAAATGATCTGGATGAAACAGATGCTTACTAAGTATAATGTCACACAAGATGTTATGACATTGTACTGTGACAATCTGAGTACAATCAACATTTCCAAGAATCCTATTCAGCATAGCAGGACCAAGCATATTGACATTAGACATCACTTTATCAGAGACCTTGTAGAAGAGAAGACGATTAAAATGGAACATGTTGCCACTGAGCTACAGCTGGCTGACATTTTTACCAAGGCACTTGATGCAAATCAATTTGAAAACTTGAGGGGCAAGTTGGGTATTTGCCAACATGAGGAATTGTAGCAATTAATTTTGCTTAAAACAAGGGTTGAAGGAGTTATTTTTGTTAAGTATATTTTTATTGGGTTAATCATATGTTTTCCCATTTCTTTCAAAATTATTAAGAAGTTGAATAGACACTCATTTGCCTCCTTCCTCTCTCGACTCTGCAACAAATCCCATTCTCTTAATCAAAGTTTTCTCTCTAGTTGCTACTGGTTTTCTAAGACTATCAAAATGTCTCAAACATCATCCTCATCCAAGACGACCGTTTCATCCTCATCCTCTGATCGAGATTCTCGGGCAATCACATCATGCATGGATTCTGAAGTCCTGGAGATTACTCCTCTTAGAGAAATAGCAACTAACCCCTCCAAGGTCAAAAAGCTGAGAACAAGGCATGCAGGAAGGTCTCAAGCTACTTCATCCGGTAATCCCTCTCAACCTTCATCTTCTGTTCCAAATAGGGAAGGATCAACTTATGTTCATCAAGCAATAGCGAGGCTTGTTACAAGAATTTTGAGTGAGAACCACTATGTACCGGGGATTTCTGTTCCATTAAATCAAGAATCAGCAAGCCCAAATGTTGAAGTAAATCCAGATGTCTCTGAGAATGTTGAGACACCAAATGACAACATTCAGAAATCATCTGAAAATCTTGATGATATCCAGAACCCTTCAGAGAAGAATGTTGAACCACCTGTTATTGATGTGGATGAGGAATACTCAGATAATGACCTAATTGCAAATATCAACCCTAGCATAGCTAGGAGAATGATGAACAGAAAGGGTAATCAGGATGCTGCAAAATGTCTGACCAAAGAGAAGCCTGCTGATAAGAAAACCAAGTCTGAAGGCAAGACTGGTGTAGAAACTGTGAAGACTGGACTGTCCAAAGGGAAGGTGAAAGCCCGAGTACATGCTGGGAGTCTCTCAAAGCCTGTAAGACAACCAATAGCAAAGAAGAGGAAAGAGCCTGAACTTTCTGATTCTGATGAGGAATCAGAATTTTAAATTGATGCTGAAGACATTCCTCTCAGAAGGAAACTCCCTTCCAGCAAAATGGCTAGAGTTCCTGAAGTCCCCACTGACAACATTTCATTTCACCACCCTGAAAATGCCAACAGATGGAAGTATGTTTGCTTGAAGAGAATAGCCTTGGAAAGAGAACTAAACAATGGTGCCATGGATTGTAAGGAAATCATGGACCTAATCAAAGCTGCTAGACTAATGAAGACTGTGGTAAAGTTTACCAAATGCTATGAAAATCTTGTCAAGAAATTCATAGTGAATTTGTCTGATGAATGTGCTGATGGAAGGTCAGCTAACTTTGAATGTGTCTATGTGAGAGGAAGAAAGGTTAATTTCTCTCCCTCTGAAATTAACAAATTCCTTGGAAGATCAAATGAGGCTTGCCCTGAACTAGAAGTTATTGACAATGAAGTATGCCAAACCATCACAGCAAGACAAGTCAAGTGCTGGCCCTTAAAAGGCAAACTGAATGCTAGCAAGCTAAGCATGAAATTTTCCATCCTGCACAAGATTGGTGCAGCCAACTGGGTCCCTACCAACCATAAATCAACCATCTCCACAGGTTTGGGGAGATTCATTTATGCTGTTGGAACCAGGACTGAATTTAACTATGGCAGGTATATTTTTGATCAAACTTTAAAACATGCTGGAAGTTATGCTGTTAAAGGCCCTATTGCCTTTCCCTCCCTCCTATGTGGAATTGTCCTTGCTCAGTACCCTGACATCCTGGTGGAAAGAGATACTGTTTGCAAAAGAGCTCCTGCTCTTGGGTTACACTACAAGCTATTCCAGGGATCTCATGTTCCTGACATTGTCATGACATCAGCTGAGACATCAACTGTAAAAACTCAGTCCAAGACATCTGATGTTATAACTGTGCTGAAGGAAACCTGCAAAGAGCTGGAGACAAGGAAAAAGACTCTAGAGAACCTAATTGCCATATTAGAACAGGAGGAGACTGAAGGACTCAGAAGGGAAGAGGATGCTGCTGAAGATCAGCTCAATGCTGAAGAAAGTGCCTCCTCTGAAGATGACAGTGCTTAAAGTTTGGTGGAGTTGACAAGCTTGATGCTGGTTCCTGTTGATGCAAGTGATTTCATAATTTTTTTGTTTTTATTACTCATTTTGGATAACTGTATAACATAAGTACATGTATCTTTGGCCTATTTGTGGCTAAAGAGGGGGAGATATTTTGTGTTAATTACTTGGTAGACATTATATTTTTCTGCAGACATATTCATTCTGCTGCTCTCTATTCTCTGATTGCTTAGGGGTTTTAGCCAAAAATCTGCCAAAGGGGGAGTTTGTAAGTGTTTAGTTATTGGCATGTATTTTTGGTAAAACCAGGTGTGTGAATGTCATGACTGATGTCATAACATTCTGGATTATTAAGTACTTTATGCAGAAAAAGTATGGCATACAGTAGCTGCTGTTTATGAGTGTGTATCTGAGCATTTTGCAATGATCACATTTATTACTTTCTACCAAAATCAGTAAACAGGAATTCTGATGTCATAACAAATGTTAAGACATCCTGTACTGATCTAACAGTTATGCAGTTTGGTTAATTCTGAGATTTTTTAGGAAGTTGGTTCATTCTTTCCAGAACAGAATCTCACGTGGACTTTAGGTTAACCTAGCTCAACCCTAATCTGGTTGATAAAGTCTTGTGACCAAGTCTTGAGGTTAACCCTAATTAACCCTAGCTTTTCGTGGAAGCCCTAACTGAAGAAACAGCTGCATATATATTCAGCAGGAAAGCTGATTGGATTTTAACTCTTAGACAGAAGATCAATTATGAGCTGTATAGTTTTAACTGCTGTAATCCAAGCAAGTATCATTGTGATAAGTGACTTGGAATAGGTTTTGATTGTAAGGGTTTTTGTTTCACTCAAAGCTTTGAAGCAAGAGTGTTTGTGTCTCTTGACTAAAGCTTTGAAGCAAAGTCAAGTTAGGTTTATGTATCACTCAAAGCTGTGAAGCACGAGTGTTTGTTACTTGATTAAAAGCTGTGAAGCATAATCAAGTGTATGTTCTGAAGAGTGTCTTCATTATTTCATTAGTCAATTGTTTAAGTATCACTGCTTTGATTGAGGGGGAGTGAGTAGGAACTCAGGTTTAAGTTGAACTTAGATTGAAGTTGTATTGGGTAGGTCTTAAGTGAAGGAGATAAACTGGTTGGTTTATTCCTGAATTAATATCTCTTATAGTGGATTTCCTCCCTGGCTTGGTAGCCCCCGGAGTAGGTGTTGTTTCACACTGAACTGGGTAAACAATTGATTGTGTTCTTTACTGTTTTTATTTACTGTCTTATAGAAAGTCAGATACGGTGTCATAACATTCACTGTGACATTGAGTATCTGCTGCCAGAATTTCATGACGTCTATCTACATGGGTAACTTCATCCATGTAATAACTTTGATCTGCATCGATGTTTTCCATAGTTCCATCTTTCCTACAGATTGATATTCTTTGGTGGAGTGAGGATGGCATTGCTTTGATGCCATGGATCCACTCCCTTCTCATGAGTAAGTTGTAGTTGGATCTCAAAGCTATCACCATAAACATAGTTGGTTTGATGATTCTACCCACTGTTAGATTGACCTGAATGACACCTAAGGCGTGGCCAATTTTCCCTTCATAATTCGATAATACCATGTTGTGAGGCTTCAGGTCTGTGTCGAACATTCCTATTCTTTTTAACATGAACTGCAACATTAAATTAACTACGCTCCACCATCCTCTAGGATCTTGTTGATCCCAGTACCTTCCACTTTTCCCCTTATAAATAGGTCTTTAAATGTTTCTTCATCCCCTCATCTGGTCTTTCAAAGATGACAATTTTTTTCTTTGACAACTCTATTGTTCATGACATAATAACATACTGGCCTATGTTTGGCCATTTCAGCTTCATCAATTTCCTTTGTCTCTTTGACTTCCGTCACCCAATCGTATTCATAAGGAAACACAAAAACAACATTATAATTGATATCAAGGGAGGATTCAAAATCTAAGTTGAAATCGTCCGTCAGCATATCCTGGTCATCATGAGGTTGCTCTGGCTTCTTTCCTTTCGATCTTTCTTCTTTGGGAGAAAATAATTTCCTTCCCTTTGATTTTTTCTCTTCGACCCTGTTGATGGATGGAAGATGGTTGGTGTTAGATTATCTCTCTACTTACTTCCTTTGTTGGAATCTTCTCCATTGAGGCCTCAACATCAGGTTCTTCCCCTTGTAATTCTCAGGCTGGTAATCCTTTTGTCAGGACACTTGAAACTCCTTTCGGTATGCAATCGAAGAGCCTCAACCGAATTCAAAACTTTGCCACTTTGCTTGTCCAAGAGCTCTATTTTTGACAGGCTTTACCCATTTTTTGCTAGAGCATCTACAATAGGCTTGAATGAAGCCTGTTTATTTGCCCTAAGGTCCATTCCTCCTTGCTACTGCCTTCTAGGGATTCCCATCTTATCGAACATAAATTTCCCCCCATCTTTTTCTATTTCCCTTTTCGACTAGCCATTTGAACCCTCTCTATGTTTTCATTTGCTTTCCTATCGTACATTAAACAACATCTTGGACATATTACAGCTTCATAATTCTTCTTTTGACAACGAAGAAGGAAATCCAGCAGATTCTCATTGGCCTTAGGATATGCCACTTTCATTTGATTTTCTTTGCTTAAAATGCTTTCTCATTAGCATCCATGGTTGCTTCCCCACTAAGTTCAACCATGTTGATTTTGACCTTAGGACCGTCAATGATCCTACACCTTTGCAACTTCAACCCAAGGCTTTTGGTATCCTCTGTTGCTTCAACATTCTGACTAAAACCCTCAATGCTTTCATTCTTGGTGAACTGGCCTTCAAAGTCTTCAGTAACTTCGATCATGATGATATCTGATGGTTATGTGTAGGGGGAATCATCCACTAGTAACGGGTTACAATCAACATTCATCTGCACTTTGTTCTTCTCACCGAACTTGAGTCGTCCATCTCAGATCTCATTTTGCACCAATTCCCTAAAAAGAAAGCATTATAAGGTTTTATGGCCTAAAAATTGTGATACTTGCAAAAACCTCTTTTCTTTTGTTGTTCTAACGGAGGAATTTTAGCACTAGAAGGCACTATCATTTGGCCAACTTTGACTAACAAGTCGAAGATGTCATCACACTTTTTTACATCGAAGGTTTATGTTCTCTTTGGGAACTTATCATTCTTTTCTTGTTCGATGGGATTTTTCCCATTCGAAGGAGCAAGAACTTTACATGAATATAGTGGCCCTTGTTTTAATTCAGCCAAATCTATATCATTTTCATCAAAGCCTAGAGGTTCACTATACACCTCTGGTCCGTCTTTATCCATCTCGTCATAGGCTACCATCTCTTTTCTATTGTTTTTGTTAGCCCTAGCCTTTTCATCCTTTAGACATTTGACCCGTCAAACTCTGTTTGTTAATTTGGCCATGTCTCTTAGATAATGGGTATCCAATTTTTTTCTGATAGAGATTTCTAATTAACCCGTAGCAATTTCGACAAGTTCTTGTTCTGGAACTTGAGTGAAACACCTTGCCTTTAACTAACAGAACATGTTAAGATAATCTTATATGGGTTCACTAGACTTACGCTTAATACTAGCCAACTCTTTCAAACTAATCTTCGACTGACCCATATAAAATTGTTCATGGAATAACGTTTCTAAATGAGTCCAATCATGGATAGAACTCGCAGGGAGATTCGTGAACCATGTGAAGGAATTTTTTGTAAGTGAACGAGGGGAATACTTTATCCTTAGGTTTTCGTTATTTTCTATATCCCCAGCCTTAGTCAGATATCTGGCTATATGTTCGACGGTGGATTCACTGGTATCACCAGAAAATTTCGTGAACTTTGGGACTTTCCACCCCCTTGGTAATTCAATTTGTAAAATATATTCAGATAAGGGGAAGGTATAGTTTGGCCTTTGAAGGCCTATATTTATCCCAGTTTGAGCCATTATCCTTTCCACCATGGCTTCCAAATTATTTTCCTCCACAAATTCGTCCTATCGAACACAATGTAGGACTTCGTCTGCATCCTGATTTCTATTAACCATTACAACCCTTTGGGCTTAAACTTCCCTTTGTATTGTTTGTTTTATCTTAGGTTGTTTAAATTTTTTCCCTTGGTTTATTTTACCAATATTTTGTGCTACTAGTTGCGCTTGGTTAATGGTAGGATCTTCTTCGATAACCATCCCATGGTTTTCTATCAACCATTATTGACAAGTTTGTCAAACCGGGGCCTTGGGGGCCCCAAAGAAATTTGCAATTCGCTCCATCTGCGCTGCCAATTGTTGAATTGTCTGTGCATTCTGTTGGTTAGCATGGGTATCACTTTGGATCAAAGGGTACAAAATTGTACCCACTTGTTGGGCTAAGACACCAACCAATTCATGATTGCTATCATTCATCTGTTGTCGAAACGTCGTTGTATAATTCATTGTAATGGTAGGTAATTGGGCAGTGAATCCTGGGCGTGGGACATTTAGACCCATATTATTGATGCCTGATCCTGATCCCTGTAATGGCAAAAAAGTAGACACTCTTGGATCAGGAAATATTGATGTATTATTGTTTAAACTTGCCATCATTGTTGTTGGCATGCTATAAATTTGTCCGTGGCCATCCATCAACATTGTGAATCTAGAGGAAAAGTGTCTGAAATTGTTTGTACCTGGTGGTCTTGGGGTCATTGGGGGACCTTGTTTATGCACTTGGAATAGAACTGAACCGCTATAAGTATTTGTCGATATTCCCTACGTAATTGCTTGAACAGGTATCGATTCGGTTACATAAACTTCAGTCGTATTTTTCCCTATCGAAGGGAGTGGTCGTTCTACATTATTGCTTTATGGAGGATTTACCATTCTTCTAACGTATTTTTGCTTGGGTAATACTTTGTTAGTTCTGGATATTCTACCACTTCTTAATCTCGTGCAACAATGTTAAAGAACATACATTTGTATAAAAAAATTCAAAAGATTTTTTAATAAGATAGACACTGAGTCCAACTCGGTGTGGCAATTTGTTTACTGTGAAATTTGGTAAATAAGTTCCAGTATTCCGAATCCTATAGATTCTGGTTACTTATAGGATCGACTAGATTGATCCTATGACTATAGTGTATATTTTGTTTCTAAGTTTTCTGGGCGTCAATCTCCTGGATAGAGATTGTTATTTCAAAAGTAGTAATAAACAACTTTAAAATAAAGGCTGGAACGTAAAGCAATTTCGAATTAAACTTGAATGGAATGTAAAAGACTTTAATTTAAAATGATTGACATTGAATGTAAAATTGGTTCTTCATACGTACATTCTCAACAACTCGTTTCTCGAACACTTGGTACTTTGAGTTTATTTGGGTAATTTGTACAAAATTGAACACACATAATTCTAACATAAAAACTCCTATATATACTAATTCGAAATTAACTACCATGAACGGTCTTCTTCTGAGAGGTTGACACGTTCTCGCTTTGCATGTCTCTAGCCTTTCACAGGCTTCCAGATATCTTTTTTCAAAAGATCAGACAAGTGCTAAATCTTATTTTTGAATATATGTCTGTTGTACCCCAAAATTTGCCCTCGTATTTTTCCACAAGAAATCAAAGCTTCGGGCTTTCCTGATTTTTCAGACTGGCTCAAGAATCGGTCAAACAGACTTTTCTTATCAGTCAGACAAAAATTAGGGTTTTCATTGATTTTTAAGCAGTTCAGGCAGATTGCTAGGGTTTGGTTGAGTTGGCTCAGGTTTTGATCAGGCGGATGTTTCTTTGACATTTAATCAAGAATTAGGGTTTTTGTGCGCGCATTCTCAGAAAGGATTATCTTTACAGTTTCTTTTCAGTTTACTCTGAGATTTGATTTGAGGCATTTGAATTGAGAACTTGCAGTGCTTGGTATGATCAGTAAAGGCTAAGGCATTTGATTTGAGTTGAGATAAAAGCTGAGGTACTTAAATTAAGAATCTGCAGTGTTTGATTAAATCAGTGAAAAGAGAGCATCTGGATGTTGGTTTGATTAACTATGCATTGTTTAATTGGAGCGCCAGGTTTATTACTGATTCATGCTGAATGGCGAGACCACAGTGTTCGTTAATTATTTTTTCTAAGTCAGAATAATTGGATACTTCCAGTTATTTTAATTTAAGGAATTCAAATAATTAAATGGACAGTAAATTGAAAGAGGAATTAACTGATAAAAAGGATTTTTATTTATTCATATTTAATTGTTTTGTTACAAATTATTATTCGAACAATTGTAAATTTATTTACATTTTTGTTTACAATAATAATTTTACAAATAAATTAAAATGAAAATAAAACTATCCTAAATTTTCCTAAGTCTTCAAGTCTTCATCTTCTATCCATTGCTCCTTTGCTCAATTATTTTCATCTGCAAAACAAAGAAACAAAAGAAAAGTCAAAGCAGATAAAATTAAAAAGACAGACGGATAAAAAATGGATTCATCATTAAAAGCAATGGGCCGGAATCAGATTGCCCTCTCTGCAAATCACGAGATTTCTCCCGATTCACAAAGATGGGTGAAAAATGCTTGCAAAAGAAAAAGACATGAATGCACAAAGTTATGATTTTGCACAAAGTTCAAATTGTCAACCAACTGCATAGTTTCCAACCAAACTGAATGGCCTAAACCAAGTCAAAAGGGCAAACTGAATGAAACTATCAAAACTGTCCAAAAAGATATCAAGATATCAAAGTACAAAAGGCTATCAAAAAGGCTATCACAAAGATGCAGGAAAGCTGGAGAAAGAGATAAAGTATGCAGAGGCAAAGCAACTAGTGCAAGCAAACTTTTCATCACATCACTTTCCAAAGGCCATTGCTTTTTCAGAAAATAGTACATAAGCAATATAATAATGCTTAAAACTGGGGAGAGAGAGAAAAGAGAAGAAGAAAAGGGCTTACAGGCTTAGGCTGGAAACAGAATATAAAAACAAAAACTTATCAGAACAGTGGGAGGCAGATACAACATAAACAAAATCAGAATACCACCAAACTGTAGAGAACGAAAAAGAGCAGGCTGCCTCCCCAAACGAAAAATACTTCAAAACCTTGCAAACCAAAAAAAGCTTTAAACACTAAACCTGCATAAGCCTTTGCCTCTAAACAGCATAAGCCTGAACTATCAAGCCTAAGCTCATACCAGAAGCTTCAAACTTGCTCCAAGCAAGCCTAAAAGCCAAAGGCCTCCAAACCTCACAACAAAACCATAAACCTGCATCAAGCCTAAAACCTGTTTTGAACTGAGTAAATACAAATCATACAAGCTTCAAAGCCTTCACCTGCTAAAGTATTTCCAAACACCCAAACAAACTCACATAATATCAAACCAAATCCAGACCTGCATCAAGCCTCAAGGCCCTCACGCCCATAACCTGTTTTCTAGGCATTTCAAGGCAACCACACCCTCAGAAAACCTTCATCATAGGGGGTAACCATACTCAAAATCATCATCAAATAATACAACATAACCATCACTCACAAGCATATTCAGTATAACCAACATCACCAAGCATACTCAGTATAACCAACTCAAGCACAACATATCAAATAATCTCAGAGCAATATCATCATCTCAGAGCATACAGAAATAGGGAAAACAGAAGAAGAGGAAAAGGCGAGCAAGCTAGCATATCAGTAATCAAACATCTCAGACAAATCATAATTGAAGGCAACAGAAGTGTTCAAAGAGGAAAAGAAGCGAGTATTTCAAAAGCAACAGAAGCGAGGCAATTGAAGAAGAAAAGAAGTGATACAGTAAAGGTTTTCAGTTTTGTTCATCACGAAACCTGAAGAAGCAAAGCGAAGGTACCAGGAAGAAAGCTAGTTCAGAGCATCACGTGCATCCCTCCGTCCGGCCACCTTACGCACCTCCAAGTCCACCGCCCGCCTCCGTCTCCAACAAAGGTAGTACCTTTTTCTCTTCTCTCGTTTCACACCTCACAAGAAGCAAGTAACGATAGTCAATAATCAGAATACGAAAATAAAGAAACATGCTCGAATAAAAAACCTAAAAATTGCGTTGAAAGGAAACAAAGCTACCTTCTTTTTTCGTGGCCTGAATATCCATGGAGGGAAGGGAGGTAGAGGTGGCGCGTGATAACCAGACATGGAGGTTTGTTCAGGTAAGCGTGGTTTGAGAAGATGAAGAGAAACAAGAACGAAGAACGGCGCCTCTGTCTCACAAACCCTAACTCATTACCCTAATGAACACAAACGTTTCAAACCCTTGCAAATTTGTGAGACGTG
This sequence comes from Vicia faba, assembly GCA_948472305.1. Taxonomy (NCBI): domain Eukaryota; kingdom Viridiplantae; phylum Streptophyta; class Magnoliopsida; order Fabales; family Fabaceae; genus Vicia; species Vicia faba. Next base: position 113,469,230 of record OX451737.1, read on the forward strand.
CTTGGGCCTTGTCCCACTTTCAGCGCCTAAGCCCAAGTAATTCCTGGCAGGCACCCCCCCTTTTGCTTATGTTTCCTTTGTTTCAGCTTGGGCCAAACGTCCACCCTTAAGCCCATTCCCTTTTTTTTTTACATAAACTGACCCTTTTTTTATCATTATATTTTTCTTTTATAAATTTAAGCTAACATAATTTTGTTTGGTGAATAAAAGTAATGTAGTATTCATTTTTATACATAATTTAAAAATAATATTTTGTTAAAACAAATGACACCTTTTTTTTATAAAATTTCTTAATTATTTCTTTTATTTTATTTTAAGAATACATCAATATTAAAATATTAGTTTAGGTTAATAGATTTGGTCTTAAAACTTTTGATAAATCTTTTATACATAAAGACAATAAAATACATAAACATTTTCTTTTTTCTTTTCTTAAAACCTTCGTTTGTACATACTTAAACAAAAATACAAAACATGATAACAATACATTAACAAAATACAAGATAAAAAAAAATACAACACAAATAGACAATACTTAATTTTCTCATTAAGTTAACATTTCTCAACCTTGTAAATAAACCTCATACATTTACACATACACTTACACATTTGCAATACACAAATACATTGATGCATTTACACTTGCTTATCTTGTACATTATATACACATTACATTTGCGATTTCCATTCGATTTGGTTGTAATTATTTGGACATTACTCTCCTATTAAGCCTCATCCCCATTTGTAAATTTGTGCCCCCACTCCCGGATACTTATTTGTAATAGCATAGACTTTAAATTCCCGCAATTTATCGCTTTCAAATATACCATGTTTAGACCTAGGGTTTGTATGTACATAAAATCAAACGCTAGATAACCTAATACAAGACAAATACATGAAATCAATACACAATCACACTTACACCCCTAGGGTAATCCCACATGTTGCCTTCAAAAATGGGCCATGCTTGCACGTCGAGTTTCTTTGGCAAAACAATTCAAATGATCATAGTCCCTCGATGACGCTTTCGAAAGTCGCCTATCAAAATGATCAAGTCCCTTCAAGCAAATTGCCAAAGACACTTGGCACCATTGCATTCATGGTCCATAAGATGACCCGTGCCTGTCCCGTTAAACATCCTAAACGCAAGATTGTCCACCAAATATAATGGTGGAACAAAATTGTCAAAAGGGTTAAAACATAGAGAAAACCTTTGAGTAAATTTAGGGGTAGACAAACTCTTAGTTACTTGATCAACTTGCAAAACACGCTTGCCTATTTTTCAAACCACACTCCACAAATACTTTCAAAACAAACTTTCAAAAACATTTGAAACATCTTTTCGAAAAGATACACACCTTTGTAAAACACTCAAACACGAGTCATTTCAATGGTTGCCTAAGACAAGGCATCTTCTTCAAAAACATTTTCAAAACACACACATACACACCACAATTTCAAAGCAATTGAAAATCAAAGGCAAGTGATCTAAAACCAAGTAACTAAGAGCCCATGGATAACCATGGATGAAAAGGGTGCTAATACCTTCCCTTTTCATAATCTACCCCCCGAACCCACGAAATATCTCAAAAGGTTTTTCCTGTGCTTTTTAACCTTTCCTTAGGATAAAATAAAAAGTCGGTGGCGACTCTTGCTCAACCGAACAAGTGCGAAAACAAAAGCGAAACTTCAAGTCAGTTCTCCCACCGTATCACAATGTCGAACCCGCTTCAAAATATCTTCAGAAAAGTTACTAAGTTATTTGCCTTGTACTAATCCAACCATGTAGACACAGTCGAAATGCATCTTATATTAACCTTTGTTGAAATTTTCTTCTATTATCCAACACGTTTCTCTCGAATTCACCTTAAATTCCTTATTTGTCGAAACGTCGAAATTAAAGCTAACACTGGTAGATCGAATTATTGAAGTCATAGGGAGCCATAATAGTATCGATATCAATGGAAACTAGGGTGAACCTGTATGAATGGTGATTCATGCTTTTAGAATGTGAGCAATTTAAAAGAAGAATAAAATAGAAAACATTATCATTTTTAATGAAAAGAGTACAAACGAAAGACATGGAACATAATTTTGAATGAAAACATCCTTTATTTAATGATAAAATGCAAACATAGAGAGGCCCTAAAAGCTTTCACCGTGCCTTGGGAAGAACACATGAATTGTTTTAAAACAAAAGGAAATTACTCAGGAATAATGTCTTCAGCAGTCCAATTGTGGAGTTTTTATCTGAGAACACAATGATGAACCTAGTTGTCCATATCATTGTCATTGTCGACCTCATCGTCCCCTGCATACACTTGATCTTCATTGATGATACCGATGCTAGTGAATTTTATGAGAGATGGAGAACCACGGCCTCATGAATGAAAACTTCCTTGACCACGGGGAGCTAGTTTTCCTCATTCTTGTTGACCTGTCTGATAACCTAATCCAAACTTGTCAAACTTTGCGGGAAATCTAGGGTGACCTAATTCCACTATAGCACTAACTTCTTTCAATGATGCCATAAAAACATCTAGCTTTTTGACCTCTGTAGGAGGAATTTTCTCAGTGGGAATAATATCAAAAGCTTGACACAAAGTTTCCTGTATCTCTTCTTTAACTTCAAAATAACAAAATGACACCAGATGACTAACCAGGATATCTTCCTTGCCACAAACATCTATAAATTTTCCACTTGCAATATACCTCAACTTTTGATGAATTGTTAAAGTTACAACACCTGAGTCATGGATCCAGGGACGCCTCAATTGAAATCTATATGATGGTTGAATATCCATAACAAAGAAAGTCACATCAAACACCTGAGGGCCAATTTTGACAGGCATCACAATCTCTCAAAAAATAGATCTTTTAGATCCATCAAAAGCACGAACAATCACATCACTAGGTGTTAACTGTGCACCTTCTACATTAAGTTTATTCACAACAGCCTTTGGTAGGACATTCAAAGAGGATCGTGTATTTATCATCACACGAGTAAAATTTGTATCAGCACACTCTATATAACTATGCAGTGCCTTGTTATGATTATTTATGTCGGGAGGTAAGTCATGGTCTGTAAACCCCAAACCACTTCTCGCAATTAAGCCAGCAACAACCCCTTCAAGTTGATGCGCAAAACTTTCCTTAGGTACATAAGCGGTTGTTGTACCTCAAAATTTACCCTATTTATTTCGACATTTTTGGCTTACATTTCATTATTACATACATGCATATTATTGGTTTTATGGTTATGTAATCAAGGTATATTTAGCAAGCTTCATCAGGTTACAAGTGACGTTTATTTCTCCAATGGATGTTTTCAGAGTATTTTCCGTGCTGAAGATCGGTTCGCCGTTTCGTTCGAGGTTCAAAGATTCACAAGTCCAACCCGGCGCGTCATATTCAGGTGTTCTTTTGCCAAGATATCCCTGATAACATATTCTCAAATTCAGGTTCGGCTCGAGAGATAATTCTTTAAAGAAGGTCTCCAAATGTGTGAGTTTTCTCGAAGAAATGTGGTGAAAAAGTGTGTTGAAAGTAAAATTTGTACGCACTAAAAAATTCATAACTTGAAGATCGTGGCTCGTTTTGAACCCGTTCTGGTGGCCAAAATTTCGTCTTGATGTCATCTACGTTTTCATCTCTTACGTCTGGAAGCCAATTTTTATCAGAACGTCTTCAAAAATGTGGATATATCAAGTATTTTCATACAGAAAATTTGTGACAGAAGTTTATTTGCGTCATGTTCAGAAAATCATAACTTGATTGATTTTCATCGTATCGAGCTGGTTCTAGAGCCAAAATTTCAAAAATCGAGTTAGCTATGTTTTCTCAGAAGGTATCGAGTTCGAATGGTATCCAAAAGGTGTTCGTTTTTTGCCTATAGTGTGCGTGACACACTAAAAATCCTGAGTGCTGAATATTATTTCATTTGGGTCGAAACTTCGAAAATTCATAACTCGGCCAATTTTTATCAAATCCTGCCCATCTTTTTACACGAGGTCACTGACTCAGATATCTACAACTTTTCTTCCAAAGTCGAGACCAGGTTCTGCTCCGATCAATACCAGTTTTTTATTGAAGAACGTGTCAGAGTTGACACTGGAGCCCAAAATAAGTTTGTTTGAGGCGAAACTTAAAAAATTCATACCTAATTCACCATTTTTCCAATTGAGCCCATTTTCAGACAGGAGTTAGTTCTAGATGTCGGCTACATTTTGTTTTCACATTTCAACTTCAAAAATTGCACTTAAGTTCCTGCAATTTAGCCTGGAACGTATCAGACTCAAGTGAATAAAAATTTGCACTATTGCTTGTGGTTGTTGGAGGCTCAATTGCACATTCAAAGCTCATATCTTTGCTCTAATTTCCATTATATAATCTCATTATTTTCACACAAACAGGACACGAAAGAAAAGAAAAACCTTTGCCACACCCTGTCAAAATATCAAATTCTTTCAAGAACCCTAAAAATCTTGAAATTCTTGTTACAAACCCCCATCTCACTACAAACAAGTCATCCTTGTTACAAACTCCCATCTCATTATAAACAAGCCATCCTTGTTACAAACCCCTATCTCACTACTTCTCTAGTAAGGATAAGGCTGGTTTGATCTCCATGATCAAAAGGGTGTAGAAGCATTCATACATGCCATATCAATTTTAACATTATAAAATTTCATATATTTTTTCTTTGTATTTCATGGTATACTAATTTTCTTAATGTGTTCATGAGATTCAACATTACAGGTTTGGACCATCGTAATGATTCCATGCAGGGTTATTACAAAATATGAGGCCGGATCATAACAACCACCAATGCATGGCAAGGCAGACATCTTGAGGAGGTTAAGGGCGTGGGTTCAACACCCACCCCTATTGGTTTTGGTTTTCTTCCTTTCTATTTATCCTTTTACCTATTTTCCTTCTTTCTGTTTAAAATCACTTTTTTCATAAAACCTAACATTTTTGACAAATCTTTGATTTTTCATAATAAACTCGAATAATTAATTTTAGGTTTTTTTTAATTTAATTTTAGGTTTTTAAATTAATTTTTGGTTCAACACCCACTCCTGACATTTATATTATTTGTATTTTCTAACCCTATTTTCCATTGATGTTTCTTCCTCTATCTATTCTTTGGTAAACTTAATCCTTTTTTGTTAATCATTAAACATAAACTTTTTTTAAAACCTTTTTTTAATTAAAATTAATTAGGTTTTAGGTTTTTTAATTAACCTTTTTTTCAAAATTAACCTTTTTTTAATTAAAATTAATTAGGTTTTTTTAATTAACTTTTTTTTCTTCAAAATTAACCTTTTTTTTAATTCGAACTAATTAAGATTTAGGTATTTTAATTAACTTTTTTCAAAATTAACATTTTTTATTAATTAAAATTAATTAGGTTTTTTAGGTTTATTTAATTAATTATCATACATCTTATTTTTCACAAAAAATCACCAAAATATTTTCTTTTCTATTGTCATCTTATTTTTATTTTCCTAGATAAAGTGTATAGAGCGCGTTCAACTGTAATAGCGTAGCTTTACTTTTCCTGTTTTTTTTATCATTATCATGTAATTACTTCTGGGATGTAATAGTTTTAGGATTTATTTTCCGCACTTTTCACTATTATGTAACTTCCCCAAAACTCTGTAGTAGCTTAGGTTTACATTTTCGCCTTTACCTTCAGCTACTATTTTTATGCAATGCTTAGATTAATAGGATTGTATGAAAAGATAAAAATGAACGATAGAAAACCCTAATTGCAAGATAAACATAACTGAAAAAACACATTGTTGCACACTTGCACCCTTAGGGTATACCTCACTTGTTGCCTTCATAAAAACAATGGTCATGTCCCTCGTACGTAGGGATACCCTTAGCAAAGACCCTTGATTAAAGTCATCATAAAGATCATAGTCCCTCAATGTCCCTAGAGTTGCCTACGAGAAATGATCTTGTCCCTCGATGTTGGCTACGAATATATGATAACAGTCCCTTCGAAATGCTAAGGTATCCTTACATGTTGCCTTCAATGACCATCAGTGTCCCTTTCGATAGTCCCTCATACATCCAACGACTAGGGTTACCTACTCACTAATAGTAGGATAACACGATCTAAAGGATAGGAGGAAAAGAACAAACTTTTTTTGAGTAGGTAGATAGCTGTTAGGTACTTGCTCAAACAAATTTTCACACCACACTTTCAAACACGTTTCAAACAAAGTTTTCAAAACGCTTTATCACACTCTTGAGGACTGATACAAGAGTTACCATAAAGTGAATCGCCGCACTAAGGCATTTTCAAAACCACAAACACAAAAGAAATTTCAAAAATGAGCAAGTACCTAAGAGCCCATGGAAAACCATGGATAGAAAGGGTGCTAACACATTCCCTTTCCATAATCTATCTTCCTTACTCAGAAAATCTCGAAAAAGGTCTTTTTCTGTTCTTTTCATCTTTTCCTTTGTTGGATAAAATAAAAGTAGGTGGCGACTCTTGCTTACCGCGACATTTGCAAACAAAAAAACGTAAACCAATATTAACAGTCAGTTCTGCCACCGTATCACAGTGGTGCTCAAGAATTTTAGCAATGCTTTACGGTGGGAATCAGAACAAAGAAACAATGACAAGATAGATACCTTGGGTGGTGTCTGGTTAATCTGATCAACTATCTTAAAGTCACTCTTCTTTATAATCTTCATCAATTCCTCCATCTCTTTTGCTTTCGAAGAAGAAGATGACTCTGGATTAGAATTATGCACTTGATTGTCTGTATTCACTTGTTTTTCTTTAGCACTGGCGTTGTCAGTCCTATTGAGAAGAGTAAAGACTCGTCCACTGCAAGTAATTCCACCAGTCGCCACAATATTATCAACCACGAGTTCTTGCTTTAATCCTTGATAGTACACCTCCGCGCCATTGTGTTGGGGTATAACTTTAGTACTTTTAAAAGGAACAGGGACATGCATAGTAATCATCAAAGGAGGCTTCCTTGCTGCCACATGTATTAAAACGGGATCATATGGTATTGAAATGACGACAACAATGTTATCACGACGATCTTTAACTGACGATACATAATCAGGTGATACTTCTTCATTTCTCTTTTTATCAATAATAATGGCCATCGCTCCATCTTTAAACAAACCCAAGTTCTTCAATATCTATAGGTCTTTCCTTACAGTGTTGCACCCAGGAGGTCTTCCTTCGCATTCTGGAGAACTATCATGGCTGAAATCAATTAATCTCAATTCAACAAACTTGGCATGTATCTCTAAAGGAATAATTGTATCAAGATCTGAAGTTATGGGTTCATCTAAATAGCTTCAAATCATGTTCATTGTATTATTATTCCTGTTTTTGAAGACTTGAATGCTACTTTCATCTAGCAGGCGCTGAAGGCCTCTCTTCCTAACGGAGCATCCACGAGAGTTTCTTCAACAAATTCGGCAAGAACCATAGTTATGTCTTTCTTAAATACAAAAGGTAGCGTGCACCTGTACCAAATCTCTCCACTTAGATGGATGTCATAAATACAAAATTAGCCCGGACATCCATATACCATATTCACAGTCCACGCTCCGTGATTATCATATGGTATAACTGTAATACTGCTACTGACGGACCTTTGTGAGACGACATCAGGTTCTGTATCACATTTGGTTGATTGTTTAGGGGTAAATTAAATCGCTTTTGAGTCAATCAGATCCTGCACTTTATACTTCAAGACCTTGCAGTTCTCATTGTTGTGTCCTAGTGCCCCATAATGAAAAGCACATCTTGCATTTGCATCATAATTGAGAGGTAACTCGTAGGAGGATTCAAAGTGCGAAGCTCAACCAACTGTAACTCGAGAAAATGTTGTAACAATTGTGAGTAAGACATTGGTATTGGGTCAAAGTCAACTACCTAACTAAGATTAATACATGCTTAGCAACACCCTAAAACACCCTTCCCTCATTATTTGTTTTACACTACAAAAACCCTTAATAGTAACTTGCTAAATCAATTAAATTGGACCAATGATATTGTCCCATTCATCCAATTCACACATATTTTTCAATCTTTCTATTGGATATTGGCTGAAAAGTTGCATTACCCGATAAACAATTTCATACACCATTTCAATACATCCTATTTTCAATATTTCCCTCTCTCTTTTTTCTTTTTCAAGTGACACACAAATTTGTAATTTTCCTCGCTACACAGCTTTAACCGGGTGAACCTATATATGGTCTGTGTATACCACTTTTCCATTTCCATAATAACTTTTCACTTATATCACTCTCATTTCACATTTCTATTTCTCTCTCAAAAATCATATTTCTCATTATCTCTCTCGTATGGTTTTCCTCTGCCTGAGCTTCAACCCATTCAACCAATCTTCACTAATGTAAGAAATCGATTTCTTTAACCTTGACCTTGTATTTTTCCTTTAAAAATGATATGTTGTTTTCATCGAAAATATTGTTGTTGTTGTTGTTGTTGTTGTTTTTAACGTTGTTTACCACGATTCTTTCTGTAATGGAGTTGTCGTTGCTGTTGTTGCCATTCCAAGTTCAACATAAATCCACTATGTTCAAAAGTAACATAAGTTTAATCGTTCATGACTTTTCTGAATCGTTTATGGTTTTCCCAATTTGTTGGTTGAGTTTTCATGTTCATAGTTTTGTGAGACCTAATTTGATTTAATGAGATTTGGAAATCAAAATCAGATCTTGGATATATGATTTAAGTTGACATAGTTTTTATTTTCAGATAACAATGATATATAAATCAAAACTAAATCCTTTTCTATACAAATGTTCATGGTTTGGCTCAAGTGTCCCTGGCTTCATTGTTGATTTGTGTATGCAGTTAGCTATTGATAGCCAACATTTGCTTTCCAAGGTATATGACTTCATTGTTTCCTTATCTTATTTTTTTGGATTCAACTTTTCAAAAATAAAGAACATTCTTAATTACGCTTTTGGATTCAACTGTTTAGGTCTTTATTGAATTGAATTGAATTGGATTGAATTCAACTTTTAATGCCACCGAAGAAGTTCAAGAATCTGCTGGTAGGTATTGTTATTATCATCATAATCATGCTTTCGATTATGTTTTTTTTGTATTATTCGTTATCATTCTACTAAACCTTTGAAAGAGATATATACTGACAGGCTGAAAACACCATGGTCCAAAAGCAGCAGTTATGATTAAAGATAAAATCAAATATTTAAATTAAAAAACAATTAAAAAGAAAAAAGGTCCAAAAGTGGATATACAGAAGGTACAAAATAAAAGGAAAAACATCTTTAAGTTCCTAGATAACATTATTCAGGAGCCTTCTTACCTGCAGATAATGGCTAATAGTTGGGCCTGCAACATCCATGGGACGATTATGTTTAGATTGTGGAGCAAATTGATGAGATTTCAGAGTAACTTGAAGCCACTGATCAGGAAACATTCTGAGAGTAACATTCAGCTGCTGAAGGCTAGGCAAGACTTACAGGATGCTCAGGAGAGTTTGAAGCTTAATTTGTTTGATCCAGCTGCTATTAACATGGTTAAGACCAAAACAGATTTGGTGGTTCAGCTTAGCCAGATAGAAGAAAATATCCTGATGCAGAAGGCTAAATTGGATTGGATGAGGCTAGGGGACAATAACAATGCCTATTTTCATGCTATCATTAGGGAGAAAAACAAACAGAAGAGGCTTTTAAACATAACTACTCGTAATGGTAGCCTATTGAGCACGCAAGAAGAGATTGAACAAGAGATTCTGGATTTTTATGGTGACCTTATGGGAACAAAAGCCCCTACTTTAACTGGTGTGGATATTGCAGCTATTAGAAATGGTAAAACTCTGGCCAGAGATGAGGCACTGAAGCTCATTACCCCTGTGACTGAGGAGGAAATTAGGAATGCCCTTAAGGGAGTTGGAAATTCTAAAGCCCCTGGGTGCGATGGGTACAACGCTGCGTTCTTCAAATCTTCATGGGAAATCATAGGTACTGATGTGATTGAGGCAACTAAGGAATTTTTTGAAAGGGGATATATGCTAAGGGCTTTCAATTGTTCGCTTGTTACACTTATCCCCAAATCTTCAGAGGCGACAACGATTAAAGATATGCGACCTATAGTCTGTTGCAGCACCTTCTACAAAATCATTTCAAAAGTTATTGCAAATAGAATTGGGGCTGTTCTTAGTTCTGTAATTCATGAATGCCAATCTGCTTTCGTGCCAGGAAGAAATATTCAGGACAACATCATTATGGCTCAGGAGCTGGTTAAGGGTTATAGCAGGAAGAACGTTTCGCCTAGGTGTATGATTCAGATGGATATTCAAAAGGCATATGATACGGTGGATTGGAAGGCCTTGCTAATGGTCCTGCAGGAATTGGGTTTCCCTCACATTTTCATCAACTAGATAAATGCTTGCATTACTATTGTATCCTACAGATTTGGCATAAATGGGGGCTGCTCGAAAATTCTTAAGGCCCAAAGAGGATTGAGACAAGGAGATCCCCTCTCCCCTCTCCTATTTGTGATTATTATGGAATACCTAAACAGAATTTTGCAAGGCTTGGAGAAAAACCACAATTTTAATTTTCATCCCAAATGCGACAAACTACAAATTACAAATCTATGTTTTGCTGATGATATTCTATTATTCGTTAGGGGAGATGTTGAATCAATTAAGATTATGATGCAGAAAGTGGAGGTCTTCACTGCGACATCAAAGGTTTAGTAGAATGATAACGAATAATATATAAATATATATTTTCAGCTCTAATTTACATTTCTAACTTTCATTCATGTTCTTAATCGCATATTCTTAGAATTTAATTTTATACTATATATTTATGTAAATAAGGTAGTATATAATTTAGTATATGTAAAGCATCTCTCTGACTTGAATATGCATTTGAACAGGTAGGATTTGGAAGGGCAATTCTACCGCTTTATGGTTAAGGAGTGACAATTAAATTCATTAAGATAAAATTTATCCAATTCATCAATTACAAAATTAATTCAATTCTTTTATTAAATAAGTTAATAAATTGGATCAAATCTATCTATTTATATACATGGATAAATTTAATTCATTCACCATATTTTGATATTATTATTTTTATATTATTATTTAAATCTAATAAATTTATTTTTTAAAAATTAATAAAAACTTAAATTTTTTTTTGAAAAAAAAACTATGTTATTTAGAATTTCAAAAAATCGAGTTTATTTAGAAATTTTTTTTTTTTTTTACAAATTTGAGTTTTTTTTAAAAGTTGAGTTATTTCGAAAAATCATAAAAATCAAAATTTTTTGGTAAATCGAGTTTTTCAGATTCCGAAAAGTTTTTCTAGAAAATCGAAAAATCGAATTTGTTCGAAAAATCGAAAAATTCAGCTTTTCGGACAGAAAAATCGAAAAATCGAGTTTTTTCGTAAAATCGAAAAATCAAGTTTTTTAAAAAAAAACGAGTTTTTTTGGAAAATCAAAAAATCAAGTTTTTGGGAAAATAGAAAAATGATTTTTTTGGGAAAATCGAATAATCGATCTTTTTCGGAAAATCGAGTTTTTTGGAAAATCGAGTTTTTTAGGAAAATAAAAAAATTGAGTTTTTTCGGAAAATCGATGAATAGAGGTTTTTTGGAAATTCGAACAATTGAATTTTCTCGGAAAATCGAGTTTTTTTCTTCAGAAAATTGAAAAAATTGAGTTTTATCGAAAAATTGAAAAACGAGTTTTTCGACAAATAAAAAAATCGAGTTTTTCCTAAAAATTGAGTTTTTTTTCTTTCTAAAAATCGAAAAAATCGAGTTTCTTTTACGGAAAATCGAAATATCGAGTTTTTTCAGAAAATCAAAAAGTCGTGTTTTTTCAGAAAATCGAAAAGTCAAGTTTTTTCAGATAATCCAAAAGTATAGTTTTTTCGGAAAATTAAAAAATCAAGTTTTTTTTTTCTTTAGAAAATTGAGTTTTATATTTGAAAAAACAAAAAATCGAGTTTTTTTTTGGAAAATCGTATTTTTATCAGATAATAAAAAAAAATTGACTTTTTTCGAAAAATTAAAAAATTGAGCTTTTTTAGAAAATCGAAAAATCGACTTTTTTAGGAAAATAAAAAAATTCAGAAATACGTAAAAATCGAGTTTTTTCGAAAAATCAAATATTAACTTTTTGGAAAATACAAAATAAAAATCGAGTTTATCCGAAAATACAAAGTATATTTATAAAAATTAAATTGATATATTTAAATTAATTTTTTTGGATGGATGGATATCTATCCATTAAAATGTTGATTAATTGATGGATTGAATGAATTTTATTCTTAATAGATGATTAAATTAGATATTTTTAAAGAATTTTTAGTGAAATGTTAATGAATTAATAAATTAATAAATTATTTTGATCTATCCATTATTAATCCAATTCATATTCATCCAATTCATCTATTTTATCACTCCTATTTACAGCCTTTCTGTGGAGAATGTGGTGTATGAGTTCTGCCCATATGCGTTCAAGGAGACGTCACGGTCCAGGTCCAATAAGTTCATCTTTTAAGAACTTTAGATATGAGCAGCACGATTCACACGTTGATAAATATGCTAATGAATCTATTATAAGACATATAGAGATTTATATTAATTTTTACATGTTGCGGTTTTACATGTTACTCATGTTACATCCATTGTATTGATTGCATCATAATATTGGATGAAGACGTTGAGTTTTTGAAGCCTTGTGAAATTTTTTATTGAGTGAGCATTTTAAATGAAATTTGAATCAACTTGATTTGATTAACATTAGATTTGAAATAAAATGATTTTTGTTTGGATGACTTTATTTTGAAATTTTGACACAACTTTTTTTACAATTTTTAACCTAATGTGAAGATTATACTTTATTGTATCATTTTTAGTTATTCCTTATATATTAAAATATAATTTATGTTTTATAATGATTTTGAATTTTGTTTAATTTAAATTTAGTGTTAAGTTATGTCAAATTAATATGAAATACATCAATTGTATGAAAAATTAACGGCATGATAAATTTTTTAATGAAAAATATGAAATAATAAAAAATTAATTAATATGATAAATAAAAAAATATAATATATAATATTATACATAAATGTTAAATATATATAGAAGATTAAATTTTTTAATTAAAATTATTTTATATATTAGTTATCATTTAATTTTTATAATTTTTTTTTAAATAAACATAAACTTACAAATATACGACTCCCGTGCGGGCGCACTAGTCTTCTACTAGTTTATTTCAGGATACTTGAATCTCTGATATACTGTCTAGGAGCATAGTTCTGTTGTGGTCGTTGAGGAGCAACATTTTGTGGAGGATCTGAAGGAATTATTACAGCGGCTTACTGATATGGCGCTTGATATACTTGGTCTTTCCCTTTGGATGAATACACAACATTGGTTCTCCTTCTTTCTTCTTAGCATATCCTCTGAAAGGCTTCTTTGCTTCATTTGAAGAACTTACATTCGCAGCTTGGATCTTTCCTAACTTGATACCATCTTCAACACATTCCCCAACCATAACTTACTCTGAAAATCCAGTAGACGTACTTTCAATCATCATTGAATAATAAGGACCCTGCAACGTCCCCATGAACATATCCACCAGCTCTTTTTCCATCAACGAGGGTTGTACTCTAGCAGCAAGCTCTCTCCATATTTGGGCGTATTCTTTGAAAGATTGATTGCCCCCTTGAGAAAGATTCTGAAGTTGAGTGCGATTAGGGGCCATGTCAGTATTGTACTGTTAGTGTTTGATAAATGCTTCGGCCAAATCTTTCCAACTACGAATGTGGTTTGCTCCAGCTGCATATACCACTTCAGAGCCCCGGACAAGCTATCTTGGAAAAGTGCATCATCATCCTTTCATCTTCAGAGTAAGCAGGCATCTTTCTGTAAAATGCTCGGACATGAGTTTTAGGACAAGTTGTCCCTTTGTATTTGTCAAAATCTGGAGCTTTGAATTTCGCAGGAATTTTGATGCCAGGAACCAAGCCCAAATCAGCCATATCTAACCCATGAATACCATAGCCCTCCGTGCCTTTCAATATCTCTTCTAGGAGTTGAAACTTTCTCTTAGTCACAACAGGTAAATCAACATCTTGATTAAAAACACATCTTCTTGATCATCTACCAGATGTGGAGGAGGGATCCCAATAGCTCTCCTAACATGTGGCACTTGCAATTCTTCTGAAGTGGATTTAAGAGGTTTATGAGTAAAAACATTTGATTGGAAACCGCCATGAGGAACAAAAATAAAGCCAACAGGAGAAACGAAACCAGTCATAAGAGTAGGTGAAAAACCATTCATAGGAGGAGGTACAAAATCGGTACCAAGGGAAGGCACAAAACTAACAGGAGGTGGCATTCCACCATTAGGAGGTGCTGCAAAACCATTAGGAGGTGGCGTTCCACCGTTGGGGGGTGGCAGTCCACCAGAAGTTAGAGTAGGAATTTCCGTGGTAGCAGGCGTCTGAACATCTTCCTTTAATTCTTCTTTACCTCAAGCTATAATCCCATGACTTCCATGAGTTGATCCATTTGTTCCCTAACTGTGGTTCTCATCTCATTCATGTCATCGCAGAGCTCTTCCGTTGCAATCCTTTGACTGTTACTTCGAGTGTTGTAGTTATGGGAAGTCAGATTATCTCAACTATTGGAGAAGAAACCATTATCAGAAAAATGTTCCACCTGTTATAAATGCATGACATGCTTTGTTTTTATTTTCAGGAATCTTTGTAGTTTTTTTTTTGCGTTAATAGTGATCAAAACATGAATAGACAACAAAATAAACTACTCATTCCTTTTGGAAAAAACAAAGAACAAGTTCATAAGGAAAAGTATAAACTAAACAAAAGAAACAAAAGATCCCTTCAACAAGCCTGAAGGTGATCATTACAAACATGAAAAGTAAAAATCCCTAATATTTATCTCCAAACTCTACAATAGCAAGTCTATCCCATCCTTGGTACTCCTTACTCTACTCCCGAGCTTCTTCAAAAAGTTCCTTCATCACTTCATGCTTTGGTCTTTCAAGCACTATAAAATAAGTACCTCCCTTTGGTTAAGAGCAACCTCCAAATGATCAATTTCTTCTTAAAGTTGTAGTTTGTCAATATCATCTCGTTGGACTTCACACATGGTCCTCTTGACATCAACTTGAATTATGAGTTCCTCCGTTACTGCTAAAGCTTCCTTCAACTGACGTTGACATCCTCTGAGTTGATGATCCACCTTCATCTCCTGGGCACGTTCTCTCTCAAGAAATTCTCTTCTTACTTTGAGTTGTTCCTTTAGGTCCTCCATTTGGCTTTCATACTAATATTCCACATCTTTCTTTGATTTTGCAAAAGTGTCCCACTGTTTCTTGAATCTTCCTTGTGAGTACACTGTTTAGTTCCTCCCTATTGTTGTCAATGGTGAAGTAAGAGGCCCTTAGATCTTCACCAATTCTCAATCTTTTTCTAGTCTCTTTGTTCATCAACCTATCCTTTTTTGCAAGTAACTTATCCTTCATTTCGACCTGATAAGCCAGCTCATTCTTTGTGATAACAATTCTAGTGATTTGTGTCTTCAATTCTTCATTTTCCGCACTCAACTCTTGGTTAAGGGTTTGGATCTTCATAGAAGAAGAGATGACTGGAGAAGGAGGTGGTGAACACATGGTAGCATATAGAGGAAAAGGTAATAGAGATATATCAACTCTTTTATTTACCCATTAAGTGTAAGGTTCTTTTGCTATCCAATTTTTCCTTCCCAGACATGCATTTCCCTTGCAATGAATTTTATTCCAAATTGAACTTACTCTTGCTAACAATTCTAGTTCCCTTCATTTGTTGTAGAACACAGTTTCTTTCACATCCTCCCTTTTTGGTGGATTATGTAGAGCATAGCCTAGTTGACGTTGAGACATCACATGGTTGTAAATGATTCCTCCTTTAGTATCCATGAATGGAACATTTGGGAACTCGCCACAGCTAAAAATGATTTCAAGGCCAATATAGTCATTGTCAATGTAACCCTATTATGAATATAACATGCAGTGTTTATAGCTTCACCCCAACTAAAATGGCAATTGCTTAGCATTAAGTATGACTCTAGCTGATTCTTTTATGGCTCTAGTCTTTTTCTCAATAATTCCATCTTCCTGAGTTTTCTAGGAACAAGAGAACTTATTGGTTATTCCTTTAGAATCACAAAATTCAGAAAATTTTGTATTCTGAAACTCCTTACTACTCTCACAAAATCATAATCATTATATAAGACATAAGTAATAGACATAGTAAATATGCACATAAGTAAGGAATCACACATCATCTTATCTTCATGTTATACTCACACCTTCACAACATCATCAATTCACAACAACGGGTTATTAACACACCATTTATAAATAATTATTATTTAATCACGTCATTATGCAATTTCACATAAAATGTAATGCATCATCATATACTCATGCATGTGGTATCAAAACTTCACTGATGACCCAATCATCGTTATCTCCAAAGATCCATACCATAGGATCGATTACCGCTTCGAACCAGAGTACTTCACTGTTTCACCCAATCCTCACTATAGGATTGTTGCCTTCAATGGAAAATCGTCATATCATCTTCACTGGACCGAAGTCTTAACTTCACTGGATCGAAGTCCTAACATCTCTGGACCGAAGTCCTAACTTCATTGGACCGAAGCCCTAAAATATGTCATGAATGCATGATGCACAACAACATAATAAACACTACCACGACTAGACAACACGTATCATCATTCATGATTATATCATCATATCATCATCATAACACATATCATCATATAATCATCTTAATAAAACATCATATCATCATAACATCGTTGTAGTGGTATAAATGTTGAGACAAAGTTATTGGATTGACTTGGCTTACACAGATCAAATAAAAATCGCTACCGCATTTTATTGTTTCCAGTGGAATGAGAAAAAAGAGAATAACCTAAAAAAGAGGGGGAGAGAATCTAGGTACGGGGGTTGGTTATGAAAAGGGAAGGTATTAGCACCCTAAACATTTATGGTACTCCGCAGGAACCTCTTTGAAAATTTGTGTATTTTGGTTATAACTGTTGTATATAAAAAAATAGATGGTGGAGATGAGAAAAGAAATATTTTTTACAATTTTTGCACCTTCCGCGGTTGCGAACCTTTAGTTCCTACGTACAACCTTCCTTGCAATAGGGAATCAGGGTACTCGTAGTTCACCTTTAAAAGTTTTAAACACATATGTTTTGGTTAATTTTAAGAGAAGAGACATCATCATCATATCCGAGTGGAAAACATACTTACTACCCACGATTATGAGAAAGGAGAATTTGCATCATCTCAAAGTGGAGGATATAGCTTGTATTTTAAAATAAACAAAGCCTCGCTCAACACCCAAGTGGAAAATATCTTACTTCACTATATATCATAGAAGTATAGTAGCTCGCATCACTACAAGGATTGACAAGATTCTAATCTTTTGAGAAAATTTTAGAGTAACAAATCCAAAGTGGCAAAATGACTTGAATGAGATTGATTGACTTTTAGTCTTCTCACAAGAAATGTCAAAATATGATTAAGTTGATTAAAGTTTGATTAAGAAAATATTTTTAAAAAATGCATGGACCTAAGTCCAAGTTTATTGTGAAAACGGTTCAAGTTAGAAAACAAAAAGAGTTTTGAAAAAGAGGGAGGAGATTTTTGAAATTTAAGAAGATGATAGGAGATGAAGGGACTACCCTAAATCCTAAGGTAAAAGCTGGGAAAAATAACCGTCTAACCAACAAGAAGTCAACACTTGACACAATGAGTCAATGTAGAATTCTCATCCTTTGGATTGAAATCAAGCATGAAAAGATACTAAACATCTTGAGAATACCAAGATTTGGATGCATTAATCCTTCAAAAAAATTGGGCATAGTAACAACTGTATACAGATGAATTCCCAATTGCAGACAAAATAACAAACAAAGTCACGAAGTCCCAAGGGTATCAAAGCTTCTAATCCTATGTCCAAGAGGTCCACAACTCTATTATGCCAAGGATATTAATCAAATAGTCCAAGTAACCTTAAGGTTTTTTATTATTCGAGTTGGTTATTAAATATATTCAAAAAGAAAATAAAAAGCTCAAGTGAGCAAAAATCAAAGTGGCATAAAGATAAATGCTCCAGTGAGAAAAGATAAAATGACATGAAATGTAAATGTCAAAATAAATGGTACATAAAAGTAAATGGCATAAAGTAAAAGCATAAAATAAAAGCACAAAGTAAAAGTTAATTGTTATCGAATTAGAAATTAGAGGTTATTTGAATGACCATCTTGAAACTTGCATTTGAAAACTCATTAGAAGATTGACAAAATCAAAGCTTCTCAACAACAAGTTTCATTTGCTTTTTGTCAAGTATATCATTCATTTCAATTTATCGAGGAAAAAACATGTGATCAATGATGTTTAAATGATTCTGTTGTACCCCAAAATTTTCCCTCTCACTTATCAAGAATTTGCTCACAAGATCTCCTTGACTCAAAACTGCATTAGGATTTGATCAGCTCAAGACACCTCCTTATGCACTGATGACCAAAATTAGGGTTTGAGTTTTCACAAGTACATTTGAACTTTCAATGCCTAATATGACTTTCATGGATTATTATGTACCCCCAAGATTACTCATGTCAAGTTTCAAGCCTTGAATCACATTTTTGCTCAGTCAATTGAGCAGTTGACCTAAAAATCAATTGTATTGGGGAAAAAGTCAACTATGGCCAATTTACAGTCAAACTTCATAATTTTTGATCCACATCAATATTTTAAAGTCATATGTATCATTTTATCAAGTTTGGACCACAACTCCTCAATAAATTTGATCGAATCTCCAAAAGGGCAAAATGGTCAAAATTAGGGTTTTGACTGGGAAAGGGCAATTTCTGATTTTTGACCTAGAAAATGGTCAATTGGTTTAAGGCATAATCTCAAGAGTCTAATTGAATCATTTTTACCTAATGGCATGGTTCAAAACATTGCAAGTCCATTGGATTGACAGATGAATTTTCCAATCAACTGATCAAAAGTCAACTGTATACTGAAAAGTCAAACTTTGACTTTTTGGTCAAATTCAAGTGTCAGATCATAATTCATCAAAACATGTCAAAATATGAAACTTATTCATCAAGAAATCAAAAAGTCAAGATTTCATTTTGAAAAGTTAAAATTTCTAAACTTAGAAATTTTTCTAAGTGTTGGAAATTTTATGTTTTTTCATAACTTTGAACAAAATTTTCACCATGATGAAAGATGATTCAAGAGAAACTTCCAACATGAAAGTTGTAGATCTACATGAAATCTACAACTTTGCTTTACACAACTCCTTCCAAAAATGCTTGGATCTCAAGTTATAATTTTATGAACATGTGGTCATGAAACTAAACACTTAGTGAAATTTTGCCCTAATTTGGTCAGGATTTTGACCCAACTTCATGGAACTTTTTCATATAGTGTAAGTGTTTAGTTATTGGCATGTATTTTTGGTAAAACCAGGTGTGTAAATGTCATGACTGATGTCATAACATTCTGGATTATTAGGTACTTTATGCAGAAAAAGTATGGCATACAGTAGCTACTGTTTATGAGTGTGTATCTGAGAATTTTGCAATGATCACATTTATTGCCTTCTACCAAAATCAGTAAACAGGAATTCTGATGTCATAACAAATTTTAAGACATCCTGTACTGATCTAACAGATATACAGTTTGGTTAATTCTGAGATTTTTCAGGAAGATGGCTCATTCCTTCCAGAACAGAATCTCACGTGGACTTTGGGTTAACCTAGCTCAACCCTAATCTGGTTGATAAAGTCTTGTGACCAAGTCTTAAGGTTAAACCTAATTAACCCTAGCTTTTTGTGGAAACCCTAACTGAAGAAACAACTGCATATATATTCAACAAGAATGTTGGTTGCAAAGTAACTCTTTTGACTGAAGATCAATTAGGAGCTGTATAGTTTTAACTGCTGTAATCCAAGCAAGTATCATTGTGATAAGTGACCTTGAATAGGTTTTGATTGTAAGGGTTTTTGTATCACTCAAAGCTTTGAAGCAAGAGTGTTTTGTGTCTCTTGACTAAAGCTTTGAAGCAAAGTCAAGTTAGGTTTATGTATCACTCAAAGCTGTGAAGCACGAGTGTTTGTGTTACTTGATTAAAAAGCTGTGAAGCATAATCAAGTGTATGTTCTGAAGAGTGTCTTCATTATTTCATTAGACAATTGTTTTAAGTATCACTGCTGTGATTGAGGGGGAGTGAGTAGGAACTCAGGTTTAAGTTGAAATTAGATTGAAGTTGCATTGGGTAGGTCTTAAGTGAAGGAGATAAACTGGTTGGTTTATTCCTGAATTAATATCTCTTATAGTGGATTTCCTCCCTGGCTTGGTAGCCCCTAGAGTAGGTGTTGTTTCACACTGAACTGGGTAAACAATTGACTGTGTTCTTTACTGTTTTTATTTACTGTCTTATAGAAAGTCATATACGGTGTCATAACATTCACTGTGACATTGAGTATCTGCTGCCAGAATTTCAATTGGCATCAGAGCAGGCACCCTGCCTGTATTACTGGGTGAGATCTAGGGATATCACTTTCTGGCACTATGGACAAAGAAGGAGTTTTTGGAAATAGACCACCCATTCTGGATGGAACAAATTATGACTACTGGAAACCTCGTATGATTGCCTTCTTAAAACCACTAGACAAAAAGGCTTGGAGAGCTACTGACAAAGGATGGAACCATCCCACCATAACTGAGAAAGATGGGACAATCAGTCTGAATCCTGAGGAAGAATGGAGCAAAGAAGAAGGTGAGTTAGCCCTGGGTAATTCCAAAGTTTTAAATGCCTTGTTCAATGGAATTGATAGAAACATATTCAGACTAGTACATCAATGTGAACTGTCCAAGGAAGTCTGGGACACTCTCAAAACTACCCATGAGGGCACATCCAAAGTAAAAATGTCAAGGCTTCAGATGCTGACTACCAAGTTTGAGAACCTAAGGATGAAGGAAGATGAAACCATTCATGAGTTTCACATGAACATCTTAGAGATTGCCAACACCTCAGGAGCATTAGGAGAAAAGATGTCTGAAGAAAAACTGGTGAGAAAGATTCTCAGATCCCTGCCTAAAAGATTTGCAATGAAGGTAACTGCTATAGAGGAAGCCCAGGATATCAGCAAGTTAAAGGTGGATGAACTCATTGGGTCTCTTCAGACTTTTGAGATGGGGATCAGTGACAATGTTTACAAGAAAAACAAGAGCATAACACTTGTATCCAACTCTGAAGATAAAAACAAGGAGGATGAAGAAGAAAATATTTCAGAAGCTATAGCCATGCTTGGAAGACAATTCAACAAACTCATCAAGAGAATGGATCCAAAGTCAAGGTCAAATGTTGAGAACATCCCCTCTGACATTAACAGATCTTATGACTCCAGTAGAAGACCAAGGTCTGAAGAGAAGGGAAATCAAGGCAGAGGAATTCAATGCCATGGTTGTGAAGGATATGGGCATATTCGAGCTGAATGTCCTACCTTTCTTAAGAAACAAAAGAAAGGAATGATTGCTACCTGGTCTGACTGTGATTCAGAAAGTAATTCTGAAGAAGAATCTGCCAAACTAGTTACTGCACTAACTGGTGTTTGTACCTCTGAAAATGACACTAGTGATGAGGAAGTGACATTTGAAGAACTGGCTGATACTTACAAGAAATTGTGTATCAGAAGTACTGAAGTCTGTGTGCAAAATGAGAGACAAACAAAACTCATCATAAAGTTGGAGGCTGAAAAAAAGGCAGACCTTGAAACTATAAGTCATCTAGAAGGGGAAGTTCAAATGCTGAACTCAAAACTGAACCAGATGACCAAATCTGTCAAGATGCTGACAAATGGAACTGACAAATTGGAAGAAATCCTTCAGGTTGGACAAAATGTGAGAAACAAGTCTGGTCTAGGATTTGTGGCAGCAAAGAAATCTGGTGCAGACAAGAAGATCAGGTCTGATAAACAAATGTCAAAGCAGATGTCACAACATAACACTCAACATCGGGAACAGAGAAATATGAAGAAAAAGTACCAAAGATGGAGATGTCATCATTGTGGGAGGTTTGGTCACATAAAGCCTTTATGCTTCAGATTGTATGGATACCCTAATCAGAACCCAGGTGTCAAACCTAAGTCTAACAGGGTACCACATACTCCTCAATGGAAGAAAAAGGCTACTGCCCTGATAGCCCACACTTCCCTGAGAGTCTCTGCAAAGGAAGACTGGTACTTTGACAGTGGGTGTTCTAAGCACATGACTGGAATCAAGAACCTTCTCAATAATGTTAAACCTCACACCACTACTTATGTGACCTTTGGAGATGGTGCTAGAGGTGAAATCAAAGGAGTTGGTAATTTGGACTGCCCTGGAGTTCCAAATCTGAATGAAGTACTATTGGTAAAAGGCCTGACTGCTAATCTCATTAGTATCAGTCAATTATGTGATCTAGGATTCAAGGTCAACTTCTCAAAATCTGAATGTCTTGTAATTAATGAAAAACAAGAAGTTGTAATGAAAGGAGTCAGATCTAAAGACAACTGTTACTTGTGGGAGCCTGAGAACACTAATTACTCCACTGTGTGTTCTATTGCCAAAGAAGAAAAAGAGGTGAAACCGTGGCACCAAAAACTTGGCCATCTTCATCTAAGAGGAATGAAAAGGATTATCTCCATGGAGGCAGTCAGAGGGATTCCAAGACTGCAAATTGATGAAGGGAGAGTTTGTGGTGAATGTCAGGTTGGTAAGCAGACTAGGATGTCACATCCAAAGTCAAGACATCATACCACCTCTAAGGTTCTGGAACTTATACATATGGATCTGATGGGACCAATGCAGGTGGAAAGTCTTGGTGGAAAGAGATATGCCTATGTTGTTGTGGATGACTATTCCAGATTCACCTGGATTAACTTCATTAAGGAAAAATCTGATGTGTTTGAAGTTTTTAAAGAACTGTGCAAAAGAATTCAAAGAGAAAAAGAAGGGTGTATTGTCAGAATCAGAAGTGATCATGGCAAGGAATTTGAAAACAATAAGTTTAATGAGTTCTGTTCCTCAGAAGGAATTAGTCATGAATTCTCTTCTCCTATAACTCCTCAACAAAATGGAGTTGTAGAAAGGAAAAATAGGACCATACAGGAATCTGCCAGAGCTATGATACAGGCCAAAAGACTTCCTATTCATTTTTGGGCTGAAGCTATGAATACAACCTGTTATGTCCATAACAGAGTCACTTTGAGAAAGGGAACCTCATCCACCATTTATGAACTCTGGAAAGGAAGAAAGCCAACTGTGAAGTGCTTCCATGTATTTGGCAGCAAATTCTATATTCTGGCAGATCGTGAACAAAGGAGAAAGATGGACCCTAAAAGTGATGAAGGTATATTTCTAGGATACTCCTCCAACAGCAGAGCTTATAGGGTATTCAATTCCAGGACCAAAGTCATGATGGAATCAATAAATGTCATAGTTGGTGATTATCATGAAGAAACAGATGTCCCTTGTAATGTTGAGACATTCTTTGAGACTCCAACTCAACAGAATGACCTTCCTAACACCACTACAACAGACTCTGAATCCAAGGAAGCTAGCAAAATCCCTTCCATCAGAATTCAGAAAGATCATCCTAAAGAACTCATTATAGGGGATCCAAATAGTGGAGTCATTATAAGATCTGGAGAAATCATCTCAAACTCTTGCTTTGTGTCTAAAATTGAACCAAGAAATGTTAAGGAGGCCTTAACTGATGAATACTGGATTGGTGCAATGCAAGATGAATTGAACCAATTTAAGCAACATGAAGTTTGGGAGTTAGTTCCTAGACCAGAGGGAACAAACATCATTGGCACAAAATGGATATACAAGAACAAATCAGATGCTGAAGGAGTTCTCACTAGGAATAAGGCAAGACTTGTTTCCCAAGGATACACTCAAGTTGAAGGGGTTGATTTTGATGAGACCTTTGCCCCTGTAGCCAGACTGGAATCTATCAGACTCCTATTGGGAATTGCTTGTCTCCTGAAGTTCAAGCTGTTTCAGATGGATGTAAAAAGTGCCTTCCTAAATGGGTACTTAAATGAAGAAGTTTATGTGGAACAGCCTAAAGGTTTTGTGGATCCAAACCACCCTGATCATGTCTATAAATTGAGGAAAGCTCTATATGGCCTGAAACAAGCTCCTAGAGCATGGTATGACAGGTTAACAAAATTTCTCTCAGACAAAGGATACAGAAAAGGAGGCTTGGATAAAACCCTCTTTGTCAAAAATGAAGGAGGGAAGTTAATGGTAGCTCAAATATATGTTGATGACATAGTGTTTGGGGGAATGTCAGAACAAATGGTTAAACATTTTGCTGACCAGATGAAGGCTGAATTCGAAATGAGTCTCATGGGAGAACTGACTTATTTTCTTGGACTGCAAGTCTCACAGATGGAGGACTCAATCTTTCTATCTCAAAGCAAGTATGCAAAGAACATTGTCAAGAAGTTTGGTATGGAGAATGCCAGTCACAAAAGGACCCCTGCACCTACTCATTTAAAGCTATCCAAAGATTCAAGTGGGGTTAAGGTGGACCAAAGTCTGTACAGAAGCATGATAGGAAGTTTGCTGTACTTAACAGCCAGCAGACCTGACATTGCTTTTGCAGTTGGATTTTGTGCAAGATACCAAGCTGATCCTAAAGTCAGTCATATCAACCAAGTAAAGAGAATTTTGAAGTATGTAAGTGGAACTTACAACTATGGCTTGCTGTACTCTCATGGTTGTGAACCAACTCTGACTGGTTATTATGATGCTGATTGGGCTGGAAGTGCTGATGATAGAAAAAGCACCTCTGGAGGATGTTTCTTCTTAGGAAATAATATGGTCTCCTGGTTCAGCAAGAAACAGAACTGTGTGTCTCTCTCTACTGTTGAATCTGAATACATTGCAGCTGGTAGTAGCTGTTCTCAAATGATCTGGATGAAACAGATGCTTACTGAGTATAATGTCACACAAGATGTTATGACATTGTACTGCGAAAATCTGAGTACAATCAACATTTCCAAGAATCCTATTCAGCATAGCAGGACCAAGCATATTGACATAAGACATCACTTTATCAGAGACCTTGTAGAAGAGAAGACGATTAAACTGGAACATGTTGCCACTGAGCTACAGCTGGCTGACATTTTTACCAAGGCACTTGATGCAAATCAATTTGAAAACTTGAGGGGCAAGTTGGGTATTTACCAACAGGAGGAATTGTAGCAATTAATTTTGCTTAAAACAAGGGTTGGAGGAGTTATTTTTGTTAAGTCTATTTTGATTGGGTTAATCATATGCTTTCCCATTTCTTTCATAATTATTAAGAAGCTGAATAGACACTCATTTGCCTCCTTCCTCTCTCAACTCTGCAACAAATCCCATTCTCTCAATCAAAGTTCTCTCTCTACTTGGAACAAGAGGAGACTGAAGGAAACAGAAGGGAAGAGGGTGCTGCTGAAGATCAGTTTAATGCTGAAGAAAGTAGCTCCTCTGAAGATGACAGTGCTTAAAGTTTGGTGGAGTTGACAAGCCTGATGCTGGTTCCTGTTGATGCAAGTGTTTTCAGATTTTATTTGTTGTTTTTATTACTTATTTTGGATGACTGTATAACATATAAGTATATGTATCTTTGGCCTATTTGTGGCTAAAGAGGGGGAGATATTTTGAGTTAATTACTTGGTAGACATCATATTTTTTCTGCAGTCATATTCATTCTGCTGCTCTCTATTCTCTGATTGCTTAGGGGTTTTAGCCAAAAATCTGCCAAAGGGGGAGTTTGTAAGTGTTTAGTTATTGGCATGTATTTTTGGTAAAACCAGGTGTGTAAATGTCATGACTGATGTCATAACATTCTGGATTATTAGGTACTTTATGCAGAAAAAGTATGGCATACAGTAGCTACTGTTTATGAGTGTGTATTTGAGCATTTTGCAATGATCACATTTATTGCCTTCTACCAAAATCAGTAAACAGGAATTCTGATGTCATAACAAATGTTAAGACATCCTGTACTGATCTAACAGATATGCAGTTTGGTTAATTCTGAGATTTTTCAAGAAGATGGCTCATTCCTTCCAGAACAGAATCTCACGTGGACTTTGGGTTAACCTAGCTCAACCCTAATCTGGTTGATAAAGTCTTGTGACCAAGTCTTAAGGTTAAACCTAATTAACCCTAGCTTTTTGTGGAAACCCTAATTGAAGAAACAACTGCATATATATTCAACAGGAATGTTGGTTGCAAAGTAACTCTTTTGACTGAAGATCAATTAGGAGTTGTATAGTTTTAACTGCTGTAATCCAAGCAAGTATCATTGTGATAAGTGACTTGGAATAGGTTTTTATTGTAAGGGTTTTTGTATCACTCAAAGCTTTGAAGCAAGAGTGTTTTGTGTCTCTTGACTAAAGCTTTGAAGCAAAGTCAAGTTAGGTTTATGTATCACTCAAAGCTGTGAAGCACGAGTGTTTGTGTTACTTGATTAAAAAGCTGTGAAGCATAATCAAGTGTATGTTCTGAAGAGTGTCTTCATTATTTCATTAGACAATTATTTTAAGTATCACTGCTGTGATTGAGGGGGAGTGAGTAGGAACTCAGGTTTAAGTTGAACTTAGATTAAAGTTGCATTGGGTAGGTCTTAAGTGAAGGAGATAAACTGGTTGGTTTATTCCTGAATTAATATCTCTTGTAGTGGATTTCCTCCCTGGCTTGGTAGCCCCCAGAGTAGGTGTTGTTTCACACTGAACTGGGTAAACAATTGACTGTGTTCTTTACTGTTTTTATTTATTGTCTTATAGAAAGTCAGATACGGTATCATAACATTCAATGTGACATTGAGTATCTGCTGCCAGAATTTCATATAGTTCCAAGGGGACTATTCAAAATCAATTCAAAGAGGGGTTGTATAGCACATTTCAAGCTTTCCAAAATGTCTAAGAACTCCTTGAGATCATTCTTGAGTAGGGAGAATCGAAGAGATGAAATTAGGGTTTTTTCACTTGAATTACAAGTCATTTTTGATGAACACATGGACCAAATCCATGCTAGGCTGCATAATCTTTGCTTTGAAGGCCTCAAACTTGTTTTTCACTCTATAATTAAATGTTTACACAGCTGTTAGGGCTTTGATCCAAGCAATTGAGCTATTGTCCAAGTTGCATTTCCGTTTATGGCACAAAGTTAACAATGTCATTCTTGTAAAGTAAGCTTTTTGCATAAAGTTCACATTGAGCCTTTAACTTGTCCCCTCTGATCACACTCCATCCACAAAGTCATAAGCAAGCTTGTTTAAAGCATAACCACTCTATCTTAGCAAGTACAAGGCATGGAAACTTGTTTTGTCAACAAAAATCAAATGTTTAACTTAAACATGTAAATTTGAATTCTGATCAACTAGAGCACTCCAAACTTGTTGCTTATAAATAGAGTCACTATTTGTGAGCTAGAGGACGAGCTTGAAGACCCTGAAATACTCCCAAATCCCCTCTAGCCAGAAATTGCACAAAAAACTCCATTGATACACAATTCTGACCTTAAACTTGTATTTCTCATTTCCCTCGTGCGTTTTCCCTCAAATTCATTCCTAAAGCTTCCTCATACTAAATACAAACCATCCTTGTCCTTGTTTGCATACTGTAACTCCATCTTCATCAACTTCCATAGCCAAAAACAGAGTATTGCAGTTGGACTTCTCCAGGTCATTTCAGCCACTCTCAACTCAAGTAAACTATTGCATTAGCTTCCTAGGACCTCAAGGAAGCTAACCTGATCATCACCACTGCTTGAAACAAGCTCAAACTCCAAACACGATTTGCAGTTTTGAGGTAAGTTTTCTCAACTTGGATCTCTTCATACAGGAATCATCAATAGTTTATTTGTGAATAAAACATGTAGATATCATTGCCCTGAAGCTAATCATGTCCTTAGTTTCCATTAATTTTGCTTGAGCTTAGAGAATTTTGAAAGTGAAATTTTTGAAATTTTTAGAGTTCATATTAGGGCCATTAAAATTCTTGCTTATCTTTGATCTATAGTTTTAATACTTTACATTTCTGGAATCGTGAGAAAATTTACTACATGTTTCATGTTTACAGTTTTCATTTTTGATGAGAAATAAACAAGATACAGTTGGTCTGGCTGGAAGATGAAGTCTTCAGAACACATTTTTCCTTACATATTTATTGTTTCATTTGTATTAACAGATGTATAGCCACCTTAATGGTAGAAGCGCGCGCCTGTAACCTATGGGACCTGGGTTCGAGCCCCAGTGGTACCCTTTTCATCTTTCACATTTTCATTTTCTGATTTTTGTTAGTTTTTGGCAGGCGTTGGGCCCTTTGGGCCTGACTGGTTATTCTTTTTGCTTACTAACCTCCCTATTGACTAATGGCACCCCTGGCCCAAGTTTTTTTTAAATTTATTTCATTTTTATTTTCTTAAATATATTTTCTAAATACTAAAAAATCATAAAATATATTTATATTTTGACTAAGTTTATTTTATTTTTCTCACAAAAATATTTTTATTTATTATAATTTATTTATTTTTTACTTATTATCTTGTAAATAATTAAAATTAGGTTATTAGTTATTTTCTTTCATATTAATTTAAATACATTATTTTTGATATAAAAAAGACTATTAATATTTTATAATACTATAAATATTTTTAAAGATAAAAATACTAAAAATACTTCTCTTAACTTATTTTCTTTTGATTAATTTATAGAATTAGGGTTTCACTTAAAATATTTTCTTAATAAAATTCATATTTAATTAATTATTTTCTTTATTTAATTAGGTTAGGACAAAATCTTTTTTCATGAAAAACCAAACAAAACTCATTTTCTTTACATTTTGCATCCTTGTACATTCATTTTTATACTTTGTATTTATTCTATTCCTTGTATATTTTGTACCAATTCAATATGATTGTAATAGACTAATTAGGTTTAAATTCTTGCAATCCCCATTTACAAATTGTATACCCTCCCCACAAATGTTGTAATAGCGTAGTAACTTTAAATTTCGCAATTTATCGCTTTTATATAACATGCTAGTAATTAGGGTTTGTATGGAAATACTAAAACCAATACTTAGAAAACCCTAATTTAAGACCAAAACAAGCATGAAAACAATATACTTGCACATAAGCACCCCTAGGGTTATTCCATTTGGTTGCCTTATACAAAATTGCCATATTACGCATGTAAGGTATCTTTGCAAAAACAAGCAAATACAAGATCATAGTCCCTCGATGACGCTATCTAAGTTGCCTTACAAATGATCTTAGTCCCGAAAAAAGAATGCTAAGATACCTTTAAACATTGCTAATCATGGTTATATGATGACCCACGCCCGTCCCGCTTACATCCAAAGATAGGGTTGCTTACCAAATCAATGGTAAGACAACAATGTCAAAGGAAAATAAAATGAACAAGAAAGACATTTGAGTAGGTAGATTGCTCCTAATTACTTTCTCCATTTCAAAACAAACATCCTTGCTATTTTCAAAACAAACACTTACACTTTCAAACATCTTACAAACTTGAAAACATTTTCAAAAGATCAACATCTTTGTATACATTCTTACAAACAAGAATCATTACAAAGATTGCCTAAACAATGGCCTCTTTACAAAATACTTTCAAAAACCACACAAAGTACAATTTCAAACAAAATCAATTAATCTAGCAAGTAAGTAAGAGCCCATGGATAACCATGGATGAAAAGGGTGCTAATACCTCCCCTTTTCATAATCTACCCCCTGAACTCAAGAAATAATCTCAAAGGTCTTTCCTGTGCTTTTTCACCTTTCCTTTTGGATAAAAGAAAAGTCAGTGGCGACTCTTGCTAACCGCAACATTTGCGATCAAACGCAAAACACCCAAGTCAGTTCTCTCACCATATCACATATTCACTTATACCAAAGCTTATGATGGTTCATTAGAGGATTGATAAGACAAAAGCCTCCTAACAATAAACCTCAAGGTTATTGGATCAAAGGTTTCAAATTAAACATACTTGAGCTTGCAAACATGGGTTTGGGCCACGAGTGATCATTTCTCGAATCAAGATAAAATTTAGCGCTATGTTAAGCAATCGTAAGTGGACTTGTGTAGAAGTCACACCTATTTTGAGGTCGGTCAATAGCAATCTATGTACCATATGTTTAGAGAAATGATATGTAGATCATTCTCCAAAAACATGTAGCACATGTAAGAAAGGGATAAGATGAAGAGGGAGGGGATGTATTGTATGAAATTAGGGTTTCAAATATCATAAACATCATTCATCCATTTTGATAGATTTGTTTTTTCAACCTATCAACATCCAAGATCCAATGAGGTTGAGGAATTTATCCCAAAATAACTCCCAAGTGAGGGGATGTAACGAATCGATAATACGATTGAAAGTGTAAATAAATAAACAATACAACCCAATCAAAATCGATTAAATAACTAATTAAATTGAACCATCTTATTTAATAAATTTAATTAACAAAATAATTAATTATATTAAATATTATTTTTCAATCTAGTTAATTATTTAAAATAAAATATTTGTTATATTTTAATTTTTGATAGAAATAAATAAAATTAAACAAAACAATATAAAAAATAAAAATATTTAAAAAAAGTGTAAATGGGCCTTAAATCAACAAATGGGGGTGTTGAAAAGTAATAAAGGAGCCCAGGCCCAAGAGAATAGTCTGCTTGATCATGTGTTGTTGACTCTAGAGAGAGCACAGTGGAACACACAATCCTGGCCGCTGGATGGTGATGGTGAAGATTTGAGGAAGATTTGACGGCAGAGAGAGTGAGGTGCATCATATGGAAGATGAGGATGCATGTGGAGAATTCGCTGGATCTGTTGGTTGCATCTCCTAAGGGTCTACCATAGAACACACTTCTGGAGCGTTTGATGATGATGAGAGACGATCTAATGGTGATGATGAGAGAGACCATGGTTGTTATGGTGGGGGTACCTGCACAAAATCCACCAACAGCCATAAGGGCGGTGACACTTGTCACCGCCAGATTAGTGATGTTAAACAAAACTTAATTAATAATAAAAGAAAATATAACATTAATCAAGCAATAAAACAAAGATTAAAATCTCTCTCTCAGCTCTTGTTCTTGTTCTCTCTTTCACTCTCGGATGAACCTTGCCAGAGCTCTCGCCAAAAATCTCTCGCGGTGCTGACGACAGAGGCTGATGACAGTGTTGCTCCGATCTTGATTTTTTTACATATTCTTGCTCATCTTTCTCTCCTCTTCTCTAATATGGAACTTGATTTTGTAGAAAGCGAAGGATTTTTCCTAGATCTTGAAGGGGGTTTCAGAAACCTTAACACTCAGATTTGACTTCCTTCATTGTTTTTGGGTGAGATCTTTCCGATTCTGGATTTGTTTGTCTCTTCTCTGTGATTCGGAAATTTCGTCTTATTCTTTCTCGAATATCTGAAGGGTTTAGTGTATAGGGAAAATGATGAATGATTTTGGCTTAGGGTTTGATGCTTGATAGCTGTGAGAACAATGATGATGGCTTTTTAATTTTTCTGAAGAGTTTGTGATGAGGAAATGATGAATAGTTTAGGCTTAGGGTTTGATGCTTGCGCAACTTTTTTATTGTGAACAATCCTCTTTTTCAGTGCCAATTGGTTGCCTTTATACCGATAAGATTGAATTAGAGTTTCTGTTTATGGACTGAGATGTTAACAAGCCTTTACGAATTCTCCCTTTGGCTATGCAAATCTGATATCTTTATTTTGTATGATTTTTCTTATTTGTTGCTTGGGCTAGAATCGTGATTCATATTTGTTTTATTTGCTGAGATGTTGTTTGTGGCCTTTTACTGATATGTTTTGAATGTGATGATGGACTTTACTGAGTTTGCAATTCTGATTTGGACCTCTTTTGATTTTGTATTTTGTGAACCAACTTTGCTTGTGATTTGCAATGGATAAATTTAGGCCCATGATTAAATTGAAATATGATTTTCTATGAAACAAATTTATGAGGCCCATTTTTGGATTTGTAAATTTGAAAACCACCCCATAATATGATTCATATCACAAACCCTCATGATGAGATTTGCAAAGAAACCTTGTATGGAATCTTGTTCTTGTTCATGTTTTGATAATCATGTTGCTAACCATTTTCCCTTTTCTTGTTTCATGTGGTGGCAACAAATGTGAGGATGGCAAGACAAGAAGAAAAGGAATTTGTGGCAAACATGAAGAACTTGGATGGAAAGCAAGAGATGGAGATTGAAGAAGAAAGTGTGTCGTAGCCATTAGGAGAGGATGATGAGACTGAACCATAGTCATTACAAGGAGATAGGAAGGAACAAACTTGAAATCAAGAGCTTAAATAATGGTTGAAGAAGATGGTATATGTTGTACCCCAAAATTTTCCCTCTCATATTTCTCAAAACATTGCAAGAAAAATCTCCAAGTTGCTCAAGTTTGCTCAAGAGTGGGTCAGACAAATCATCTCATAAGGCAGTCAACCCCAAATTAGGGTTTTGTGTTGCATCAATATACTTGAGTCCAAATGACCTCAAGTGCTCCTTAATGTTCTAATATGTTCTCAAGGTGACCCAAATACAGTCATGCTAGGGCATACAGACAAATCATTTCATGCTAGGGCAAAAATCAACTGTGACCCAAATACAGTCAAACCTCAAGATTTTTTTGGCAACATTCTCATTTTGAAGGATATTTCATCATTTGATAAAGGGTTTATCATGATTCATCAAGGATTTCTCAAAATTCATCAAGACTCAAAAGTTGCTAAATTAGGGTTTTTGTAGGAAAAGTCAACTCAACTTTGACCAAGCATAACTTTCTCATACTTTATGATAAATGACCCATCCAAAGCTCATTTTTAATAGGATGCAATTTACTACAATCCATCTTCATACCCCAAGATCATAAAATACACACACAAGAAGTTATAAATTTGGACATTATAGGTCATTTTTGAAAGTCAACAAAAACACCTTTTTTGCCAAAGCTTATAACTTGAGCATGGAATATAAAAATACGATGAGACCAAAAGTTTTGGTTAGAGGACATCTCAAGCTTTCTAAAAAGTCCAAGAACACTTCCAAAAGTTCAAAATTGAAGAAGTTATGCATGGTTGAAGTTGGACATTTTTGCAAAATTGCCAAAAGTCAACTATCCCCAAAACTTCAAATTTTGTCAAATGGGCCCATTCTTTTCCACTTTATTTGGACTTTCCACATTGCACACGTGTCTTAGCTTCAGCCTTGTGTGCATTTATCAATTTTATTATTTCATTTGATTTTTTATTGAATTATTTCATTTTAAATCAAATTAAATCAAATAAAATCCCAAAACTTGATTACATGAGATCTTTTGCTATTTTCAGGACTTAATCGTCATCATGGTCAGCATCAAATTCGTATCTCATCATATCATGTACCAAAAGATGGATTTTTGACAAATTAGGCATGCTTTCAATGGTGGATCAAATCAAATCCCATGACATTGATGTGTAAAGATTCAAAGCATAATGCTTGACCTAATACATTCCATGATACATATAGAAGGCAAAGGCACGAAATTGAAGGCTAGAGGCTGCAGAAATAAGCAAAGCAAAACTTGCAAAGTTCACAAAAAAGTGTGAAACCAAAATCCCACTTGGAGGCGTTTTCAGAAGCAAAACTCAACACCAATCGATTGCTGGAGGTTCACTGAGTCAGAACCAATCCCTAGCAAGCCTCCATACACGCTCAAACTCACTGTAAGTATTACAGAAAACCTCCCTTCTTTTGAATTCGCAAATCTTTATTCTTGCATCTTTTGTATAAACTATGGGCATATTCATAATCCTCATCAAATTTCCAAGCTTTATGTATTACCCAATTTTATTTATCTGATCTGTAAGGCCAAGTGCCGAATCTAGGGTTTTGTGATTTGTTTTTTGGGTGTTTCTCTTACAGGTAAAGTTAGGTCCATTGATGGCCATGGACATGACCAGAAGAGAAAGACGAACACAACCATGTTCTTGGGAAGAGTTTAGATGTCCTGAGATGAGTTTTAGGAATGACCTACACATTTAGCTGCGAATTTAAATCTGCGGGTAAAGTTACAGGGGCGTGAGGAAGAAGACGATGGCGTGTCGTCTCCTTAGTGGCTGGTTTAAACAATTCGCGCGTTTTTAATTTTTTTCTGGCATATGGCGCATTATACTTTATTATTATTGTTGTTTAATATGTTAACAATTGAGGCACATTGGCCTAGTGGGGAAGCAAGCAAGGCAAACACCAACAGGACCTGGGTTCGAATCCCAGATCCCCCATGCTATTTGTTATAATTTTTCTTCAGGTATTCCAGCGCGCCTAAGGAGTAGTGTTGTACCCCAAAATTTGCCCTCCCATTTCATCAATATTTTCCCACCACAAGACCCTTGGAGCTCAAGATCAAGTTAGGGTTTGCTCTACTCAAGACTTCTCCTTGCACTGTTGACCCAAATTAGGGTTTGAGTTTGCACAAAGATGTTTTGACCTAAAATGCCAAAAGTGACTTTCATGCTTCATGTTGGACTCACAAGTTTATCCATACCAAGTTTCAAGCCTTGATTCCAATCTTTGCCCAGTCAATTGGACAGTTGACCTAGAAATCAGCTGTATTGGGGAAAGGTCAACTGTGGTCAATTGACAGTCAAACCTCATGATTTTTGACCCACATCAACATATTGAACTCATATGAACCATTTGGTCAAGTTTGGATCACAAATCCACAAGAAATTTGATCAGATCACCAAAAGGGAAAAATGGTCATTTTTAGGGTTTTGACTGCACAAAGACAATTTTTTGACTGTTTGACCTAGCTAGTGGCAAACCAAGCTCACATATGGACTCAAGGACTCAATGGCATGGTCTTGACATATTCAACAAGTTCAAAAGATCCCAAATGCACAAGATTGACAGATGAATTTTCCAGTCAACTGATTAAGATTTGACTGTATACTGAAAAGTCAAACTTTGACTTTTTGGTCAAAATCAAGTGTCAAGATTCTTTCATAAAGACATGTCAAATTATGAAACTTGTTCATCAAGAAATCAAAAATTACAAATTAGGGTTTGAAGTGAAGAAATTTCATAACTTAGAAATTTTCTAAGTTATGAAATTTCCTAATTTTTTCCTAACTTTGTCCCATCTTTTCATCAAGATACATTTGGATTCAAACAAAACTCAAAACATGAAAGTTATAGTCCATTGCAAAATCTACAAATTTGATTCACAAAGTTTTCTCAAAAGAAGCTTTTAGCTCAAGTTATGATTTTTGGAACAAAGGTGCAAAACATTCTTAACTTAGAAATTTTTTGACCTATTTTAGGCAGGATTTTTGCCCAACTTCATGGCCACTTTTCACATGCTTCCACTTGGAATTTCAACTTGCATTACAAAGATGGATTGTAGTACACATTCCAAGCTTTCCAAATTGTCCAAGAACTTCTCAAACACCCTTGTGGTTAGGGAGAATCGAATTGGAAAAGTTGGGCAAAATCCACTTTTGTTCTTGACCAAGGCATGTTCATACACTTTGCATTTTTGAAATCAGCTTGTACAAGCTAGATTACAGGCCTTTTATCTCATCCACACTCAATAATTTAATGCCAGACCTTTGTGTTCAAGCCTTATTTTGTGTGTTTAACCATTGCATACAAGATTAAGCCATAAATAGAAAAAGCACTTTATCCATTCTTGTAAAGCATGGCTTTATGTCAAGTTTACAAATCAAGAGGTACAGGCCAAATCTTTTGGGCACAAGTCCATAAACATATCCCACTGATCAAGACTAACATTTGCAGCATGCTTGAGGGGCCTGTGGCAGCCTACAACCTAACTTGGCATTTTTGACTTAAGAAAGAAGAAAGCTTGCATTTGGTACACAACTCACATTCCTGTCAAGACAAGCCAAAACAAACTTCTTGAACATTTTCCAAACATAAAACCAGACCTAAAACACGAACCAACCAAGTTTCAAACCTTCTCATTCATCAAAACACAGTTTTGTGGCAAAACAGGGCATAGGCTGCAGTTTGAATCCCACAGTCCATTCCTATCGTGCGTTTTAGCTGAAACCTTTTCAAACACACTCCCTAACATCCATTGAAGCTATTCCAAGCATTGAACTGTAACTGTAACAGCCATAGCCAAGTGTGCCATTTTCATTTTTCATCTGTGCAGGTTGACTTCTGTAGCTTGATTCAGAAGGATTCAGAGCAAGCCAAGCATAAAGGAAGCATCCCTGGACACCAAGCAAGCTATACAAGTCCTCACATTGCATTGAAAGTGCCTCCATTGTTTTACATGAATCAAGCTGAACAGGTAAAAACATGGACTTCTATCTCTCAATCTAGGAAGAGTTAAGCTTAGGTTTATGAATGAAACATGTCCTACTCATGGCCCTGAAGCTACCCATATCCTCACTTTCCATTTATTTTGTGTGTGCTGAGAGAATTTAAGACATGAACATTGAAAAAAAACTTAGGTTAAAAATTGGGGGAGAGGAAATTCTCTCTCATTTCTGAGAGTTAGAACAACTTTTTTATATGTATGGATTCGTGATTTAATGCTCTACATAGTTTATGTTGTGAGTTTTGGCTGAAAACCAAAGAATCAGGAGTTGTTGTTGAAGCAAGGAAGCGCGCGAATTTTCAAACAAAACTGGCTGGAGGTTGAAGAAGATAGACTTGGGTTGGGCTTGAGTTTTTTTTTTCTGTTTTCACCCCTATTTTCCACATACACCCCTTGGCCCATTGTGTTTTATTTTTATCATTTTTTACTTTTTGTTTTTGTTTTTGACTTGTTTATTTTTTGTCAAAGCATAAAAAATATTAAAAATATTTTTCAGCCATTTTTGCATTTTATTTGCATTTTTATTTGTTTTATTTGAATTTATACATATAAATAAACATAATGCTTTTTATTTAAATACTAAAAAATAATACAAAATACATTCTATTTTCTGATTTTATTTTATTTTATCTTTTGAAAACATTTTCTTAAAATATACTTTTTTTTTGTAAATAATAAATATTTTATTTCTTTTATATATATATATATATATATATATATATATATATATATATATATATATATATATATATATATATATATATATATATATATATATATATATATATATATATATATATATATATATATATATATATATATATATATATATATATATATATATATATATATATATATATATATATATATATATATATAAATACATTTTTCTCTTTTATTAATATTTGACCTCAAAAAATTACTTTTTACAATATACTTATTTTTTTAATTTATTTTTCATGTATAATTATTAAATATTGTATATAATAAATAATAAATACTATTTATTTGCTAAATTAGGGTTTTTGCCCTAAACATGAAAATATCCAAAATTAACTTTTTTTTATTATTTTATTTCACTTGTAAATAAATCACATACACTTACACAAATACATTTACACATACACATTTGTTTATTCTTGTACATTTGATACATTTTACATTTGCTAATTGATTCGATTTGGTTGTAAATATTGGGACACTACTCTCCTATTAAAGTCTCATCCCCATTTGAACATTTGTATCCCCATCCCCATAATTGTGTTGTAATAATTTAGGATTTTAAATTACGCACTTTAAAGCTTTCTAAATATGCCATGATAGACTTAGGGTTTGTATGCAAATAAAAAATAACAATTAGCTTGACCTAATTGAAAGACAAAAAAGCATGAAAAGGGACAACACCAATCACACTTGCACCCCTTGGGTTTACTCCACTTGTTGCCTTCAATAAAGGGCTATGTTGCATGTTGGGTGTTTTTGGCAAAACAAAACAATATCAAATGATCATAGTCCCTCGATGACGCTTTCGAAAGTTTCCTAAAAATGATCATAGTCCCTTAAAGGAAAAGTTGCCAAAGACACTTGGCACCATTGCAATCATGGTCTAAACAATGACCCGCGCTTGTCCCGTTCACATCCTAACACAAGATTGTCCACCAAATACAATGGTGGAACAAAATTGTTAAAAGGGTTAAAAACATAGGAAAGATCTTTGAGAAATTTAGGAGTAGACAAACTCTTAGTTACTTGCCAACTTGCAAAACAAAAACACGCTTGCCTATTTTTTCAAAAAAAACACACTCCACAAACACTTTCAAAAACATTGGAAACTTTTCAAAAGATATACACCTTTGTATACATCCAAACATGGGTCATTATAAAGGTTGCCACAAGAAATGGATTCTTTTCAAAACATTTTCAAACCCACACACAAAGCACCATTTCAAACAATGGAAAGCACCATTTCAAACAATTGAAAATGAAAGGCAAGTGATCTAAGCAAGTAACTAAGAGCCCATGGATAACCATGGATAGAAAGGGTGCTAATACCTTCCCTTTCTATAATCTACCCCCCGAACCCAAGAAAACATCTCAAAGGTTTTTGCTGTGCTTTTTAACCTTTCCTTAGGATAAAATAAAAAGTCGGTGGCGACTCTTGCTCAACCGAAACATTTGCGAAAACAAACGCAAAACCTCAAGTCAGTTCTCCCACCGTATCACAGAACTGGCGACTCTGCTGGGGAAAACTTAAAAGTGGGGTTACCTTAGGGTTTATATCACTCTTGTTTTCAATTGCTTGCTTTGTTTGCTTTTATATTTGTGGGCTTTGCATCGGAGTTTCATAGATCCTAACCCGGATCTGGGGAATCCCCTTTAGGTAGCATAAGCTGTGAGGGACCTGTCCGGCGTAGACCGACATGGGTGAAGCAGTGGCTACGTTGGTGTGACTCCTTGGTCTGTACCGATATCCCTTGTGTTGCAACGAGGAGAATATGGGTCTTCTAAGGAGTCATTAAACACCAACCGACCTTAGAACCCTAAATTAACCCAACTTGGCCATAGAATGGTAGCAGTATGCTACACTCATTGAGGCTAAACTCTCGCGATGGTTCTGGCCGCAAGAAAAGATTGCGATGCTGGAGGTATGACTGATTGAGGGTAGTCAATGATATTGAGATCCTCTAGAACCCGGTTACTTTTGATAGGACAGGTCTTAACCAACAAAACTGAAAGAGGGTAATACCTAAACTTCATGCTGGCCTAAACCCTAAGAGCTGTCTTGTGTGACTTGTGTGCCTTATCATGCTTACCTTTATGAATACTTGTGGTGTGCTTTATCATAACATCATACCATCATACCATTGCATGCATCCTGCATAAGGACTGACCCATTTCAAAGACAAAAGGGTTTCATCTTTGCTCTGTTTTGTAGGACATCATGATGCCCATGCGTAGGAATACTATCCGGCTCAACTTTGTTCAACCACCTACTTTGCTCAAGGATTTGGTTGGTAGGATTCCAAACACTACTTCCTTCATCAAGAGGCATGGTTCTCTCCTTGGTTTAGTCACTTCAAAATGGGACCAACAACTGATGAGTGTCCTGACCCAGTTTTATGATCCCCTGTATCATTGCTTCACCTTTCAAGACTTCCAGCTGGTCCCTACCCTGGAAGAATTCTCTGATTTGCTTGGTATCCCTATTTTGGAGAAGACTCCATTCACTGGTTGGGAGAAGACTCTTAGGCCTGAAGAGATTGCTGCAGCCCTTCCCTTGACCAAAGAAGAGGTAATGGCTAACTGGGAAACTAGAAGTGGAGTTAAGGGCTTTTTGGTTAAGTTTCTGGTTGGCAAAGCTAATAGTTTCTGGAATGACTTAGACTTCAAGGCGTACGAATACATTCTGGCTCTTTTAATCTATGGTCTGGTATTGTTTCTAAATCCTGATACCTTTATTAATGTCGACTCCATAAGGATCTTCATCTCTCAGAACCCTGTACCCACTCTCTTGGGTGATATCCTGCAACAGCTCTATGCTCGTACTGCCCGAAGACGGGGAAATCCATGGTGTTGTGCTCCTTTGTTAGTGAGGTGGTTTATTTTGCACCTCCCTAAGTTCGTGCTGAAGAATGAAGAAGGAAGGGGCTGGGCTCATAGGTTAATGTCTCTCACTGATAAGGACATCATTTGGACTCTCAGAGGTTTGGACGAGATAGCCATCATTGATCGTTGCGGAGAATATCCTAATGTTCCAATGATCGGTACCCAGGGAGGAATCTCTTATAATCCATGTTTAGCTCTCCGACAGTTTGGAAGAGCCAGAAGAGCAGGGCCTTATGAGATGTTGGTGCCTCACATCAGTTTTGAGTTTCAGGTAGACAGTGACGAGCTGCGTCGTAGATTCATCCGGGCTTGGGACAGAATCCACAAAGCTGACCCACATGAGTTAGGATCAAAGATTTCTCTACCAATGGAACCCTACTGCAGATGGGTCCGCATCCGTGCTCAGAAGTTAGGTATGCCATACGAAGCTGTCAGGCCTATCATTCTTGAATTTCCTGATGAAGATGGGGTTCCTCCGACTGTCCTCCCTCCTCAGATACCCAATGATGTTGCTACACTAAAGAGATCTTGGGCGCAGCTACAGGAAGAACGAGATTATTATCGGGAAAAGTTCAACGAGCAGGAACAAAAGATCCAGAAGCTGACTAAGAAATTGGAGGAAGAGCGGATCCTGAATGACTATATTCGTACTGAGAAGAGGAGGCCATGGGAGCACTGATGGGCTTTGGATGTTTCTTTTACAACTTTTATTTCCTTTTCAGTATTTTCATTCTTGTAATGCCTAAGGGCAAATTGTTGAACAATTTAAAAGTTTGAATCTAATGAAGTGTGTTTCCTTTTTGTCTACAAAGTTGAATCCCGATTGTCTTTGAAAACATAAATCATAAGCATCTCATTGCATCATATACATAACAAGTACCCTTCTTCTACAGGTTGCTTAATCTTCTTCGCTGTTTATTTCAGCACCCAATCATCATGTCTTCCGAGCCTACTACCGAACAAGCTATCAAGGCCCTCCAGGCCCAGAACGCCCAGTTTCAGGAGCTGGTCATGAGCTTAGCCCAGGGTCAACAGGAGTTGAAGACTCTGCTCTTGAAGAATAAGAAGAAGAAGAGGACTGCGCTGTTCAACACTGGACGGAGGTTTGGGAATACACTACATAATGAGGCTGATCAGGCTACTTCCTCTGCAGAGAAAGACAGTCCCCAAGGGGGAAGGGCTCATAGTCTTATGGTCTCCGACAACGAGACGGATTACAATGATGAACAGTACCCTCCTGCTGAAGACAGGTACAAGCAACTAGAGGACCGTTTAAGTGCCATGGAGATTTAAAATGTGTCGGGGCTGGATTTTGGAGATCTAGGTTTATCTTCTGGGGTGGTGATCCCACACAAGTTCAAGGCGCCTGCCTTTGCGAAGTACGACGAGGCTTCCTGCCCTAAGCTGCATCTCAGATCATATGTAAGGAAGATCCAACCTTACACTGCAGACAAGAACCTGTGGATCCATTTCTTCCAGGATAGCCTTTCAGGGGGTCAACTCGAATGGTTCTATCAGCTGGATGGAGCCAGTATTCGAAATTGGGAGGACTTGGCTACTGCATTTTATAGACAATATCAGTACAATTCTGACCTCGCTCCCACACGTACCCAACTCCAGGGTATGTCACTGGGGACGGGCGAAGGATTCAAGGAGTATGCGCAAAAATGGAGGGACCTGGCTGGTAGGGTGCAGCCACCTTTGACTGACCGTGAACTTGTTGACATGTTCCTAGGGACCCTGTCTGGTCCATTCTTCAACCACCTGATTGGTAATTCTTCTGCTGGGTTTACAGACTTGATCTTGACTGGTGAGAGAATAGAAGCTGGTATCAAGTCAGGGAAGATACAGAAGGTGCCTCCTCGAGTACTGAAAAGAAGCCCTTCAAGAAGGAAGCCAGTGCTGTTTATGGTCCCAGAAGACAAGTTAAACCGGAACGCCACCAAGCTGTCAACGCGTTGGTAATTTCAAAGCCTGCTGCTGCTCCTCAGCAATACAACAAACCAAGGGGTGAGAGACCCAAAAGGAAGTACACTCGGCTCAGCATGACCCTGTCTCAGATTTTGCCGCAACTACTGTCAACCAATCTGGTAACTGTCAAAGAAGCTCCGAAGGTAGTGAACACAGCTTCTCCAAAGTACAACCCCAACGCCCGCTGCGCTTATCACTCTGATAGCCCGGGGCATACTACGGATGATTGTTGGGCTCTGAGGAATAAGGTTCAGGACCTTATTGATGCTAAAGAAATACAGTTTGAGGCGCCCGAAAGGCCCAATGTTGTGACTGCTTCCATGCCCCAGCATGGAGTGAATGCTATGGAAGAAGACCGGTATGTAGCCTCCGTGGAAGAGATTGTTACTCCGTTATTGACTGTTAAGAGGAACCTGTTGCTAGCCGGTTTATTTCCAGGTTATGGTAAAGGTTGCCTTCTATGTGCTGTTTCACCTGTTGGTTGTCCTTTGCTGAAATCGGGTATCCAAAGCCTGATGGATAGCAAAGAAATCTTGTTCGAGAAGATTGCTGTTCCTGCTGTCCCTGCCGAAGAAGTTTCTATTGTCACTATTTTCAACAACCCTCCTAAGGCTCCTTCAAAGAAGCCTGTCAAAATCATGTCCACTCAGAAGATTGCTCCTATCATCATCACTGTTCCGGGGCCCCTCCCCTATACATCCGACAAAGCTGTCCCATGGCACTATGGGGCAGATGTTTATGTTCTTGGAGTAAAACAAGAGTTCGATACAAGTACCGGTGTCAGCAACATCACCAGACCTGCCAAGGTTACTCGCAGTGGTAGGCTGTTCTCACCAGATATTGCGCCACCAGCTATTCAGAGACCTCTTGTCATCACACCTGCAAGTGTGCCTGCTTCCCTTCCTGATCAAGTTCCTGTTTCTACCCCTGCTGCCGAGTCATCCGACGCTCGGGGCAAAGGGATTGCTATTGATTTGCCTGCCCTGACGGAGGTGCCAAAGACAACCACTGTTGAAGCTTCCCAGCAAGAGATGGAAGAGATTCTCAAGATCATTAAGAAGAGTGATTTCAATGTAGTTGAGCAGTTGGGGCACACCCCATCTAAAATTTCTATGCTATCGCTGTTGTTGTGTTCAGAGGCCCACGCCAAAGCTCTGATCTCCTTCCTGAAGACGGCCCATGTGCCGCAAGAAACGTCTGCTGATCAATTTACCGATTGTGTGGCCAACTTGACTACTGATAATGGGTTGGGTTTCTCTGACGCCGATCTGACTGCCAAGGGAAAGAACCATAACGATGCCCTGCATGTCTCCATTGAATGCAGGGGCACTACTCTTGCCCATGTGTTGGTAGACACCGGTTCTTCATTGAACGTATTACCCAAGAAGGCCCTAGACAGGTTGGATTGTGAGGGTTTAGAGCTCAAGCCTAGTAACATTGTTGTCCGAGCCTTTGACGGTTCGAAAAGGATGGTACATGGGGAAGTTGACATTCCAATCAGGGTTGGTTCTCAAGTTTTTGATTCTACTTTCTATGTGATGGATATCCGACCATCCTATTCTTGTTTGCTGGGTCGTCCATGGATCCACAAGGCTGGAGCTGTGACCTCCACACTACATCAGAAGCTTAAGTACCCTGTTAGAGGAAAGATTGTTACAGTTCAGGGGGCGAAAGAGTATATGGTCAGCCACCTCAACTCGTTCCGGTACATAGAGATGGATGGGGAGTTCATTGAGACCCCCTTTCAACACTTTGAAGAGGTTCCTCAGACACTGGCATCAGCTGAAACTGTGATTGAAGACCCTCCTTTGAAGATGGCTTCCTTAAAGGATGCCCGGGCTGTGATTGAGAATGGTGAGTGCACAAACTGGGGCCGACTTCCTGATTTCACTCCAAAGACCGACAAGTTTGGTTTGGGCTTCACTGCAGAGGCTCAGAGGGTTGTTCGTAAGGCAAGGATTGGAAAACCTCCTGTGTTCATCACCAACTCGGGAATAAATGCTATTGAAGACGACGTGGAGGAATCTGAATTCGACAGCTGGATCTACCCAACAACCGACGGTGGACCAAGCAACTGGACTGCCAAAGACTTCACACCTATTACTTTTGTCACTCAGTAATGAACTCTTTTGTTTTGAATTTGTAACAGACAATGTTTTGAAACTTCTATGGCTCGGTGTCTTACCCGGGGCACCGTGGCTTCATTTGTGAGGGCTTTTTTGTGTCATTTTCATATATCATTAATAAAAAACATTGGACGTTTGTTGCATTTCAAAATCTTGCGCTCTTTTTCTTTCTTTATTATATATTGCAAAACAGCTATATTTACACACACTCACTTATACAGGTTCCAATCCACTCTGGATCTCATTGGTAACGACTCTGCTACTGCCAGTTATGACTTCGAAAATCCGATCAACTTAGCCGAAGACGAAGGTGAAGATGATTGCGAAGTGCCTGGTGAACTTGCAAGACTGCTACTCCAGGAAGAGAGGGCCATTCAGCCACATGAAGAGCCAGTGGAAACGGTAAATCTGGGTACTGAGACATACAGAAAGGAAGTCAAGATTGGTGCCAATCTAGAGCTCAGTGTGAAACAACGATTGATTCAGATGCTGCATGACTATGTGGAAATCTTTTCCTGGTCTTACGAAGACATGCCTGGGTTGGATACTGACATTGTGGTTCATCACCTGCCTACCAAGGAAGATTGCCCTCCAGTAAAACAGAAGGTCCGCCGAATGCATCCAGAAATGTCCGAGAAAATCAAAGCTGAGGTTATGAAACAATTTGATGCCGGGTTTCTAGCA
This sequence comes from Vicia faba, assembly GCA_948472305.1. NCBI lineage: Eukaryota > Viridiplantae > Streptophyta > Magnoliopsida > Fabales > Fabaceae > Vicia > Vicia faba. The sequence goes on from OX451737.1 coordinate 113,514,182, forward strand.
GTGACTTCTTACCCTCAGTGGATTACCAACGTGGTTCCAGTGTCGAAGAAGGATGGTAAGGTCCGAATGTGTGTTGATTACAGGGATTTGAACAGGGAGAGCCCTAAGGATGATTTCCCTCTGCCTCATATCGACGTTCTGGTTGACAATACTGCTCAGCATAAGGTGTTCTCCTTCATGGACGGTTTCTCCGGCTATAATCAAATCAAGATGGCTCCTGAAGACATGGAGAAGACCACTTTTTTTACTCAGTGGGGCACCTTTTGCTACAAGGTCATGCCTTTTGGGTTGAAAAATGCTGGGGCAACCTACCAACGTGCCATGGTTGCTTTATTTCATGATATGATCCATCACGAGATAGAAGTATACGTCGATGATATGATTGCAAGGTCCCAAACTGAGGAGGAACACCTTGACCATCTGCGGAAGCTGTTTGACCGTCTAAAGTTGTACAAGCTGAGGTTGAACCCAAACAAGTGCACCTTTGGGGTGAGATCTGGAAAATTGCTAGGCTTTGTCGTAAGCGACAAAGGCATTCAAGTGGACCCTGCCAAAGTGAAAGCCATACAAGAGATGCCAACTCCCAAGACAGAGAAAGAAGTCAGAGGCTTTCTAGGACGATTGAACTACATTGCCCGATTCATCTCACATCTAACTGCTACGTGTGAACCAATCTTCAAGCTACTGAAGAAAGATCAAGTAGTATGTTGGAACGATGAATGTCAGGCCGCTTTCGAAAGAATCAAAGAGTATCTCCAAGAACCACCCATTCTTATGCCACCGGTTGAAGGGAGACCTCTAATATTATACTTGACAGTACTGGACAACTCAATGGGGTGTGTGCTGGGGCAGCATGACGAGTCTGGCCGAAAAGAGCACGCTATTTATTACCTTAGCAAAAAGTTTACCGACTGTGAGACTCGATACTCACTGCTCGAGAAAACTTGCTGCGCTTTGGTATGGGCTGCTCGCCGGCTGAGACAGTATATGTTGACTCACACTACTCTGTTGATTTCAAAAATGGATCCGATCAAGTACATATTCGAAAAGCCTGCTCTGTCCGGAAGAATAGCAAGATGGAAGATGATCTTGACAGAATATGACATCCAGTACACGACTCAAAAAGCAATCAAGGGAAGTGTATTGGCAGACCATTTGTCACACCAGGTGTGATCGGTGGATCTGGATCTGACTGTTTAACGCTGGTTCGCGAAATGTCGCGGAAGCAAGAGTCGCCACCGTCTTTTATTTTCTCCAAATGGAAAGGACAAAAGCACAGAAAAATTCCTTAAAGAGATTGCTCTCGGTTCGGGAGGTAGGTTATAGAAAGGGAAGGTGTTAGCACCCTTTCTATCCATGGTTATCCATGGGCTCTTAGATACTTGCTCATTGTGTTTTCAAAATTGTTTGTTTGCTTTTCAATTGTGGGTTTTAAAAAAGTTTCTTTGAAAATTTCAGTTCGACTCTTGTATCGGTCCTCAAGAGTGTTTGAAAAATGCTTTCGAAAGCTTTTTGAAAAGATGTCGGTGTGAAAAGTATTTTTGATTTGTTTTGAAATTAGAGCAAGTATCTAGAGTCGTCTACCCACCCTAAGGAATTCGTCTGTGTAAATGTCCTTTAAAGTAGTGCCATCCCACCATTGAGAGGTAGGCAGCACCACCGTTGGAGGTGTTCGGGTCAATTCGAGGTTCAGGACATGGTGATCACCAGAGCAATAGGAAGACACCTTAGAAGCTACCCTCATGCCAGGTTCCCGGATCATGAGGACTTACTAAGACATCCTCTACTCGACGATCACCTTTCGAGGCAAGGCAACAGTGAGGCGTACCCTAGGGGTGGTGTGTGATTTGTGTGTCATGTTCAGTTATTTTGTCTTATTCATGTCAAGGTGATCTATGCGTTTGTTTTTATTTTATCATTCATTCTTGCATGCATTTATTAACAGTTAAAAAGATGCGGAAATTAAAAGTTCTAAACTATTACAAAGGCGCGGGTCCACATCGCCAAATTTAATCCAGGACCCGATTTGACAGAAAATAAAGAAGTAAAGTGCGAGAAATAAAATGTCTGACTTTACAAGGCTTTGGGAGAATTACATTAATATTATAAGAAATAAAATAAAATGCGCGAATTGGAATTAAAATTGGAAGCGAGGGCGTTGGACCCTTTTTAATGAAATTAAATTAAATGATTAAACTAATGAAATTAAAGAGAAAAAAGAAATTATTATTTTTTTTTTTGAGTTTTTGGTATTTATGTTTTTTATGTATTTTTATGAGAAAGATTAAATGAAATTAAAATATTAACCCTAATTCTAATTTTTTTTATTTATTAAGAAAAACATGTTAAGATTAAACCTAAAATTAATCTAATTATTTACATGCAATTTTTATTTATAAAAATAAATAATTAATTATTAGTGAAATTTATTTACAAAAAATATTAATTAAATAAATATATTTTGATTTTTATGACTTTTCTGTTTTTTACTATTTTTTATATTTTATGAAAATAAGTTAAATAAAAGGAATTAATTAAAAAAAGAAATAATTGAAATAAATAAAATAAGGAAAAGAAAGAAAATACAATACCTTGGGGGGTTTCTGTCCCCTTTTTGGAGGTGAATTGACGTGGTTTGGCCATTTGTGTTCTGGCCTCATCATGCATAAGTTGTTCTACTTTGGCCATTTGGCTTTTGGCTCTTGGCCACTTGCGTTTTGGCCTCAATGTTCCTTAATCTTCTCAGGATGTCTGTCTCGCCATGTATTGGTGTCATGTGTAAAATGTTCTGTTTTGGCCATTTGGCTTTTGGCCTCAACGTTCCTTAATGAACCTGGGATCCTGTCTAAATCTGCAGTGTTGAATCTCACGAACACATTAAATAAAATCACAAAATGCAAATAAAGCCAATATATGAAGAAATTTAATGTTTAGGCACAATATGGCATGTATGAATGATTATACCCTTTTGATCATGGAGATCAAATCAATCTTACCCTTACTGGAATAGTGACCTGAATGCCTTTATGCCTTACTGGAAAATTAGGATCATGGAGATCAAGCCAGCCTTATCCTTACTGAAGAAGTAGTGAGGTGTTGGTTTGTAACTGTGATGACTTGTTTGTAGTGAGAGAGGGATTCGTAATAAGGATTTCAAGGTTTTAGGGTTCTTGAAAGAGTTTGATATTCTAACAGTGTTGTGGCCAGGTTTTTTCTCTCTTTTCCTCCTCTTTTCTCCTCTTCTCCGGTTTGTGTGAAAAGAAGGTGATTATATAATGAAAATTAGGGTAAAGCAAATGGGCTTTGAATGTGCAATTGGGCCTCCCATGTTCACTTGAGTTCGTCACTTTCCAGGCTAAATCGCAGGGACTTAAGTGCAATTTTTGAAGTTGAAATATGAAAACAAAATGTAGCCGGCATCGAGAACTAACTCCTGTCCGAAAATCGACTCAATCGGATAAACGGTGAATTAGTTATGAATTTTTGAAGTTTCAGCTCAGACAAACTTATTTTGGGCTCCAGTGTCGACTCTGACACGTTCTTCAATAAAAAACTAGTATTGATCGGAGCATAATCCGGTCTCGACTTTTGAAGCAAAGTTGTAGATCTATGAGTCAGTGACATTGTGTAAAAATATGAGCCCAATCCGATAAAAATTGACCGAGTTATGAATTTTCGAAGTTTCGGCCCAGATGAAATAGTATTCAGCATTCAGGATTTTCAGCGTGTTACGCACTCTGAGCAAAAAAAGAAGGCCTTTTGAATACCGTTTGAACTCAATACCTTCTGTGAAAATGTAGCCAACTCAATTTGTGAAATTTTGGCACCGGAACCAGCTCAATACGATGAAAATCGACCAAGTTATGATTTTCTGAACATGACGCAAATAAACTTCTGTCACAAATTTTCTGTACGAAAATACTTGATAAATCTACATTTTTGAAGACCTTCTGATCAAAATTGGCGTCCAACCGTGAGAGATGAAAACGTAGATAATGTCAAGACGGAATTTTGGCCACCGGAATGAGTTCAAAACGAGTCACGATCTTCAAGTTATGAATTTTTTAACGCGTAAAAACTGCACTTTCAGCATACTTTTTCACTATATTTCTTCAAGAAAAGTCACACATTTAGATACCTTCTTTAAAGAATTGACTCTTGAGCCGAACCTGAATTTGAGAATAGGTTATCAGAGATATCTTGGCGAAAGAACACCTGAATATAACGCGCCGGGTTGAACTTGTGAATTTCTTGAAATGTTTTGAGAAATATGGGAGGGCAAATTTTGGAGTACAACAGTTGCCCCTGTTCAATCTTCTTAAACCTGAGGATGTAGATTGGCTTGCGTGCCTTTCGTGATCCGAAGGTGGAAGATGATTGAACACTAGAGTGCCCAGAAATTTGCGCTCACATAGTGGCAGTGTGATGGGGAATGGGCTTATAGATGCCATTTAGAGATTGATGGATAGGATGATGGGCTTATAGATGCCATGCTAAGAGATGATGGATAGGTGGATGGGCTTATAGATGCCATGCTAAGAGATGATGGATAGGTGGATGGGCTTATAGATGCCATCTGGATGTTGATCGCGTAAGAGATTCCTTAGCGAGCACTTGCGTACCTGCAAAAGAAAATGAGTACCTGACCTGTTACGGGAGCTGGTCTTCAAACTCTTTGTAGATGTGTCCTGACTGGTTACAGGAGCTGGATCCGGAGCTTCAAATGGTGATGAATGAACCAAGGATGGTTACTACCTCAACAGGAACGGTGAGAGAACCTTGGATGACTTTAACCTCAACAACAATCGTTGAGAAAATCTTGGGATGATTACTACCTCCGTAGTATCGGAGAGAGAACCATAGGCGACTACGACCTCAACAGCAATCATTGAGAGAATCTTGGGCGATTTCAACTTCAACAGTGATGCTGAGCGAATCTTGGGATGACCACCTCCGCAGTATCGGGGAGAGAACCATAGGCGACTACAACCTCAACAGCAATCATTGAGAGAATCTTGGATAACTTCAACTTCAACAGCAATCGTTGAGCGAATCTGGGACTACCACCTCCGCAGTATCGGGGAGAGAACCATAGGCAATTACCACCTCAACAGCAAACATTGAGAGAACCTTGGATATCTTCTACTAAGTCTTTATCAGGAAAATCTGTTTGGGGTCGATTTAGCTGGACTAGAGAAGGCCTTGGACTAGATAAGAAACATAGAAATCTTTGGGAGTCGATTTAACCGAACCAGACAAGGTCTTTGGAGTCTTCAACTGAGTCTGCAAAAGAAAAACCTTTAGGAGTCGGTTTAACTAGACCAGAGAATGCCTTTGACTGGATAATAACCAGGAAAATCTTTGGGAGTCGATTTAACTGAACCAGACAAGGTCTTTGGAGTCTTCAACTGAGTCTTCAAAAGAAAAACCTTTAGGAGTCGGTTTAACTAGACCAGAGAACGCCTTTGACTGGATAATAACCAGGAAAATCTTTGGAGTCGATTTAACTGAACCAGACAAGGTCTTTGGAGTCTTCAACTGAGTCTTCAAAAGAAAAACCTTTAGGAGTCGGTTTAACTAGACCAGAGAACGCCTTTGACTGGATAATAACCAGGAAAATCTTTGGGAGTCGATTTAACTGAACCAGACAAGGTCTTTGGAGTCTTCAACTGAGTCTTCAAAAGAAAAACCTTTAGGAGTCGGTTTAACTAGACCAGAGAACGCCTTTGACTGGATAATAACCAGGAAAATCTTTGGAGTCGATTTAACTGAACCAGACAAGGTCTTTGGAGTCTTCAACCGAGTCTTCAAAAGAAAAACCTTTAGGAGTCGGTTTAACTAGACCAGAGAACGCCTTTGACTGGATAATAACCAGGAAAATCTTTGGAGTCGATTTAACTGAACCAGACAAGGTCTTTGGAGTCTTCAACTGAGTCTTCAAAAGAAAAACCTTTAGGAGTTGGTTTAACTAGACCAGAGAACGCCTTTGACTGGATAATAACCAGGAAAATCTTTGGGAGTCGATTTAACTGAACCAGACAAGGTCTTTGGAGTCTTCAACTGAGTCTTCAAAAGAAAAACCTTTAGGAGTCGGTTTAACTAGACCAGAGAACGCCTTTGACTGGATAATAACCAGGAAAATCCTTGGAGTCGATTTAACTGAACCAGATAAGGTCTTTGGAGTCTTCAAAAGAAAAACCTTTAGGAGTCGGTTTAACTAGACCAGAGAACGCCTTTGACTGGATAATAACCAGGAAAATCTTTGGGAGTCGATTTAACTGAACCAGACAAGGTCTTTGGAGTCTTCAACTGAGTCTTCAAAAGAAAAACCTTTAGGAGTCGGTTTAACTAGACCAGAGAACGCCTTTGACTGGATAATAACCAGGAAAATCTTTGGAGTCGATTTAACTGAACCAGACAAGGTCTTTGGAGTCTTCAATTGAGTCTTCAAAAGAAAAACCTTTAGGAGTCGGTTTAACTAGACCAGAGAACGCCTTTGACTGGATAATAACCAGGAAAATCTTTGGAGTCGATTTAACTGAACCAGACAAGGACTTTGGAGTCTTCAACTGAGTCTTCAAAAGAAAAACCTTTAGGAGTCGGTTTAACTAGACCAGAGAACGCCTTTGACTGGATAATAACCAGGAAAATCTTTGGAGTCGATTTAACTGAACCAGACAAGGTCTTTGGAGTCTTCAACTGAGTCTTCAAAAGAAAAACCTTTAGGAGTCGGTTTAACTAGACCAGAGAACGCCTTTGACTGGATAATAACCAGGAAAATCTTTGGAGTCGATTTAACTGAACCAGACAAGGTCTTTGGAGTCTTCAACTGAGTCTTCAAAAGAAAAACCTTTAGGAGTCGGTTTAACTAGACCAGAGAACGCCTTTGACTGGATAATAACCAGGAAAATCTTTGGAGTCGATTTAACTGAACCAGACAAGGTCTTTGGAGTCTTCAACTGAGTCTTCAAAAGAAAAACCTTTAGGAGTCGGTTTAACTAGACCAGAGAACGCCTTTGACTGGATAATAACCAGGAAAATCTTTGGAGTCGATTTAGCTGAACCAGACAAGGTCTTTGGAGTCTTCAACTGAGTCTTCAAAAGAAAAACCTTTAGGAGTCGGTTTAACTAGACCAGAGAACGCCTTTGACTGGATAATAACCAGGAAAATCTTTGGAGTCGATTTAACTGAACCAGACAAGGTCTTTGGAGTCTTCAACTGAGTCTTCAAAAGAAAAACCTTTAGGAGTCGGTTTAACTAGACCAGAGAACGCCTTTGACTGGATAATAACCAGGAAAATCTTTGGAGTCGATTTAACTGAACCAGACAAGGTCTTTGGAGTCTTCAACTGAGTCTTCAAAAGAAAAACCTTTAGGAGTCGGTTTAACTAGACCAGAGAACGCCTTTGACTGGATAATAACCAGGAAAATCTTTGGAGTCGATTTAACTGAACCAGACAAGGTCTTTGGAGTCTTCAACTGAGTCTTCAAAAGAAAAACCTTTAGGAGTCGGTTTAACTAGACCAGAGAACGCCTTTGACTGGATAATAACCAGGAAAATCTTTGGAGTCGATTTAGCTGAACCAGACAAGGTCTTTGGAGTCTTCAACTGAGTCTTCAAAAGAAAAACCTTTAGGAGTCGGTTTAACTAGACCAGAGAACGCCTTTGACTGGATAATAACCAGGAAAATCTTTGGAGTCGATTTAACTGAACCAGACAAGGTCTTTGGAGTCTTCAACTGAGTCTTCAAAAGAAAAACCTTTAGGAGTCGGTTTAACTAGACCAGAGAACGCCTTTGACTGGATAATAACCAGGAAAATCTTTGGAGTCGATTTAACTGAACCAGACAAGGTCTTTGGAGTCTTCAACTGAGTCTTCAAAAGAAAAACCTTTAGGAGTCGGTTTAACTAGACCAGAGAACGCCTTTGACTGGATAATAACCAGGAAAATCTTTGGAGTCGATTTAACTGAACCAGACAAGGTCTTTGGAGTCTTCAACTGAGTCTTCAAAAGAAAAACCTTTAGGAGTCGGTTTAACTAGACCAGAGAACGCCTTTGACTGGATAATAACCAGGAAAATCTTTGGAGTCGATTTAACTGAACCAGACAAGGTCTTTGGAGTCTTCAACTGAGTCTTCAAAAGAAAAACCTTTAGGAGTCGGTTTAACTAGACCAGAGAACGCCTTTGACTGGATAATAACCAGGAAAATCTTTGGAGTCGATTTAACTGAACCAGACAAGGTCTTTGGAGTCTTCAACTGAGTCTTCAAAAGAAAAACCTTTAGGAGTCGGTTTAACTAGACCAGAGAACACCTTTGACTGGATAATAACCAGGAAAATCTTTGGAGTCGATTTAACTGAACCAGACAAGGTCTTTGGAGTCTTCAAAAGAAAAACCTTTAGGAGTCGGTTTAACTAGACCAGAGAACGCCATTGACTGGATAATAACCAGGAAAATCTTTGGAGTCGATTTAGCTGAACCAGACAAGGTCTTTGGAGTCTTCAACTGAGTCTTCAAAAGAAAAACCTTTAGGAGTCGGTTTAACTAGACCATAGAACGCCTTTGACTGGATAATAACCAGGAAAATCTTTGGAGTCGATTTAACTGAACCAGACAAGGTCTTTGGAGTCTTCAACTGAGTCTTCAAAAGAAAAACCTTTAGGAGTCGGTTTAACTAGACCAGAGAACGCCTTTGACTGGATAATAACCAGGAAAATCTTTGGAGTCGATTTAACTGAACCAGACAAGGTCTTTGGAGTCTTCAACTGAGTCTTCAAAAGAAAAACCTTTAGGAGTCGGTTTAACTAGACCAGAGAACGCCTTTGACTGGATAATAACCAGGAAAATCTTTGGAGTCAATTTAACTGAACCAGACAAGGTCTTGAAATAGCTGAGAACTTAACTGAATCTTTTCCTGAAAGGTATAGGTCAGTCATATGCAATGCATGATATGGATCAAGCAATGATGTTCTCGACATAAATGAGATTTGTAAGATATGATGCATATATGCACGCTATGATGTATGCGATGTTTACGAATGTATGTTTTTTCGTCTAGGAAAGTAAATCCTTGACGCGTGCCGGGAAGTCACTCCTGGGCTAATGTTGGAGAATCGATTTTGCTTCCGCTGGGGATGATAGTTGCAAGAATACCAGTAGGAGGAGATAACTCCGTTGGGGAATACACTTGGCGAATGGATAACTCTGCAGGGAGAAGAGTACTCTAACGATCTTGCTGGGAAGTAATACTCTGTGGGGAGAGAGATACTTTGCTGAGTCGTTGATAATAACTTGCTGGGGATACCCTTGTTGTGTTGGAAGTATTGATAGACTTCGCTGGGGATAAGAAGGCTTCGTCGAGGACGATCTTTCCGTGGCTTTTAGCTGAGGATAACCTAGTTATATCCTGGTAAGGGCATAACTCTTTGAATAAAGCCGGACGACGCGTTCGTGCTCTGTGAGGATAAGCTTCCAGAATCTACTGGGGATAAGCTTACTGCTTGGGGAGATGAATTCCATCTTTCCTGGGGAAACTGGGTTGGACTCTCTTGGGGAAGTTTTGAATGTATCGGGGAAGTGACTCCATTGAATGTTTGATATACCTCCGGGGAACAATCTTTAGACCAAGATTGTCGGGGATGCTTGTTAAGAATGTCCATATGATGTGCTGGGGAATGTTGAGATCTGCTGGAGGATACCCAACTTCCTTAAGACTGATTGTAGCTTTGCTCGGGGAGAGTGCACTGATTTGCTGGCTTACTCTCTAGGGAATTAAGATATCTGGTTATGTTCTTCAGCCTATCTTGGTACCTTGGAGGACAGAACAATTAGATTGCTTAGACAACTCATTATTGCCCCTGTTTCCATGGGGGAGGCACCTGTGGGATGCTGATAATTGTTGAGGGTCAAACCTTCTTCAGGTAGGCAGGTGACAAGATGACAGGACATAGTCGTACGCTTTGATCCCTAACTTTTTCCTGGACCGCCCTTTCGGGTTTTCAGTCCACCGGGATACCCATTTTTGCCCAAGCCGCCTTTTCAGGTTTTCGGCTTGCCGAGTGTACAGATTTTTCATTTTCATCCCTTATTTTGCCCGAACCCTTTTGGTTCGCCGGGAAGCCCTTATTTTTGCCTAGGTGTGTCAACCTAGCGGGTCTTTGATTGTGCGTAGTATTTTTTCGACTATGTCCACACTCTCAGGATGTAGGGAGATGCCCCTGTCAGTAGCATTGTGTAGCCATATTACCAGAAGATATCTGATCGTGCAAGATTTGTTGCTGGAATTCCTATCCAATGTCCCAAGTGACTTAGGCGGAGATTTGCCCCTGGTTATCTTGGCATTTGAGATATTCTCTGAATCTTGACTGGATTGCCCCAGATGATAGACCATGATCATGTCATGCCCCTTGATTGGAAGTGCTTCTGTTCATTAGGCATTCGTCGTGCGAATTTCTATGCTGTTCAAACAAAAAGTCATATGCAAACAAAGTTATGTTAAAAATGCAAAGCTTATGTCTGTCTTGAAGATTTTGAAAATGCATTCTTTTTTCATAAAACAAGTGAATGTTCGTAAAACGTGATGTCAACTCCGTATTTACCGTAAGCCTTAAGGAGTCAGGATACCTTTCGTAACAGTATGCTTTCAAACTAACCCATGCTTCAGCTAGGACTTTTAAGGGTTATAACGTGGCCTGGTTCACGGTTTAAGAAACAAAAGATAAAGGCTCAAATTATTTGTACCCACCCGTTCTTCATGATGTTCTCCAAACCTAAACTCAGTTGATCATACGTTAGACCTTGTTTGAGTCTTTGCTCTGATTTTCCGGTGATGATTCGGATGTTGATAACTTATTTTGAATAGGCAGTCATTCCTTTTTTGTTGAGGGTTTGTAAGATCGCTTTCTTGTCTGATTTTTGTTATCCCTTTCTTTTTTTTGCCTGAACTGTTTCCTTTTTTGGAATTACAGTCAGCGGGATGCCCCAGTTTTGTAAGTCTCCTTCATGGGTTTTGACTTAATGGGTTTTTATTTTTTTTATTTTTTTTATTTTGAAAGATAATGACTGCCTTTCTTTATTGATTATTCGGAACCATCACTGTCTTTCTTTGTTTTGTAAGGATCTTTTTGGTGCCATTCGTTATGCACTTGGATCAACTGAGAGAACTACCCTGCCCCAGGTTATGATGAAGGGTTTTGAATTTCGAAAAGAAAAACTCCTACTTCTTTGGCTCAAAGGGGTTGACGAGGGATTATCATCCTTATAACTCCAGTGTTTAGGGATTGAAACAATGCATGTACCTCATCAGCGGGGTATGTTCAAAAGCATACTGTAGATCGTGGTATCATTTTCGTCATCCTCCCTCAAGAGGCTTAGAATTATTATTTAAGAGTTGGTCATCAGAAAAAAATATGAAAATAATTTGCATTTAATGAATACGAATATATTGTTTCAGAACAGACATATGCGATGCATTAATGAAATAACAACGTTTGATATGAATGGAATGTTCGAACAATCAAAAGAAAATTACAACTTGAAAGATTCTAATGAACTAAAATTTCTCAATCCTAGCCATGTTTTGGCAAGGGAGCAATGATCACATTGGGAGTCTCGGTGGGCTCGAACTCGATCTCTTTAGCATCGATCATATTCTGAATTTTGTACTTTAGTGCCCAACAGTCCTCAGTATCGTGCCCCGGACTACCAGAATGGTAAGCGCACCTTGCTTCTGGGTTGTAGTTTGGAGAGGAAGTCTTTGGATTTGCAGGAGGGTTGATCACCGCAACCAGGTTCATCCTTAACATGTGCTGCAAAGCTCGTGACCATGACATGTTGATGTAGGTGAATTGTCTCTTAGGCTCGTCCGACCTGTTCTGATCAACCCGCTGTTCTTGGCGAGGTCGTTGTTGGACCTGAGAAGTAGTAGCAACTCAGAGATGTCTATTCATTGGACCTGACCTTTGCCTTTTTGGAAGCTGTTCTACGACCTGGCCCCTGATTTGGGCTGGTTGCTTCATGCCTTGAGGAAGTTGGCCGATCATGGCTCTCAGCTCTCCTTGCTCCTGAGCTAAACCTTGAATGAGGGCCCTTTGCCCTAGCATCTGGGTTTTCAATGTGTCTACCTCAGCTTGTAGACGTTTCAGCTGTTCGTCCTTGTCATCTTCAGGACTCTTTCTGATCAGATTCCCCATGAGGAGTGTCCTCAACTCTTCCTGCCCCTTGGATAGACCTAGGAAGATTTCCCTGAACTGAGTCTCTTGAGCGTGAAGGTCCTGGTTATCTTGTTGTGAAGCCATTGCTGAAATAAACAGCGAGAAAGGTAAGTGACCTGCAACAAGGATACCTGTTATGCAATGATGAGTATGACATGCATGTAATGTTTTCAAGGACCTCGCGGGGTAAACAAGAAAATTTGTTAGCATTTGGATCCGGTAGCTTGATTGAAAGAAACTTCATATTTGTTGAGAGTCTCTCTTCCAAGGGTCAAAGGCTCACCATATCAAGTGGGTCATAGCCCCTGACTCAAGTCATCAACCTTATTTTGCTTTCCAAACAACCTTGGCTGGGGGAACCTTCTTCAGGAGTCAAAGCTCACCATATCAAGTGGGTCATAGCCTCTGACAACTTTGTCTAGAGGAAAATAAATCCTCTTTGCCCCTTGCTAGATGTTTGATTCATCATGACCTGCATCACAAGCCCTTGAGATCCTTGAAATGGGTTAGGATGTATGCAATGGTATGATGTCATGATGCATGGGGTAATATGAATAAACCCTGTTATGAGCCCTTATTAAGGACTATAAACAGAAACCTGTAAGAAACTCGGTAAACCCTGTTATGAGTCCTAATTAAGGACTGCAAACCAAAATCTGTAAGAAACTTAGTATACCCTGTTATGAGTCCCTATTAAGGACTATAAACAAAACCTGCGAGAAACTCAAGTGTCAGATAACAAGCATGCAAATAGTCAAGTTGGAAGGCACACAAGTCACACAAGACAAGTCCTTAGGGTTTAAGGCCAGCATGAGGTCTAGGCACTACCCTCTTTCAGTTTGTTGGTTCATACCTGTCCTATCAAAGTAACCGGGTTCTTAGAGGATCCCAATATCATTGACTACCCTCAATCGGTCATAACTCCAGCATCGCAATCTTTTCTTGCGGCCGGAACCATCACGAGAGTTTAGCCTCAATGGGCGTAGCATACTGCTACTGTTCTAATGGCCAAGTTGTGTCATTTAAGGTTCTAAGGTTGTTGGTGCTTAATGACTCCTTAGAAGACCCATATTCTCCTCGTTGCAACACAAGGGATATCGGTACAGACCAAGGTGCCACACCAATGTAGCCACTGTTTCACCCGTGTCGGTCTACGCCGGACAGGTCCCTCACAGCTTATGCTACCTAAACAGGGTATCCCCAGATCCGGGTTAGGATCTTTTTAACTCCCATGCAACCCACAAATTTAAAGCAGACAAGTCAATACAATTGAAAACACAGTTATGAACTAACCCTAAGGTACACCTCACTTTAGGTTTAAGTCCCCAACAGAGTCGCCAGTTCTGTGATCGGTGGATCTGGAACTGACTGTTTAACGATGGTTCGCGAAATGTCGCGGAAGCAAGAGTCGCCACCGTCTTTTATTTTCTCCAAATGGAAAGGACAAAAGCACAGAAAAATTCCTTAAAGAGATTGCTCTCGGTTCGGGAGGTAGGTTATAGAAAGGGAAGGTGTTAGCACCCTTTCTATCCATGGTTATCCATGGGCTCTTAGATACTTGCTCATTGTGTTTTCAAAATTGTTTGTTTGCTTTTCAATTGTGGGTTTTAAAAAAGTTTCTTTGAAAATTTCAGTTCGACTCTTGTATCGGTCCTCAAGAGTGTTTGAAAAATGCTTTCGAAAGCTTTTTGAAAAGGTGTCGGTGTGAAAAGTATTTTTGATTTGTTTTGAAATTAGAGCAAGTATCTAGAGTCGTCTACCCACCCTAAGGAATTCGTCTGTGTAAATGTCCTTTAAAGTAGTGCCATCCCACCATTGAGAGGTAGGCAGCACCACCGTTGGAGGTGTTCGGGTCAATTCGAGGTTCGGGACATGGTGATCACCAGAGCAATAGGAAGACACCTTAGAAGCTACCCTCATGCCAGGTTCCCGGATCATGAGGACTTACTAAGACATCCTCTACTCGACGATCACCTTTCGAGGCAAGGCAACAGTGAGGCGTACCCTAGGGGTGGTGTGTGATTTGTGTGTCATGTTCAGTTATTTTGTCTTATTCATGTCAAGGTGATCTATGCGTTTGTTTTTATTTTATCATTCATTCTTGCATGCATTTATTAACAGTTAAAAAGATGCGGAAATTAAAAGTTCTAAACTATTACAAAGGCGCGGGTCCACATCGCCAAATTTAATCCAGGACCCGATTTGACAGAAAATAAAGAAGTAAAGTGCGAGAAATAAAATGTCCGAGTTTACAAGGCTTTGGGAGAATTACATTAATATTATAAGAAATAAAATAAAATGCGCGAATTTGGAATTAAAATTAGAAGCGAGGGCGTTGGACCCTTTTTAATGAAATTAAATTAAATGATTAAACTAATGAAATTAAAGAGAAAAAAGAAATTATTATTTTTTTTTTGAGTTTTTGGTATTTATGTTTTTTATGTATTTTTATGAGAAAGATTAAATGAAATTAAAATATTAACCCTAATTCTAATTTTTTTTATTTATTAAGAAAAACATGTTAAGATTAAACCTAAAATTAATCTAATTATTTACATGCAATTTTGATTTATAAAAATAAATAATTAATTATTAGTGAAATTTATATACAAAAAATATTAATTAAATAAATATATTTTGATTTTTATGACTTTTCTGTTTTTTACTATTTTTTATATTTTATGAAAATAAGTTAAATTAAAGGAATTAATTAAAAAAAGAAATAATTGAAATAAATAAAATAAGGAAAAGAAAGAAAATACAATACCTTGGGGGGTTTCTGTCCCCTTTTTGGAGGTGAATTGACGTGGTTTGGCCATTTGTGTTCTGGCCTCATCATGCATAAGTTGTTCTACTTTAGCCATTTGGCTTTTGGCTCTTGGCCACTTGCGTTTTGGCCTCAACGTTCCTTAATCTTCTCAGGATGTCTGTCTCGACATGTATTGGTGTCATGTGTAAAATGTTCTGTTTTGGCCATTTGGCTTTTAGCCTTTTGGCCATTTGGCTTTTGGCCTCAACGTTCCTTAATGAACCTGGGATCCTGTCTAAATCTGCAGTGTTGAATCTCACGAACACATTAAATAAAATCATAAAATGCAAATAAAGCCAATATATGAAGAAATTTAATGTTTAGGCACAATATGACATGTATGAATGATTATACCCTTTTGATCATGGAGATCAAATCAATCTTACCCTTACTGGAATAGTGACCTGAATGCCTTTATGCCTTACTGGAAAATTAGGATCATGGAGATCAAGCCAGCCTTATCCTTACTGAAGAAGTAGTGAGGTGTTGGTTTGTAACTGTGATGGCTTGTTTGTAGTGAGAGAGGGATTCGTAATAAGGATTTCAAGGTTTTAGGGTTCTTGAAAGAGTTTGATATTCTAACAGTGTTGTGGCAAGGTTTTTTCTCTCTTTTCCTCCTCTTTTCTCCTCTTCTCCGGTTTGTGTGAAAAGAAGGTGATTATATAATGAAAATTAGGGTAAAGCAAATGGGCTTTGAATGTGCAATTGGACCTCCCATGTTCACTTGAGTTCGTCACTTTCCAGGCTAAATCGCAGGGACTTAAGTGCAATTTTTGAAGTTGAAATATGAAAACAAAATGTAGCCGGCATCGAGAACTAACTCCTGTCCGAAAATCGACTCAATCGGATAAATGGTGAATTAGTTATGAATTTTTGAAGTTTCAGCTCAGACAAACTTATTTTGGGCTCCAGTGTCGACTCTGACACGTTCTTCAATAAAAAACTGGTATTGATCGGAGCATAATCCGGTCTCGACTTTTGAAGCAAAGTTGTAGATCTATTAGTCAGTGACCTTGTGTAAAAATATGAGCCCAATCCGATAAAAATTGACCGAGTTATGAATTTTCGAAGTTTCGGCCCAGATGAAATAATATTCAGCATTCAGGATTTTCAGCGTGTTACGCACTCTGAGCAAAAAACGAAGGCCTTTTGAATACCGTTTGAACTCAATACCTTCTGTGAAAATGTATCCAACTCAATTTGTGAAATTTTGGCACCGGAACCAGCTCGATACGATGAAAATCGACCAAGTTATGATTTTCTGAACATGACGCAAATAAACTTCTGTCACAAATTTTCTGTACAAAAATACTTGATAAATCCACATTTTTGAAGACATTCTGATCAAAATTGGCGTCCAGCCGTGAGAGATGAAAACGTAGATAATGTCAAGACGGAATTTTGGCCACCGGAATGGGTTCAAAACGAGTCACGATCTTCAAGTTATGAATTTTTTAGCGCGTAAAAACTGCACTTTCAGCATACTTTTTCACTATATTTCTTCAAGAAAAGTCACACATTCGGATACCTTCTTTAAAGAATTGACTCTTGAGCCGAACCTGAATTTGAGAATAGGTTATCAGAGATATCTTGGCGAAAGAACACCTGAATATAACGCGCCGGGTTGGACTTGTGAATTTTCTTGAAATGTTTTGAGAAATATGGGAGGGCAAATTTTGGGGTACAACACCAGGCAGTGGACGATTACCAGTCGTTGAACTTTGAATTTCCAGACGAGGATATCATGGTAGTGACTGATTGTGAAGTACCTGGACCGGATGAAGGACCTGAGGAAGGATCCCGATGGTCTATGCACTTTGATGGAGCTTCGAATGCTTTGGGTAATGGTATCGGCGCTGTGATCATATCCCCTAAAGGCACCCATACTCCATTCACCGCCCGGCTATGTTTCAACTGCACCAACAACATGGCGGAGTACGAGGCATGCATCATGGGTCTTCAAGCTGCAATTGACTTAAGGATCAAGTTTCTGAGTGTCTTCGGAGATTCCGCTCTCGTGATCAATCAGATCAAAGGCGAGTGGGATACGAAACACCCAAATCTTATTCCTTACAAGGAGTATGTGTCGACATTGCTTCCCCACTTCGAGGAGATAACTTTTGAACACTTCCCAAGAGAGGAGAATCAGTTAGCAGACGCATTGGCTACGATGTCTTCTATGTTCAAAGTCAAATGGGACAACGAGGCGCCCCAGATCATTATCTGGAAGCTAGATGAACCTGCACATTGCTGCGATCTCGAGACCGAAGAGGTAACAGAAAAACCCTGGTATCATGAGGTGAAGAGGTACTTGGAAGCTCAAGAATACCCCGAAGGTGCATCTGTTAATGACAAGAAATTCCTGAGAAGGTTTGCGGCAAAGTTCTTCCTCAGCAATGGCATTCTCTACAAGCGAAACCATGATTCAACCTTATTGCGTTGTGTGGATAAGACTGAAGCAGAAAGGATCATGGCAGAGCTACATGAAGGTACTTTCGGAACACATTCCAGTGGACATACCATGGCAAAGAAAATACTTCGGGCAGGATATTTCTGGTCCACAATGGAAGCCGACTGTTATCAGCATTCTCGAACTTGTCATAAATTCCAGATCTATGCTGATAAGGTGCACATTCCTCCGGTTCCTATGAACGTCTTGACAACACCTTGGCCTTTTGCAATGTGGGGCATTGATATGATCGGCGAAATCAGACCTGCAGCATCTAACGGGCATCGATTTATCTTGGTAGCGATTGATTACTTCACAAAATGGGTTGAAGCAGCTTCCTACGCTACGGTAACCAAGAACGTCGTGGCACGGTTCATTCGGCACAACTTGATCTGTCGATACGGCGTACCTGAGAGGATCATTACAGATAATGGTACCAATCTTAACAACAAAATGATCACTGAGCTCTGCGAGCAATTTAAGATACATCACCACAACTCTTCTCCCTACCGGCCGGAGATGAATGGGGCTATAGAGGCAGCGAATAAGAATATCAAGAAGATTGTGCAGAAGATGACGGTGACCTACAAAGATTGGCACGAAATGTTACCGTTTGCTCTTCATGGGTACCGTACCTCAGCACAGACATCAACAGGGGCAACTCCCTTTTCCTTGGTCTATGGCATGGAGGCAGTCTTGCCTATTGAAGTCCAGATACCCTCTCTCCGGATAATGAAGGATGCAGGTTTGAGCGAAGATGACTGGATCCAGACTCGGCTTGATCAATTAAACCTAATTGACGAAAAGAGATTCACTGCTATTTGTCATGGTCAGACGTACCAAAAACGGATGATCAGGGCATTTAACAAGAAGGTCAGACGACAAGAGTATCAAGTCGGATACCTAGTAATCAAGCGCATCATTCTTCCTCAAAGTGATCACAGGGGAAAATGGACCCCTACGTACGAAGGGCCATTTGTGGTTAAACATATCTTCTCAGGAGGAGCTATGATTCTAACCACCATGGATGGTGACGACCTTCCTCACCCTGCCAATGCAGACATAGTAAAAAGATACTACGCATGAATTAAGGACCCGCTAGGTTGACACACCTAGGCAAAAATAAGGGCTTCCTGGCGAACCAAAAGGGTTCGGGCAAAAATAAGGGATGAAATAAAAAAAATCTGTACACCCGACAAGTCGAAAACCTGAAAAGGCGGCTTGGGCAAAAATGGGTATCCCGATGGACTGAAAACCCGAAAGGGCGGTCCAGGCAAAAGTTAGGGATAAAGCGTAATACTATGTCTCATTGGATCACCTTGCATCCAGAATTCGGCATCAACTATCGGGCTCAGACGACACAATCAATCAACTTCATCTTCAACTAAGCAGCAAAGCGTTGAGACGCTTGAAGACATAAAGGCGATAGCAGAGTTGGAACCCAGTGGGATTATTTTTCACATAGCTGTTTTGTTTCCTTTTCACAAAATTGTATAAACTCTATCTTGTTCGGCGGCGTTCTTTTACTAGGGCGTCAACCTCTTGTACATAAAACGCCTATTTACAGGCAAATTCAAAAATCAATACAAGTTCAATTTTTCAAACAAATTACCCATCATTTTTCCTTTTTTCTGTTTTGTTTTGCAAAGAACGTCCAATGTTCATTTTGATATATGCATTTGACATTAATTGCTGTTCATAAATAACTGCATACGAAACAAAGGACTAATTACAAGTGACATCAGAAACGGGGGCAATAATAAGAATGGTCTAAGCGATCTAGTTGCTCTGTCCACCGAGGTACCAAGGTAAGATCGGCTGAAGGATGTAACCAAGTTACCTCAACTCCCCACAGATTAAGACAAGATTCAACATTACTCTCCCCAGGAAGAGTTGGTCTCCCGTCAGCCCCAAAAAGGCACAATATTCCCCAGCGAAGTATAGTCATTCCTCAGCAAGCATCCCCGACAGTCTTAATATAAGATTTGTTCCCCGGCGGAATACAGACACCCCAGTGGAACCATTCCCCAGTACAGTCCAAAGTTTCCCCAGGAAAATGGAATCCATATCCTCAGTAGATCCTGGAAGCTTATCCCTAGTAGATTCTGGAAGCTTATCACCTGCAGAGTACGAACGCACCTCCCCGACTTTATTCAAAAGTTTATTTCCCACCAGAGCTTATAACTGGGTTATCCTCGGCTAATTACCACGGAAAGATTGTCCTCGGCGAAGTTCTTCCTATTCCCCAGCGGATTTCATCAAAATCCCCAACATAACTTATCAGTGGAATCCCCAGCGGAGCTCTCATCAAAACCTCAGTGAAGTATCTCTTCCCACAGAGTAATTCCCCGCAGAGTAATCTCTCCAACAAATTTATTCCCCAACGGAGTCATCTTCTCCTACCGGTTTATTCTCGCAACCGTCTTCCCCAGCGGAAGCGAAGAACTCTATTCTTCAAAACATCAGCCCAGGATTCAACAAGTTCCCGGCACTCGTCAAGGATTTATTTTCCTAGACGAAAATACATTCATAGACATTTCACATTTCATACATCCTGTTTACGTACATGATAAAGTGCATACAACACTATCTCACTTTGAGCATCATGACATCATGCATTTCATTCATCATGACATTGCATACAACTAATGTTTTGCCTTTTTAGGAAAAGGTCAATCCAAAGATGATTACTATCAACTATCGCAATTCCATATTCGATACCTGTATCTAGCCAGGGCATATCTGTGAGTGATTGAATGTAGATTCGATACCTGTATCCAGCCAGGGCATATATGCATGAAGAGTTTCAGATTTGATACCTGCATCCAGCCAGGGCATATCTGTAGATGACAATTTCCAGATTCGATACCTGCATCCAGCCAGGGCAGATCTGCATGAAGAGTTTCCAGATTCGATACCTGTATCTAGCCAGGGCATATCTGAAAATGATAATTTCCAGATCCGATTCCTGTATCCAGCCAGGGCATATCTGTAGACGATCATTTCCAGATTCGACACCTGTATCCATCCAGGGCATATCTGTAGACGACTAATTCCAGATTCGACACCTGTATCCAGCCAGGGCACGTTTGTAAGCAACTTTTTGAAGTTCTGGATTCGATTCCTGTATCCAGCCAGGGCATATCTGTGAGCAATTGATTGTAGATTCGATACCTGTATCTAGCCAGGGCATATCTGCATGAAGAGACTGAGGATCAACACATGTAGCAAGCCAGGAAACCATCTTTCTTTCTCAAGACACGCAAGTTCTCGCTAAGGAATCTCTTACGCGATCAACACTTCCAAATGGCATCTATAAGCCCATTCCCGACAAGGTTCTGTCACACCCCCAGATGGCATCTATAAGCCCATCCTCCTATCCATCTCTTCCAAATGACATCTATAAGCCCATTCCCGACATCACATTGCTGATACTCCACTATACGAGTGCAAATTTCTGGGCACTTTAGTGTTCAATCATCTTCCACCTTCGGATCACGAAAGGCACGCAAGCCAATCTACATCCTCAGGTCTAAGAAGATTGAACAGGGGCAACTGTTGTACCCCAAAATTTTCCCTCCCATTTCATCAATATTTTCCCACCACAAGACCCTTGGAGCTCAAGATCAAGTTAGGGTTTGCTCTGCTCAAGACTTCTCCTTGCACTGTTGACCCAAATTAGGGTTTGAGTTTGCACAAATATGTTTTGACCTAAAATGCCCAAAGTGACTTTCATGCTTCATGTTGGACTCACAAGTTTATCCATACCAAGTTTCAAGCCTTGATTCCAATCTTTGCCCAGTCAATTGGACAGTTGACCTAGAAATCAGCTGTATTGGGGAAAAGTCAACTGTGGTCAATTGACAGTCAAACCTCATGATTTTTGACCCACATCAACATATTGAACTCATATGAACCATTTGGTCAAGTTTGGATCACAAATCCACAAGAAATTTGATCAGATCACCAAAAGGGCAAAATGGTCATTTTTAGGGTTTTGACTGCACAAAGGCAATTTTTTGACTGTTTGACCTAGCCAGTGGCAAACCAAGCTCACATATGGACTCAAGGACTCAATGACATGGTCTTGACATATTCAACAAGTTCAAAAGATCCCAAATGCACAAGATTGACAAATGAATTTTCCAGTCAACTGATCAAGATTTGACTGTATACTAAAAAGTCAAACTTTGACTTTTTGGTCAAAATCAAGTGTCAAGATTCATTTTTCATCAAGACATGTCAAATTATGAAACTTGTTCATCAAGAAATCAAAAATTACAAATTAGGGTTTGAAGTGAAGAAATTTCATAACTTAGAAATTTTCTAAGTTATGAAATTTCCTAATTTTTTCCTAACTTTGTCCCATCTTTTCATCAAGATACATTTGGATTCAAACAAAACTCAAAACATTAAAGTTATAGTCCATTGCAAAATCTACAACTTTGATTCACAAAGTTTTCTCAAAATAAGCTTGTAGCTCAAGTTATGATTTTTGGAACAAGGGTGCAAAACATTCTTAACTTAGAAATTTTTTGACCTATTTTAGGCAGGATTTTTCCCCAACTTCATGGCCACTTTTCACATGCTTCCACTTGGAATTTCAACTTGCATTACAAAGATGGATTGTAGTACACATTCCAAGCTTTCCAAATTGTCTAAGAACTTCTCAAACACCCTTGTGGTTAGGGAGAATCGAATTGGCAAAGTTGGGCAAAATCCACTTTTGTTCTTGACCAAGGCATGTTCATACACTTTGCATTTTTGAAATCAGCTTGTACGAGCTAGATTACAGGCCTTTTATCTCATCCACACTCAATAATTTAATGACAAACCTTTGTGTTCAAGCCTTAATTTGTGTGTTTAACCATTGCATACAAGATTAAGCCATAAATAGAAAAAGCACTTTATCCATTCTTGTAAAGCATGGCTTTATGTCAAGTTTACAAATCAAGAGGTACATGCCAAATCTTTTGGGCACAAGTTCATAAACATATCCCACTGATCAAGACTAACATTTGCAGCATGCTTGAGGGGCCTGTGGAAGCCTACAACCTAACTTGGCATTTTTGACTTAAGAAAGAAGAAAGCTTGCATTTGGTACACAACTCACATTCCTGTCAAGACAAGCCAAAACAAACTTCTTGAACATTTTCCAAACATAAAACCAGACCTAAAACACGAACCAACCAAGTTTCAAACCTTCTCATTCATTAAAACACAGTTTTGTGGCAAAACAGGGCATAGGCTGCAGTTTGAATCCCACAGTCCATTCCTATCGTGCGTTTTGGCTGAAACCTTTTCAAACACACTCCCTAACATCCATTGAAGCTATTCCAAGCATTGAACTAGAACTGTAACAGCCATAGCCAAGTGTGACATTTTCATTTTTCATCTGTGCAGGTTGACTTCTGTAGCTTGATTCAGAAGGATTCAGAGCAAGCCAAGCATAGAGGAAGCATCCTTGGACACCAAGCAAGCTATACAAGTCCTCACATTGCATTGAAAGTGCCTCCATTGTTGTACACGAATCAAGCTGAACAGGTAAAAACATGGACTTCTATCTCTCAATCTAGGAAGAGTTAGGCTTAGGTTTATGAATAAAACATGTCCTACTCATGGCCCTGAAGCTACCCATATCCTCACTTTCCATTTATTTTGTGTGTGCTGAGAGAATTTAAGACATGAACATTGAAAAAAAAACTTAGGTTAAAAATTGGGGGAGAGGAAATTCTCTCTCATTTCTGAGAGTTAGAACAACTTTTTTATATGTATGGATTCGTGATTTAATGCTCTACATAGTTTATGTTGTGAGTTTTGGCTGAAAATCAAAGAATCAGGAGTTGTTGTTGAAGCAAGGAAGCGCGCGAATTTTCAAACAAAACTGGCTGGAGGTTGAAGAAGATAGACTTGGGCTGGGCCTGAGTTTTGTTTTTTCTATTTACACCCCTATTTTCCACATACACCCCCTTGGCCCATTGTGTTTTATTTTTATCATTTTTGACTTTTTCTTTTTGTTTCTGACTTGTTTATTTTTTGTCAAAGCATAAAAAATATTAAAAATATTTTTCAGCCATTTTTGCATTTTATTTGCATTTTTATTTGTTTTATTTGAATTTATACATATAAATAAACATAATGCTTTTTATTTAAATACTAAAAAATAATACAAAATACATTCTATTTTCTGATTTTATTTTATTTTATCTTTTGAAAACATTTTCTTAAAATATACTTTTTTTTTGTAATTAATAAATATTTTATTTCTTTTATATATATATATATTTAATATATTTAATACATAATATAAATACTTACATATTTATTAGAATATTAAGATAAAAATACAAAAATAATACATTTTTCTCTTTTATTAATATTTGACCTCAAAAAATTACTTTTTACAATATACTTATTTTATTTATTTATTTTTCATGTATAATTATTAAATATTGTATATAATAAATAATAAATACTATTTATTTGCTAAATTAGGGTTTTTTCCCTAAACATGAAAATACCCAAAATTAACTTTTTTTTATTATTTTATTTCACTTGTAAATAAATCACATACACTTACACAAATACATTTACACATACACATTTGTTTATTCTTGTACATTTGATACATTTTACATTTGCGAATTGATTCAATTTGGTTGTAAATATTGTGACACTACTCTCCTATTAAAGTCTCATCCCCATTTGAACATTTGTATCCCCATCCCCATAATTGTGTTGTAATAATTTAGGATTTTAAATTACGCACTTTAAAGCTTTCTAAATATGCCATGATAGACTTAGGGTTTGTATGCAAATCAAAAATAACAATTAGCTTGACCTAATTCAAAGACAAAAAAGCATGAAAATGGACAACACCAATCACACTTGCACCCCTTGGGTTTACTCCACTTGTTGCCTTCAATAAAGAGCCATGTTGCATGTTGGGTGTTTTTGGAAAAACAAAACAATATCAAATGATCATAGTCCATCGATGATGCTTTCGAAAGTTGCCTAAAAATGACCATAGTCCCTTAAAGGAAAAGGTGCCAAAGACACTTGGCACCATTGCAATCATGGTCTAAACAATGACCCGCGCTTGTCCCGTTCACATCCTAACACAAGATTGTCCACCAAATACAATGGTGGAACAAAATTGTTAAAAGGGTTAAAAACATAGGAAAGATCTTTGAGAAATTTAGGAGTAGACAAACTCTTAGTTACTTGCCAACTTGCAAAACAAAAACACGCTTGCCTATTTTTTCAAAAAAAACACACTCCACAAACACTTTCAAAATAACTTTCAAAAATATTGGAAACTTTTCAAAAGATATACACCTTTGTATACATCCAAACATGGGTCATTACAAAGGTTGCCACAACAAATGACTTCTTTTCAAAACATTTTCAAACCCACACACAAAGCACCATTTCAAACAATGGAAAGAACCATTTCAAACAATTGAAAATGCAAGGCAAGTTATCTAAGCAAGTAACTAAGAGCCCATGGATAACCATGGATAGAAAGGGTGCTAATACCTTCCCTTTCTATAATCTACCCTCCGAACCCAAGAAAACATCTCAAAGGTTTTTGCTGTTCTTTTTAACCTTTCCTTAGGATAAAATAAAAAGTCGGTGGCGACTCTTGCTCAACCGAAACATTTGCGAAAACAAACGCAAAACCTCAAGTCAGTTCTCCCACCGTATCACAAGTAGCAACACATCATACACCATCATCTAATCAATAGACAGATGGCCAATGGCCAGATCTGATGGATGGAGGTGGAACGTCCACCATGGGATCAAGTCAACCAGCACACAGGGGATCCAAAAAGTCCACCTGCCCAGCGTGTTATTGGGCCTTGGAATTGATATTCAGACCTCCAAATCAGGTCCAAACCTCCTATCTCTTTCTATTTATTTTATTTAATTTTATTTGTTTTATTATTTTTATTTAATCAATTAACCAATCAAATTTTTTTTTCTTTATAAAAATAAAACCAAAAAATATTTTTCTTCATTAAAACCAAATTTTAATTTTTATTAATAAATACTAATTATATTAATTTAGTTTTAATTATGATAACTTTAATATATTTTGTAAATAATCAAATTGACTTAGACATAATTAGGTTTTTATTAACATTGATCAATTTTATTTTCTTTCTTTAAATAACACAAAAATCCCAAAAATATTTATTTTTATTAATTAATTAATTTATTTATTAATTTAATATTTAACTTAGACAATTTCTTTCTTAATTAAAAAAAAATATTTTTTTTTAATAACAAAGGGTCAAAACCCTAGAATTCACACTCGATTTAATTTTCCGCACGCGATCCATTTTATTCAATATTGTATTTGTTTCCGGAATGTAATAGAGAATTAGGACTATTTTTACCGCTTTATTTATTTTCCGCATTTAAATTTCAAAGGGTTTCTTTTGGCGATGTAAATACCCGACGCCTTGTAATTTAATTCCCGCAATTTATTTTCTGCAAAATATAACTGTTAGATGTTTGATAATAGGAATGCGTGACAAGAATGGATGTTTAACCTAAAATCAACATAGATCACCCATGACATGTACAAAGACAATATAACTGAAAACAACACACTCGCACATGCGCACTCTTAGGGTACACCCCACTTGGTTGCCTTCGTAACGCGGTCATTGAGTATAGGTTGTTTTAGAGGTCACCCTCTTGTCTAAAAGATCATAGTCGCCTCGAAACAGTTGCCTCGGATATTGTTGCCTCAAAACAAATGATCTAAGACATTAGGGTTACTGCTAAGGCGTCCTAACATTGCTTTGGTGACCGTAAGTCCCTAAATTCAAATTGACCCTTAAAACTCCAACGACGGTGCTACCTACTCATCAATATTAGGATAGCATTGTCTAAAGGAAGATATCATATAACGATTCCTTTTTCGAGTAGGTAGATGGTTCTTAAGTACTTGCTCTTTCAAAAAACAAAAACTTTTCACACTTACACCTTTCAAACAAAAACTTCTTCAGACCCACAAACACAAAGAAAAGCAATTTTTGAAAACAATATGAGCAAGTACCTAAGAGCCCGTGGATAACCATGGATAGAAAGGGTGCTAACATCTTCCCTTTCTATAATCTACCCCCCGAACCCGAGAAATTTCTCGAAAAAGGAATTTTTCTGTGCTTTTTCCTTTCCTTGTTGGATAAAATAAAAGTCGGTGGCGACTCTTGCTTACCGCGATATTTTGCGAAAACAAATGCAAAACGCAAACCAGCATTCCAAAAAACAGTCAGTTCTTCCCGCCGTATCACAGAACTGAAGACTCTGTTGGGGACACTTAATAAGTGGGGTATACCTTAGGATTAGATCATTGTGTTTTCAATTGTTTGCTTTGTATAATTTACCTTTGTGGGCTTGAATCGGAGTTACATATAGATCCTAACCTTGATCTGGGGATACCCTTTAGGTAAGTAGCAATAAACTGTGAGGGAACTGTACGGTGTAGACCGATACGGTTGAAACAGTAGCTACGTTGGTGTGGCACTTTAGTATGTACCGATATCCCTTGTGTTGGAACGAGGAGAATATGGGTCTGCTAAGGGGTCATTAAGCACCAACTGACCTTTGAACCTTTGAATTGACCAACTTGGCCATAGAACAGTAGCAGTATGCTACACTCATTGAGACTAAACTCTCGCGATGATTCTGGGTGCAAGAAAAGGTTGCTAAACTGGAATTATGACCGATTGAGGGTAGTCAGTGATATTGAGATCCTCTAGAACCCGGTTACTATTTTTAGGACAGGTTTAAACCAACTGAACTGAAAGAGGGTAGTACCTAGACTCCTTGCCAGCTTGAAATCTAAGGGCTCTCTGTGTGACTTGTGTGCCTTTACCATGTTTGCTATTTGTGGATACTTGAGGTGTGCTTTCTATCATGACATCATGACATTGCATACATCTTGCATTGGACTAACCTATTTCAAAGACAGGAGGGATTCATCTTTGTTCTGTTTTGTAGGTCATGGAACCCATGCGTAGGAATACCATCCGGATCAACTTTGTCCAGGTTCCCACTATGTTCAAAGAATTGGTTGCAAAGATGTCTGATACTACCTCCTTCATCAGAAGACATGGGCATCTTCTTAGTTTGGTCACCTCCAAATTGGACGAGAAGATGATGAGTGTCCTAGTCCAGTTCTGTGATCCACTGTACCATTGCTTTACTTTTCAGGACTACCAGTTGGTCCCTACCCTGGAAGAGTTCTCTGATCTGCTCGGTATCTCTATTCTGGAACAGACCCTGTTCACAGGTTAGAAAAAGATCCTGAGGCCGGAAGAGATCGCTTCAACCCTTCATATGACAAAGGATGAGGTAATGGCTAATTGGGAGACTAGAAGTGGAGAAAAAGGCTTTTTGACTAAGTTCTTGGTTGGCAAGGCTAATCATTTCTGGGATAGTCTAGACTTCAAGGCATTCGAAGATATTCTGGCTCTTCTAATATATGGCTTGGTATTGTTTCCTAACTCTGACTCCTTTGTTGATGTGAATGCGGTAAAAATCTTCATCTCTGGTAATCCTGTACCCACTCTCTTGGGTGACATTCTTCATCAGCTCTATGCCCGTACTTCTCGGAAGCGGGGAACCTTGATGTGTTGTGCTCCATTGTTGGCAAGGTGGTTTATTTCTCACCTTCCCAAATCAGTTCTGAAGAACAAAGAAGGCATGTGCTGGGCTTATAGGGTTATGTCTCTCTCTCACAATGACATCATCTGGACTATTAAGGGTATGGACGAGGTGGCTATTATTAATCGCTGTGGGGAATACCCCAATGTTCCACTGATAGGAACCCATGGAGGAATCAGTTACAATCCATGCTTGGCCCTACGTCAGTTTGGGAGAGCCAGAAGGGAAGGACCTCATGAGCTGCTAATGCCTAGTATCATCTTTGATTTTCAAGGCGATAGTGACGAGCAACGCCGCAGATTCATAAGGGCTTGGGATAGAGTTCACAGATCTGATCCACACGAGCTGGGGCCAAAGACTTCTCTTCCGATGGAGCCATATCTCAGATGGGTTCGCATCCGTGCCCAAAAGCTGGGAATGTCGTATGAAGCCGTCTTGCCTATCATTGTTGAAGTTGCTAATGAAGAGGGGGTTCTGTAATTGCAAGCTTCCCAAGTCATATTTAAAGCATGTGTTTTGATGAAGACAACATGGACATCAACATTCAAAGGATGTGCAAAAAGCTTATCAACACCAAATAAAAGTCTTGAAGATTATTGAAGATTATTGAAGATTATTGTAGATTATTGAAGAATTATTGAAGAATCATCAAATGTCAAATGGTATAAATAATTCTTAAAATCTTGAATATAGATGTTCACAATATGCATTCATCAACATATACATATTCCATAACTTTAACATCAAGGAAAACTTTGTTTGAAATATCTTTCAAAAAGTATTTTTGAAAATAACTCTTTAGGAACCGGTTCCTCCCTAACAGGGAACCGGGTTCCAGCATTTCTCAAAAAGCATGTCCCTGGTTTTTGTACCAGGAACCGGGTTGTACCAATAGGGGAACCGGTTCCTGCGTGATATTTTTGAATTCCAACTTATAACGTTCACTAAGAACCGGTTTCTGTCAGTGTCGGAACCGGTTCCTAGCGAACCATTTCAGCTTTTACTTTGTTTTTTGAACATTTTTCAAGTGGTATCTTTTCATGAATGCATTGCAACTTTTCATATGAATTGGCATGAATGAAGAGGTTCTTATGACTTTATAAAATGCAGATTTTTTCAGTTTTTAAAATAAGAACACACATAACATTTTCAAACAACAAAAAACCTTCTTCATATTAACAATTTTCTCATTCATTCAAATTGCACATAAACTTTCATGTGTTCATAATTTTGTGAAACTTGCCATATACACTTTCATTATCATTACAAGTTTCATACATACATTGTGAACATTTATATACATTGTTGAGAATTGTTTTTATCTTGAAGAAGAAGATCAATTGAAGATTGATAAAGCTCTCCATATACTTCAAACTAAATCATTGTATTACTTAAAGATTTTCCCTTACTATCCAGGATTGTTGGAAGTAAGTGTTGTGATTTGAAGAGGATTGTTCTTCATTCACATTAGTGTTTGTTTGGTCTTAAAGGTGTTAAGAACCTTTGATCACCCTATAGGTTAGATAGTAAGCATAGGCTGTACAATCATTCTAACTATAGTGAAATCTCTTTCGTGTTGGAAAGGGGACTGGAGTACTCTCGGATTGTAAGGGGAACCAGGATATATCGCCGTGTTCTTTACTTTTCCGCATTTATCGCTTTCATCACCATAATCAAGAAAAGATAAAGATATAAACAAAACCTTCAAACTCTTAACCAAAATTACTACCAAGCATTCTCATAAAACCAAATAAATTTTTATAAGACCTAATTCACCCCCCCCCCCTCTTAGGCACTCTGAGACTTACAATTGGCATCAGAGCAAGTTATAGGTAACTTGTTCCTAAAGATCCAGAATGGCTTCCGCAAATCATCAACCAGTTTTCAGAGATGGTGGTAGTAACAACAAGCCTCCTCTATTTTGTGGTGAATATTTTGACTTCTGGAAAATACGCATGAAGGCGCATTTAGAAGCACAAGGAGAGGAAGTATGGGATGCTGTTGAAAATGGTCCATTTATCCCGATATCAATAATCAATAGCATTGGTTCTGCAAAGCCCAAAACTGCATGGGACGACGATGATAAAAAGAAAGTTCTCTATGACAAAAAGGCAATAAACCTTCTTCAAAGTGCACTCAGTATGGACGAATTTTTCCGTGTCTCGAACTGCAAGACAGCAAAAGAAATATGGGATACCCTGGTTCAAACTCATGAAGGAACGGCTGAAGTAAAAAGATCAAGGCTAAATACCTTGAGTCAAGAATATGAACTATTTCGAATGCAGCCCGGAGAATCCATTCTTTACTTACAAAAGAGATTTGTGCATTTGACAAATCACTTAAATGCTCTTGGTAAAACCTTGACAAATGATGAACTCAACTTGAAAATCCTTAGATTATTGAATAGGGAATGGAAACCAAAGGTAACGGCAATCTCGGAAAAGAAGAGTCTCTCCGCAATGACTTCCGCTACATTATTTGGCAAACTTCAAGAATACGAAACGGAACTCGGTAGACTTGAAAACATGAAAATTTGGAGA
Organism: Vicia faba; assembly: GCA_948472305.1. NCBI lineage: Eukaryota > Viridiplantae > Streptophyta > Magnoliopsida > Fabales > Fabaceae > Vicia > Vicia faba. The sequence goes on from OX451737.1 coordinate 113,544,874, forward strand.
AGAAATCCAAAGGCATTGCCTTGAAAGTTGATTCAAAGGAAAGTCAAGATAAAGATGCATCGGAGGAAGATGAAAACTTCTTTCTTCTTGTAAAAAGGTTAGGAAAATATTTTGGTCATAAAAATAATCTTCATAATGCTAACTTTGTCAAGAGGAAGAAATTTTATAATCATAAAGATAAAGAAGCCTCCACATAAACACAAGATGTCACATGTTATGAATGTGGAAAGCAAGGTCACATAAAGCCGGATTATCCAAAACTCTCCAAGAAAAATGGATTCAAAGGAAAAAAGGAGTTCAAGAACAAAAAGGCTTATGTTGCATGGGAAGATAATGAGATAAGTTCTTCATCCGATTCGGAAAGCGAGGAATGTGCAAATCTAGCATTAATGGCTTCACATCACTCCGACGATGAAGAAGAGGTTAGTAATGAATTTAATCCTTTTGATGATGATGTTCAAGATGCTATTGATGAACTCTTGAAAGAACGCAAAAGTTTATACAAAAGGTGTCAAATCAAGAAAAAGAACTACTAAGTTGTTTAGAAAAAATTGACACCATGACTAAAGATTTTGAACTTCAAAAACAGAATTTTATTAAAGAAAAAGAAAACTTTGCATGCTCCAAGTGTGAATCAAATGTCTTTCAAATTGTTTAATTGAAAAGAGTCATTGAACGATATGAAAAAGGACAAATAGGATTGGAAGGATTACTAAGCCAACAACGTTATCCAAATGATAAAAGGGGTCTTGGTTATGTGAATTATAAGAAACCAAGTAACAATCCCACTATTTTTGTAAAGGCTAGTAATAGTTCCAATCCCAAGAAAGTAGAAAAGAAGCAAGTTGTTCATAATCATCAAAAGAAAAAGGCTAATGTATCGAAAAAGAAAACATTTCCCAAGAAGAAATCTTATCCTTCTAGATATAGAAGTAACTTTGAACCTACTTGTTTTTATTGTGGTATTAAAGGTCATACACCTAATGCTTGCTATGTTAGAAACTTTAGTATAGCAAGTGGGCATTATGTGTGGGTGAAAAAGGGAACTAACTATGAAGGACCCAAGGCAACTTGGGTACCTAACAAAGAATAATTTGTTTGTGTAGGTATGCTTGAAATCCACATCAAATGTTTGGTATCTTGATAGTGGATGTTCAAAGCATATGACAGGAGATGTACACCAATTTTCATATCTAGTACATAAAGCCAAAGGGTATGTCACCTATGGAGACAACACCAAAGGAAAGATTCTTGGCGTTGGAATAGTTGGCACACCTCCATCCATTCAAATTGAGGATTTTCTCTATGTTGAAGGATTAAAGCACAATCTTCTTAGCATAAGTCAACTTTGCGATAGAGGGTTCAAGATCAAATTCAACAAAGATGAATGTCTCATTATGGATGAGGCAACCAATGAGGTAAAACTCAAAGGTATAAGAACTAACAATATTTTTATGATTACTTTAGATGATTTGTCTCTGAAGGTACAATGTCTTATGGTAAACAACAATGACGCTTGGTTATGGCACAAGAGGATCGCTCACATTCACATGGAGCACTTGAACAAATTGGTTAAGCATGACTTAGTTATTGGTCTACCAAAGATAAAGTTCATCAAAGACAAATTATGTAATGCATGCCAAAAGGGCAAACAGACCAAAACAACTTTCAAATCTAAAAATGTGGTGTCTACTACAAGGCCACTACAATTGTTACACATGGATCTCTTTGGTCCATCAAGAACAAAAAGCTTCGGAGGTAATGTATACGCTTTAGTCATTATTGATGATTTTTCTAGATATTCTTGGACTTTGTTTCTTGTGCAGAAAAGTGATGCTTTTAAAGCCTTTAAGAAGTATGCTAAGCAAATCCAAAATGAAAAATCACTAAAGATTGTATCCATAAGAAGTGATCATGATGGAGAATTCCAAAATTCACAATTTGAAGAATTTTGTGAAGAACATGGTATCTCTCATAATTTTTCAGCACCTAGAACTCCACAACAAAATGGAGTAGTTGAAAGAAAGAATAGGTTTCTAGTGGAAGTTGCAAGAACAATGCTTAGTGATGCAAATCTTCCTAAATATTTTTGGGCGGATGCGGTTAGTACGGCATGTTATGTTGGAAATAGAGTTATCATTAGACCTATAATAAAGAAGACTCCATATGAACTCTTCAAAGGAAGAAAGCCAAATATTGCTCACTTTCACATTTTTGGATGCAAGTGCTTTGTTCTTAATAATGACAAAAATAATATTGGTAAGTTTGACGAGAAATCCAACGAAGGTATATTTCTTGGTTATTCGCTTTCTAGTAAAGCATATAGAATTTATAATAAAAGAACTTTAACTATTGAAGAATCTATGCATGTATCTTTTGATGAAACTAACCCCTCCAAGGAGGAAGTAGTTGTTTGTGATGATGATGATCCTATAGATTTACCCCCGGAAGATCTTTCAATTGATCAAATTAAGAAATCACCGGAAAATCAAGAAAACATGGTACAACAAGATTCAAACACCAATGATCTACCAAAATAATGGAGAACTCATAGAGACCATCCTATTGACAAAATTATTGGTGACATTAGCCAAGGAGTATCAACCAGATTGAATCTAAAAGATGCTTGCTTGAACATGGCGTTTGTTTCTCAAATTGAACCTACCAAAGTTGATGAAGCCTTAGGAGATGATCAATGGATTATTGCTATGCAAGAAGAATTAAATCAATTCGAGAGAAATCAAGTTTGGGAACTTGTTCCTAGACCAAGTGGTAAACACATCATAGGTACCCGATGGGTGTTTAAGAACAAACTTGATGAGAATGGTTTAATTGTTCGAAACAAAGCAAGGTTGGTTGCCCAAGGTTACAATCAAGAGGAAGGAATCGACTTTGAAGAAACATTTGCTCCGGTTGCAAGGTTAGAAGCTATACGTCTTTTACTTGCTTATGCTTGTTCATTAAATTTTCAGCTTTTTCAAATGGACGTCAAAAGCGCATTCTTGAATGGATACATCAATGAAGAAGTCTATGTCAAACAACCCCCGGGATTTGAAGACTTCAAACATCCTTCACATGTCTTTAAGTTGAGAAAGGCTCTTTATGGCTTAAAGCAAGCACCAAGAGCATGGTATGATAGACTTAGCAATTTTTTGTGTGAAAAAGGTTTCGAAAAGGGTAAGGTTGATAAAACCTTGTTCATTAAGAAAATCCAAAGTAACACTTTATTGGTTCAAGTCTATGTTGATGATATCATTTTTGGATCGACTAACAAAGAAATGTGTGAGGAATTCTCATTGATGATGCAAGGAGAATTCGAGATGTCTATGATGGGAAAGATGAACTACTTTCTTGGACTACAAATCAAGCAACTAGAAGATGGAATCTTCATCAACCAATCTAAGTATTGCAAAGAATTATTGAAAAAGTTTGATATGGACAATTGTAAAGCCATGAATACTCCAATGGGCTCCGGTACATATGTTGATCAAGATGAATCCGGTACTTCAATTGATATTACAAAGTACAGAGGTAAGATTGGTTCTTTATTGTACTTGACGGCAAGCCGTCCTGACATCATGTTTAGTGTTTGTCTTTGCGCTCGCTTTCAAGCAAATCCAAAGGAATCACACCTCATGGCAGTTAAAAGGATCATGAAGTATCTTAAAGGAACAATCAATGTCGGCCTATGGTATCCAAAAGGTAGTACTTGCACTTTAATTGGTTATTCTGACGCGGATTATGCAGGTTGTAAAACTGATCGTAAAAGCACAAGTGGTATGTGTCACATTATTGGAAATGCATTAGTATCATGGGCTTGTAAAAAGCAAGCATGTGTTGCTCTTAGCACGGCCGAAGCAGAATACATATCAGCGGGTAGTTGTTGTGTACAAATTCTTTGGCTCAAGCAACAACTCCGTGATTACGGACTTGATCTCGGATGCATTCCTCTTCGATGCGGCAATACAAGTGCTATCAATATTACAAAGAATCCGGTCATGCATTCAAGAACCAAACATATAGATATTCGACATCATTTTCTCCGTGATCATGTACTTAAAGGAGATGTCGAAGTCACTTTTGTGGATACTCATAACCAACTCGCAGATATCTTCACTAAACCGCTTGCTCGAGAACCTTTCTTCAAAATCCGAAGAGAACTTGGTATTTTGGATGAAGGTGATATCTAATGTTTCTCTTAAGATGCACGTCTTAATTTTTATATGAATTTATTTCACTCTTTTTCCCCATACTTTTTGATGTTAACAAAGGGGGAGAAGAATATGCATGTGTGTTGTTTTGTTTCAAAGAAATTGCAGGCCCAAATAAATATCAAACTCACTCCAAAATTCAAAGAATCATGGACTTAGGGGGAGCATACAATTTAGGGGGAGCCTTGCATATGCTCAACATGTTTGCTATACAAAACAACATAAAACATTTCAAGAAATCGTTTTCAAGACTTGGTTGTCATCATCAAAAAGGGGGGGAATGTAATTGCAAGCTTCCCAAGTAATATTTAAAGCACGTGTTTTGATGAAGACAACATGGACATCAACATTCAAAGGATGTGCAAAAAGCTTATCAACACCAAATAAAAGTCTTGAAGATTATTGAAGATTATTGAAGATTATTGAAGAATTATTGAAGAATCATCAAATGTCAAATGGTATAAATAATTCTTAAAATCTTGAATATAGATGTTCACAATATGCATTCATCAACATATACATATTCCATAACTTTAATATCAAGAAAAACTTTGTTTGAAATATCTTTCAAAAAGTATTTTTGAAAATAACTCTTTAGGAACCGGTTCCTCCCTAACAGGGAACTGGGTTCCAGCATTTCTCAAAAAGCACGTCCCTGGTTTTTGTACCAGGAACCGGGTTGTACCAATAGGGGAACCGGATCCTGCGTGATATTTTTGAATTCCAACTTATAACATTCACTAAGAACCGGGTTCTGTCAGTGTTGGAACCGGTTCCTAGCGAACCAGTGCAGCTTTTACTTTGTTTTTTGAACATTTTTCAAGTGGTATCTTTTCATGAATGCATTGCAACTTTTCATATGAATTGGCATGAATGAAGAGGTTCTTATGACTTTATAAAATGCAGATTTTTTCAGTTTTTAAAATAAGAACACATATAACATTTTCAAACAACAAAAAACCTTCTTCATATTAACAATTTTCTCATTCATTCAAATTGCACATAAACTTTCATGTGTTCATAATTTTGTGAAACTTGCCATATACACTTTCATTATCATTACAAGTTTCATACATACATTGTGAACATTTATATACATTGTTGAGAATTGTTTTTATCTTGAAGAAGAAGATAAATTGAAGATTGATAAAGCTCTCCATATACTTCAAACTAAATCATTGTATTACTTAAAGATTTTCCCTTACTATCCAGGATTGTTGGAAGTAAGTGTTGTGATTTGAAGAGGATTGTTCTTCATTCACATTAGTGTTTGTTTGGTCTTAAAGGTGTTAAGAACCTTTGATCACCCTATAGGTTAGATAGTAAGCATAGGCTGTACAATCATTCTAACTATAGTGAAATCTCTTTTGTGTTGGAAAGGGGACTGGAGTACTCTCGGATTGTGAGGGGAACCAGGATATATCACCGTGTTCTTTACTTTTCCGCATTTATCGCTTTCATCACCATAATCAAGAAAAGATAAAGATATAAACAAAACCTTCAAAATATTAACCAAAATTACTACCAAGCATTCTCATAAAACCGAATAAATTTTTATAAGACCTAATTCACCCCCCCCTCTTAGGCACTCTGAGACTTACAGGTTCTTCCTACCATCCTCCACCCTTACATGCCTACTGACATTGGGGCATTGAAGAGGTCCTGGATGCAACTAAGGGAAGAGCGGGATGCTTATAGAGAAAAGTATCACGAGCAAGAGCGAAAGATCCAGAAGTTGACAAGGCAGTTGTAGAAAGAGCAGATCATCAATGACTATGTCAGCACTAAAGGCAAACGACCATGGGAGCGTTGATGTCCTTTGATTACTTCCAGTTTTTATTTACTTTTCAATTTTTCCTTTCTTGTAACGCCTTAAGGGCAATTTGTTGAACAATTAATTTCAAAGTTTATCTAATAAAAGGGTGTTTCATTTCTTGTTTATGAATTTGAATCTCTCGATGTCTTTGAAATCATATCATACGCATTTCATTCCATGCACCTTATAACAGGTACCCTTACAGGTTTTCTCATCTTCTTCGCTGTTTATTTCAGCATCATGTCTTCTGAACCATTGACTGAAGAAGCAATCAAGGCTCTGCAGGCTCAAAATGCCCAATTCCAAGAGCTGTTCATGAATCTAGCTAAGGGTTAGCAAGATCTGAAGACCCTTATTCTGAAAGAGACGAAGAAGAAGAAGAAGAGGACAATACTGTTTAACACAGGTCACAGGTTTGGAAACAGGCTACGAGATGAAGTTGATTTGACTACCTCATCTGGAGGGAAAGATAGTCAGGAAGAAAGGAGGGCTCATAGCCCTGTGGTTTCCGACAACGAGACAGACTTCGACGAAGACCAGTATCCTCCGACTGAGGATAGATACAAGCAATTGGAAGACCGGTTGAGTGCGATGGAAGTTCAGAAGGTGCCTGATATGGACTTTGGGGATCTAGGTCTGTCATCTGGGGTGGTGATTCCCCACAAATTCAAAGCACCAACCTTTGCTAAATACGACGAAATTTCTTTCCCGAAACTGCACCTCCTATCGTATGTGAGGAAGATTCAGCCGTACACCGCTGATAAGAACCTAATGATCCACTTCTTTCAAGACAATATCTCAGGGACTCAGCTTTAATGGTTTTACCAGTTAGAAGGAGCCAGTATCCGCAATTGGGAAGATTTGGCCGCTGCTTTCTACAGGAAGTACCAATACAATGCTGACCTCGCTCCCACGCGTACCCAACTCCAGGGTATGTCTATGGGAACGGGTGAAGGTTTCAAAGATTATGCTCAGAAGTGGAGGGATCTCACTGGAAGAGTGCAACCACCCTTGGCTGATAGGGAGCTAGTGGATATGTTTTTGGGGACCTTGTCTGGTCCGTTTTTCAACCATCTGATTGGAAGCTCTTCGTCCGAGTTTACAGAGCTAATTATGACTGGTGAAAGGATTAAGGCTGGTATTAAGTCTGGTAAGATACAAAAGGGTGCTTCATCGAGCATCGAGAAAAAGCCTTTTAAGAAGGAGTCCAGTACTGTTTACAGTTCGAAAATCCAGAATAGACCTGAACGCCGCCAAGCTGTTAATGCGGTTGTTATTTTAAGACCTGTTGGGGCTCCTCAGCACAACAATCAACAAAAGGCCGAGAGACCTCGAAGGAAATTCACCCATCTCAACATGACTTTGTCTCAGATTCTGCCGCAGTTATTGAAAACCAATCTAGTAACTCCAAGGGAGGCTCCGCAGAATCCAAACACTGCATCGCCTAAGTACAACCCTAATGCCGGCTGTGCTTTTCACTCTGATAGCCCGGGACATGATACAAATGATTGTTGGGCTTTGAAGAAAAAATACAGGACTTAATTGATGCTAAGGAGATCGAGTTCGGAGCACCAGCAAAGCCTAAACAAGATGCAGGGGTGAATGCTATCAGGGACGACGATGATGAAGAGTTTGATATTGACAGATGGATATACCTAACTGCCGAGGGTGGATTAAGCAACTGGACATCGAAGTATTCTATGCCTGTTTCAGTTATCAACCAGTAATGAGACTTTTGTTTTGAATTTGTAACAGACAATGTTTTATACTTTATGGCCCGGTGTCTTACTCGGGGCACCGTAGCTTCATTTGTGAGGGCTTTATGTGTTTCATTTTTCATATATCATTAATAAAAGCATTGGACGTTTCTTGCATTTCAAATTTTGCGCTCCTTGTTTTTCTTTTATTATATATTGCAAAACAACTATTTTACACACACTCACATATACATGTCTACATCCACTCTGGATCTCACTGGTAACGACTCTGCTACCGCCAGTTATGACTTCGAAAGTCCGATCAACTTAGCCGAAGACGAAGGTGAAGATGATTGCGAAGTGCCTATTGAACTTGCTAGATTGTTACTTCAAGAAGAGAGGGCCATTCAGCCGCACGAAGAGCCGGTGGAGTCAGTAAATCTGGATACAGAGATAGACAAGAAAGAAGTCAAGGTTGGTGCAAATCTGGAGCTCAGTGTGAAGCAACGATTGATTCAGATGCTGCGTGACTACATTGAGATCTTCGCCTGGTCTTATGAATATATGCCTGGGTTGGATACCGATATTGTGGTTCACCGCCTGCCTACCAAGGAAGACTGTACTCTAGTGAAACAGAAGGTCCGCCGAATGCGCCCAAAGATGTCTGAGAAAATCAAGGCTGAAGTTATGAAACAGTTTGACGCCAGTTTTCTAGCAGTTACTTCTTATCCACAGTGGGTGGCCAATGTGGTTCCTGTACCGAAGAAGGATGGTAAGGTTCGAATGTGTGTCGACTATAGGGATCTGAACAGGGCAAGTCCTAAGGATGATTTCCCTCTACCTCATATAGACGTTCTGGTTGATAACACTACTCAGCAGAAGGTATTCTCCTTTATGGATGGTTTCTCCGGTTATAATCATATTAAAATGGCTCCCGAAGACATGGAGAAGACAACTTTTGTTACTCAATGGGGTACCTTTTGCTACAAGGTCATGCCTTTTGGACTGAAGAATGCTGGGGCAATGTATAAGCGTGCCATGGTCGCTTTATTTCATGACATGATCCATCATGAGATTGAGGTATACGTCGACGATATGATTGCAAGGTCCCAGACTGAGGAAGAACACCTTAACCATCTCCAGAAGTTATTTGACAGATTGAAATTGTACAAGCTGAGGTTAAACCCAAACAAGTGCACCTTCAGGGTGAGATCTGGTAAGCTGCTGGGTTTCGTTGTAAGCGATAAAGGTATTCAGGTGGATCCTGCAAAAGTGAAGGCTATACAGGAAATGCCAGCACCCAGAACAGAAAAAGAAGTCAGGGGCTTTCTGGGACGTCTGAACTACAACGCCCGATTCATCTCACACCTGACTGCTAGTTGTGAACCAATCTTCAAGTTACTGAAGAAAGATTAAGTATTACGTTGGAACGATGAATGTCAGGCCGCTTTCGAAAGAATCAAAGAGTATCTCCAAGAGCCACCCATTCTGATGCCACCAGTTGAAGGGAGACCTTGGATCTTATACTTGACAGTGCTCGACAACTCAATGGGGTGTGTGCTGGGTCAGCATGACGAGTCTGGCCGAAAAGAGCATGCTATTTATTACCTTAGCAAAAAGTTTACCGACTGCGAGAACCGATACTCGTTGCTCGAGAAAACTTGTTGCGCTTTGGCATGGGCTGCTTGTCGGCTGAGACAGTATATGTTGACTCACACTACTCTATTGATATCAAAGATGGATCCAATCAAGTATATCTTCGAGAAGCCAGCCTTATCTGGAAGAATAGCGAGATGGCAGATGATCTTGACTGAGTATGACATCCAATATACGACCCAAAAGGCAATTAAGGGAAGTGTGTTGGCAGACCATTTGGCACATCAAGCAGTTGATGATTACCAGTCTATGAACTTTGAATTTTTGGATGAGAATATCATGCTAGTAACTGACTGTGAGACACCTGGACCGGATGAAGGACCCGAGGAAGGATCTCGATGGTCTATGTACTTTGATGGAGCTTCGAACGCTTTGGGCAATGGCATTGGCATCGTAATCATATATCCTAAAGGCTCTCACACTCCATTTACCGCCCGACTATGTTTCAACTGCACCAACAACATGGCGGAGTATGAGGCGTGCATTATGGGTCTTCGAGCAGCAATTGACCTAAGGATTAAGTTTCTAAGTGTCTTCGAAGATTCCGCTCTCGTGATCAGTCAGATCAAAGGCGAGTGGGATACGAAGCACCCAAATCTTATTGCTTACAAAGAGTATGTGTTGACGTTGCTTCCCCATTTCGAAGAGATAACCTTTGAACACTTCCCTAGAGAGGAGAATCAGTTGGCGGACGCGATGGCTACGATGTCTTCCATGTTCAAAGTCAATTGGGACAGCGAAGCTCCCCGGATTATCATTGAAAGGTTGGATGAACCTGCACATTGCTGTGACATTGAGACTGAAGAAGTAGCAGATAAACCCTAGTTTCATGAGGTGAAGAGGTACCTTGAGGCTCGAGAATACCCTGAGGGTGCATCTGTTAATGACAAGAAGTTTCTGAGGAGGTTCACGGTGAAGTTCTTCATCAGCAACGATATCCTTTACAAGCGTAACCATGATTCAACCTTACTGCGATGTGTGGATAAGAACGAGGCAGACTGAATCATGAAAAAGTTACATGAAGGTACTTTCGGAACCCATTCCAGTGGACACACCATGGCAAAGAAAATCCTTCGGGCAGGATATTATTGGTCCACAATGGAAGCCGACTATTACCAGCATTCTCGGACCTGTCACAAGTGCCAAGTCTACGCTGATAAGGTGCACATACCTCCAGTTCCTCTGAACGTCTTGACAACACCTTGGGCTTTTGCAATGTGGGGCATTGATATGATCGGCGAGATCAGACCTACGGAATCTAACGGGCATCGTTTCATCTTGGTACCAATTGATTACTTTATGAAGTGGGTTGAAGCAGCTTCCTTTGCTACAGTAACCAAGAACGTCGTGGCACGGTTCATTCGGCACAATCTGATCTGTCGATACGGTGTACCAGAGAGGATCATTACAAACAATGGTACAAATCTCAATAATAAGATGATCATCGAGCTCTGCAAGCAGGTCAAGATACAGCATCACAACTCTTCTCCTTACTGGCCGAAGATGAATGGGGCTGTAGAAGCGGCTAATAAGAACATTAAGAATATTGTGCAAAAGATGACAGTGACATACAAAGACTGGCACGAGATGTTACCATTTGCTCTTCATGGATACCGTACCTCAGCACAGACGTCAACAAGGGCGACACCCTGTTCCTTGGTTTATGGTATGGAGGCAGTCTTTCCCATTGAAGTTCAGATACCCTCTCTTCGGATCATGAAGGATGCAGGTTTGAGCGAAGATGACTGGATTTAGACCCGGCTTGATCAGCTGAACCTAATCGACGAAAAAAGACTTACTGCTATTTTTCATGGTCAGACGTATCAAAAACGGATGATCAAGGCATTTAACAAGAAAGTTAGATGACAAGAGTATCAAGTTGGGGATCTGGTGATCAAGCGCATCATTTTACCTCAAGGTGATCCCAGGGGCAAATGGACCCCTACTTACGAAGGACCGTTTGTGGTTAAGAACATTTTCTCATGAGGAGCTATGATTCTAACCACCAGGGATGGTGACGACCTTCCTCACCCCGTCAATGCAGACATAGTGAAAAAATACTACGCATGATTAAAGACCCGTTAGGTTGACTGGCCTAGGCAAAAATAAGGGCTTCCCGGTGAACCAAAAGGGTTCGGGAAAAAATAAGGGATGAAAATGAAAAAACTGTACACCCGGCAAGTCGAAAACCTGAAAAGGCGGCTTGGGCAAAAATGGATATCCCGGTGGACTGAAAACCCAAAAGGGCGGTCCAGGCAAAAATTAGGTATCAAAGTGTAACACTATGCCTCATTGGATCACCTTGTATCCAGACTTCGGTATCAACCATCAAGCTCGGACGACACTAATCAATCTGATCTACCTTCAACCAACAGCAAAGTGATGAGATGCTTGAGGACATAAGGGCAATAACAGAGTTGGAACCCAGTGGGATTATTCACATGGCTGTTTTGTTTTCCTTTCACAAATTGTATAAATTCTATTTGTTCGGCGACGTTCTCCTACTAGGACGTCAACCTCTTGTACAAAAATGCCTATTTACAGGCCAAACTTCAAAATCAATACAATTCATTTTCAAAGAAATTTCAAATTGTTTTTCCCTTTATCTGTTTTGATTTGCAAAGAACGTCCAATGTTCATTTTTGATATATGCATTTGACATTAATTGCTGCTCATGAATATTTACATGCGAAACAAAAGACGAATTACTGGTAATAGCAGAAACAGGGGCAATAAGAAGTGTCTAAGCTGTATAGTTGCTTTGTCCACCAGGTACAAGGTAAATTCAGCTGAAGAATATGGCTAAGATGCATTCACTCCCCACAGAGTATGACAATAATGATAGCTCTCCCCAGCGGAGACTTGCAACTGTAAATAAATAAGTCGGTAATATTCTCACCAAGCAGAGTTTATCTACCATCAGCACTGAAAAAGGCTTAATATCCCCGACAGTCTTAATATTCCCCAATGGAGTATAAGAATATTCCCCGGCAGAATACAAGATGTCCCCGGTGGAGTTAAAATTTTCCCAGCGCAGTCTAAAAAATGCTTCCCCAATGGAGTTGAAGAATCATCCCCAGTAGACTCTGGAAGTTCGTCCCCGGCGGAGTATAAAAATAAATATCCCCAGCCGAGTTCAAAGGAAGATTGTCCCCATCAAAGCTCAAAGGATTATCCCCATAAGAGTCTCAAAGGTTATCCCCAGTGAAGTCGCAACTGAAAGATCATCCCCAGCGGAGTTCTTTCCTTTCACAAATAGAATTCAAAACCCCAACAGGATTCAATATCACCAGCAACGATAATTCATCCCGACGGAATTTATCAGTGGAATCTTCAGCAGAACATCTCTTCCCCACATAGTAATCTCCTCATCAGTTTATCCCCCCAACGGAGTCATCCTCTCCTGCAGGCTTATTCTCTTCGTTCGCCATCCCCAGTGGAAACGAAGAATCTAACTCTATTCTTCAGCAGCTATCCGAGATTTATTTTCCCCAGCTAGAAACATTACATTTCCATACATCATGATACAGGCATATACGCATCATACCACACAATCTCATTTATTTTGAGAGCATCATTGCTTGATATATATCATGCATTTCGTACATCATGACATTGCATATGACTAACTCTTTACCTTTTCAGGGAAAGACGAATCAATAAACACCGTTGACTACTTATATGACCTGGTAGTCCCCTCAAAAACTACATCTACTGAGGGCTGTTTCAACGGATTCCTCATAAAGATAACCTCACAAGACTTTCGTCTGGTTCAGTTAAATCGATTCTAAGATTTTTCTGATTCTTATCCAGTCAAAGTTAATCCAAGACCTTCTTTGGTTCAGTCAGATCGATGCTAAGATCTCTTTGATTCTTATTCCAGTTGAAGATAGTCAAAGACTTTCGTCTGGTTCAGTTAAATCGATTCTAAGATTTTTCTGATTCTTATCCAGTCAAAGTTAATCCAAGACCTTCTCTGGTTCAGTCAGATCGATGCTAAGATCTCCCTGATTCTTATTCCAGGTTAAGATATTCCATTACTTTCGTCTGGTTTAGTTAAATCGATTCTAAGATTTTTCTGATTCTTATCCAGTCAAAGTTAATCCGAGACCTTCTCTGGTTCAGTCAGATCGATGCTAAGATCTCCCTGATTCTTATTCCAGTTGAAGATATTCCAAGACTTTCATCTGGTTCAGTTAAATCGATTCTAAGATTTTTCTGATTCTTATCCAGTCAAAGTTAATCCGAGACCTTCTTTGGTTCAGTCAGATCGATGCTAAGATCTCCCTGATTCTTATTCCAGTTGAAGATATTCCAAGACTTTCGTCTGGTTCAGTTAAATCGATTCTAAGATTTTTCTGATTCTTATCCGGTCAAAGTTAACCCAAGACCTTCTCTGGTTCAGTCAGATTGATGCTAAGAGCTCCCTGATTCTTATTCCAGTTGAAGATATTCCAAGACTTTCGTCTGGTTCAGTTAAATCGATTCTAAGATTTTTTTGATTCTTATCCAGTCAAAGTTAATCCGAGACATTCTCTGGTTCAGTCAGATTGATGCTAAGATCTCCCTAATTCTTATTCCAGTTGAAGATATTCCAAGACTTTCATCCAGTTCAGTTAAGTCGATTCTAAGATTTTTCTGATTCTTATCCAGTCAAAGTTAATCCAAGACCTTCTCTGGTTCAGTCAGATCGACGCTAAGATCTCCCTGATTCTTATTCCAGTCGAAGACCTCATATCAACAATCTCCAAATGGCATCTGTAAGCCCATTCCCGATATCACGATGCTGATACCACTTCATGCGAGTGCAAATTTCTGGGCACTCTAGTGTTCAATCATCTTCCACCTTCGGATCACCAAAGGCACGAAAGCCAATCTATATCCTCAGGTTTAAGAAGATTGAACAGGGGCAGCTGTTGTACCCCAAAATATTCCCTCTCATATTTCTCAAAACATTGCAAGAAAAATCTCCAAGTTGCTCAAGTTTGCTCAAGAGTGGGTCAGACAAATCATCTCCTAAGGTAGTCAACCCCAAATTAGGGTTTTGTGTTGCATCAAGATACTTGAGTCCAAATGACTTCAAATGCTACTTAATGTCCTAATATGTTCTCAAGGTCATCCATGTCAAATTTCAAGCCTTGCAGAGGAAGTTTGCTCAGTCAATTGCTCAAAGGGTCCAAAAATCGACTGTGCTAGGGCAAAAGTCAACTGTGACCCAAATACAGTCAAACCTCAATATTTTTTGGCAACATTCTCATTTTGAAGGATATTTCATCATTTTATCAAGGGTTGATCATGATTCATCAAGGATTTCTCAAAATTCATCAAGACTCAAAAGTTGCTAAATTAGGGTTTTTGTAGGAAAAGTCAACTCAACTTTGACCAAGCATAACTTTCTCATACTTTATGAGAAATGACCCATACAAAGCTCATTTTTAAGAGGATGCAATTTCCTACAACCCATCTTCATACCCCAAGATCAGAAAATGCATTCACAAGAAGTTATAAATTTGGACATTATAGGTCATTTTTGAAAGTCAACAAAAACACCTTTTTTTGTCAAAGCTTATAACTTGAGAATGGAATATAAAAATGAGATGATACCAAAAGTGTTGGTTAGAGGACATCTCAAGCTTTCTAAAAAGTCCAATAACACTTCCAAAATTTCAAAATTGAAGAAGTTATGCATGGTTGAAGTTGGACATTTTTGCAAAATTGCCAAAAGTCAACTATCCCCAAAACTTCAAAATTTGTCAAATGGGCCCATTCTTTTCCACTTTATTTGGACTTGCCACATTGCACACGTGTCTTAGCTTCATCCTTGTGTCCATTTATCTATTTTATTATTTTATTTGATTTTTTATTGAATTATTTCATTTTAAATCAAATTAAATCAAATAAAATCCCAAAACTTGATTACATGAGATATTTTGCTATTTTCAGGACTTAATCATCATCATGGTCAGCATCAAATTCGTATCTCATCATATCATGTAACAAAAGATGGATTTTTGACAAATTAGGCAAGCTTTCAATGGTGGATCAAATCAAATCCCATGGCATTGATGTGCAAAGATTCAAAGCATAATTCCTGACCTAATACATTCCATGATACACATAGAAGGCAAAGGCACGAAATTGAAGGCTAGAGGCTGCAGAAATAAGCAAAGCAAAACTTGCAAAGTTCACAAAAAAGTGTGAAACCAAAATCCCACTTGGAGGCGTTTTCAGAAGCAAAACTCAACACCAATCGATTGCTGGAGGTTCACTGAGTCAGAACCAATCCCTAGCAAGCCTCCATACACGCTCAAACTCACTGTAAGTATCACAGAAAACCGCCATTCTTTTGAATTCACAAATCTTTATTCTTGCATCTTTTGTATAAACTATGGGCATATTCATAATCCTCATCAAATTTCCAAGCTTTCTGTATTACCCAATTTTATTTATCTGATCTGTAAGGCCAAGTGCCGAATCTAGGGTTTTGTGGTTTGTTTTTTGGGCGTTTCTCTTACAGGTAAAATTAGCTCCATTGATGGCCATGGACATGACCAGAAGAGAAAGACGAACACAACCATGGTCTTGGGAAGAGTTTAGATGGCCTGAGATAAGTTTTAGGAATGACCTACGCATTTAGCTGCGGATTTAAATCCGCAGGCAAAGTTACAGGGGCGCAAGGAAGAAGACGATGGCGTGTCGTCTCCTTAGTGGCTGGTTCAAACAATTCGCGCGTTTTTAATTTTTTCTGGAATATGGCGCATTATCCTTTATTATTATTGTTGTTTAATATGTTAACAATTGAGGCACATTGGCCTAGTGGCAAAGAAAGCAAAGCAAACACCAACAGGACCTGGGTTCGAATCCCAGGTCCCCCATGCTATTTGTTATAATTTTTCTTCAAGTATTCCAGTGCGCCTAAGGAGTAGCAGCACATCATACACCATCATCTAATCAATGGACAGATGGCCAATGGCCAGATTTGATGGATGGAGATGGAACGTCCACCATGGGATCAATTCAACCAGCGCACAGGGGATCCAAAAAGTTCACCATGCCAGCGTGTTATTGGGCCTTGGAATTGATATTCAGACCTCCAAATCAGGCCCAAACCTCCTATCTCTTTCTATTTATTTTATTTAATTTTATTTATTTTATTATTTTTATTTAATCAATTAACCAATCAATTTTTTTTCTTTATAAAAATAAAACCAAAAAATATTTTTCTTCATTAAAACCAATTTTTAATTTTTATTAATAAATACTAATTATATTAATTTAGTTTTACTTAGGATAACTTTAATATATTTTGTAAATAATCAAATTAACTTAGACATAATTAGGTTTTTATTAACATTGATCAATTTTATTTTCTTTCTTTAAATAACACAAAAATCCCAAAAATATTTATTTTCATTACTTAATTAATTAATTTATTAACTTAATATTTAACTTAGATAATTTCTTTCTTAATTCAAAAAAACAACAAAAAAATCTTTTTTTTTAATAACAAAGGGTCAAAACCCTAGAATTCGCACTCGATTTAATTTTCTGCACGCGATCCATTTTATTCAATATTGTATTTGTTTCCGGAATGTAATAGAGAATTAGGACTATTTTTATCGCTGTATTCATTTTCCGCATTTAAATTTCAAAGGGTTGCTTTTGGCGATGTAAATACCCGACGCCTTGTAATTTAATTCCCGCAATTTATTTTCCGCAAAATATAACTGTTAGATGTTTGATAATAGGAATGCATGACAAGAATGGATGTTTAACCTAAAATCAACATAGATCACCCATGAAATGTACAAACACAAAATAACTGAAAACAACACACTCGCACATGCGCACTCTTAGGGTACACCCCACTTGGTTGCCTTCGTAACGCGGTCATTGAGTATAGGTTGTTTTAGAGGTCGCCCTCTTGTCTAAAAGATCATAGTCGCCTCGAAACGGTTGCCTCGGATATTGTTGCCTCAAAACAAATGATCTAAGACATTAGGGTTACCGCTAAGGCGTCCTAACATTGCTTTGGTGACCGTAAGTCCCTAAATTCGAATTGACCCTTAAAACTCTAACGATGGTGCTACCTACTCATCAATAGTAGGATAGCAATGTCTAAAGGAAGATAGCATGGAACGATTCCTTTTTCGAGTAGGTAGATGGTTCTTAAGTACTTGATCTTTCAAAAAACAAAAACTTTTCACACTTACACCTTTCAAACAAAAACTTCTTCAAACTCACAAACACAAAGAAAAGCAATTTTTGAAAACAATATGAGCAAGTACCTAAGAGCCCGTGGATAACCACAGATAGAAAGGGTGCTAACACCTTCCCTTTCTATAATCTACCTCCCGAACCCGAGAAATATCTCGAAAAAGGAATTTTTCTGTGCTTTTTCCTTTCCTTGTTGAATAAAATAAAAGTCGGTGGCGACTCTTACTTACCGCGACATTTTGCAAAAACAAACGCAAAATGCAAACCAACATTCCAAAAAACAGTCAGTTCTTCCCGCCGTATCACAGTATAGATTGAAGTTAGGCATAGGAACAATGGATCTCTTGTAACATTTTGATTTGAGCTTGTAATTCGAACTTTGAGCATTTTGAATTGTGCTTGTAATCATTTAGTTTTTTTTGGAACTTATGAATTTGTAAAATGTTCCTTGCAACTTGTAAAAATCAAAAGGAAATTTGTGCATTTTATAACTTGTGATTTTTGTAACTTGTATTGAATTTGAATGAGTCTAATTTGATTTTGTGGCTTGAATTGAGATCAATGGATAAGATTTAGAATGATGAATTTTGATGAATATTTGAATGCATTTGTATGCTTGAATCTTGATTGAAATTTTGCTTACAAATGAGCTTTTGAATGAAATTGTGTAGAGAATTTCCTATGAAATCTTGAATAAAATTGATCTTGACCAAGTAACACCCAATCTTGTGAACTTGGAACTTTCAACGAACTTCTTCATTCCTTTGAGAAAATTATAATGTGTTTAAATCAACAACTTTGAATCCCGCACAAACCAATAATCAAGGATTCTTTTAGAACTAAACTTGAAAGAAACACTTCACAACCATGAACCACACTTCCATTAAATAAAAATTTTGAGAAACAACCAAATTCCACTTGAAAAGTCGATGACATCTTAATTCATAGCAAGAAGAAATTTGGCTTGAACAACTAATCACCTCAACAAAAGAAATCAATATCTTAAATAAGCAATCATGACATAAATTGAAATTATAGGTCAAGAAGGTAGTAATTCCAAAATGACCAATAATGTTCCAAAACAAATTTAAGGCCTTCTAAGCACAATTTTTTCTCTCTCTCCTTGAGGAAATTTTGTAGATAAAGCCATTTGCGATATGGTGCAAAAAGAATCATCCCAAAACAATGAAAATTCAACGAGTTATGATCCTTGAAAGTTGGACGAAAATCAATTGAAATTAAGTCAAAGTCAAAAACAATCTCTTATATACTCAAACTTTTAATGGTCCTCTACACATAATTAACTCTCGACTTGTAAAGAGAAATTGGAGATGATGTCAAGGAGATTCATATGCTCGAAGAATCACTCAAAAATACTGAATAATGAAGAAGTTATGATCATTTGAACTCAAACTTGTAAAATTGACTTTCGGTCCAACAACTTTGAATAAACTCGCGAACTTGATTGTTTTCCACAACCCAAGGCATTCTTAATCCTATATGAACTTGATATAATGATATTCTGATTAAATCATGCCCATACCTGTCAGGACTTGAGATTATTCGTCAAAGAAGGCATGGAAATAAAAACATGAACCTACCTCGAAGAATTTCGAGAATTAAGCAACCAAACTCGCCTAACCATGCTGGATGAAGCTTGAGGATAGCGTAACCTAATATTATAGATCACCAACTTGAAACATAGGCTTTTGGGAACCATTTTTTTATGAACAAACCACAATCCTAATCAGAGAGCCATCACCTGAATTCCTTGACCCGAAACCCTGTCTTCTAAAGGAAACAAAATAAACAAGACATATTTTTGGATTTTGGTTAGAGGTCAGTAAAATATAAAATACATGTATATAAGATACACAATTAGGGTACTTGGTAATCCATCAAGGGAAAACTTAAATATGAGATGACGTAGAAAAAATATCCAAACCCTATTGTGTGATTTTGATGCATTGTGATGATATGAGATGATAAAGGGATCTTAGGGGTAAAAATTGGGGCATAACAGCTGCCCTTATTTAAGTGTCTTCTATCCGGATATACGAAGGTTAAAAGCATCGTGTCGACGTGATTTAAGATACTTAAATATAAAACAAGCCCTATTTTTGGCCCTAAGATGCCATGAAATGCTTATGATTATGAATGCAAATGAACGACTCCAAAGGTGACATAGAACACCACTAGGGAAGCAGAAAGTAAAATAAAGGATCAAAAGGAAGTACAACTAGGAAAATAAATCACTGAGGAATAGAAGACTCAACTCTACTAGGGTAAAGCCCAAAGAGGAGATAAAGCATCATCAACTCAAATATTGAGAAAAAAGTGATGGATGACAAAGATCGACATATAACTGCGAACTATCCACTCATAGAGAAGATAGCAAAAAAGTAACGTCAACTCATAGGGAAAAGAAATGGTAAGATAATACCGTTAAATACCAATATTAGGGTAGGTAAAAAATGATTAGCATCAGTACTTATGACCGGAAACATGTGAACTTCTTTAGAGAAAAGTGAATCTCAACGACAAACTATCTCCCATAATGACGAGACTACCATCCATCAGAAAAAGATCTCAACAACGAACTATCTCCCATAATGACAAGACTACCATTCATTAGAGTAACAATCTCAACAATGAACTATCTCCCATAATAACGAGACTACCATTCATTCGAGTAACATCTCAACAATGAACTATATCCCATAATGACGAGACTACCATTCATTGGAGTACTAAATCTAAACAACAAACTATCTCCCATAATAACGAGACTACCATTCATCGGAGTAACAAATCTCAATAATGAACCATCTCCCATAATGACGAGACTACCATTCATCGGAGTAACAAATATCAACAACGAACTATCTCCTATAATGATGAGACTACCATTCATCGGAGTAACAAATCTCAACAACAAACTATCTCTCATAATGATGAGACTACCATTCATCAGAGTAACAAATCTCAATAACAAACTATCTCCCATAATGATGAGACTACCATTAATCAGAGTAACAAATCTCAACAAGGATTAATCTCCCATAATGACGATACTATCATTTATCGGAGTAACAAATCTCAACATTAAACTACCTCCCATAATGACGAGACTACCATTCATCGGAGTAAAAAATCTCAACAATGAACTATCTCCCATAATGACGAGACTACCATTCATTGGAGTAACAAATCTCAACAATGAAATATTTCCCATAATAACGAGACTACCATTCATCAGAGTAACAAATGTCAACAACTAACTATCTCCTATAATGAAGAGACTACCATTCATCAGAGTAAATAAAATCAATCTTCTTTGGGAACTAACAAACTTACTAGGGAAGTACAAATTTCTCAAATAAAGAGACATGCCACTTGAAATGATATCACAACAAAATTATTTGCGAGACTTCTTCGAAGAGATTCCCTTTGATGGAGAATTCAATAAACCTCCTCTCGATCATGGCCATAAGCCACGAACTGGTCTCAGTTTCTTCTTTAACCAAGATGTTTCACCTGGAAAGGGCTTGATATATAAGATGTCTCAAATAAAGAGACCGCCACTTGTAAAGACTTCACAATGAACCGTCTCTATCATATTGAAAAGACTTGCCATCAATTGGAGTCATTTCATAATGAATTGTCTTAAACATATTGAAAAGACTTGCCATCCATTTGAGTAATTTCAAACAATCTTCTCTGGGAACTATCAGACTTACTAGGAAAGTACAAGTTGCTCAAATAAAAAGAATTGTCATCTGCTATTATAAGAAGCCTGTTGGGAAAATAAGTATGACTTCTCTGAGGAAATGCCAATATAATCTTGCTGAGGAGCTAAAGTCTTCTGGTGCAAAATAAATGCACAATCTCAAACCAGGGCTCCAAGCCTACAGAAATCATAATAATAATGTTTCCAGGGACCACAAATTCAAACTAGAAATAAACCTGAGTGAAATAGTCAACCAAGATAGCACCTGATGAGAAATAAACTCAAAAGCAAACCACTTTCCATCCAGATAATGAGCTGAATAGGAAGGCTGAAACAAAATTCTTCCACGAGGGATAACTCAGTGGGGAAATTGAAAGGATATACACTTTCTACTTAAGGTTGACAATCTATTGGAGAGAGGGTAACATAACTCTGAGAATAGGGTAATATGTCAACAAAAATATTAATAAATGCAAATGAGAAATGAATTTTAATTCAACTATGCATGATGTATGTATGAATGTTATCATGTATATGCTGAAAAAACAGACATACAACACTAGAAATAACAAGAAAAAACCAACTTAGATAAAGTCAACACTCGGCTAAATCATATCTAGGATGAAAATTTCATAAGGGAGTAAGCACCAACTGAGGAAGCATAGTCCTACTTCATAGCTTAACTCCATTGGGAAGAAACATGGTTTGAAAATACTCAAGGCACAATTTAATAGCAATAAACCAGTACAATTGTAGGGATATAATATCCTCCTCCAGGCTTCACCGGGGAATATCATACAGACTTCACTAGGGAAGACAATGTCTTATCGTCTATATTTCCATTGGAGATTATAATACTGACGTCACTAGGGAAGCTGAAAACCACATTGTCGAGACTTCAATTGGGGATCTCGTGTTGACTTCATTGGAGAGTATAACACCACATAATCGAGGGGAACCCAAATACATTCTTCGATATTTTTGTACCCCAAAACTTCCCTCCCATTTTTCTTCAAGACATTCTCAAAATTTCCTCAAATGCTCAATTTGGCTCAAGAATTGATCAGACAAATTCTCCTCCTAAGCAATTGGTCCATAACTAGGGTTTGGTGTTTCTCAAGGAAGATTGAGTTTCCAAAGTCTCAAGTGGTTCTCATGGCTCTTTGTATGTCCCTAAGAATTGTCATGTTAAGTTTCAAGCCTTTCATCACAAGTTTGCTCAGTCAATTGCTTAGATGATGAAAAATCAACTATATTGGGTAAAAATCAACTGTGGTCAACATACAATCAAACCTTAAGATTTTTGGTCAACATCAAGGTTATAAAGTCATATTAATTACTTGATCAAGGTTTGATCATTATTCATCAAGAAAAACCCTCAAATCATCAAAAGTCAAAAGTTGCCAAATTAGGGTTTCCTTAGGAGAAGTCAACTGAACTTTGACCAAGCATAACTTTCACATGCTTCATCAGCTTTTCCCCAACAAAATCCCATTTTGAAGGAAATTCAAATCTCTACAACTTTTCCACTCTAATATCAAGTCCAAGAAATGCATCATTTGAGAGATATAAGCCAATACATTACATGTCATTTCAAAAGTCAACAAAAAGACACTTTTTACCAAGGCAATTTACACAAGATAATTTCTTCAAAAGAAAAAATGATCAATATAGAGGTTGTAGAGGACATATTAAGATTTCCAAAGTCCAAGATCACTTTCAAAAGGTTAAAATTGGGTGGGTTATAACCATTTCAAGTTGGGAAATTTTGAGCAAATACATGAAGTTCAATTTGAGCAAGCTTGATATTTTTGGCTATTGGGCCATTGTTTTGAGGTCCAAATGTGTGTTATACCCTTCATATACCTCATAATTCATTCATACAGCCTTTGGCTTTGTTTTATTTTAATTATTTTAATTATTTTTGATTTAATTCATTAATAATATAAAATAAATTAAGATAAAATTATATCTTACTACAAGAGTCCAAGCCCATCATTTGGTTGCTCTAAATTTCTCTATATATTCAGACATCAAAGAGAGAACAAAGACACGAAACCCTTGCCTCTCAATATTGTCAAAAATAACAAATTTTTCTCAAGAACCCTAAGTCTTGAAATCCTTTTTTCAAACCCCTCTCACTACAAAGCCTCCATTCTGTTCACTTATAGGAACATTGAAGGGTAAGATTAGATCATTTACAATGATCCAAGTGGCCAGAAAACACTCATGCAAACATCACGATTTCATCCATGTTTAAAATTATGTATTTTTTGTTTTACTTCATTCTAATGTTTACTAATGTTTGCTATGTGATCATGAGGTCTAATAATGTAGAATAGAACAATTGCAGAGGTCCTATGCATGGTAGTTTACAAAATACCATGTTTTGCTCCGACCGATATCATTTGTGTTGTAGCGGCCAAACCATGGAATTTTAGATCAAAATAAGATTTCCATTGGATTCGCAACCCTCGATTTAGGGGGGTAGGATGTTTTTGATTACTAACCTTTTGTGTTTTGCAGATTGAACAAAAGAGGGTCACGGGGAAAGACGACCAGAGCTAGGGCTCCGACGCCTCTCCGGTCAATAGTTTTAGATTCATATTATTTATTTATGTTTTTATTTATATAAACGGATGAAACAGCCACCCCAGTGGCAGAAGCACGTGCGATAAAGCATTAGTCTCAAAGGGCTTGGGTTCGATCCAACCTTTTGACATTTTGTTTATTTAATTTCTCATATTTTTGCAGGTTGATCATAAAACATGTTAGAGGCGTTACTTTGACACCAAGGCGCACTTGGCCTATTGGTATGTGTGATATGGTGGGAGAACTGACTTGGGTGTTTTGCGTTTGATTGCAAATGTTGCGGTTAGCAAGAGTCGCCACCGACTTTTCTTTTATCTAAAAGGAAAGGTGAAAAAGCACAGGAAAGACCTTTGAGATATTTTCTTGAGTTCGAGGGGTAGATTATGAAAAGGGAAGGTATTAGCACCCTTTTCATCCATGGTTTTCCATGGGCTCTTAGTTACTTGATAGATCACTTGCTTTTGTTTGAAAATGTGCTTTGTGTGGTTTTTGAAAGTATTTTGTAAAGAGGCCATTGTTTAGGGAAACTTTTTAATGATTCTCGTTCGTAAGAATGTATACAAAGTGTTTGATCTTTTGAAAATATTTTCAAGTTTGAAAGATGTTTTTGAAAGTGTTGGTGTTTGTTTTGAAAATAGCAAGGATATTTTGGTTTTGAAATTGAGCAAGTAACTAGGAGCATTCTACCTACTCAAAAGTCTTTCGTGTTCATTTCCTTTTTCCTTTGACATTGTTATCTTACCATTGATTTGGTAAGTAACCCTATCTTTGGATGCAAACGGGACGGGCGTGGGTCATCGTATAACCATGATTAGCAATGCAGCAAGATATCTTAGCATTTTCCTTTAGGGACTAAGATCATTTTGAAAGGCAACATAGATAACGTCATCGAGGGACTATGATCTTGTATTTTGCTTGTTTTTGCTTGTTTTTGCTAAGATGTCTCAGATGCATAATATGGTCATTTTTTGTAAGGCAACCAAGTGGATTTACCCTAGGGGTGTTTGTGTGCAAGTGTATTGATTTTCATGCATTTAGTCTTAATAAGGGTTATCTATTTGTTGGTTTCATGTCTTGCCATACGCATCCTAATTACTAGCATTTACATTCGAAAATGATAAATCGCGGAAATGTAAAGTCCTATGCTATTACATCATTTAGAGATGGGGTATGTTGTACCCCAAAACTTGCCCTCCCATTTCATCAATATTTTCTCACCACAAGACCTTTGGAGCTCAAGATCCAGCTAGGGTTTGCTCTGCTCAAGACTCCTCCTTGCACTGTTGACCCAAATTAGGGTTTGTGTTTGCACAAAGATGTTTTGACCTAAAAGGCCAAAAATGACTTTCATGCTTCATCTTGGACTCACAAGTTTATCCATACCAAGTTTCAAGTCTTGATTCCAATCTTTGCCCAGTCAATTGGACAGTTGACCTAGAAATCAGTTGTATTGGGAAAAAGTCAACTGTGGTCAATTGACAGTCAAACCTCATGATTTTTGACCCACATCAATATTATGAACTCATATTGACCATTTGATCAAGTTTGGATCACAATTCCACAAGAAATTTGATCAGATCACCAAAAGGGCAAAATGGTCATTTTTAGGGTTTTGACTGCACAAAGGCAATTTTTGACTGTTTGACCTAGCCAATGGCAAACCAAGCTCACATATGGACTCAAGGACTCAATGGCATGGTCTTGAAACATTCAACAAGTTCAAAAGATCCCAAATGCACAAGAATGACAGATGAATTTTCCAGTCAACTGAGCCAAATTTGACTGTATACTGAAAAGTCAAACTTTGACTTTTTGGTCAAAATCAAGTGTCAAGATTCATTTTTCATCAAAAAATGTCAAATTATGAAACTTGTTCATCAAGAAATCAAAAAACACAAAGTAGGGTTTGAAATGAAGAATTTTCATAACTTAGATTTTTTCTAAGTTATGAAAATTCCTAATTTTTTCCTAACTTTGTCCCATTGTTTCACCAAGATACATTTGGATTCAAGGAAAACTCAAAACATGAAAGTTATAGTACATTGCAAAATCTACAACTTTTATTCACAAAGTTTCCTCAAAAGAAGCTTGTAGCTCAAGTTATGATTTTTGGAACAAGGGTGCAAAACATTCTTAACTTAGAAAATTTTTGACCTATTTTAGGCAGGATTTTTGCCTAACTTCATGGCCACTTTTCACATGCTTCCACTTGGAATTTCAACTTGCATTACAAAGATGTATTGTAGTACACATTCCAAGCTTTCCAAAATGTCCAAGAACTCATCAAAGAACCTTGTGGTTAGGGAGAATCGAATTTGACAATATGGGCAAAAGTCACTTTGTTCATGAGCCATTTCCATGTTCATAACTTGTGCATTTTCAAACTCAGCATGTGGAAGCTACATTACAGGCCTCTAATCTCATTTACACTCAAAAATTAAATGCTAAACCATTGTGCCAATATGTTATTCTATGCATTTGGTCATTACATGAAGGATTAGTCCATAATTAGAAAAAGCACATTATCCATTTTTGAAAAGGTGAACTTTATGTCAAGATTGCAATCTATGAAGTACAATGCAAATCCTTTTGGCACAAGTTCAGGAACATATCCCATTGATCAAGACTCAAGTGTGCAGCATACTTGAGGGGCCTAGGAAAGTTTGTAAACAAACTTGTCATTTTTTGCTTAAGATAGAAGAAACATTGCAAATACAATACAATCACACATTTCTGTCAAGAGAAGCTTAGACAAACTTGTTGAACACATTCCAAACATCATAACTGAGCTAAGGCACAAGCTAACCACCTTCAAAACCTCATCATTCATCAAAACACCATCCTACTGCAAAAAACAGAGTCCCTTCTGCAGTTGGACTTCTACAACTCAATCCATTCGTGCGCCTTGGCCAAAACCACTTCATACACACTCCATAGCATCCATACAAACTATCCCAAGCCCTAGCTTCAGACTGTAACACCTCTAACCAACTTCACCATTTTCACTTTTTCTGTTTTGCAGGTTGACTCCTATAGCTCGATTCATTTAGTTTCAAAGCAAGCTAAAGGTTGGAGAAGCATCCCTGAACTTCAAGCAAGCTGTACAAGTCCTCACATTGCACTGAAAGTACCTCCATTGTCAGACACGATCCAAGCTGAACAGGTAAGTTCATGGACTTCTATCTCTCAATCTAGGAAGAGTTAGCTTTAGGTTTATGAATGAAAAATGCTCTACTCATGGCCCTGAAGCTACACATATAATTACTTTCCATTTATATTGCATGTGCTGAGAGAATTTGGAACCTGGATATTAGAAAAAACTTAGGTCAAGAATTAGGGATGGAGAAATTCTCTCTCATTTCTGAGAGTTAAGTCAAGTTTTTTATATGTCTGGATTCGTCTCTTGATGCTCTACATTTTTTGTGTTATGAGTTTTACTTGAAAGTCCAGGAATCAGGAGTTAGGAAACGCGTGTTGTTGTTGTTCAAACAAGTCTGGAGGTTGAAGACAACTCCTCCTGGGCTGGGCCTGAGTTTGATTTTCTTTTTGCACCATTCTCACACATGCACCCCCTTGGCCTATTGTGTTTTATTTTCATTATTTTTGACTTTTTATTTTTGTTTCTGACTTGTTTATTTTTGTCAAAGCATAAAAAATATTAAAAATATTTTTCTCACATTTTTTGCATTTTCTTTAATATTTATTTTGTTTCATTTAGTTATATATGTAAATAAATACATAATACTTTTTTATTTAAAATACTAAAAACAATACAAAATACATTTATTTTCTAATTTTATTTTATTTTATCTTTTGAAAACATTTCCTAAAAAAATATACTTTTTTTGTAAATATTAAATATTTTATTTTTGTACATATTTAATATATTTAATAAATAATATAAATACTTATATATTTATTAGTATATTTAGGTTAAAAACATAAAAATAATACATTTTTATTTTTATTAATATTTGACTTGAAAAATCACTTTTTTACAATATACTTTCTTTTTATTTATTTTTTATACATAATTAATAAATATTGCATATAATAAATAATTAATACATTTTTATTTAGTAAATTAGGGTTTGCCCTAAAAAACCTAAAAAAATCCAAAATTAAACCTTTTTATTTTTGTTTATTTGTCACATGAAAAACACTTTTTACATACATATAAAAAATCATTTTTTGCATCTTGCATATTTATTTTATTTTATTTAATTATTGTACAATTAAATACCTTGTAAAATTTCAATTTGGATGTAATAGTTAGATTT
This sequence comes from Vicia faba, assembly GCA_948472305.1. Taxonomy (NCBI): domain Eukaryota; kingdom Viridiplantae; phylum Streptophyta; class Magnoliopsida; order Fabales; family Fabaceae; genus Vicia; species Vicia faba. The sequence goes on from OX451737.1 coordinate 113,573,073, forward strand.
AAATTTCTTGCTAAATATCCCCATTTGAACATTTGTACCCCCCATCCCATAATTTGTGTTGTAATAATTTAGGACCTTTAAATTCTGCATTTAAAAGCTTTCTAAATATGCCATGATAGAATTAGGGTTTGTATGCAAAAATCAACCAAAACAAATAGCTTGACCTAATTCCAAGATAAAAAGCATGAAAATGAACAAACACAAGTCACACTTGCACCCCTTAGGGTTACTCCACTTGTTGCCTTCAATAATGGGCCATATTGCATGTTGGGTGTCTTTGGCAAAACAAAAACAAAACAATTCAAATGATCATAGTCCCTCGATGACGCTTTCAAAAGTTGCCTAAAAATGATCAAGTCCCTTAAAGGAAAAAATTGCCCAAAGACACTTGGCACTATTGCAATCATGGTCTAAACGATGACCCGCGCCCGTCCCGTTCACATCCTAACACAAGATTGTCCACCAAATACAATGGTGGAACAAAATTGTTAAAAGGGTTAAAACATAACAATGATCTTTGAGAAATTTAGGGTAGATAGCTCTTGGTTACTTGCCAACTTGCAAAACAAAAACATTTGCCTATTTTTTCAAAACCACACATCACAACACACTTTCAAAATAACTTTCAAAAACATTGAAAACTTTTCAAAAGATAAGTACACCTTTGTATACATCCCAACATGGATCATTACAAAGGTTGCCACCACATTGGCCTCTTTTCAAAACATTTTCAAACCCACACACCCAAAGCACCATTTCAAACAATTGAAAGCACCATTTCAAACAATTGAAAATCAAGGCAAGTTGATCTAAGCAAGTAACTAAGAGCCTATGGATAACCATGGATAGAAAGGGTGCTAATACCTTCCCTTTCTATAATCTACTCCCCGAACCCAAGAAAACATCTCAAAGGTTTTTGCTGTGCTTTTTAACCTTTCCTTAGGATAAAATAAAAAGTAGGTGGCGACTCTTGCTCAACCGAAACATTTGCGAAAACAAACGCAAAACTCAAGTCAGTTCTCCCACCGTATCACAGAACTGGCGACTCTGCTGGGGATTTCTTTTAAAGTGGAGTAACCTTAGGGCTTAGATCACCCTCTTGCATGACTAATTGTTTGCTTTGATTGCTTTATATCTTGGTTCTCTTGTTTGGGCTTGAAATCCTACACCCGGATTTGGGGAAACATTCATAGATAGCAATACATTATGGAAACTGTGCGGGGTATACCGACACGGTTGAAGCAATAGCTATATTAGTGCGACATATTTGTGAGTACCGGTAACCCTTGAGTTCAATCAAGGAGAGTACGAGGCCGCTGAGTGATGTCACTAAGCACTAATGACCTAGAAACTTACTTGACCATCTTGGCCTTTCATTAGGGGTAGTGAGATGACCGGCTTTGGTGCAGTCCGAAGTTGGTAGATACTCGATACTACACTCATTGAGGGTTGTTTTCTTGGGATATTTTGGTCACTAGTTAAGTGGCTAAACCAAAAAAATGAACACAGAAAACAATCCAATGATTTTGAGCTCCTTAGAACCCGGTTACTATTTATAGGACAGGTTTTTAAGCCAACTACACTCAAGAGGGTACTTACCTATGAAACCCCATGCAAGCCTGAAACTAGGGTTTTGTGTGATTTGCTTGTACATATGTTTGTGCATACATCATGAACATCATAAAGCATCATATGCATACACTAACCATTTCAAGGGTTTAGATCTTCATCTTTGTTCTTGTTTTGTAGGTCATGGAAATTCCTCGCAGGAAAACTATCCAAGTCAACCTTGTGAGAATCCCTCCTCAACTCAAGGAGCTCACATCAAGAATTCCGGAAAGCTCTCCTTTCAGTGAAAGACATGGTAGGCTGCTCAGCTTAGTCAACACCAGCATTGAAGAGGACATGGTAAAGGTGTTGTTTTAGTTCTTTGACCCCCTTCACCACTGTTTCACTTTCCCCGACTACCAGTTGGTGCCCACTTTGGAGGAATTTTCTCAACTCCTGAGAATTCCTATTCTTAATCAACTACCCTACAACGGTACGGAAAAAGAACCAAAGCCTGAAGATGTTGCTCAAGCACTACACTTGCAATCATCTGACATCAAGGGGAATTGGGAGACTAGAAGCGGTGTCAAAGGCTTCTTGGCAAAATTCTTTTTTGAGAAGGCACAAGAGTGTTGGAATTCATTGGATCTACAAGCCTTTGAAGAAATTGTGGCCCTCCTCATTTATGGGTTGGTCTTGTTCCCAAATCCTGACCAGCTTATAGATGTCAATGCCGTCAAGATCTTCTTATCCAGAAATCCAATACCAACATTGCTTGGGGACATTCTTCACTCATTTTACACACGAACAATGAGAAAGAGGGGTGTTCTCATGTGCTGTACTCCTCTCCTTGCAATGTGGTTATTTCGCACCTTCCACAGTCTGTCTTGAAGAATGACCAAGGCTTAAGGTGGTCACAACGGTTGATGACCCTTACTCACTCGGATGTACATTAGTATTCTCGGTCCAGAGAAAATGTCATCATTGTCGATCGTTGTGGAGAATTCCCTAATGTTCCATTACTTGGCATTAGAGGAGGCATTACCTACAACCCTTGTTTAGCCTTGAGACAATTTGGATATGCACGGAGGGATGTCCCTCACGACATGTTGATTCCTGACCTAGTTTTTGACTTCGACAACGATGCGCAAGGACTTCACCAAAGATTCATCAGAGCTTGGAGGATGCCTAACAAGGTTGACAGCAAGACACTGGGACACAAAAATTCCATCCCTCTTGAGCCTTATCTCAAGTGGGTACGAACCCGAGCCCAGAGTCTAATGATGCCTTATCCTCATGTTCTCCCTGTGATTAAAGAGCCCGTTAAGGAAGGAGAGGTTCCCTACACCATCCTATATCCTGACATGCCTACATCGTGGGAGGAGATGCAGAAAAGTTGGATCCAACTCAAGGAGGAACGGAACACTTTTGAAGCCAGCTTCTACGCCAGTGAGAAGAAGGTTTTGGAGCTTACCCGTCGACTCCACGAGGAAGAGACCCTCAACACCTACATCGCACCAAAGAGGATGCACAACGTCTTTTTACCTTGAGAAGTTTTTTGTAATATTTGGCCCATGGGGCATTTATGTACTGACAAATTTCTTCTTATTAATATGATGTGCGTTCTTTTTGTTTGCAACAATTTTTGAATTTTCTAAATCCTTGAATGCATTGCATAAACAAACATATCATTCATCATGCGCATAAGCAGGTCTCCACACCAGGTTTCCTTATCTTTCTGCTGTTTATTTCAGTAAGATGGATCTCGAGCAGACGGTCAAGGACTTGCAGTCTCAGAATTCACAGTTTCAACATCTCCTGATGACCTTGGCTAAGGGTTAGGAGGATCTGAAAGCCCTGCTGGGGAACAAAGAGCAAGTGAAAAAGAAGAAGAAAAGAATCGGGGTGGCTACCCTAGGAAGAAGGTTTAAGGGTGAAGCCAGAAGAGTCCTTGAATTTCCCCTACATCTGAAGAGGGAACCAGTAAAGGGAATGCGGCTACGGTACCTTCCGAATCCGAGGTTGAAGAAGAGGAGGCTGAAGAGGACGAAGACTACTCTGATCAACAATACCCGCCCGCCGATGATAAGTACAAGTGTTTGGAAGACAGGTTGGCAGCTATGGAGCTGCAGAGAGTTCCCGGCTTAGATTTCGAAGATTTAGGATTAGTTGCTGGAATTGTCATCCCCCCGAAGTTAAAAGTGCCAGTTTTTGCAAGGTATGACGGGCTATCCTGCCCGAAGATGCATCTCAGATCATATGTAAGGAAGATCCAACCTTACACTGCAGACAAGAACCTTTGGATCCATTTCTTTCAGGATAGCCTTTCAGGCGCTCAACTCGAATGGTTCTATCAGCTGGATGGAGCCAGTATCCGAAACTGGGAGGACTTGGCTACAACATTTTATAAATAGTACCAGTATAATTCTGACCTCGCTCCCATGCGTACCCAACTTCAGGGTATGTCACTGGGGACGGGCGAAGGATTCAAGGAGTATGCGCAAAAGTGGAGAGACTTGGCTGGCAGGGTGCAGCCACCGCTAACTGACCGTGAACTTGTTGACATGTTCCTAGGGACCCTGTCCGGACCATTCTTTAACCATCTGATTGGTAATTCTTCTGCTGGGTTTACAGATTTGATCTTGACTGGTGAGAGAATAGAAGCTGGTATCAAGTCGGGGAAGATACAGAAAGGTGCCGCTGCGAGTACTGAAAAGAAGCCTTTCAAAAAGGAAGCTAGTGCTGTTTATGGTCCCAGAAGACAAATTAAGCCGGAACGCCGCCAATCTGTCAATGCATTGGTAATCTCAAAGCCTGCTGCTGCTCCTCAGAAGTATAATCAACAAAGGGGTGAGAGACCCAAAAGACAGTACACTCGGCTCAGTATGACCCTATCTCAGATTCTGCCGCAACTACTATCAACCAATCTGGTAACTGTCAAAGAAGCTCTGAAGGTAGTGAACACGACTTCTCCAAAGTACAACCCCAACGCCCGTTGCGCTTATCACTCTGATAGCCCGGGGCATACTACGGACGATTGCTGGGCTTTGAGGAATAAGGTTCAAGACCTTATTGATGCTAAAGAAATACAGTTTGAGGCGTCTGAAAGACCCAATGTTGTGACTGCTCCCATGCCCTAGCATGGAGTGAATGCCGTTGAGGAAGACCGGTATGTAGCCTCTGTGGAAGAGATTATTACTCCGTTGTTGACTGTCAAAAGGAACCTGTTGCTAGCCAGTTTATTTCCGGGATGTGGTAAAGGTTGCCTTCTATTTGTTGTTTCACCTGCTGGTTGTCCCTTGCTGAAGTCAGGCGTCCAAAGCCTGATGGATAGCAAAGAAATCTTGTTCGAGAAGATTGCCGTTCCTGCTACCCCTACTGAAGAAGTGTCTATTGTTACTATTTTCAACAAACCTCCTAAGGCTCTCTCAAAGAAGCCTGTCAAAATCATGTCCACTCAGAAGATTGCTCCTATCATCATCACTATTCCGGGGCCTCTCCCTTATACATCCGACAAAGCTGTCCCATGGCACTATGGGGCAGATGTTTATGTGCTTGGAGTTAAACAAGAGTTTGATACTAGTATCGGCATCAGTAACATCACCAGGCCTGCTAAAATTACTCGCAGTGGTAGGCTGTTCTCACCAGATATTGCGCCACCAGCTATTCAGAAACCTCTTATCATCACACCTGCAAGTGTGCATGCTCCACTTCCTAATCAAGTTCCTATTTCTACCCCTGCTGCCGAGTCATCTGACGCTCGGGGCAAAGGGATTGCTACTGATTTTCTTGCCCTGACGGAGGCGCCAAAGACAACCACTATTGAAGCCTCCCAACAAGAGATGGAGGAGATCCTCAAGATTATCAAGAAAAGTGATTTCAACGTAGTTGAGCAGCTGGGGCACACCCCATCAAAGATTTCTATGCTATCACTGTTGTTGTTTTCAGAGGCCCATGCCAAGGCCCTGATTTTCTTCCTGAAGACGGCCCATGTGCCACAAGAAACATCTGCTGATCAATTTACTGATTGTGTGGCCAACTTGACTGCTGATAATGGTTTGGGCTTCTCTGACGCCGATCTGACTGCCAAAGGAAAGAACCATAATGATGCCCTGCATGTCTCCATTGAATGCAGGGGCACTACTCTTTCCCATGTGTTGGTAGACACCGGTTCTTCATTGAATGTATTGCCCAAGAAGGCCCTAGAAAGATTGGATTGTGAGGGTCTGGAGCTCAAGCCTAGTAACATTGTGGTCCGGGCCTTTGACGGTTCGAAAAGGATGGTACATGGTGAAGTTGACATTCCAATCAGGGTTGGTTCTCAAGTCTTTGATTCTACTTTCTATGTGATGGACATCCGTCCATCCTACTCTTGTTTGCTGGGTCGTCCATGGATCCACAAGGCTGGAGCTGTGACCTCCACACTACATCAGAAGCTTAAGTACCCAGTCAGAGGAAAGATTGTCACAGTTCAGGGGGAGGAAGAATATATGGTCAGCCACCTTAACTCGTTCCGATACATAGAAATGGATGGGGAATTCATTGAGACCCCCTTTCAACACTTTGAAGAGGTGCCTCAGACACTGGCATCAGCTGAAACTATGATTGAAGACCCTCCTTTGAAGATGGCTTCCTTAAAGGATGCCCGAGCTGTGATTGAGAAGGGTGAGTGCACAAACTGGGGCCGACTTCCTGACTTCACTCCGAAGACCGACAAGTTTGGCTTGGGTTTCACTGCAGAGGCTCAGAGGGCTGTTCATAAAGTAAGGATTGGAAGACCTCCTGTGTTCATCACCAACCCGGGAGTGAATGCTATTGAAGACGACGTGGAGGAATCCGAATTCGACAGCTGGATCTACCCAACAACCGACAATGGACCAAGAAACTGGACTGCCAAAGACTTCACACCTATTACTTTTGTCACTCAGTAATGAACTCTTTTGTTTTCAATTTGTAACAAACAATATGTTGAAACTTTTATGGCTCGGTGTCCTACCCGGGGCAACGTGGCTCCATTTGTGAGGGCTTTTGTATGACATTTTCATATATCATTAATCAAAACATTGGACGTTTGTTGCATTTCAAAATCTTGCGCTCCTTTTCTTTCTTTATCATATATTGCAAAACAGATATATTTACACACACTCACCTATACAGGTTCCAATCCACTCTGGATCTCACTGGTAACGACTCTGCTACTGCCAGTTATGACTTCGAAAATCCGATCAACTTAGCCGAAGACGAAGGTGAAGATGATTGTGAAGTGCCTGGCGAACTTGCAAGACTGCTACTCCGAGAAGAGAGGGCCATTCAGCCACATGAAGAGCCAGTGGAAACGGTAAATCTGGGTACTGAGACAGACAGAAAGGAAGTCAAGATTGGTGCCAATCTAGAGCTCAGTGTGAAACAACGGTTGATTCAGATGCTGCATGACTATGTGGAAATCTTTTCCTGGTCTTACGAAGACATGCCTGGGTTGGATACCGACATTGTGGTTCATCACCTGCCCACCAAGAAAGACTGCCCTTCGGTTAAACAGAAGGTCCGCCGTATGCGTCCAAAGATGTCCGAGAAAATCAAAGCTGAGGTTATGAAACAATTTGATGCCGGGTTTCTAGCAGTGACTTCTTACCCTCAGTGGATTGCCAATGTGGTTCCAGTTCCGAAAAAGGATGGTAAGGTCCGAATGTGTGTTGATTACAGGGATTTGAATAGGGCGAGCCCTAAGGATGATTTCCCTCTGCCTCACATCGATGTTCTGGTTGACAACACTGCTCAACATAAAGTATTCTCCTTCATGGACGGCTTCTCTGGTTATAATCAGATCAAGATGGCTCCTGAAGACATGGAGAAGACCACTTTTGTCACTCAGTGGGGCACCTTTTGTTACAAGTTCATGCCTTTTGGGTTGAAAAATGATGGGGCAACCTACCAACGTGCCATGGTTGCTTTATTTCATGACATGATCCATCATGAGATAGAAGTATACGTCGACGATATGATTGCAAGGTCCTAAACTAAGGAGGAACACCTTGACCATCTATGGAAGCTGTTTGACCGTCTAAAGTTGTACAAGCTGAGGTTGAACCCAAACAAGTGCACCTTTGGGGTGAGATCTGGAAAATTGTTAGGCTTCATCGTAAGCGACAAAGGCATTCAAGTGGACCCTGCCAAAGTGAAAGCCATACAAGAGATGCCAACTCCTAAGACAGAGAAACAAGTCAGAGGCTTTCTAGAACGTCTGAACTACATTGCCCGATTCATCTCGCATCTAACTGCTACCTGTGAGCCAATCTTCAAGCTGCTGAAGAAAGATCAAGTAGTACGTTGGAACAATGAATGTCAAGCCGCTTTTGAAAAGATCAAAGAGTATCTCCAAGAACCACCCATCCTTATGCCACCGGTTGAAGGGAGACCTCTAATACTATACTTGACAGTACTTGACAACTCAATGGGGTGTGTGTTGGGGCAGCATGACGAGTCTGGCCGAAAAGAGCATGCCATTTATTACCTGAGAAAAAAGTTTATCGACTGTGAGACTCGGTAATCACTGCTCGAGAAATCTTGCTGCGCTCTGGTATGGGCTGCTCGCCGGCTGTGACAGTATATGTTGACTCACACTACTCTGTTGATTTCAAAAATGGATCCAATCAAGTACATATTCGAAAAGCCTTCCTTGTCCAGAAGAATAGCAAGATGGAAAATGATCTTGACGGAATATGACATCCAGTACACGACTCAAAAAGCAATCAAGGGAAGTGTACTGGCAGACCATTTGGCACACCAGGCTGTGGACGATTACCAGTCGTTGAACTTTGAATTTCCAGACGAGGATATCATGGTAGTGACTGATTGTGAAGTACCTGGACCGGATGAAGGACCTGAGGAAGGATCCCGATGGTCTATGCACTTTGACGGAGCCTTGAACGCTTTGGGTAATGGTATCGGCGTTGTGATCATATCCCCTAAAGGCACTCATACTCCACTCACCGCCCGACTATGTTTCAACTGCACCAACAACATGGCAGAGTATGAGGCATGCATCATGGGTCTTCAAGCTGCAATTGACTTAAGGATCAAGTTTCTAAGTGTCTTCGGAGATTCCGCTCTCGTGATCAATCAGGTCAATGGCGAGTGGGATACGAAACACCCAAATCTTATTCCTTACAAGGAGTATGTGCTGACATTGCTTCCCCACTTCGAAGAGATAACTTTTGAACACTTCCCAAGAGAGGAGAATCAGTTAGCGGACGCACTAGCTACGATGTCTTCAATGTTCAAAGTCAAATGGGACAATGAAGCGCCCCAGATCATTATCTGGAAATTGGATGAACCTGCACATTGCTGCGATCTCGAGACCGAAGAAGTAACGGAAAAACCTTGGTATCATGAGGTGAAGAGGTACCTTGAAGCTCAAGAATACCCCGAAGGCGCATCGGTCAATGACAAGAAGTTCCTAAGAAGGTTTGCGGCAAAGTTCTTCCTCAGCAATGGCATTCTCTACAAGCGAAACCATGATTCAACCTTACTGCGTTGTGTGGATAAGACTGAAGCAGAAAGGATCATGGCAGAGCTACATGAAGGTACTTTCGGAACACATTCCAGTGGACACACCATGGTAAAGAAAATCCTTCGAGCAGGATATTTCTGGTCCATAATGGAAGCCGACTATTATCAGCATTCTCGAACTTGTCATAAATGCCAGATCTATGCTGATAAGGTGCATATTCCTCCGGTTCCTCTGAACGTCCTGACGACACCTTGGCCTTTTGCAATGTGGGGCATTTATATGATCGGCGAGATCCGACCTACGGCATCCAACGGGCATCGCTTCATCCTAGTCGCGATTGATTACTTCACGAAGTGGGTTGAAGTAGCTTCCTACGCCACCGTAACCAAGAGCGTCGTGGCACGGTTCATTCGGCACAACCTGATCTGTCGATACGGTACACCTGAAAGGATCATTACGGATAATGGTACCAATCTTAACAACAAAATGATCACTGAGCTCTGCGAGCAATTCAAGATACAACACTATAACTCTTCTCCCTACCGGCCGAAGATGAATGGGGCTGTCGAAGCAGCGAATAAGAACATCAAGAAGATTGTGCAGAAGATGACAGTGACCTATAAAGATTGGCACGAGATGTTACCGTTTGCTCTTCATGGGTACCGTACCTCAGCACGGACGTCAACAGGGGCAACTCCCTTTTCCTTGGTCTATGGCATGGAGGCAGTCTTGCCTATTGAAGTCCAGATACCCTCCCTCCGGATAATGAAGGATGTAGGTTTGAGCGAAGATGACTGGATCCAGACTCGGCTTGATCAATTAAACCTAATTGACGAAAAGAGACTCACTGCTATTTGTCATGGTCAGACGTACCAAAAACGGATGATCAGGGCATTTAACAAGAAGGTCAGACGACAAGAGTATCAAGTCGGAGACCTGGTAATCAAGCGCATCATTCTTCCTCAAAGTGATCCCCGGGGCAAATGGACCCCTACGTACGAAGGGCCATTTGTGGTTAAGAACATCTTCTCAGGAGGTGCGATGATTCTAACCACCATGGATAGTGACGACCTTCCTCACCCCGTCAATGCAGACATAGTAAAAAGATACTACGCATGATTAAAGACCCGCTAGGTCGACTGGCCTAGGCAAAAATAAGGGCTTCTCAGTGAACCAAAAGGGTTCGGGCAAAAATAAGGGATGAAAATAAAAAAAATCTGTACACCCGGCAAGTCGAAAACCTGAAAAGGCGGCTTGGGCAAAAATGGGTATCCCGATGGACTGAAAACCCGAAAGGGCGGTCCAGGCAAAAGTTAGGGATAGAGTGTAATACTATGTCTCATTGGATCACCTTGCATCCAGAATTCGGCATCAACTATCGGGCTCAGACGGCATCGATCAATCAGCTTCATCTTCAACTAAGCAGCAAAGTGATGAGACGCTTAAAGACATAAAGGCGATAGCAGAGTTGGAACCCAGTGGGATTATTTTGCACATATCTGTTCTGTTTCCTTTTCACAAAATTGTATAAACTCTATTTCGCTTGGCGGCATCCTCTTACTAGGACGTCAGCCTCTTGTACAAAAACGCCTATTTATGGGCAAATTTCAAAATCAATACGAGTTCAATTTTTCAGACAAATTATCCATTGTTTTTCCTTTTTCTGTTTTGTTTTGCGGAGAACGTCCAATGTTCATTTTTGATATATGCATTTGAAATTAATTGCTAATCATGAATATTTTCATGCGAAACAAAGGACTGATTACAGGTGACATCAAAACAGGGGCAATGTAGAATTGTCCAAGCAGTCTAGTTGCTCTATCCACCAAGGTACCAAGGTAGGTTCGGCTGAAAACGTAACCAAGTCACCTCAACTCCCCACAGAGTAAGGCAAGATTCAGCAATACTTTCCCCAAGTAGAGTTGGTTTCCTATCAGCCCTGAAAAGGCACAATATTCCCCTAGCAAGTCAGCAATACTCTCCTCAAGCAGATTTAGTCTACGGCTAGCCTAAAGGAAGTTGGGTATCCCTAGAAGATCTCAACATTCCCCAGCGGAGTATAAACATTCCTCAGCAAGCATCCCCGACAGTCTTAATATAAGATTGTTCCCCGACGGAATACCAACACCCCAGTAAAGTCTGAAAAGTTTCCCCAGGAAAGTGGAATCCATATCCCCAGCAGGTCTTGAAGCTTATCCTCAGTAGATTCTGGAAGCTTATCCCCTGCAGAGTACATATGTCTCTCCCCGGTTTCGTTTCAAAAGTTATTCCTCACCAGAGCTTATAACTGGGTTATCCTCAGCTAATTACCACGGAAAGTTCGTCCTCGGCGAAGTTCTTCCTACCCCCAGCGGAGTTCATCAAATTCCCCAACATAACTCATCAGTGGAATCCCCAGCGGAGCTCTCATCAAAACCTTGGCGAAGTATCTCTTCCCCACAGAGTAATTCCCCGCAGAGTAATTTCTCCAACAAGTTTATTCCCCAACAGAGTCATCTTCTCCTACCGGTTTATTTTTGTAACCATCATCCCCAACGGAAGCGAAGAACTCTAGTCTTCAACATCAACCCAGGATTTGATTCCCCGGCCAGTCGTCAAGGATTTATTTTCCTAGACGAAAATACATTCATAGACATTTCACATTTCATACATCCTGCTTACATACATGACAAAGTGCATACAACACTATCTCATTTTGAGCATCATGACATCATGCATCTCATACATCGCGACTTCGCATACAACTGATGTTTTTCCTTTTCAGGAAAAGATCAATCCAAAAGATGATTACTATCAACTATCGAAATTCCAGATTCGATACCTGTATCTAGCCAGGGCATATCTGTGAGTGAGTGATTGTAGATTCGATTCCTGTATCTAGCTAGGGCATATCTGCATGAAGGGTATTGAAGATCAACCCCTATAACAGGCCAGGAAATTATCTTTCATTCTCAGGTCAAAAGTTTACACCTGTACCCAGCCAGGAAAGCTATCTCTACCAACCTTTTGCAATTCCAGATTCAATTCCTGTATCTAGCCAGGGCACATCTGTGAGCAACTAATTCCAGATTCGATTCCTGTATCCAGCCAGGGCATATCTGTAGACGACAATTCCAGATTCGATACCTGTACCCAGCCAGGGCACATCTGTAGACAACAGTTCCAGATTCAATTCCTGTATCTAGCCAAGGCACATCTGTGAGCAACCAGTTGTAGATTCGATACCTGTATCCAGCCAGGGCATATCTGCATGAAGAGACTGAAGATCAACACTTGTAACAAGCCAGGAAACCAATTTTCTTTCTCAAAGTACGCAAGTGCTCGCCAAGGAATCTCTTACGCGATCAACACTTCCAAATGGCATCTATAAGCCCATTTCTCGACAAGGTTCTATCACGTCTCCAGATGGCATCTATAAGCCCATCCTCCTATCCATCCTATCTCCAAATGGCATCTATAAGCCCATTCCCGCCATCACATTGCTGATACTCCAGCATGCGAGTGCAAATATCCGGGCACTCTAGTGTCCAATCTCCTTTTACCCTCGAGTCGCGAAAGGCAAACTTGCCAATCTAACTCTTCAGGTTCAAGAAGATTGAACAGGGGCAACTGTTGTACCCCAAAATTTTCCCTCCCATTTCATCAATATTTTCTCACCACAAGACCTTTGGAGCTCAAGATCCAGCTAGGGTTTGCTCTACTCAAGACTCCTCCTTGCACTGTTGACCCAAATTAGGGTTTGTGTTTGCACAAAGATGTTTTGACCTAAAAGGCCCAAAATGACTTTCATGCTTCATCTTGGATTCACAAGTTTATCCATACCAAGTTTCAAGTCTTGATTCCAATCTTTGGCCAGTCAATTGGACAGTTGACCTAGAAATCAACTGTATTGGGAAAAAGTCAATTATGGTCAATTGACAGTCAAACCTCATGATTTTTGACCCACATCAACATTATGAACTCATATGGACCATTTGATCAAGTTTGGATCAAAATTGCACAAGAAATTTGATCAGATCACCAAAAGGGCAAAATGGTCATTTTTAGGGTTTTGACTGCACAAAGGCAATTTTTGACTGTTTGACCTAGCCAATGGCAAACCAAGCTCACATTTGGACTCAAGGACTCAATGGCATGGTCTTTACACATTCAACAAGTTCAAAAGATCCCAAATGCACAAGAATGACAGATGAATTTTCCAGTCAACTGAGCCAAATTTGACTGTATACTGAAAAGTCAAACTTTGACTTTTTGGTCAAAATCAAGTGTCAAGATTCATTTTTCATCAAAACATGTCAAATTATGAAACTTGTTCATCAAGAAATCAAAAATCACAAAGTAGGGTTTGAAATGAAGAATTTTCATAACTTAGAATTTTTTTAAGTTATGAAAATTCCTAATTTTTTCTTAACTTTGTCCCATTGTTTCACCAAGATACATTTGGATTCAAGGAAAACTCAAAACATGAAAGTTATAGTCCATTGCAAAATCTACAACTTTTATTCACAAAGTTTCCTCAAAAGAAGCTTGTATGTCAAGTTATGATTTTTGGAACAAGGGTGCAAAACATTCTTAACTTAGAAAAATTTTGACCTATTTTAGGCAGGATTTTTGCCTAACTTCATGGCCACTTTTCACATGCTTCCACTTGGAATTTCAACTTGCATTACAAAGATGAATTGTAGTACACATTTCAAGCTTTCCAAAGTGTCCAAGAACTCATCAAACAACCTTGTGGTTAGGGAGAATCGAATTTGACAATATGGGCAAAAGTCACTTTGTTCATGAGCCATTTCCATGTTCATAACTTGTGCATTTTCAAACTCAGCATGTGCAAGCTACATTACAGGCCTCTAATATCATTTACACTCAAAAATTAAATGCTAAACCATTGTGCCAAGATGATATTCTATGCATTTGGTCATTACATGAAGGATTAGTCCATAATTAGAAAAAGCACATTATCCATTTTTGAAAAGGTGAACTTTATGTCAAGATTGCAATCTATGAAGTACAATGCAAATCCTTTTGGCACAAGTTCAGGAACATATCCCACTGATCAAGACTCAAGTGTGCATCATACTTGAGGGGCCTAGGAAAGCTTGTAAACAAACTTGTCATTTTTTGCTTAAGATAGAAGAAACATTGCAAATACAATACAATCACACATTTCTGCCAAGAGAAGCTTAGACAAACTTGTTGAACACATTCCAAACATCATAATTGAGCTAAGGCACGAGCTAACCACCTTCAAAACCTCATCATTCATCAAAACACCATCCTACTGCAAAAAATAGAGTCCCTTCTGCAGTTGGACTTCTACAACTCAATCCATTCGTGCGCCTTGGCCAAAACCACTTCATACACACTCCATAGCATCCATACAAACTATCCCAAGCCCTAGCTTCAGACTGTAACACCTCTAACCAACTTCACCATTTTCACTTTTTCTGTTTTGCAGGTTGACTCCTATAGCTCGATTCATTTAGTTTCAAAGCAAGCTAAAGGTTGGAGAAGCATCCCTGAACTTCAAGCAAGTTGTACAAGTCCTCACATTGCACTGAAAGTACCTCCATTGTCAGACACGATCCAAGCTGAACAGGTAAGTTCATGGACTTCTATCTCTCAATCTAGGAAGAGTTAGCTTTACGTTTATGAATGAAAAATGCTCTACTCATGGCCCTGAAGCTACACATATAATTACTTTCCATTTATATTGCATGTGCTGAGAGAATTTGGAACCTGAACATTAGAAAAAACTTAGGTCAAAAATTAGGGATGGAGAAATTCTCTCTCATATCTGAGAGTTAAGTCAAGTTTTTTATATGTCTGGATTCGTCTCTTGATGCTCTACATTTTTTGTGTTATGAGTTTTGCTTGAAAGTCCAGGAATCAGGAGTTAGGAAACGCGTGTTGTTGTTGTTCAAACAAGTCTGGAGGTTGAAGACAACTCCTCCTGGGCTGGGCCTGAGTTTGATTTTCTTTTT
The DNA here is from genome assembly GCA_948472305.1 of Vicia faba. NCBI lineage: Eukaryota > Viridiplantae > Streptophyta > Magnoliopsida > Fabales > Fabaceae > Vicia > Vicia faba. The sequence goes on from OX451737.1 coordinate 113,588,118, forward strand.
GCACCACATTCTCACACATGCACCCCTTGGCCCATTGTGTTTTATTTTCATTATTTTTGACTTTTGATTTTTGTTTCTGACTTGTTTATTTTTGTCAAAGCATAAAAAATATTAAAAATATTTTTCTCACATTTTTTGCATTTTATTTGATATTTATTTTGTTTCATTTAGTTATATATGTAAATAAATACATAATACTTTTTTTATTTAAAATACTAAAAACAATACAAAATACATTTATTTTCTAATTTTATTTTACTTTATCTTTTGAAAACATTTCCTAAAAAAATATACTTTTTTTGTAAATATTAAATATTTTATTTTTTGTACATATTTAATATATTTAATAAATAATATAAATACTTATATATTTATTAGTATATTTAGGTTAAAAACATAAAAATAATACATTTTTATTTTTATTAATATTTGACTTGAAAAATCACTTTTTTACAATATACTTTCTTTTTATTTATTTTTTATACATAATTAATAAATATTGCATATAATAAATAATTAATACATTTTTATTTAGTAAATTAGGGTTTGCCCTAAAAAACCTAAAAAATCCAAAATTAAACCTTTTTATTTTTGTTTATTTGTCACATGAAAAACACTTTTTACATACATATAAAAAATCATTTTTTGCATCTTGCATATTTATTTTATTTTATTTAATTATTGTACAATTAAATACCTTGTAAAATTTCAATTTGGATGTAATAGTTAGATTTAAATTTTTTGCTAAATATCCCCATTTGAACATTTGTACCCCCCATCCCATAATTTGTGTTGTAATAATTTAGGACCTTTAAATTCCGCATTTAAAAGCTTTCTAAATATGCCATGATAGAATTAGGGTTTGTATGCAAAAATCAACCAAAACAAATAGCTTGACCTAATTCCAAGATAAAAAGCATGAAAATGAACAAACACAAGTCACACTTGCACCCCTTAGGGTTACTCCACTTGTTGCCTTCAATAATGGGCCATATTGCATGTTGGGTGTCTTTGGCAAAACAAAAACAAAACAATTCAAATGATCATAGTCCCTCGATGACGCTTTCGAAAGTTGCCTAAAAATGATCAAGTCCCTTAAAGGAAAAAATTGCCCAAAGACACTTGGCACTATTGCAATCATGGTCTAAACGATGACCCGCGCCCGTCCCGTTCACATCCTAACACAAGATTGTCCACCAAATACAATGGTGGAACAAAATTGTTAAAAGGGTTAAAACATAACAATGATCTTTGAGAAATTTAGGGTAGATAGCTCTTGGTTACTTGCCAACTTGCAAAACAAAAACATTTGCCTATTTTTTCAAAACCACACATCACAACACACTTTCAAAATAACTTTCAAAAACATTGAAAACTTTTCAAAAGATAAGTACACCTTTGTATACATCCCAACATGGATCATTACAAAGGTTGCCACCACATTGGCCTCTTTTCAAAACATTTTCAAACCCACACACCCAAAGCACCATTTCAAACAATTGAAAGCACCATTTCAAACAATTGAAAATCAAGGCAAGTTGATCTAAGCAAGTAACTAAGAGCCTATGGATAACCATGGATAGAAAGGGTGCTAATACCTTCCCTTTCTATAATCTACTCCCCGAACCCAAGAAAACATCTCAAAGGTTTTTGCTGTGCTTTTTAACCTTTCCTTAGGATAAAATAAAAAGTCGGTGGCGACTCTTGCTTAACCGAAACATTTGCGAAAACAAACGTAAAACTCAAGTCAGTTCTCCCACCGTATCACAGGGTACAAATTTACAAACGGGGATTGCAAGAAATTAAAGTCCTAATCATCTATTACAACCATATTGAAATAATGTACCAGAATTGAAATGGACTTGTTTTGTTTTTGTTAAGAAATAAGTTTACTTAAGAAAATATTTTGATCTTTTTGTTCTCAAAGAAGATAAAATAAAATATGTGAATATGAAATATTTTTGGTGTTTTTGGTTATTTAAAAGCTAAAATAAAATAAATGAGGGAAAAGTGAGTCAAAATCAGCACGTTGCTGAAACGAGAAGGAGCAGATGTTCTGACTCTGATGCACTACAAAAGAGAAAATGTTAGTAGGAAAGTAGAGGTCAGAAGTTTTGGGCCTGGGTACACCAAGTTCTAAGGTTTCCGGGAATAAAGGAAAACCTATAAGTTCTGATTATTGGGGGGGGGGGGGGTTCAAAAGTTATAGTGTAATTGGGCACCTAGAAGCTCATGTATTTCTGGCAAGTCAGAGGTTCTAACTATTTGAGAGAGTGAGGTGGTAATGCTGGTGGGTAAGGTTGTCTAGAAGTTCTGATCTAGGAGTATCGTCTGAAAGATAAAATGGGTGAAAATGTTAATAAATAAACCTAAAAAAGGATACTTCTGGGGTTAGAATCCAAGACCTTTAGTACTAATATCTTATGCACACACTTTCTACCACTCGGGTGGCTATACATCGGTATTAGAAGCAAAAGAATGAAAATATAACATAAAGTAAGTTCTGATGATGAGCTTCACATCTTTATCCATGCTAATCAGAATATCTGCAACTTAGTCATTTCTCAACAGAACAGAAAACACAAACATAACAATTATGGAAAGTTTCCATCGTGGTTTCAGAAGTTCTGAACTGATGTTCTTCCTATTTAGGCAGGCAAATACACGAAACCTCATAATATGTACATACTCAGAATCAGGATGTCTACATTGTATTTTGAACATGCAAGTCTAACAATGCTTAAGTGATATGGTGAGGGTTAGTAGAAGCTTACCTTGCAGCTGAAAAATGTTCTATGAGCTGGAGTCTGGTTATGACTGCTTGTAATGTTCTGATCAGCTTCCTCATGTATTTAGCAGGCTGGAACAACCTTTCACTTGGGTTATGAATGGTGAATGGAAGATTCTGAAGCTGTATGAATGATTTGGTCAAGAAACACTTGAGGGAGGTTGGAGTTTGAATGCAAGAATAAAAAACTAGCAGGTTTTGTATTTGTGTTTACAGTTTTAGATTTCTGGAATTTTAATAAGGTTTCAAAGCTTTTCCTTTCAATTTTTCTGACCGGCCTCTTTACAGTTGCCAATGAATTTCAATTTATAGGCAAGAACTTTGTAGCTTGGAGAAGTCAAAAGTACCAACATCATGCTAGTGTGTTGGCTTGTTCTTGAAGCAAGATAAAAAGTATGGTGGTTAGCAGCTTTTAGCCGTGCCTAAGCTGGATTTGTAAGCATGAATTAAGGAAAAGTACCCTCAGAGGCAAAAGCAAAGCATGGGCCCAACATAAACTTGTACAAAAGTTTATTTTTCAAGGAAAACAATGGTACTTCTATCTCACACGTGGGGAAATCCTTTGGATAAAAACTCAAAAGTGGTTATGAGCATTAAATAATGATGAGATTTATCAAACTAGAAATCCTGCGCTATGAGATTGTGCATCATAGTTTAATTCCGGGTCAGAAGTTCAACATCATCACAACTTAGAACAAACATCCAACTTCTGATCCTTGAATCTCTTTGCTTCAACATATTCTGTAGGAGTTCTCATACTTTCCCAAAAGCTTGTAATACGCTTTGTAAATCCTCTTTGAATTTCTCTTGCAAATTCTGACTGGACCTATATGAAAACTGGCCCAGAAGTTCTAACCAAATCCTGTTTTGGAAAGGTCCAGAATTTGCTGAAAGCTTCAGTTTCATGGACGTGTCTTTGAACATTTATAACTTGAAATTCCAACATTTCTAGGATAAGTTTTGTTCTGAAATGTTTGAGATCTCATTGAGATCCATAACTCTTGTGTTCGAAGTTATTCCAGAATCAACTTGTATCATGGTGATAATCTGATCAGAAGTTCAGAGCTTGTCATATTTCTTAAACACTTAGAAAAAATTCTAAGTATTTAGAAATTTGACTTTTCCAAAGTAATTTTAACTTTTGAATTTCTTGATGAAACAAATCTCATATTCCAACATGTCTTGATGAAATATGACTCTTGAAACTTGATTTTAATCCAAAAGTCAAAGTTTGACTTTTCAGCGTGCAAATGACCATTTTTCCCTTGTGAATGACTTCCTTGAAAAATTTGTAAATCAAGGCTTGGAATTGGATGGAAGCAAACCTGAGGGTCCAGGATGATCCTTTGAGAAATGAGAGGGCAAATTTTGGGGTACAACAGTATGCTTGCTGACGAAACTGCTTGAGGGTGTGGGTTTAACACCCACCCCTACTCATTTGGTCATTTTTTTCTAATTATATGTTTCTCACTCTTTTATAAACCCTTTTTCAAAACCTTTTCTAACAAAACCCTACTTTTTTTAGGTTAATTTAATTTTTTAGGTTAATTTAATTTTTAGGTTAATTTAATTTTTTAGGTTAATTTAATTTTTTAGGTTAATTAATTTTTAGGTTTTAATTGACTTTAGGTCTTAATTAATAAACCCTAATTTAATCCTTTTAGGTTTTCTTACTCAAATTAAAATCAACCTAGACTTTAGGGTTTGTTTAATTTAATCACTTAATCAGTTTTTCCAATTAAAATAAATTAGGTTTAGGTTAAACCATCAATTATTTTTCATCAAACGATTTCTCCGTTGCTTTTCCTTTTTACTGTTTCACGCGCTTTATTATTTTCGCATTAGTTTTTTTTTCCTATTATGTAATTGCTACAAAATGTAATAGTCTAACTAGGGTTTTATTTTATTTTTATCACCCCCAATTTTTGTGGTTTGTACCCCCTTCCTCGAAGCTTTGTAATAGTGTAGGAAATTTAATTTCCGCCTTTACTGTTTTCCTTCGATGCTGCCTTCGATAAACAATCTAGTCCCTTACGATAAATTGCTAAAGCATCCTTAAAAGTTGCCTTTATGACTGTACGATAACCCGCGCCTGTCCCTTACACATCCAAGGATATGGCTTCCTACTAACTAATGGTAGGATAACACTATCTAAGGAGGAGGAAAATAACACGACAGATCTTTGAGTAGGTAGATAGCTCGTAATCGCTTGCTCACAAAAACAAAACATCTTTTACACAAAACACTTTTCTGAAACATTTTCAAAGAACAAACACTTTGTACGCATTCTTAACTTATACACAAATCATTACAAAGTTTGCTGAACTCAGGCATCTTCAAAATATTTTCAAACACATACGCAAATCATTTCAAACAAAGTGAGCTAGCGATTAAGAGCCCGTAGATAACTACGGATGAAAAGGGTGCTAACACCTTCCCTTTTCATAACCTACCCCCCGAACTCAAAAATCTCAAAGGTCTTTACTATTCTTTTCACCCTTTCCTTATTGGATAAAAGAAAAGTCGATGGCGACTCTTGCTATATGCATATTTGCGATAAAACGCAAAAAGAAGTTAGTTCTCCCACCGTATTACAGAACTGGAGACTCTGCTGGGGAATACTAAAAGTGGGGTTACCTTAGAGTTAGATCACTTTTAAATGCTTTCCTTGTTTGACTTGTTTGCTTTATTTTAAAGGGTTGTTGGGGTTATTTCTTGCAAAGATCTTATACCCATATCTAGGGAACATTTTAGGCAAGTAGCAATAGATCATGGAAACTATATGGCATATACCGATATGGTTGAAGTGATGGCTACATTAGTGCGACACATTGGTTTGTACAGGTATCCCTCGAGTCAGTCGGGGAGCATACTAGGCTGCCGTATGGTGCCATAAACACTAACTGACCTTAGAACCTTAATTGACCCAACTTAGCCATTAGAAGGTAGTGAGATAGCCGACTTTGGTGCAGTCCGAAGTTGGTTGATACTCGATACTACACTCATTGAAATTCGACTCCTGAGTTTTGTTTGGTGGCAAGTCAGTTGTCGGGCTAGACGAAACTTGTGGGGAAGATCAGTGATATTGAGATCCCTAGAACCCGATTACTTCTTTAGGATAGGTTGAACCAACTAAACTTCAAGAGGGTACTTACCTATAAACCCCATGCAAGCCTTAAACCTAAGTCCTATGCGTGATTTGCTTGTGTTTGATTATCTATTTGAACAGGACATTTGTAATACGGTGGGAGAACTGACTTTTGGTTTTGCGTTTTATCGCAGATGTTGCGGATAACAAGAGTCGCCACCGACTTTTCTTTTATCCAATAAAGGAAAGGGTGAAAAGAATAGGAAAGACCTGATAGAATTTTCTGAGTAAGGGGGGTAGGTTATGAAAAGGGAAGGTATTAGCACCCTTTTCATCTGTAGTTATCTACGGGCTCTTAATCGCTAGCTCACTTTGAAATGCTTTGTGAATGTGTGTTTGAAAATATTTTGAAATAATGCCTAAGTGCGGTAATTTTGTAATGATTCTCGAATCGTTGAGAATGCGTACAAAATGTTTTATTTTGAAAATATTTCAGAAAAGAAGTGTTTTGTGAAAATGTTTTGTTTTGTTCGCGAGCAAGCGATTAAGAACTATCTACCTACTCAAAAGTATTTTGTTATTTTCCTCTTCCTTTAGATAGTGCTATCCTACCATTAGCCAGTAGGAAGCCCCATCGTTGGATGTTTGAGGGACATGTGCGGGTTATCGTACAGTCATAAAGGCAACTTGTAGGACGCTTTAACAACTTATTGTAAGGGACTGAGATTGTTTACCGAGGCAGCATCGAAGGGTCATCGAGGGACTATGATCTTTTAATCGAGGGTCTTTGCTAAAGCGTCCCACATTTGAGGGACATGACTCTTTTATCTGAAGGAAACAAGTGAGGCTACCCTATAGGTGCATATGTGAAAAGTGATTTGTTTTCAATTAATTTGTCTTGATTAGGTTTTCTAGCATTTGTTTTAGATCTTATCATACAAACCCTATTGGCATGCATCTAGCAATTGTAAGGAAATTGGTAAAATGCAGAAAAGAAATCTAAACTATTACAGGGCTTCAGGGAAGGGGGTAAAAAATATAAAAATGGGGGAATAAATAGTAAACCCTAGTTTAAGCTATTACAAACCATAAACAATTACATAATTTATAAAACAACTAATGCAAGAATAAAAGAGCGCACAGAGATTGTAAAAGTAAAGAGAAATGACTTCTTTTTATGATCGTTTTGACAAAGTAAATTTGATGACTTAACCTAACTTAATTGTTTTTAGTTTTAAAAAAGAAATTGATTATTAAAAAAATATGATAAAAACCCTAAAGAAACTAAGTTAATCATTTTCAATTAATTTTATTTTTTAAAAAAAGGTTAACTTAATTAATTTAATTAAAAAGTCAAGTGAATTTTGATTTTAATTTATTTAAGAAAAGAATTAATTATGTTAAATAAGAAAAAAAATTGAAACAAAAAAATCATAATGGGCTTGCAGAAGTGAATCTGAGGAGTGTGAAAAATATAAATCAGTAGGCCCAAAGGTGCAGGCCCAGCTGCCTGAATGAGATCCGATGTAAATCTTCAATGAGGGGTTTAATATGGGTGTGAGATCTGAAACATTGGATCTGGCTTTGTGATGATCAGGTGGTGATGAGATGGAGGGTGAATAGCATGCGCATGAGGCTGGCTTGTACTGGATCTGTAAAAATCACAAAACATAAAAAATGTCCCACGCTTGGATAGAACCCAGGTACATGCATAGGAGAGTCTTAAGGCAAAGTGTGCTACCATTGGGGTGTCCATACACCTGTTCATAAAACTGCAACGATTAGTTTATAATGTAAAATAAATCTCAAAGGTCAAACAATTCAAATCACGCACCTGAGTGGGGACCCTAATATTTGAATGGTCGAGTGGCAACATGCCATACAAACCTGGTTGTCTCTGGCTACCACACGCGGAGGAGAAGGTCATCTTCTCCGATGACGCGTTCTTTGAAAACATACCAAAATCAATCAAAAAGAAAAACCAACAACCCTGATTAGATAATTCGACCCTTGCGAGTCCAATGGGCCTATTAGCTTGGCCTGAAAACGACTGTAACTGGGGGTTCAAATGAAACTGATTCTGATGCCCTAACCATGGTGAAACATGATTCCTACGCCAAACCTCACATGTAATGCATTAATCAAATTCTAATGATGCATATGAACAGATTTAACATGTTAGAAATGATTGAAAACACATGAAATCAAAGTTTAGAAGTCTACCAATCTTGACAATCAGTGTGATTGAGATGTTGTGTTCTGGCGCTCGAGAGATGCAGCTATGGACTTGGATCACCTTCTTTGATCCTCAAGAAGTGATTGTTGGCCTTAGTTTTAATTGAGAAAGGCTGAAAACTAAAATACAGATCTAACACTTTTCTTTGAATTTTTGTGGATTTTTTAGGACTCTTCAGGCAGTGTTTTTCGTGTCCTTATATCTAATGCTTGCCATGCTTATATAGAGGAAGGATTAGGGTACACAAATATGGGAAGAAACAATGCAATCATGGACAAATGAGACAAGAATCAAACATGTTTCCAAGCTTCCTTTTTGAGATATTTCTTAACATTTTCCAGTTCACACTGTTTTACATGGTTGTCAAATGATTCTTGGGCCTCCATGTGATTGAAACAAAAAGCCCATGCGCCTTATACCATTATTTCATATTTTATTTGATTCAATTTGCATTTAAATGAATAAAAATTAAAATAAAAGAAATAAAAATCATAAAAATATGTGAATGGATTTAGAGGTCCTTTAACATATTGTGAAAATGTTTGAACATCAAAAGTTAGGTCCACTAGTTCAAAATTTCAAGTTTGCTCACTTTGCACTTCATGTATTTTCTCAAAATTTTCCAACTTGAACTGGTCATGACTATCTCAATTTTCATCTTTAGAAGGTGATCTTGGACTTTTTGGAAAGCTCAATATGTCCTCTTAAATTTAACTTATTATCATTTTAGCGTTTGGAGACTTTATCTTGATGTAAGTTGCCTTGACAAAAAGTGTCTTTTCGTTGACTTTTGAAATGACCTATAATGTATGGACTCATATCTTTCAAATCAAGCACTTTTTGGACTTGAGCATACAGATACAAAGTTGTAGAGAATTTAATTTCCTTCAAAATGGGCTTTGGTTGGGAAAAGTTGATGAAGCATGTGAAAGTTATGCTTGGTTAAATTTCAGTTGACTTCTCCTAAAGAAGCCCTAATTTGGCAACTTTTGACTTTTGATGATTTGGGGGCTTTCCTTGAGGAATCATGATCAAACCTTGATAATATGATGAATATCAATTCAAAATGTTGATGTTGACCAAAAATCTTGAAGTTTGACTGTATGTTGACCATAGTTGACTTTTACCCAATACAATTGATTTTCAATCATCTGGACTATTGACTGAGCAAACTTGTGATTTAAGACTTGAAATTTGACATGAAAATTGTTGTAGACCTATGGAGAACCATGAAAACAATTTGATACTTTTCAACCCAAACTTACTTGAAAAACACAAAACCCTAGTTATTGACCCATTGCTTAGGAGGAGATTTGACTAGTCAACCCTTGAGTAGCCTTGAGTACTTGAGACCTTTATGAGCATGATGAGGTGTCTAGAATTAACTGTCTTCAAAAATAGGAGGGAAAATTTTGGGGTACAACAACATTATAACATCATAACATCATATCATGACTAACCATTTCAAGGATCTAGGGGATTGATCTTTGTTCTGTGTTGCAGGGTCATGGCTTCCAGTCGTAGGAATACCATCCGGATCAACTTCGTAAGTATACCTTCTAATATTAAGGTATTAGTCTCAAAGGTTCCTGAAAATTCCCAATTCACCAAGAGACATGGTCATTTACTCAGTTTGGTTACCACTGGCTTTCAGGAAGACATGATGAGTGTTCTTTTCCAGTTCTTTGATCCGAAGCATCACTATTTTACCTTCCCAAATTATCAGTTGGTGCCCACAATGGAAGAATTCTCTAAATTTCCCGAAGTGCTTATTCTTGATCAGATACCTTTCACCAGTCTAGAGCAAGTTACGAAACCTGAAGACGTTGCAGTAGCCCTACATCTGAAACGACCAAACATTGTATCTAATTAGGAAACAAGGAATAGAGTCAATGGTTTCTCTCCTAAATTTCTGGTAGAGAAGGCTCAGGGATTTCTAGCTACCATGAATATTCGTGCTTTTAAGGATATTTTGGCCTTGATGATCTATGGTTTGGTACTATTCCCTAATCTGTACCAATTCATAGATATGAATGCCATCAAAATATTTCTCACCCATAATCTGGTACCTACTTTGCTCGGAGATATTCTACATTCCCTCCACACTCTTACTATGAATAAGAGAGGAACTCTTATGTGTTGCATACCTCTACTATCCATGTGGTTTATTTCGCACCTGCCCCGATCAGTGATGAAAAACGCACAAGGTTTAAGGTGGTCTCAAAGATTGATGTCACTCACTCATGCAGATATCCATTGGTGTTCTCGATCTTAGGCAGATGTCACTATTATTAATTGCTATAGGGAATTCCCTAATGTACCGCTCCTTGGTATAAGAGGGGGTATCACTTACAACACTTCTCTACCTCTGCGTCAGTTTGGTTATGCTCAAAGAGACAGTCCTCATGATATGCTTATCCAGGATATTGTATTCGATTACGAGAATGTTCCTCAAGGTTACCGTCAAAGGTTTATACGTGCTTGGGGCGCGGTCAATAAGATTGATAGCAAGACTTTGGGACACAAGAATCCCATTCCTGTAAAGCCTTACCTCAGATGGGTGCGGTCTCGTGATCAGAATCTCAAAATGCCATATCCTACTATCCTACCAGTTATCGTAGAGCCTGTTGTTGAAGGGGATGTTCCTCATACCGTTCTTTATCCCGATATGCCTACCGACTTTGAAGATCTACATAAGTCTTGGATTCAACTAAAGGAAGAAAGAGATACCTTCGAAGCTCAGTTCTATGCTAGTGAGAAGAAAGTGTTGGAGCTGACGAAACGACTCCACGAAGAACAAAGCCTTAACGCATGTGTCAACACAAAGAGGAAGCGTCCATGGGAGATTTGAATTTATATTTTTTCTATTTTGTAACTCTTTTTATTAAAATCAATTATAATTCGAGCTAGTTACTAAAATTTCTCTTGTTTCCTTTTGTTTAAACAAATTTAAATCCCGTAATGATCCTTGAAAACATTGCATTTGTATATCATGCATCATTACATAAACATGTTTTCCCATACATGTTTTCTCATCTTCTTGTTGTTTATTTCAGTAAAAAATGGCTCTTGAACAAACTGTTAAAGAACTCCAAGCTCATAATGCCCAATTCTAGGAGACCCTCCTGAACCTAGCTGAAGGACATAAAGATATGATGGAACTCATCACCAAAAAGAAGAAGACTCGGAAGCCAATTTCTATTCTCAACATGGGAAGAAGGTTCAAAGGTTCGTCTAAACAAGTTCAAACTACTGATATCACCTCTGATGAAGACGAAAACCAAGAGGAGGATGGTAGAAGTGTCAGGGCTGAAGGTGGAAGCAACCTTTGTTATAGTAAGATGCCTTAGGATGAAGACTATTGTGATGAACAGTATCCCCCTGCCGACGATAGATACAAGTAGCTAGAAGATCGTCTTAAGGCTATGGAAATACAAAAAGTTCATGGATTAGATTTTGGAGAGCTAGGTCTTATTCCGGGGGTGGTTATCCCTCACAAGTTCAAAGTCCCTGCTTTTGATAAATCTGATGGTGTGTCCTTTCTGAAACTTCATCTACGATCATATGTTTGGAAGATCCAACCTCATACTGCTGACAGAAAGTTATGGGTTCACTTCTTTCAAGAAAATTTGTCTGGTACACAACTCGAGTGGTTCTATCAACTGGAGGAAACCAACATTCGTACTTGGGAAGACCTGGATGCTGCTTTTTACAAGTAGTATCAATAGAATGCTGACCTTGCACCGACTCGTGTGAAATTAAAAAACATGTCTATCAGCTCGAATGAAGGTGTGATCGGTGGATCTGGAACTGACTGTTTAAAGCTGGTTCGTGAAATGTCGCGGAAGCAAGAGTCGCCACCGTCTTTTATTTTCTCCAACACGGACAGGACAAAAGCACAGAAAAATTCCTTATGAGATAGTTTCTCGGTTCGGGAGGTAGATTTATAGAAAGGGAAGGTGTTAGCACCCTTTCTATCCATGGTTATCCATGGGCTCTTAGATACTTGCTCATTGTGTTTTCAAGAGTGTTTTCTTTTCAATTGTGAGTGAGTTTGAAAAAATTTTTGTTTAAAGATTTCGGAATAACTCTTGTATCAGTCCTCAAGAGTGTTTGAAAAAATGTTTTGAAAGCTTTTTGAAAGTGTCGGTGTGAAAATAGTTTTTTTTTATTTGTTTTTGAATAGAGCAAGTATCTATGAGTCATCTACCTACCCTAAGGAATTAAGTTGTGTAAAAGTCCTTAAGGTAGTGCCATCCCACCATTGAGAGGTAGGTAGCACCACCGTTGGAGGTGTTCGGGTCAATTCGGGTTTAGGGACAGTGTGGTCACCAGAGCAACAGTAGGATACCTTAGAAGCTACCCTTATGCCATTGATCATGGACATAAGGACTTACTAAAACGTCCTATACTCGACGACCACGTTTCAAAGGCAAGGCAACAGTGAGGTGTACCCTAAGAGTGGTGTGTGAATTTGTGTGTTGTTTTCATGTTTAGCAATTATCTTTGATCATGACATGGTGAGCTACGCATTGTTTTTAATTAGCCATACATTCTTTCATGCAATTAGAATTTAAAAGTACGAAAATTTAAATGCGGAAAGATAAATCCTACGCTATTACAAGGCGCGGGTCTATACATCGCCAAATTACAAAGATCCGTTTTTGATAAAGATGCGGAAAGTAAAGACGGAAAGATAAACCTAATTACTATTACATCTGAGAAACAGTTACATAATGATCGAAAGAAATAATGCGTGAAAAGAATTAAAATTAGGACGTCCGAGGGTTTTGACCCTTTGCATGAAATTAAATTAAATTAAAGTCCAATTAATTATTTAATTAAAGAAAAGAAAGTGTTTTAGTGTTTTTTTGTATTTATGAAAAATAAAGAACAAGAATTAAAAGGAAACCCTAAATCTAGATTATTTTAATTATTAATGAAAATATTAAAGTTAACCTAATTTACTAGTTAATTAATTTATTTACATGTTTATTTACAAAATTAATGATAATTAATAATAATGATAAATAATGATGATTAATAATTTATTTAAGAAAAAGATGAAAATGTCAAAACCTAATTCTACATATTTTTTATTTATTAAGAAAAAGTGTTAAAATTAAAACCTAGATTAACTAAGTTAATTGTTAGAGTTTATTTACAAAAATTAATTAGTGAAGAAATTAATAATAATTAAATATATTTGTATTTTTGATTTTTCTGTTTTTATTATAAAAAATTATTTTATGGTGAAAAAATTAATTAAAACAATTAAAAAAGAATTAGAAAGGAAAAGAAAATAAGATTAAAAAGGATGCAAACTAAGGGGGGTTTCAGACCCAAGGGGAGGTTTTTTTTGAAGTATTCTGACCCATTAGACAAAAAGCCTTGTTTGAGTTTCTAGCATCACGTGCGTGTTCATTGACTCCTGAGTATCGTGGTCTGCATTCTTTGGCCATTGGATTGGGTTTCATGGCCATTTGTGTTCTGGCTGTTGGTCATTTGTGTTCTGGCCTCAACGTTCCTTAATCTTCTCAGGATGTCTGTCTCGCCATGTATTGGTGTCATGCATAAGTTGTTCTACTTTGGCCATTTGGCTTTTGGCTTTTGGCCATTTGTGTTTTGGCCTCAACGTTCCTTAATGAACCTGCATGGGATCTTGTCTAAATCTGCAGTGTTGAATCTCATGAACACATTAAATAAAATCATAAAATGCGAATAAAGCCAATATATGAAGAAATTTAATGTTTAGGCACAATATGGCATGTATGAATGATTATACCCTTTTGATCATGGAGATAAAATCAATCTTACCCTTACTGGAAAATTAGTGACCTGAATGCTTTTATGCCCTTTGGATCATGGAGATCAAGCCAGCCTTATCCTTACTGAAGAAGTAGTGAGGTGTTGGTTTGTAACTGTGATGGCTTGTTTGTAGTGAGAGAGGGATTTGTAATAAGGATTTCAAGGTTTTAGGGTTCTTGAAAGAATTTGATATTCTAACAGTGTTGTGGCAAGGTTTTTTCTCTCTTTTTCTCCTCTCTGATTTGTGTGAAAAGAAGGTGATTATATAATGGAAATTAGGGTAAAAAAAATGGGCTTTGAATGTGCAATTGGGCCTCCAATGTTCACTTGAGTTCGTCACTTTCCAGGCTAAATCGCAGGGACTTAAGTGCAATTTTTGAAGTTGAAATGTGAAAACAAAATGTAGCCGATATCAAGAACTAACTCCTGTCCGAAAATCGGCTCAATCGGATAAACGGTGAATTAGTTATGAATTTTTGAAGTTTCAGCTCAGACAAACTTATTTTGGGCTCCAGTGTCGACTCTGACACGTTCTTCAATAAAAAACTGGTATTGATTGGTGCATAATTTGGTCTCGACTTTTGAAGAAAAGTTGTAGATCTCTGAGTCAGTGACCTTGTGTAAAAATATGAGCCCAATCCGATAAAAATTGACCGAGTTATGAATTTTCGAAGTTTCGGCCCAGATGAAATAATATTTAGCATTCAGGATTTTTGGTGTGTCATGCACTCTGAAAAAAGAACGAAGGCCTTTTGAATACCGTTTGAACTCAATACCTTCTGTCAAAATGTAGCCAACTCAATTTGTGAAACTTTGGCACCGGAACCAGCTCGATACGATGAAAATCGACCAAGTTATGATTTTCTGAACATGACGCAAATAAACTTCTGTCACAAATTTTCTGTACGAAAATACTTGATAAATCCACATTTTTGAAGACCTTCTGATCGAAATTGGCTTCCAGCCGTGAGAGACGAAAACATAGATAATGTCAAGACGGAATTTTGGCCACCGGAACGGGTTCAAAACGAGCCACGATCTTCAAGTTATGAATTTTTTAGCGCGTAAAAACTGCACTTTCAGCACACTTTTTCACCATATTTCTTCGAGAAAACTCACACAGTCGGATACCTTCTTTAAAGAATTGACTCTTGAGCCGAACCTGAATTTGAGCATAAGTTAGGACATTAAGGAGAACTTGAGGTCATTTGGATGTAAGGACCTTGATGCAACACAAAACCCTAATTTTGACTTGACTGCCTTAGGAGGTGATTTGACTGTGCAACCTTTGAGAAATCTTGAGGAATATGGGAGGGCAAATTTTGGGGTACAACAGTTGCCCCTGTTCAATCTTGTTAAACCTGAGGATGTAGATTGGCTTGCGTGCCTTTCGTGATCCGAAGGTGGAAGATGATTGAACACTAGAGTGCCCAGAAATTTGCACTCACATAATAGAGTGTCAGCAGCGTGATGTAGGAAATAGGCTTATAGATGCCATTTGGAGGAATGATGGATATGAGGATGGGCTTATAGATGCCATCTGGAGATGCAACAAAACCTTGTCGGGAATGGGCTTATAAACGCTATTTGGAGACTGTTGTTATGTGGATGGGCTTACAGATGCCATCTAGGTGTCGTTCGCGTAAGAGATTCCTTAGCGAGAACTTGCGTACCTGAGAAAAGAAAATAATTACCTGGCCTGTTACAGGAGTTGATCTTCAAACTCTTTATGTAGATGTGCCCTGGCTGGATACAGGAATTGAATCTTTAAACTCTTCAGACGTGCCCTGGCAAGATACAGGAATCGAGTCCGGAGAATATAATCGTCAACAGATACACCCTGATAAGATATAGGAATCGGATCTTCGAACTCTTCAGACGTGCCCTGGCAAGATACAGGAATCGAGTCTGGAATATAGTCGTCAACAGATACACCCTGGCATGATACAGGAATCGGATCTTCAAACTCTTCAGACGTGCCCTGGCAGGATACAGGAATCGAGTCTGGAATATAGTCGTCAACAGATACACCCTGGCAAGATACAGGAATCGGATCTTCAAACTCTTCAGACGTGCCCTGGCAGGATACAGGAATCGAGTCTGGTAATGTAGTCGTCAACAGATACACCCTGGCAAGATACAGGAATCGGATCTTCAAACTCTTCAGACGTGCCCTGGCAGGATACAGGAATCGAGTCTGGTAATGTTAGTCGTCAACAGATACACCCTGGCGAGATACAGGAATCGGATCTTCGAACTCTTCAAACGTGCCCTGGCAAGATACATGAATCGAGTCTGGTAATGTTAGTCGTCAACAGATACACCCTGGCAAGATACAGGAATCGGATCTTCGAACTCTTCAGATGTGCCCTAGCAGGATACAGGAATCGAGTCTGGTAATGTTAGTCGTCAACAGATACACCCTGGCGAGATACAGGAATCGGATCTTCGAACTCTTCAGACGTGCCCTGGCAAGATACAGGAATCGAGTCTGGTAATGTTAGTCGTCAACAGATACACCCTGGCAAGATACAGGAATAGGATCTTCGAACTCTTCAGACGTGCCCTGGCAGGATACAGGAATCGAGTCTGGTAATGTTAGTCGTCAACAGATACACCCTGGCGAGATACAGGAATCCGATCTTCGAACTCTTCAGACGTGCCCTGGCAAGATACAGGAATCGAGTCTGGTATAGTCGTCAACAGATACACCCTGGCAAGATACATGAATCGGATCTTCAAACTCTTCAGACGTACCCTGGCAAGATACAGGAATCGAGTCTGGTATAGTCGTCAACAGATACACCCTGGCAAGATACAGGAATCGGATCTTCGAACTCTTCAGACGTGCCCTGGCAAGATACAGGAATCGAGTCTGGAATATAGTCGTCAACAGATACACCCTGGCAAGATATAGGAATCGGATCTGGAATTACGACTATTGATAGTAATCATCTTTGTATTGACTTTTGTCATGAAAAGACAAACGTTAGTTGTATGCAATGTCATGATGTATGACATGCGCGATGTTCTCAGAATAAATGAGATTGTAGGTTCATGATGCGTATATGCATGCTATAATGTATGAAGATGTGATATTCATGAATGTGTTTTCGTCTAGGAAAGTAAATCCTTGACGTGTGCCGGGAAGTTAAATCTTGGGCTTGATGTGGGATAATAGAGCTTCGTTGTTTCCGCTGGGGATGATGATTGCAAGAATACCGGTAGGAGAAGATGACTCCGTTGGGGAATAAACTTGGCGAATAGATTACCCTGCGGGGAGTGCTCTGTGAGGAAAGAGAGGTTCTTTGCTGAGGTTAATGATAACTCCACTGGGGATACCATTGATGTATTATGTTGGAAGATGAACTCCGCTGGGGATAGGAAGACTTCGTCGGGGACGATCTTTCCGTGACAATTGGCTGAGGATAACCCAATTATATCCTGGTGGGGAAATAACCTTTAAATAAAACCGGGAGACGCGTTCGTGCTCTCCGGGTGACAAGCTTCCAGAATCTACTGGGGATAAGCTTCAAGACCTGCTGGGGAGATGGATTGAACTCTCCTGGGGAAATTTTTGAGATGTACTGGGGAAGTGGCTCCACTGAATGTCCAGTATACCGCCGGGGAACAATCTTAGATCAAGACTGTCGGGGATGCTTGTTAAGAATGTTTGTATACTCCGCTGAGGAATGTTGAGATCTGTTGGGGATACCCAATTTCCTTAAGGCTGACAGTGGACTAACTCTGCTTGGGGAGAGTATCGTTAACTTGCTGGCTCACTCTCTGGGGAATTAAGGCATCTGGGCTACATCCTTCAGCCGAACCTATCTTGGTACCTTGATAGACAGAGAAACTAGATTGCTTAGACAACTCATTACTGCCCCTGTTTATGTGGGAGAAGATACTAGTGGAGGCCTGATGATGAGCTCATGTACAACTGCATCTTTGGAGGGAAGAAACATGTGTAGGGTTTACTGATAATGAGTCCGTATAAGACTGCATCTGAAATGGAGAAGGAACCTGTGTAGGGTTACTTTTGATGACGAGTCCGTGTAAAACCGTATCTAGAGCTGGGAAGGAACCCTATGTAGGGTTTACTGATGACGAGTCCGTGTAAAACTACGTCTAGAGTTTGAGAAGGGAACCTGTGTGGGGTTACTTCGGGATAAGTTCGTGTAAAACTTCTGGAGGAACCGGGGTAAGGTTACTTGGTGATGAGTCTGCGTAAAACTTCTGGAGGAACCGGGGTGAGGTTATCTTGAGATAAGTTCGTGTAAGACTTCGTCTGGAGATTGAGAAGGAAACCGGTGTAGGGTTGCCTGATGATGAGTTCGTGTGAAACTACATCTGAGGTTGAGAAGGAACCGGTGTAGGGTCGCCTGTTGATGAGCCTGTGTAAGACTTCTTCTGAAAGAAAAGGAACCGGTGTAGGGTTGCCTGAGGATGATCAAGTAGATAATTGTCCTGTTTTGTTTCGGATATTAACCCACGATCAGTCGTTCACCGAATTTTCCTGGCTTGTTACCAGTGTTGATCTGAAGCTGTAAAGGTAGATGGTAATCATCTTTTGATTGACCTTTCCTTGGTACTTTAGTTGACAGAGCAACTGGATCGCCTGGACCACTCATTATTGCCCCTGTTTCTGATGTTACTTGTGGAGGTGCTTGGTGACTGCCGATTGACAAATCTTCTTTTGGTAGGCAAGTGACGAGATGCCGGGACATAGTCGTATGCTTTGATCCCTAACTTTTGCCTGGACTGCCCTTTCGGGTTTTCAGTCCATCGGGATACCCTTTTTTGCCCAAGCCGCCTTTTCAGCTTTTCGACTTGCCGGGTGCACAGATTTTTTTCATTTCATCCCTTATTTTGCCCGAACCCTTTTGGTTCGCCGGGAAGCCCTTATTTTTGCCTAGGTGTGTCAACCTAGAGGGTCTTTGATTATGCGCAGTATTTTTTTCCGACTATGTCCATGCTCTCAGGATGTAGGGAGGTGCCCCTGTTGTAGCGTTGTGTCGCCATACCAGAAGATCTTCGTTTGATCGTCCAATGCCCCAAGTGATCCAGATGGAGGTTTGCCCCTGGCTGTTTGGCCTTTTGAGAGATTCTCCGAATCTTGACTTAATTGCCCCAGATGATGGACAATAATCACGTCTTCCCCTTGATTGGAAGTGCTTTTTTTCACTAGGTATTCATCGTGCGAATTTCCCTGCTGTTCAAACAAATAGTCATATGCAAACAATGTTATATCAAAAATGCAAAGCTTATGTCTGCCTTGAAGATTTTGAAAATGCATTCTTTTTCATAAAACAAGTGAATGTTTGTAAAACGTGATGTCAACTCCGTATTTACCGTAGGCCTTAAGGAGTCAGGATACCTTTTGTAACGGTATGCTTTCGAACTAACCCATGCTTCAGCTAGGACTTTTAAGGGTTATAACATGGCCTGGTTCATGGTTTAAGAAACAAAGGATAAAGGCTCAAATTATTTGTATCCACCCGCTCTTCGTGATGTTCTTCAATCCTAAACTCGGCTGATCGTGCGTTAGACCTTATTTGAGTTTTTGTCCTGATATTCCCGTGATGGTTCAGATGTTGATAGTTTATTTTGAATAGGCAATCATTCCTTTTTGTTATTAAGGGTTTGTGTGACCTCTTTCCTTTTTTTTTGATTTCGTTATCCCCGTTTTTTTTGCCTGAACTGTTTCTTTTGTGTTTACAGTCGGTGGGATGCCCCAGTTTTGTAAGTCTCCTTCATAGGTTTTGACTTAATGGGCTTTTTGATTTTGGTAATGACTGCCTGTTTTTATGGTTATTTGGAACCATCACTGTCTTTTGTTTCAGAAGGACTTCTTTTGATGCCATTCGTTGTGCACCTGGATCAGCTGAGAGAAGTACCCTGCCCCAGGTTATGATTAAGGGTTTTAATTTTCGAAAAGAAAAACTCCTACTTCTTTGGCTCAAAGGGGTTGACGAGGGATTATCTTCCTTATAACTCCACTGTTAAGGATTTGAAACAATGCCTGTACCTCATCAGCGGGGTCTGTTTAAAAGCATACTGTAAAGATCGTGGTATCGTTTTCGTCATCCTCCCTCAAGAGGCTTAGAATTAATAATCGAGAGTTGAGCATCACAAAAATGAAAGCAGTTTGAATATAGTGAATACGAATATATTGATTCAAAACAGGCATGTGCGATGCATTAATGAAATAACAACGTTTGACATGAATAAATGTTTAAACAGTCAAAGAAAAATACAACTTGAACATTCGAATGAACAAAAGTTTTCTAGTTTGAATTGGTCACTTCAAGTGGTGAATCTTGCAGGGATAGTAGAAGAACTCGGCCTGGCCATCTTGGGTGAATTTCGCAGCTCCTTCATCAATCAGGTCCTGGATCTTGTTCTTCAAGGTCCAACAATCATCTGTAGCATGCCCCGGGCTGTCAGAATGATAAGCGTAGCGGGCGTTGGGGTTATACCTTGAAGGTGTCCTGTTGGGATTCTTAGGAGGGTCCCTTAGAGTTACCAAATTCAACCTCAACAGCTGTTGCAAAGCTTGAGGCAGCGACACGTTGAGCTTGGTGAATTGCCTTTTGGGCTTGTCCGGATGGCTCTGATCAACCTGTTGTTCTTGGCGAGGTCGTTGTTGGACCTGTGAAGTGGTAGCAGCTTGGATAGGTCTATTCATTGAACCAGACCTTTGACTTCTTGGGGGCTGATTACCGGTTTGGTCCCCAACCCTGACTGCTGGCTTCATACTATCTTGCTGAAGCTGGTGAGGTTGATGCTGAATTTGTGACCCTGAAGCCAATTGGGGAGTTTTTCCCTTGTCTTCTTGTCTCAAAGGTGGTTGAATGATGACTGGCTCCTCAACCTTAGATGTTTGCCCCAGTTGGTTACCCCGAAGCAGTTGGTCGACGAGAACCCTGAGCTCTTCTTGTCTTTGAGCTAAGTCTTGAATGATAGTTACCTGCCCCAGTATCTGGGCTCTCATTGCATCCATCTCAGCTTGCAGATGTTTCAGCCGTTCGTCCTTATCATCCTCAGATCTATTCCTGACCAAAGTCCCCATGAGGAGTGTTCTCAGTTCTTCCTGCCCCTTGGATAGACTTAGAAAGATGTCCCTGAACTGAGTCTCTTGAGTACGAAGCTCCTGATTGTCTTGTTGGGAAGCTATTGCTGAAATAAACAGCGGAGAAGGTAAGTGACCTGCAACAAGGGTACCTGTAATGCAATGATATGTATGATATGCATGCAATGTTTTCAAGGATCTCGCGGGGTAAACAAGAAGATTGTTAGCATTTGAATTTGTAGCTTGATTGAAGGAACTGCATATTGTTGGGAGTCCTTCTTCAAGAGTCAAGGCTCACCATCTCGAGTGGGTCATAGCCCCTGACTCGAGTTACCATGTTTAGATCTCTGGACAACCTTGGCTAGAGGAACCTTCTTCAAGTGTCAAAGCTCACCATATCAAGGGGGTCATAGCCTCTGACAGCCTTGGCTAGAGGGAAATAAATCCTCTTTGCCCCTTGCTAGACGTTTGATTCATTATGACCTGCATCACAAGCCCTTGAGATCCTTGAAATGGATTAGTCTTTATGCAGGATGTATGCAATGGTATGATGTTATGATGTTATGCTATGCGTGGAGTGATGTAAGTGAACCCTGTTATAAGTCCCGATTAAGGACTGTAAACAAAACCTGTAAGAAACTCGTGTTGTTAGATAACAAGTATGCAAGTAGTCAAGTATGAAGGCACGCAAGTCACACAAGACAGCCCTTAGAGTTTAGGCCAGCATGGAGTTCAGGTATTACCCTCTTTCAGTTTGTTGGTTAAGACCCGTCCTATCAAAAGTAACCGGGTTCTAGAGGATCCCAATATCACTGACTACCCTCAATCGGTCATAACTCCAGCATCGCAATCTTTTCTTGCGGCCAGAACCATCGCGAGAGTTTATCCTCAATGGGTGTAGCATACTGCTACTGTTCTATAAGCCAAGTTGGGTCATTTAAGGTTCTAAGGTCGGTTGGTGCTTAATGACTCCTCAAAAGACCCATATTCTCCTCGTTGCGACACAAGGGATATCGGTACAGACCAAGGCGCCACACCAACGTAGCCACTACTTCACCCGTGTCGGTCTACGCCGGACAGGTCCCTCACAGCTTATGCTACCTAAAAGGGTATTCCCCAGATCCGGGTTAGGATCTATGAAACTCCGATGCAAGCCCACAATAAAAAAACAATCAAAGCAAGCAATTGAAAACAAGAGTGAACTATTCCTAAGGTACACCTCACTTATAAAGTATCCCCAGCAGAGTCGCCAGTTCTGTGATCGGTGGATCTGGAACTGACTGTTTAAAGCTGGTTCACGAAATTTCGCGGAAGCAAGAGTCACCACCGTCTTTTATTTTCTCCAACACGGACATGACAAAAGCACAACAAAATTCCTTATGAGATAGTTTCTCGGTTCGGGAGATAGATTTATAGAAAGGGAAGGTGTTAGCACCCTTTCTATCCATGGTTATCCATGGGCTCTTAGATACTTGCTCATTGTGTTTTCAAGAGTGTTTGCTTTTCAATTGTGAGTGAGTTTGAAAAAGTTTCGTTTAAAGATTTCGGAATAACTCTTGTATCAGTCCTCAAGAGTGTTTGAAAAATTGTATTGAAAGCTTTTTGAAAATGTCGGTGTGAAAAGAGTTTTTTTTGATTTGTTTTTGAATAGAGCAAGTATCTATGAGTCATCTACCTACCCTAAGGAATTAAGCTGTATAAAAGTCCTTAAGGTAGTGCCATCCCACCATTGAGAGGTAGGTAGCACCACCGTTGGAGGTGTTCGGGTCAATTCGGGTTTAGGGACAGTGTGGTCACCAGAGCAACAGTAGGATACCTTAGAAGCTACCCTTATGCCATTGATCATGGACATAAGGACTTACTAAAACGTCCTATACTCGACGACCACGTTTCGAAGGCAAGGCAACAGTGAGGCGTACCCTAAGAGTGTGTGAATTTGTGTGTTGTTTTCATGTTTAGCAATTATCTTTGATCATGACATGGTGAGCTACGCATTGTTTTTAATTAGCCATACATTCTTTCATGCAATTAGAATTTAAAAGTACGGAAATTTAAATGCGGAAAGATAAATCCTACGCTATTACAAGGCGCGGGTCTATACATCGCCAAATTACAAAGACCCGTTTTTGATAAAGATGCGGAAAGTAAAGACGGAAAGATAAACCTAATTACTATTACATCTGAGAAACAGTTACATAATGATCGAAAGAAATAATGCGTGAAAAGAATTAAAATTAGGACGTCCGAGGGTTTTGACCCTTTGCATGAAATTAAATTAAATTAAAGTCCAATTAATTATTTAATTAAAGAAAAGAAAGTGTTTTAGTGTTTTTTTGTATTTATGAAAAATAAAGAACAAGAATTAAAAGGAAACCCTAAATCTAGATTATTTTAATTATTAATGAAAATATTAAAGTTAACCTAATTTACTAGTTAATTAATTTATTTACATGTTTATTTACAAAATTAATGATAATTAATAATAATGATAAATAATGATGATTAATAATTTATTTAAGAAAAAGATGAAAATGTCAAAACCTAATTCTACATATTTTTTATTTATTAAGAAAAAGTGTTAAAATTAAAACCTAGATTAACTAAGTTAATTGTTAGAGTTTATTTATAAAAATTAATTAGTGAAGAAATTAATAATAATTAAATATATTTGTATTTTTGATTTTTCTGTTTTTATTATAGAAAATTATTTTATGGTGAAAAAAACAATTAAAACAATTAAAAAAGAATTAGAAAGGAAAAGAAAATAAGATTAAAAAGGATGCAAACTAAGGGGGGTTTCAGGCCCAAGGGGAGGTTTTTTTTGAAGTATTCTGGCCCATTAGACAAAAAGCCTTGTTTGACTTTCTGGCATCACGTGCGTGTTCATTGACTCATGAGTACCGTGGTCTGCATTCTTTGGCCATTGGATTGGGTTTCATGGCCATTTGTGTTCTGGCTGTTGGCCATTTGTGTTCTGGCCTCAACGTTCCTTAATCTTCTCAGGATGTCTGTCTCGCCATGTATTGGTGTCATGCATAAGTTGTTCTACTTTGGCCATTTGGCTTTTGGCTTTTGGCCATTTGTGTTTTGGCCTCAACGTTCCTTAATGAACCTGTATGGGATCCTATCTAAATCTGCAGTGTTGAATCTCATGAACACATTAAATAAAATCATAAAATGCGAATAAAGTCAATATATGAAGAAATTTAATGTTTAGGCACAATATGGCATGTATGAATGATTATACCCTTTTGATCATGGAGATCAAATCAATCTTAGCCTTATTGGAAAATTAGTGACCTGGATGCTTTTATGCCCTTTGGATCATGGAGATCAAGCCAGCCTTATCCTTACTGAAGAAGTAGTGAGGTGTTGGTTTGTAACTGTGATGGCTTGTTTGTAGTGAGAGAGAGATTTGTAATAAGGATTTCAAGGTTTTAGGGTTCTTGAAAGAATTTGATATTCTAACAGTGTTGTGGCAAGGTTTTTTTCTCTCTTTTCCTCCTCTCTGATTTGTGTGAAAAGAAGGTGATTATATAATGGAAATTAGGGTAAAAAAAATGGGCTTTGAATGTGCAATTGGGCCTCCAATGTTCACTTGAGTTCGTCACTTTCCAGGCTAAATCGCAGGGACTTAAATGCAATTTTTGAAGTTGAAATGTGAAAACAAAATGTATCCGATATCAAGAACTAACTCCTGTCCGAAAATCGGCTCAATCGGATAAACGGTGAATTAGTTATGAATTTTTGAAGTTTCAGCTCAGACAAACTTATTTTGGGCTCCAGTGTCGACTCTGACACGTTCTTCAATAAAAAACTGGTATTGATCGGTGCATAATTTGGTCTCGACTTTTGAAGAAAAGTTGTAGATCTCTGAGTCATTGACCTTGTGTAAAAATATGAGCCCAATCTGATAAAAATTGACCGAGTTATGAATTTTCGAAGTTTCGGCCCAGATGAAATAATATTCAGCATTCAGGATTTTTGGCGTGTCATGCACTCTGACAAAAGAACGAAGGCCTTTTGAATACCGTTTGAACTTAATACCTTCTGTCAAAATGTAGCCAACTCAATTTTTGAAATTTTGGCACCGGAACCAGCTCGATACGATGAAAATCGACCAAGTTATGATTTTCTGAACATGACGCAAATAAACTTCTGTCACAAATTTTCTGTACGAAAATACTTGATAAATCCACATTTTTGAAGACCTTCTGATCGAAATTGGCTTCCAGCCGTGAGAGACGAAAACATAGATAATGTCAAGACGGAATTTTGGCCACCGAAACGGGTTCAAAACGAGCCACGATCTTCAAGTTATGAATTTTTTAGCGCGTAAAAACTGCACTTTCAGCACACTTTTTCACCATATTTCTTCGAGAAAACTCACACAGTCGGATACCTTCTTTAAAGAATTGACTCTTGAGCCGAACCTGAATTTGAGCATAAGTTAGGACATTAAGGAGAACTTGAGGTCATTTGGATGTAAGGATCTTGATGCAACACAAAACCCTAATTTTGACTTGACTGCCTTAGGAGGTGATTTGACTGTGCAACCTTTGAGAAATCTTGAGGAATATGGGAGGGCAAATTTTGGGGTACAACAGAAGGGTTCAAAGAATATGCCTAGAAGTGGAGAGACTTAGCTGAAAGGGTGCAACCTCCCTTGTGTGACCGTGAGCTAGTTGATATGTTCATGGGCACTCTGACAGGTCCATTCCTTAATCTTCTAATTGGGAGTTCTTCATCTGGTTTTACTGAACTGATTCTGATTGGGGATCGAGTTAAAAATGGTATCAAGAACAGAAAGATTCTGGTGGCTGCATCTTCTAGTGTTGTAAAGAAGATGTTCAATAATAAGAAGGAGAACAATGTTGTTTATGGCTAGAAGGGCCATGGTAAAAGTGACTGCAATCAGTCTGTGGGAGCGGTATTGATTTCTAATCTTGCACCTGTTCAACAACAACAGCAGGGCAATAGGCGTAGGTCAGACGCTCCAGGAAGGCAGTTTACCAAGATTAATATGCCATTGTCTCAGGCGTTACAACATTTACTGAAAGAAGAATTGATAATATTAAGGGATTCTCCTTAAAACCCCAACACCTCCTCTCCTAAGTACAATCCAAATGTGAAATGCGGCTATCATTCTAACAGTTTTGGGCATAACACTAACAATTAATGGTCTCTGAAAAACAAAATTCAGGAGAAGATTGACAACAAGGAAATTGAGTTTTATCCTCCGGAGACTCCAAATGTGATTACTGTGCCAATGTCGATGCATGACAAAGGAATAAGTGTAATTGAAGATGTTCTTTATGTTTCTACTGTAAGTGAATTGATGACTCCTCTACCAATTATCAAGAAGAATCTACTGTAGACCGGTTTATTTCCGGGCTATATTGAAAAATGTTACTGCTACACAGCCCAACCCAATGGCTGCTGATTACTGAAGGATGGCATTCAACGCCTAATGGACAATCATATAATTTTGACCGATAAGGTTCCGTTTACCGATAATCTGTGTTAAGATTTATCCGTAATTTATGGCCCTCATGTCAGGATCACCTCCAAAGGAGCTGTAAGGATTACTGCCAGTATGAAAGCTGCTCCCCTAATCATCACTACACTTGGACCTATCCCATATTCTTCGGATAAATTTATTCCTTGGAACTATGGATCTGACGTCTACTACCACAACATCAAACAAGAACTACCCACTATTGAAGATGAAGTTACTGAAGTTGCTAATCCCGACATTGGCAATATTGCTGGAACCAATAAGGTTACTAGAAGTAGAAGGGTTTTCTCTCTGAAAATATCTCCGAAGACTATTACTACACCTGTTAGAGTTACAACCACTGAGTCAACTGCTGAGACTCGAGGTAAAGAGCAAATAACAGAGCCTTCCCAGACGGAGGCACCTAAGGAAGCTACAGTTGAAGACACCTCTAGATAGGAGTTGGAAGAGGTACTGAAGATTATCCGTAATAGTGACTACAAAATTGTTGAACAGCTGGGGAAGACCCCATCCAAGATCTCTATGTTATCCCTGCTATTGTATTCTGAAGCCCATGCATAAGCTTTAGTAAATTTTTTGAATACTGCTCATGTGCCACAAGAGATTTCTGCTGATCAATTTGGAAGTTATGTTGCTAGCTTGACGACTGACAATGGATTAGGTTTCTCTGATGCTGATCTGACTCCTAAGGGAAGAAACCATAATAAGGCCCTATATGTATCCATTGAATGCAAGGGAACTACTCTGGCTCATGTATTAGTTGATACTGGCTCTTCATTAAATGTTCTGCCAAAAGGCGCTCTTGACAAACTTAATTGCAAAGGGGTCATATTGAAACCCAGTGATATTATAGTTCGAGCCTTTGATGGGTCAAAAAGGATGGTACACAGGGAAGTGGATCTTCTGATCAAGGTAGGTTCACAGATATTTGAATATAACTTCTATGTAATGGATATTCAACTAGCTTATTCTTGCCTACTATGACGCCCCTGGATCCACGGGGCAGGAGCTGTTACCTCTACCCTCCACCAGAAGTTAAAATATCCTGTGAACGGAAAGGTCGTTACTGTCTGTAGTGAAGAAGAGTATATGGTTAGCCACTTGAATCCTTTCTGGTATGTAGAGATGGATGGTGAATTCATTGAGAATCCTTATTAGACTTTCAAAGTTACCCTTCTTGCCGCTACTGAAGATGTCTCTGCCATTCCCAAAGTTACGAGGGTTTCGCCCAGGATGACTTCATTGAAAGATGCTAAAGCTACTATAGAAGAAGAGGGTCAAAGATTTGTTCGTCACACTTGAGCTAGAAGGCCACCATTCTACATCAGCAATAAGGGAGTCAACATGATAGAGGATGCTGATAATGATTATGACTTTGATAGCTGGATCTTTCCTAGCATTGGCAAAGGGCTTAACAACTGGAAGGCAAAAGACATTATCTCTATCTCCTTTAGTCAGGAGTAATAGCTACATTTCTATTTTTAATTTCTTTCAAGTTTTGACTTTGTAATATTTGAACAATGACTTCAAGCCTTGTGCCTTACCCGGGGCACAACGGTTCATTTGTTAAGGGTAGTCATTTCATAAACATATTTTCATTTAATAAAGCATTGGACGTTTTGCATTCAAATTTTGTGCTCTCTTTCTTTTCACTTTTATAACTTTCAAATAGCTATGTGTTCTTACACATACCCACACAATACATTGCAGATCCACATCCACTATGGATCCCAACAATTCTGCTATTGCCACTTATGACTTTGAAAATCTGATCTATCAAGCCGAGGAAGAAGGTGAGGAAGATGGTGAGATACCATGAGAACTTTCCAGTCTATTAGTGTAAGAAGAGAAAGCTATTCAACCACATGAAGAGCCAGTTAAAGTGGTAAACTTGGGTTCTGAAACAGACATAAAAGAGGTCAAGATAGGCGCTAACTTAGAAGACAGCGCCAAGAACAGGTTGATACAGATGTTGCATGAGTATGTTGAGATCTTTGCTTAGTCATACGAAGATATGCCAGGGCTTGATACCGATATTGTGGTTCACCGTATGCCGATGAAAGAGGGTTTTGCTTCAATAAAACATAAGGTTTATCATATGCGTCCCGAGATGTCATAGAAAATCAAGGCTGAGGTTATGAAACAATTCAACACATGGTTGTTAGCAGTGACATTCTATCCTCAATGGGTTGCGAATGTGATTTTGGTACCAAAGAAAGACGACAAGGTACATATGTGTGTAGACTACAGAGATTTGAACAGGGCGAGCCCTAAAGATGACTTCCCACTTCCATATATTGATGTTTTGGTCGACAACACCGCTCAACACAAGGTATTCTCCTTCATGGATGGTTTCTCAGGGTATAATCATATCAAGATGGTACCTGAAGACATGGAAAAGACTACTTTTGTTACACAGTAGGGAACTTTCTGTTCCAAGATTATACCTTTTGGGTTGTAGAACACTGGCGCAACATACCAGTGTGCTATGGTAGCTCTGTTCGATGACATGATTCATCATGATATAGAGATCTATATCGATGATATGATAGCTAGGTCACAGACTGAAGAAGAGCATATGGACGATCTACATGAGTTGTTTTAGAGACTGAGGAAGTATAAGCTGAGATTGAATCTGAACAAGTGCACGTTTGGGGTGAGATCCAATAAACTCATGGGTTTTGTTGTCACTGGTAAATGAATTGAAGTTGATCCCACTAAAGTCAAAGCTATTCAATAAATTCCAGCTCCCTGTACCGAGAAAGAAGTCAGAGGATTCTTAGGAAGACTGAATTATATTTCCATATTTATTTCCCATTTGACTGCTACTTCTGAACCGATCTTTAAGTTGCTGAAAAAAGATCAGGTAGTGAAGTGGAACTATGATTTCCAGATAGCCTTTGACAAAATCAAGGAGTACCTACAAGAACCTCCAATTCTGGTACCACCAGTTGAAGGAAAACCTTTTATCATGTATTTAACAATGATAGAGAACTCAATAGGGTGTGTACTGGGCTAGCATGACGAGTTTGGTCGAAAAGAGCATGCAATATACAACCTTAGAAAAAAGTTTACCAACTGTGAAACAAGATATTCACTGCTCGAGAAAACTTTCTACGCTTTAGCATGGGTTGCACTCCGGCTAAGGCAGTATATGTTGACTCATACTACTTTGTTGATCTCTAAAATGGATCCCATCAAATATATATTTGAGAAACCCGCTCTCTCCGGAAGGATATCCCGATGGCAAATGGTCTTGACCGAATATGAAATTCAGTACACCACTCAGAAGGCAATTAAAGGAAGTGTACTAGAAGATCATATGGCTTATCATGTTGTAGATGACTACCAATCTATGAACTTCGAATTCCCGGACGAAAATATTATGCTAGTTATAAATTGTGAAGAACCTGGACCGTATGAAGGACCCGAGCCAGGATCCTGATGGACTATGGTTTTCAATGGAGCCACTAATGCACTTGGCAG
The DNA here is from genome assembly GCA_948472305.1 of Vicia faba. Taxonomy (NCBI): domain Eukaryota; kingdom Viridiplantae; phylum Streptophyta; class Magnoliopsida; order Fabales; family Fabaceae; genus Vicia; species Vicia faba. The sequence continues at coordinate 113,618,114 of OX451737.1, forward strand.
CAGAATTGGTGTTGTAATTATATCTCCTCAGGGTTTCCATACACACTTCACTGCCAGATTATGCTTTGACTGTACCAACAATATGGCTGAATATGAAGCGTGAATCATGGGTATCAAAGCTGCTATTGACATGATAATCAAGTTCTTGGATGTATACGGAGACTCAGCCCTGCTAATCAGTTAGATTAAGGGAGAATGGAATACTAAGCATCTGAATCTCATTCTATGCTGAGAGCATGTGTTGACCTTAATTTAGTATTTCGAGGAGATCACTTTTGAGCATATCCCAAGATAAGAGAATCAGTTGGCAGACACATTAGCTACCATGTCGTCTATGTTTAAAGTCACATGGGACAACGAGGCTCCCAAAATTATCATTGATAGGCTAGACGAACCGGAACTGCTACGAAATTGACACTGATGGAGTAGAAGAGAAACCTTGGTTTCATGAAGTGAAAAGTTATCTTGAGGCTCAAGAGTACCCTGAAGGAGCATCTATCAATGACAAGAAATTCCTACATAGGTTCTCAACTAAGTTCTTCCTGAGAAAAAAAATTCTGTACAGGCGCAATCATGATTCGACTCTGCTTTGTTGTGTGGACAAGAAAGAGGTGAAGAAGATAATGGAGGATATGCACGAAGGTAACTTTGGTACTCATTCTAGTGGACATACTATGGCTTAGAAAATTCTGAGAGCAGGTTACTATTAGTCGACTATGGAAACTGACTGTCACCATCACTCAAGAACTTGTCATAAGTGCGAGATATATGTTGATAAAGTACATGAACCTCCAGCTCCTCTAAATGTTTTGACTTCTCCTTGGCCATTTACAATGTGGGGCATCGATATGATTAGAGAGATTAAGTATACTACTTCTAACGAACATCGTTTCATCCTAGTTGCTATTGAATATGTCACAAAGTAGGTTAAAGCAACCTCGTTTGCCTCTGTTACCAAGAATATGGTTGCCCAGTTCATTAAGCACAACCTTATCTGTCGGTATGGCATCTACGAAAGGATTATCAAGGAAAATGGTACTAATCTAAACAATACTATAATCATGGAACTCTACACGTAGTTCAAGATCAAGCACCATAATTTTTTTCCGTATTGACTGAAGATGAATGGCGCAGTGGAAGCCACCAATAAGAATATTAAGAAGATTGTGCAGAAAATGGTTGTGACCTACAAAGACTGGCACAAGATGTTGCCGTTTTCTCTCCACAGTTATCACACTTCAGCTCAGACATCTATAGGGGAAACCCTATCCTCTCTAGTTTACAGTATGGAAGTTTTCCTACCTGTCAAAGTTCAGATTCCTTCCTTAAGAATTATGAAAGATACATACTTGGACGAAGACGATTGGATTTAGACTAGGCTGGATCAGTTGAATTTAATTGACAAAAAGAGGCTTGCGGCTGTTTGTCATGGTCAGATGTATCAGAAGCATATGATCAAAGCCTTCAAAAAGAAAATCAAGCATCGGGTATATCACACCGGTGACTTGGTAATAAAATGCATCATCCTACCACAGGGTGACCCCAGGGGAAAATGGACTCCTACCTACGAAAGGACATTTTTAATCAAGAAGATATTTTCGGGCCATTCCATGATACTTACCACCATGGATAGGGAAGATCTTCCACACCCTGTGAACTCAGACATAGTTAAAAGATACTACGGATAAAAATGACCTGCTAGGTTGACTGGCCTAGGAAAAAATAAGGGCATCCTGGCGAACCATAAGGGTTCGGGCAAAAATCAAGGATATATATATATATATATATATATATATATATATATATATATATATATATATATATATATATATATATATATAAGACTGTACACCTGGAAAGTCGAAAAGCTGAAAAGGTGGCTTGGGCAAAAAAGGGGTGTCCCTGTGGACTGAAAACCTGAAAGGGCGGTCCAGGAAAAAATTAGGGATTAAAGCATACAACTATGTCCTATTAGATACATTACAGCCAATTTTATTACCAATGTCAAGTTCGAATGGTACAAATCAGTTCAATCAACTTCTCCCGACAACAAGGGATGAGATGCTCGAAGACATAGGGGTAATAACAGAGTTGGAATCCGACGAGATCATTTACACATAGCTATATATTTTGTTTTCATTTTGTACTCTCTTCATTTTTCATAACGATTTCCTCTTACTAGGATTTTTGTCTCCTTGTACAATGATCGCCTGTTTATGGGCAAACAATCCATATAAACACCATTTTAAAGTATAAATTTTGTTTACTTTTTCTGTTTTATTTGCAAAAACGTCAAATGACTAAGTTGAATGAACATAGGCATATTAATATGATAACTGTTAACAAATATATGCATAAAAAGAAGAATAAGTATTTACTCAAGACTTTAGGAGGCGGGCTAACATTCAAGTCGTCCTTAAATCCCCAGAGTAATTCCCAGAAAAGTTGCCCCACAGAGAGTTTCCATAAGATTATCCCCCACAGAATCAACATCACAAGCTCATTTTCAACAATGGCATATTCCCCACAAGCCTTACTCACCAGCAGATCCACCTAACGGACAAAGGAGTATAATCTTTTCCCCGATAATGTCACCAACTTACGGAGTCCCAACCCTCATCAGAGATTAGGTCATCCGCATAATTCATAGGAATTTTCTTTCCCATCTGAGTTTATTTCTACAATACTATAAAATCCCCTACAGATTTCTCATCTCTACCAGGGCTCATGTCCCCAGCAGAATATATTCCTCCAGCAAGTTTATTTCCTCAACAGAATATATTCCTCCAGCAGGTTTATTTCCTCAGCAGAGTGTTTCTCTAGTAGGGTTTATTTCCCCAACAGGGTTTATTTCCAACAGGATTTATTTCCCCAACAAGGTTTATTTCCCCAACAGGGTTTATTTCCCCAGCGGAATTCAGTCTCCGCAGCTTGAGTCTATCCTTCTGACTACTGTAAGTCACCGGCAAAACTTCTCTCACCAGCAAAGGGTAGTCCAGATCAGTATCCCCAGAGAGTTGTTACGAAATTTGAAACCGGACCAGATATCAGTTAATCTTATCCTCCTCAAACGAGTCAGCATCCATATTGAAAACTCGGTCAGACAGCACCTCGAGAAGGTTATCCATCTCTTTTATCCCCAGTCAAGGTATGTAAGAATTAAACTCCCCAGTACAACTATGAACGACAGATGTTCTTGAGTTCTTCTTCCCAAGCAGAAATTAAATTCCCTAGTGGAGCTTCCTCAAACGGAGAGCAAGAAATCCCAACAAAGGTATTCTATGACAAGATTGAAGATCACACATATCCTTCATCCCCAACAATAGTATGAGATTTATTTTCCCAATCAAGAATGTTATACGAAGCTACCGATACACTTCAATGACATCTTACATATACATCATTTATCATAGCATATGCATACGAAACACATTAGCATATTTATTTTTTATTTCGAGAGCATCATTACGCAATACATTACATACATCATGATTTTGCATAAAACTAACTTTGACTTTTCATGTTAAGTTTGCAAACAAACAAGTGTTTCAATCATAGACTAAATCTGACCGGTAGTTACTTAAACATTTTCCCCAGAAAGTCATTTTGAAAGATATCCCTTCTAGATGAAGTCGGGCGTAGACATCTTCTAGTGCATCATTCAGATGAAGTCAAAAGTAGATTTCCTTCTGATACTCTTTTTGGAAAAAGTCAAGCATAGACTCTTTCTGATACCTCTTCTAGTTAAAGTCGGATGTAGAAATCTTCTAGTTCAGATGAAATCAGGCGTAGATTTCCTTCTGATACTCTTTTTGGAAAAAGTCAGGCGTAGACTCTTTCTGGTACCTCTTCTAGTTAAAGTCGGGCGTAGACATCTTCTAGTTCAGATGAAATCAAGTTTATATTTCCTTCTGATACTCTTTTTGGAAAAAGTCAGGCGTAGACTCCTTCCTATACCTCTTCTAGTTGAAGTCGGACGTAGACATCTTCTAGTTCTGATGAAATCAAGCGTAGATTCCTTCTGAAACTCTTTTGGACAAAGTAGGGCATAGACTCATTCCAACATATCGTCTAGACAAATTCAAATGTATACTCATTCTATTACATCATATATATGAAATCAAGCATATATTTACTCTTAAACTCTTTTGGACAAAGTCAGACGTAGACTCATTCCAAATACATCTTTTAAGACAAAGTCAGGCATCTACTTGTTCTGAGGATCCTATCAACAATTACTCTGGATGGAATCTATTAGCCCATCTCCGATGACTCTCCTTCACCTCTCTAAATGGCATCTTTAAGCCCATTCCCGGTATAATCAACCAACAACGTTACTCTGTGCACAGGCAAGTGCAAATTTCTGGGCACTTAAGTGTTCAATCATCTTCTACCTTCAAGTCACGAATGGCGAACATATCAATCTAACTCTTCAGGTTTAAGAATATTGAATAGGGTCAGCTGTTGTACCCAAGAACTTTCCCTCCCAATTTTCTTCAAGATATTCCCAAAAGGTCCTCAAATGCTCAAGTTGGCTCAAGAATTGATCAGACAAATTCTCCTCCTAAGTAATGGGTCCATAACTAGGGTTTGGGGTTTCTCAAGGAAGATTGAGTTTCCAAAGTCTTAATTGGTTATCATGGCTCTTCATATGTCCCTAAGAATGCTCATGTCAAGTTTCAAGCCTTGCATCACAAGTTTGCTTAGTCAATTGCTAAGATGATGAAAAATCAACTATATTGGGTAAAAAGTCCACTGTGGTCAACATACAGTCAAACCTCAAGATTTTTGGTCAACATCAAGGTTTTAAATTCATATTCATCATTTTATCAAAGGGTGATAATGATTCATCAAGAAAAACCCTCAAATCATCAAAAGTCAAAAGCTACCAAATTAGGGTTTCCTTAGGAGAAGTCAACTGAACTTTGACCAAGCAAAACTTTCACATGATTCATCAGCTTTTCCCCAACCAAATCCCATTTTGAAGGAAATTAAACTCTCTAAAACTTTGAATCTCTAAGCTCAAGTCCAAAAAAGCATCATTTGAGAGATATAACCCAATACATTACATGTCATTTTAAAACTCAATAAAAAGACACTTTTTGTCAAGGCAATTTACATCAAGATAATTTATTCAAAAGAAAAAATGATCAACATAGAGGTTGTAGAGGACATGTTGAGATTTCTATAAAGTTCAAGATCACTTTCAAAAAATGAAAATTGAGTGAGTTATGACCATTGAAATTTGGTAAAGTTTGAGCAAATACATGAAGTTCAATTTGAGCAAGCTTGATATTTTGGGCTATTGGGCCATTGTTTTGATGTCCAAACGTGTGTTATACACTTCATATACCTCATAATTCATTTATACACCCTTTGGCCTTGTTTTTTTTAAATTATTTTATTATTTTTGATTTAATTCACTAATAATATAAAATAAAATAAGATAAAATTATATCTTACTACAAGAGTTCAAGCCCATCATTTGGTTGCCCTAAATTTCTCTATATATTCAGACATCAAAGCGAGAACAAAGACACGAAACCCTTGCCTATCAATATTGTCAAAAATAGCAAAATTTTCTCAAGAACCTTAAGTCTCAAAATCCTTGTTTGAAACCCCTTTCACTATAAAGCCTCCATTCCCTTCACTTCCAGGAACATTGAAGGGTATGATTAAGTGGCCAGAAAACACTCGTGCAAACATCACGATTTCATCCATATTTGAAATTCTGTATTTTTTACTGCATTCTAACGTATACGAATGTTTGCCATGTGTTTATGAGGTCTAATAATGCAGAATAGAACAATTGCAAATGTCCCATGCATGCTAGTTTGAAAAATACCATGTTTTGCTCTGATCCGTATCATTTGTGTTATAGTGGCCAAACCATTGATTTTTAGATCAAAATAATACTACCATTGAATTCGCAGCCCTTGATTTAGGGGGGGGGGGGGTATGATGTTTTTGATTACTAACCTTGCGTATTTTGTAGATTGAACAAAAGAGGGTCACTGGGGAAGACGGCCAGAGCTAGGCTCCGGTGTCTCTCCTGTCAATACTTTCAAATTCATATTATATATTTATGGTTTTATTTATATAAACGGATGAAATAGCCATCCCAATGGAAGAAGCGCGCGCGATAAAGCATTAGTCTCAAAGGACCTGAGTTCGATCCAGCCTTTTGACGTTTTGTTTATTTAATTTCTCATATTTTTGCAGGTTGATCATAAAACTTGTTGGAGGTGTTCCCTTGACACCAAGGCGCACTTGTCCTGGTGGTATCCTTGCTGATGAAACTCCTTGAGGGCGTGGGTTCAAAACCCATTCCTACTCATTTGGTCATTTTTTTTCTAATTCTATGTTTCTCACTCTTTTACAAACCCTTTTTCAAAACCTTTTCTAACAAAACCCTAATTTTTTTAGGTTAATTTAATTCTTTGGGTTAATTTAATTTTTTAGGTTAATTTAATTTTTTAGGTTAAATTAATTTTTTGGTTAATTAATTTTTAGGTTTTAATTAATTTTAGGTCTTAATTAATAAACCCTAATTTAATCCTTTTAGGTTTTGTTTCTCAAATTAAAATCAACCTAGACTTTAGGATTTGTTTAATTTAATCAATTAATCAGTTTTTTTAATTAAAATCAGTTAGGTTTAGGTTAAATCATCAATTATTTTTCATCAAACATTTTCTTCGTTGCTTTTCCTTTTTACCGTTTCGCGCGCTTTATTATTTTCACATTAGTTTTTTTCCTATTATGTAATTACTACATAATGTAATAGTCTAACTAGGGTTTTAATTGCTTTTTATGTCCCCCAATTTTTATGGTTTGTACCCCCTTCCGCGAAGCTTTGTAATAGTGTAGGACTTTTAATGTCTGCCTTTACTGTTTTCCTTATAACTACTAGTAGTTAGGGCATGTATGGCATGATCTAAAATCAATTATTTGATAACCCTAATCAAGATAAAATAACTGGATTCAATACACTTTATACACTGGGACCTCTAGGGTAACCTCACTTGTTGCCTTCGAATAAACACAATCATGTCCCTCGAACGTGGCAATGCTTTAGCAAAGACCCTCGAATAAAAGATCGTAGTCCCTCGATGACCCTTCGATGCTGCCTTCGGGAAATGATCTAGTCCTCGATGACCCTTCTAAAGCATTCTTACAAGTTGACTTTATGACTTTACGATGACCCGCACATGTCTCTTACACATCCAACAATAGGGCTTCCTACTAACTAATGGTAGGATAACACTATCTAAGGAGGATGAAAATAACACAAAAGATATTTGAGTAGGTAGATAGCTTGTAATCGCTTGCTCACATAAACAAAACATCTTTTACACAAAACACTTTTCTGAAATATTTTCAAAGAACAAACACTTTGTACACATTCTTAACTTATACAAGAATCATTATAAAGTTTGCCGCACTTAGGAATTTTCAAAATATTTTCAAACATATACACAGAGCATTTCAAACAAAGTGAGCTAGCGATTAAGAGCTCGTAGATAACTATGGATGAAAGGGTGCTAACACCTTCCCTTTTTATAACCTACTCCCCAAACTCAAAAATCTCGGAGGTCTTTCCTGTTCTTTTCAGCCTTTCCTTATTGGATAAAAGAAAAGTCGGTGCTGATTCTTGCTATCCGCATATTTGTGATAAAATGCAAAAGCAAGTCATTTCTCCCACTGTATTACAAATATCAAAAGTAATGGTTATGCAAACTTCTCTGGGGAGAAATTATGAAACTTTATGAGGATATTCACTTTCAGATAGAAGCATCATCCCAGCTTCATTTGCGGATCTAAGAAGTTTAACAACACAACACGAAGTTAAAATTATGGGGATTTTAAATCAAAATCAACACTTGGCAAGAGAAAATCCAAAAAATTGACAGTTGTCTCAACACTTCTTAGAAAGATACTGCCCTTGTTTGGATACTCAACCGAGGAAGATCCGCGTCAAGTCATGACTTGAGAATCTGTGATAGAGGCATCAAATTGTGCAAACCCAAAAACATGATAATCATCATGGAGAAAAATTAGGACCAATACTTGAGTGGGGGAAATGGGATTACATGCCCAACATCGCACCATATATCAATTGGTATGAACTCCAACTATTTGAGAAACACAAAAAGATCATGCACATATCAGTAAGAGTGACCTGGGAGAACTTTCTTTTGGGTAATCAAGAAGTTAACATCACAAGAAGAATTTAAAATTATGTGAAATTTAAATCAAACTCATCACTTGGAGAGAGAAAACCCAAAAAAATTGATAGCCGTCTCAAAACTTATTAGGAAAGATATTTCCCTTGCCAGGCTTCCTGGGAACCAAACAACAACAATAATGTCATCACTGCAAAGAGAAATACTTTGTAAATGATTCTAACTCAACATACAAAGGGAGAAAGAAATTATGTCAAATGAGCGAAAACCTCACTGGGGAATCTGGGATAGAGGTTTCAGACCATGCAAACCCGAAACCAAATAATCATTCTGAAGAAGAGCTGAATTAAGACGTAGCTAGGGAAAATGGGATTACAAACCCAACACTACACTACACCATAGCTTGTAAGAAAACCTTAACTGATCATCAACTATAGAGGAAACCATGCACACATCTACGAGAAACAGTCCTGCTTGTGGAAAATTCCCGGCTTAGGGAAGAACATAGTAACTGTCTTGACAAAATATGGAAATGCCCTTGGAAATAACTCTGGGTACCCTAGACTGTGCTGATCAATATAAATTTCATAACTTGCCCTTGGCTGTATGCTTTTAAGATAATCTTCCTGACCAAAAGGCTTCTAGAGATTTGTCAAATCTCGACTTAAATGCCCTAGATTTGTTTAGTGTTGCATCCTCCTTGCTCAACAACTCTTCTTGGCAACATGCCCTTTGCTGATACTCAAATGTAAGCTTCCTTGATATCAAACAATTATTTTTCCAGCAGAAGATGTTTATTCTAAGGATGTAAATTCTAATACAACAATTATGTAAGTCTTGAAGATTTTATTGAAAAGATGTCGCAAAACTTTGTGAACGAATCACTATCCAGGATGCGACATTGATTTTTGTATGAAAGATGACAAAATCTTACGATACCAATCACAATAATTTAACAAAACTCATAGGAGTCAGGAAACACTATCTTGTTGGAATATGCTTTTGAAATAAACTCTGTTTCAATTAGGACTTTTGAGGGTTGTAACATGGCCTGATTCACAGTTTTTTTAGAAAACAAGATTTATGGATCAAAATATTTGGTGCCCAACCCCTCATGATGTTCTCCATTCCTACATTCAGTTAAACCAAAATGAGCATTCATCTCTCAAGAAGAATTTATGATGGTTAGGGAACCACTTTATATATGACAATCACTCATCTCTGCTTCTTTTGCATTTCTGGTAACACGACTTTGTTCTTTGCTGAGGATTTTATGTTGTAATCCTTTTTCGCCTCTTAGGCTTTCCATTTCTTCATTGTTTTCCCTAACTTTTTACTGGACAAATTCCTTTTGAATTTAACTCCGAAGTCCAATAGGATGCCCTGATATTTGCCTAAGCGACTTGTTTTTCAAGTTTAGACTTAGCGGGGATTTTGTCTCTTTCTTCTTTTTTTTCATCATTTTCTATTCATTTCATTTTTATTTCCTTTTGAACATGTCGCGTGACTTCGAGTCATTTTTGACTTGTTGGAAGAATTGTGACTGCCTGAGTCCTTGGTGGATGAGTGATAACCATTGTGGTATCGACATATATTGATCTCCTGATGTGCGAGAGATACCCATTTGGATATCGTCTTCTTTGGGTGCACACTAATAATAGGCAAAGATTGACCATTGCGGTGTTAAATTTCCTCAACCTCTTGAAGGATAACCATTATTGTATCCTTAGATGTGCACTCTAGATGAGTTCTAAACGCTCAATCAGATTAACTAAACACTACCTTGCCCCAGGTTAAAAATAAGGGTTTTTTCTGAACAAAAAAGAAACTCCTAATTCAAGGCTCACAAGGGTTAACGAGGGTTTCACTCCCTTGTATCTATGGTGTTTGAAGATTTGAAACAATGCCTAAACATTGTCAACAGGGTTTTATTCAAAAGCATACAACTAGAAATATTTCGTTTTAATATCATCATCCTCCCTCTAATCTTTGCGTAAGCAAAAGGTTGGTATCACAATGCAAACAAACATTTTATGAGTGAATACAAATGGATTACTTCAAGACAAACATATACATTGTATTAAGATAATCATTCAAATGTAAACAAGTTCTTAAATGAAATCAGTGCATTGATAAACAAGAAAATTTACAAATGAAAAAGCAGTAAAAATGCTATTAAACTGAGAAGACTCTCTTCTTTAAACTCCAAGGTATTCTTCAATCATGTTTATTCTTTGGAAAATACTTGACTTGAACCTCAAGACCAATATCCTTAAATGACAAAATACCACCTCTGACCAATTTCTGGACTTCACCTTTTAATGGATAACAAAGTTCGATACTATGCCCAGGGGCTCCCCGATGAAAGGCACAAATCAAATTAGCTTTGTAGTACCAAGGCATCTTCTTAAGAATATTCGATGGAGGTAGGGTGTGAACCAAATTCCTTTACATCAGGACAAGAAACAACTCTGTATAGGTCGTTGGAATTGGATCAAACTGAGTTTTCCTCTTGTCAGGAACTTACTGATTCTGTTGACAAATTGGAGCAACAAGAGGTAAATTGAACACAAGGGTGACAGGAGAAACATGTTGATTTTGACGATGATTGTTTCTTCCTTTGGTTATTTTCTTGGAAAGGTTATTATCAAACTTCTTCACACCACTAGCTGAGCTACCATCTTCATATAAACATCCCTTTCAAACATCCTTTTCTAGAAGCATTTCCACATTTAACTTTCCAGGGAAATCACTAGTGCATTGACTATCACCTTCTCCTGAAAGAATGGTTTCAGAGTTTCAGTGAAAAGCTTTGCCATCTCTTCTTCCTTCCTAGAAAGATTAACTTGGGAAGCAACCAAAGTTTCAACCAAAGCAGTTAGATACTACATACCAACTTTCAAAGTGGTTACCTCTTTGCGAAGTTCAAATATATCTTGCTTACTATTTTCCATATTCTCCTTGCACGAGTGTTGCACTGACGCGATAACTTAACTTATGAATACGAAGAGCAGAGGATAAAACTCCAGGAAACTCTCAAAATCAAGACAGAAATGAGAATGATGCATGCTATGCAAAGCAATTGATTGTTTAAAAGTTTTAAAACCAAGTTTTCAAAGAACATTGAAACATTATAAACAAATTGCAAACATCTATTAAAACACACGATTGGTACAACTGAAAAAATTCATTTCATTAATATTGGAAGGGTTACATTTTAAGTACAAAACTTGACTAATCCTATACAGAAGAAAGAGAAAGCTAAATCCTCAGGTCCAAATGACTTGCATCCAAAGAAAATCCAACACCGCGTTGTAACATCTTCTTGAGCTTGAATTTGGAATGCTAAAGGAAAATAAATCCTCTTGCACTCATCTCTTCTACTTTTCTGATAATTGGGAAAATACATCAATGATACAAAGGATTGAGGAACTGGATCAAGGGCGTGGAAAAATCCATCTTCAAGACAACTAGGAGAATTTTGAAATCCCAACGACTAGATACCAAGGATTCAGTCTTTCTCAATTCTTCTGAATCAGGACTCTTGACATTGTACTTCTGATTACTCTTTCCAAAATCTATAATTACAAAACTTGTGATGTTTGCAAGCAGAAGTCTTAAGTTCCTTGAAAATTTCGTTAAAACAATGCTCATGGGTGCATGAATGCAAGATGCAACAATCACACACAAGATCATAAATATGGGGGGTTCATAAGTTCGACGCCATGAGCATGAAGTCAAAGGTACTACCCACAAGGTATGGACTAATAGTTTATCACCTGTCGAACAAGGTTCTAAAAGGTTCCCAGAGTCTACATCATTCCTTCAGATATTACCAATGTTCCGATTAACCTGGTAATTAGTAATATTCTCAGGAAAAAACTCGTCGGAGTGTAGAATCGCGTGACAACCATTTTCGGATTACTCCGTCATAGTTTCCGCACTAAACCTAAAAGGCCAAGATGGGTTAAGGGTTCTACGATCCTCAGCTTCAGCAGGCTCCCAAGTCGAAAGCAACACGTCTTCCCGATTACTTGGTAAACGATACTACATTCAAATGGGCCTCCACTGAGTGGGGGATCTCATGTCTCCTTTTTTGAGATTACTCCCTCAAGGTTAACATGACTATACCGCCTGTCCTATCTTAAGTTTTCCCAAGTCCGGGTAGAGGACCTATGCAAAATCACCAAGCACCCTGAAAACCAGGAAAATTCAGACAAACATATATACAACACATAATATAACAAATAATAGCACATACACAAATAAACAAAGATAGGCTTAACCCACTTAGTGATGGACCAGCAATTGGTCAATCTATCCTCAGTGAAGTCGCCATTTTTCTATAGCGGTAGAAATGTTGAGACAAATCCATTGGATTGACTTGGCTCACAGAGATCAAATAAAAATTTCCACCGCACTTTATTGTTTCCAGAGGAATGGGGAAAGAGCGAGTAACCCAAAAAAGAGGGGAAGAGAATCTAGGTACGGGGATTGGTTATGCAAAGGGAAGGTATTAGCACCCTAAACATCTATGGTACTCTGCAGGAACCTCTTTGAAAATTTGTGTATTTTGGCTATAAATGTTGTATATAAAAAATAGATGGTGGAGATGGGAAAATAAGTATTTTTTTTACAATTTTTACACCTGCCGCGGTTGTGAACCTTTAGTGCCTACGTACCACCTTCCGTGCAATAGGGGATCATGGTACTCGTAGTTCACCTTTAAAAATGTTAAACACGTGTTTTGGTTAATTTCAAGAGAAGAGACATCATCGTCATATCCGAGTGAAAAACATACTTACTACCCACAATTATGAGAAAGGAGAATTTTCATCATCTCAAAATGAAGGATATAGCTTGGATTTTAAAATCAATAAAGCCTTACTCAACACCCAAGTGGAAATCTCACTTCACTATATATTGTAGAAGTATAGTAGCTCGCATCACTACAAGGATTGATAAGAGCCTAATATTTTGAGAAAATTTTAAAGTAACAAAGACAAAGTGGCAAAATGATTTGAATAAGATTGATTGAATTTTATTCTTCTCACAAAAAATGTCAAAATATGATTAAGTTGATTAAAGTTTAATTAAGAAAATATTTTTGAAAATGCATGGACCTAAGTCCATGTTTATTGTGAAAATGGTCAAGTAGAAAACAAAAAGAGTTTTGAAAAGGAGGGATAAGATTTTGAAATTAAAGAAGATGGGAGGAGATGAAGGGACTACCCTAAAGCATAAGGTAAAAGTTGGGGAAAAGAATCGTCTAACCAACATGAAGTGAACACTTGACACAATGAGTCAATGTAGAATTCCCATCCTTTGGATTGAAACCAAGCAAGTAAAGATACAAAATCTCTTGAGAATACCAAGCTTTGGATGCATTAAATATTCACAAAAATTGGGCAAAGTTACAATTGTATACATATGAATTCCCAATTGCAGACAAAGCATATAATCAGGATAACCTACGCACAAAAAAAAATCAACCCAATGTCTTGGGGTAAACCCCAAGAACTCTAGATAAAATAACAAACAAAGTCACGAAGTCCCAGGGGTATCAAAGCTTCTAATCCTAAGTCCAAGAGGTCAACAACTCTATTATACCAAGGATAGTAATCAAATAGTCCAAGTAACCCTTAAGGTTTTTTATTGTTCAAGTTGGTTATTAAGTATATTCAAAAATAAAATGAAAAGCTCAAGTGAGCAAAAATCAAAATGGCATAAAGATAAATGCTCCAGTGAGCAAAGATAAAATGATATGAAATGTAAATGTCAAAATAAATGGTACATAAAAGTAAATTGCATAAAGTAAAAGTATAAAATAAAATCACAAAGTAAAAGTCAATTGTTAGTGAATTAGAAATTAGTGGTTAGTTGAATGACCATCTTAAAACTTGCATTTGAAAACTCATTAGAAGATTGATAAAATCAAAGGTTCTCAACAATAAGTTTCATTTGCTTTTTGTCAAGTATATCATTCATTTTAAGTTCTCTAGGCAACAACATATGATTAAAGATGTTTAAATGATCCACTTAGACCAAAGCTTATGATGGTTCATTAGAGGATTGATAAGACCAAAGCCTCTTAACAATAAACCTCAAGGTTATTGGATCAAGGGTTTCAAATTAAACATACTTGGGCTTGCAAACATGGGTTTGGGCCACAAATGATAATTTCTTGAATCGAGACAAAATTTAGCGCTATGTTAAGCAATCGTAAGTGGACTTATGTAGAACTCGCACCTATTTTGAGGCTGGTCAATAGCATTCTAGGTACCATATTGTAATCCGGTGGGAGAACTGACTTTTGGTTTTGCGTTTTATCTCAAATGTTGTGGATAGCAAGAGTCGCCTCCGACTTTTCTTTTACCCAATAACGGAAAGGGTGAAAAGAACAGGAAATACCTTTGAGAAATTTTTTGAGTAAGGGGGGTAGGTTATGAAAAGGGAAGGTTTTAGCACCCTTTTCATCCATAGTTATCTACGGGCTCTTAATCACTAGCTCACATTTGAAAATTCTTTGTGTTGGTGTGTTTTGAAAATATTTTTGAAAAATGCCTAAGTGCGGAAAACTTTGTAATGATTCCTGTATCGTTGAGAACGCATACAAAGTGTTTGTTTTAAAAATATTTCAAAAGAAAAGTGTATTGTGTGAAAAATGTTTTGAAATGTTCGCGAGAAAGCGACTAAGAACTGTGTACCTACTCAAAAGTCTTTTGTTCTTTTCCTCTTTCTTCAGATAGTGCTATTCTACCATTGGTTAGTAGGAAGCCCTATCATTTGATGTTTGAGGGACAAGTGTGGGTCATTGTACAGTCATAAAGGCAATATATAGTGATACCTTTAGCAATTCGAAGGGACTATCATCATGTATTCGTAGGCAACATCGAGGGACAAGATCATTTACCTAAGGCAAGGTCAAAGGGTTATTGAGGGACTATGATCTTTATGATGATTTTTAACCGAGGGTCTTTGCTAATGGTATCCCTACATTCAAGGGACATGACTGTTTTCCAAAGGCAAGAAGTGGGGTCACCCTAGAGGTGCGTGTGTAAGAAGTAATTTGTTTTTCAGTTATTTTTGTCTTGATTAGGTTTTCTAGCGTTTTGTTTTAAATCTTGCCATACACGCCTAATTACTATACAGTTATAAAGAAAGCAGTAAAGGGAGAAATTAAGTGTCCTAGGCTATTACAATGCCTCAGGGAAGGGGATTCAAATCACAAAAACTTAGGGAAAAATAGAAAGCAAATAAAACCTATTTTACTATTACAACCCTTTAACAGTTACATAATAGTGAAAAATTAATGCGAAAATAAGAAAAGCGTGAAGATTGTAAGAAGAAACATAGAGATTATTTGGTGGAAAAATGATTTATGATTTATCCTAATGATTAATTAATTTTAATTGAAAAAAGGAAATTAACTTAAAATAAAACCCTAAATTACATTTATAAAAGTTTAATAAAAAACCTAAAACGGACTAAATTAATTTTAATTTAAAAAAAAACAATTAATTTAATTATTATAAAAAAATGATTGGTTAAATTTATAAAAAAAAACCTAAAGTCTAAATTAATTTTAAATTAAATAAAAAAATAATTAGTTAATCTAATTATGCTAAAAAATAAATAATAGTTATAAAAATAAAAAACGAATTGGGCCGGGTATGAAGGAATTTGGGGGGTGTGAGAAAGCAAGTCCATTAGGCCCAATGAACTCTAGTGTGGAATCCAGTGGGGGGCAGCTCCAAAAGTCTCATGATGTACACACAAATCTGGACACTGGATCTGGTGGCATGATGATCTGATGGTGATGAATTGAGGTGTATGATGCACGTGCTAGACTGGCAAGCACTGGATCTGCAAAAATCACAAAACATAAAAATGTCCCACGCCTGGATCGAACCCTGGTACATGCATATAAGTGTCTTAAGGGCAAGCGTACTACCAATGGGATGGTCTTTAAATCCGTTAGCATAATAAAAAAATAACAATAAATATAAAACTTGATTTTAATGGTCGGAGAGGTGCCAAAGCCCTAACTCTGGTCGTCTTCTCCGACGACCTGTAAAGTGAAAAACCTTCAAACTCAACACGTTATTGATCAAAAATATCCTAGTACCCCTAATTCGACCTACCTAAGTTCAAATATAGGCTTAGTTTTGGCCAAAAGTTCCTGTATTATGAGATTCGAACCACACGAAACTAATCGGAATAACTATGGCATCCCATAGTTTTGACTGCATGGGATCATAATAGTGATCAAAACCTGTTCAGAGGGAACTCAAAAACACATTAGTAGTAACAAAAATATTTCAAATGATGCAAAACTTCAGATATGAGTTTCACAACATTATGTGATCGGAGATGCATGGTATGTTGTTTTCATGTGCTTTGGATCATGGCAACCGATCCAAACTTACCTTTTAATGCTTCAGGAAGTTAATAGGATCAAAAGTTTGGAATGAAAGTGGTTGGATCGTGTGATACAACTTTACACTTTTTCTTGAGAATTTTGTGAATTTTAGAGGTGTGTTTGAGGCAATATTTTTGTGTCCATTGCATCTGGTCTTATTATGCTTATATAGAGGAAGGAGTAGGGTGATCAAATATGGCAAGAAGACAATGCAATCATGGCATGAATTATTTCTAAAAACAAATTGAAAACTTTCCAAAAAATGAAGATATGCTTCCATATAGGTCTCTCACGGTTTTGGCATGTTTGGCATGTGTTCTTGGGCCTCCACGTGATTGAAATCAACAACCCATATACCTTGACCCAATGCTTTTACATTGTATTTGATTTATTTGCATTTAAATGAATGAAAATTCAAATAAAATAAACAAAAATCATAAAAAATATGTGAATGGATTTAGAGTTCCTTTAACACATTGGAAACATGTTTGAATATCAAAAGTTAGGCCCACTAGTTCAAAATTTCAAGTTTCCTCACTTTACATTTCATGCATTTTACAAAAATTTCCCAACTTGCAATGGTCCTAACTCTCTCCATTTTCATATTTTGAATGTGATATTTTACTTTTTGGAAAGATCAAGATGTCCTCTTAAATTTATCTTTTGATCATTTTTGCATTTGGAGACTTTATCTTGATGTAAGTTGCCTTGACAAAAAGTGTCTTTTTGTTGACTTTTGAAATAACCTATAATGTATGGGCTCATATCACTCAAATGAAGCACTTTTTGGACTTGAGCATACAAATACAAAGTTGTAGAGAAATGAATTTCCTTAAAAATATGTATTGGTTGGGGAAAAGTTGATGAAGCATGTGAAAGTTATGTTTGGTCAAAGTTTAGTTGACTTCTTCTAAGGAAACCCTAATTTGGGAACTTTTGACTTTTGATGGTGTGGGGGCTTTCCTTGAGGAATCTTGATCAATCCTTGATCAAATGATGAATATCACTTAAAATTGTTGATGTTTACCAAAAATCTTGAATTTTTACTTTATGTTGACCATAGTTGACTTTTTACCCAATACAATTGATTTTCAATCATCTGAGCTATTGACTGAGCAAACTTGTGATGCAAGACTTGAAACTTGACATGAACATTATTGAAGACCTATGGAGAACCATGGAAACCACTTGAGACCTTTGAAACCCACACTTCCTTGAAAAACACAAAACCCTAGTTGTGGACCTATTGTTTTGGAGGAGGTTTGATTGGTCAACCCTTCAGTATCCTTGAGCATTTGAGAACCTTAGAAGAATGTTTTGAAGAAAATAGAGGGAAAATTTTGGGGTACAATAGCTGCCTCTGTTCCAACTTCTTAAACCTGAAGAGTTATATTGGCATGTCTGTCATTCGAGACTTAAAGGTAGAAGATGATTGACCATTTAAGTGCCCAGGAATTTGCACTTGCATATGCACCAAGTAACATTGTTGGTTGATTATGTCGGGAATGGGCTTAAAGATGCCATTTAGAGAGGTGATGGAGGGTCTTTGGAGATGGGCTTATAGATGCCATCCAAGATAACTATTGATAAAAAAATCAGACTAAGTCTACGCACGACTTTGTCTTTAGAATATGTATTTGGAACGAGTCTATGCTCGACTTTTCCCAAAAGAATAATCAGAATAAATCTTAGCTCGATTTTATATGAACTAGAAGATGTCTATGCCCGACTTCGACTAAGAGAGGTACCAGAAAGAGTCTATGCCTGACTTTTCCAAAACGAGCATCAGAAAGAAATCTACGCCTGATTGCATCCGTACTAGAAGATGTCTATGCCTGACTTCAACTAGAAAAGGTACTGGAAAGAATCTACGCTTGGCTTTTCCTAAAAGAGTATCAAAAAAAATATATGCCTGATTTCATCCGAACTAGAAGATGTCTATGCCCGACTTCAACTAGAAAAGTTACCGAAAAGAGTCTACGCTTGACTTTTCCAAAAAAAGTATCAGAAAGAAATCTATGCTCGATTTCATCCGAACTAGAAGATATCTACGCCCGACTTCAACTAGAAAAGGTACCAGAAAGAGTCTACGCTTGACATTTCCAAAAAGAGTATCAGAAAGAAATTTGCGCCTCATTTCATTTGAACTAGTAGATGTCTACGCCCGACTTCAACTAGAAAAGGTACCAGAAAGAGTCTATGCTTGACTTTTCCAAAAAGAGTATCAGAAAGAAATCTACATGTGATTTCATCTGAACTAGAATAAGTATACACCTGACTTCAAATAGAAAAGGTACTGGAAAGACTCTACGCTTGACTTTTCCAAAAAGAGTATCAGAAAGAAATTTGCGCCTGATTTCATTCGAACTAGTATATGTCTATGCCCAACTTCAACTAGAAAAGGTACCAGAAACAGTCTACACTTGACTTTTCAAAAAAGAGTATCAGAAAGAAATCTACGTTTGATTTCATCTGAACTAGAAGATGTCTACCCCCGACTTCAACTAGAAAAGGTACCGGGAAGAGTCTACGCTTGACTTTTCCAAAAAGAGTATCAGAAAAAAATCTACGCCCGATTTCATCCGAACTAGAAGATGTCTACGCACGACTTCAACTAGAAAAGGTACTAGAAAGAGTATACACTTGACATTTCCAAAAAGAGTATTAGAAAGAAATCTACGCTCGATTTCATCTGAACTAGAAGATGTCTATGCCCGACTTCAACTAGAAAAGGTACTAGAAAGAGTCTACGCTTGACTTTTCTAAAAAGAGTATCAGAAATAAATCTACGCCTGATTTCATCTAAACTAAAAGATGTTTATGCCCGACTTCAACTAGAAAGGTACCAAAAAGAATCTACGCTTGAGTTTACCAAAAAGAGTATCAGAAAGAAATCTACGCTCGACTTCATTTTAAATAGAAGATGTCTACGACCGACTTCAACTAGAAAAAGGTACCAGAAAGAGTCTATGCTTAACTTTTCCAAAAAGAGTATCAGAAATAAATCTACGCCTGATTTCATCCGAACTAGAAGATGTATACCCCCGACTTCAACTAGAAAAGGTACCGGGAAGAGTCTATGATTGACTTTTCGAAAAAGAGTATCACAAAGAAATCTACGCCCGATTTCATCTGAACTAGAAGATGTCTACGCCCGACTTCAACTAGAAAAGGTACCAGAAAGAGTCTATGCTTGACATTTCCAAAAAGAGTATCAGAAAGAAATCTACGCACGATTTCATCCGAACTAGAAGATGTCTATGCATGACTTCAACTAGAAAAGGTACTGGGAAGAGTCTACGCTTGACTTTTCCAAAAAGAGTATCAGAAAGAAATATACACCTAATTTCATCTAAACTAGAAGATGTCTATGCCTGACTTCAACTAGAAAAGGTACCAAAAAGATTCTACGCTTGACTTTCCCAACAAGAGTATTAGAAAGAAATCTACGCCCGATTTCATTTGAAATAGAAGATGTCTACGACCGACTTCAACTAGAAAAGGTACCAGAAAGAGTATACGCTTAACTTTTCCAAAAAGAGTATCAGAAAGAAATCTACGCTTGATTTCATCTGAACTAGAAGATGTCTATGCCTGACTTCAACTAAGAAAGGTACCAGAAAGAGTCTACGCTTGACTTTTCCAAAAAGAGTATCAGAAAGAAATCTATACACAATTTTATCTGAACTAGAAGATGTCTACGCCCGAATTTAATTAGAAAAGGTACCAGAAATATTCAACGCTTGACTTTTCCAACAAGAGTATCATAAAGAAATCTATGCCTGATTTCATCCAAACTAGAAGATGTCTACGCCTGACGTCAACTAGATATGGTACTGGAAAGAGTCTACGTTTGAGTTTTCCAAAGAGAGCATCAGAAAGAAATCTACGTTTGATTTCATCCGAACTAGAAGATGTCTATGTCCGACTTCAACTAGGAGTGGTACCAGAAAGAGTCAACGCCTTACTTTTTCAAAAAGAGCATCAGAAAGAAATCTATGCTTGATTTCATCCGAACTAGAAGATGTCTATGCGCGACTTCAACTAGGATAGGTACCTGAATAGTCTATGCCTGACCTTTTCCCAAAAATAGTATTAGAAAGAAATTCACGCTTGATTTCATCCAAACTAGAAGATGTCTATGCTCGACTTTAACTAGAAGAGGTATTGGAAGGAGTCTACGCCTGACATTTCCAAAAGAGTATCAGAAGGAAATCTACACTTGATTTCATCTGAATGATATGCTGGAGTGAGCCTGTGCCAAGACGAATTTAGAAATTTATTAGAAGGCAACCGTGTAAGGATACTTCAGGATGAGCCTATGTTAAACTGCATCCGAAAATATATTTAGAAGGAGCCTGGGTAGGGCTGATTCAGGATGAGCCCGTGCGAAGCTGCATTTGGAAATTTTTAGAAGTAACCCGTGTAAAGCTGCTTCAGGATGAGCCCATGTTAAACTTCATCTGGAAATATTTGAGAAGGAGCCTGGGTGGGGCTACTTCGGGATGAGCCCGTGTGAAGCTGCATCTAGAATTTTTTAGAAGTAACCCGTGTAAAGGTGCTTCAAGATGAGCCAGTGTTAAACTTCATCTAGAAATATATTAAAAGGGGTCTGGGTAGGGCTGCTTTAGGATGAGTCTGTGGGAAGCTGTATCTGGAAATATATGAGAAGGAGTCTGGGTAAGGTTGCTTCAGGATGAGCCCATGTGAAGCTGCATCTGGAAATTTTTAGAAGTAACCCGTGTAAGATTGCTTCGTCCTGTTTCAAAAATTCACGCCGTCTGGTCATATAGATAGTTGCCCCGTCCTGTTTCAGGAATTAATCTGAGACCTGTTTGAATTTTGTTGATGATATTCTTCTGTTTGCGAACTTTACCTGAAAAGACAAAATTAGCTCTATACAATGTCATGATGTATGTAACGCATTGTATGATGATGCTCTCAAAATAAATGAGAATGTTATATGCGTTCTGTATGCATATTCTATGATAAATGATATATGTGAGATGTCGTTGAAGTGTATTGGTAGATTCATATAACATTTTTGATCGGGAAAATAAATTCCTGATTGTTGCTGGGGATGTCGAATGTGAATCTTTGATCTGTTGGGGATTCGTGCTTGTTGTTTGAGGAAACTCTGCTGGTGTAATACCCCAACTTTGTCCTTCCATTTCACTTTTATCCGGCTTATGCATTTGTCACTTTTCTCATGTACATTAATCCCATTAGGTCATCTAACACATCGTTCATTCATTAATCAATAAAATATGGCATGTGATCAAAGATATTGAGGAATTAGAGTTGTTGTATGGCTTTAATGTTCTCATCTTCACTCAAGGAATTAACTGGTTTCATCATCAATCTTGGTTTGTGGATGCTAGGGTTTTTTATGTTCAGGGTCCCTGAGAGCTTTATTCTCCTCAAGCTACAAAGATCATTAAGTTTCTCCATCAAAGGGTTGTGACTTGTTAATGCAAGGATTTTCATCAATACCTAAAATAAAGACTTTGCAAGCTAGGGCTTGGGCCTTCTTAGCATCTCAAATGCATCTCAAGAGGATTAGGGTTTTTATCCCTGGTGCTTGCGTTCTTCAATTCAATTAAGGTTCATCAGATGTGCTCTCATCTGCTCCAAGTATCCTTTTCAGTTTCAAAGACTCTTCAACGCATTTTTTGGTGAAATACAAGTGCAAGTAATGGCATGGGAGATGAACTTATGGACTCACTCAGATTAAGGAAAATCTAATTCTCAACATTGGTACTTGTCGTTAGCAATATAAATTGGTTTGGGATTGAGATTGAATTAGAATAATTGATCTGGATTTATTGACTGGTGAGTGTTCATTCAAGTTGCCTAATATGTATAAGTAAATCAAATTTTTCTTGCAAAATTGAAGAGTTTGTGGATAAGGTTTTCTTAAGAGGTATTCAAGTTCCGTTCAACATTGTTGAATCTTATTTCGCATAGCCAAAGATTCCTTCAAAAGCAAGGCATAGTGATTCATATATGGGTGCAAAGTCAAAGGAAGTTGTGAATTCGAGTTCTAAACTTGGAAAGGAAAATCACTTTGAATCTTTTGAAAGAAATATGATGTGAGTTAAAAGATTCATGAGGCATATTTTTAGATCAAAGTATTATGACTTCAAATATCCAAAACATCATCATACAAAACCAAAAGGAAAAGATACATATCCAGATTTGTCGATTGAGAGAAAAACCCATTGCAATTTCAAGATGTTACAAAATATCATGGTTCATCCAAATTCACCATGTCACGTTCCAAGTTTCGATCGTAAGCCTATTCACATATTGGAAATAATCCAAAACCATTATAAATTCATACCATTATACCAATAATCCACAAAAGAAACTGTTACAAATCTATATTACATCATTTATAAAGAAACAAATTGCAAGAAAAATCTAATTCTAAGCTCTACCCCTTCTTCATACTTCAAGGCCTTTTGTAATGCCTCCTCTTCAAAGTGGCTTCACAAATAAACCATAGCCCTGCATATTTCAGAAAAGTCAGAAATTAAACAAAACATCTAGCAGAATTTCTTAAACAAATCCCTAATTTCCTAACTATTTTCTCAAGACATAATTTCAAATTTTACTAATTCCTAACCAAATTCTAGCTCAGTAATAGAATTTCAGTTAGTTCCTAACTAAAGCAAAGCAGAATAGTCCAAAAAACTCTAACTAATTTCTTAACCAACTCCCTGACAAATTGTGCAACTGTCTCGCTAACCTCCTCTCCAACAAAAAAGACCTCTAACCTCCTAACTGTTTAACAGAACTTTCAACCAAATTTCTAACGGTTTTCTAAACAAAAACTAACTCCCAAACCATAATTAATCGCAACAGAACTTCATATCTCTTAACAGTTTCTGACAACCTCTAAAATCTTAACTACTTTCTAACCAATTCATAACCGAAAACCAATAACCTCTAATTCCCTAACGGCTCTTCATACTGACTCAACAAACTCAGATAACAGAAACTCACCAGAAAACAACAGAAAAAAAACTCTCTCTGCTACCCTATCTCCATGATCACCCTATAATCTCCAATCTTCATATAGTTCACCATTCACCTCTCATTTCTGCAACTTCAATCATGATTTCACGCTCCCTCAAGTCTCTCCAATTTCTACTCTTATTATATGTTCTATCATCAACAATACAATGACAATCATCCAGAAAAATCGAAAGAAGAACAAGGAAGAAGAAGGAGAGATGAAGTAGAACTCGGAAGAACTTGAAAAAAAGAAGAAGAGTATTGAATTAAAACACGTAAGAGTACACATACCTTTGGTTTTCTGCTTCTCTTCGCCACCTTCGAAATTGCATCAGACGAACTCCGATAGGTAGGCTTCACTTCCTTTCGTTCTTGTTTTACATCATTTCTCATACTCCAAATGTTGCTAGCTTCGAATCTTCTTCTATTATTTTGAGTTTAGACACTTAGTTTCTTGGAGCGCGTAGATCCAACTGTGAAACCGTGGGGTGCAGTACATGGTGTAAGCCGTTTTCATGTCCTTGTTCAAGATAGGACGAAGAAGATGAGAATGAAGGAGGAGATGATTTGAGAATCCCAGTCGAGGACGATTCAGAGGAAACTTGGAATGCGGTTGAAATTGATGAGGAAATTGGAGAAGGTGGTAGGAGTTTGTTGTGAAAAGGTTGAGATGGTTGAGTGTTGTCGAAGAAGAAGGAGGATTCATGTGTTGTGACGCTTCTGGTGGAGAGGATGGAGGAGAATGAACCACCGCCGTGTTCGAGAGATGAAGAAGAATTGGGACCGTCACCCAAAAACAAAACCTAATTCCCTTCATATATTTTTATTTTATTTAATTCATATTAAAATTGTTTTTTGTGATAGTCAGCATAAAATAATTCAAAGAAAAAAGATTTGAAAAGATGATTGGACTAAACAATGATTTTGTTGGGGGCTTATCCTGAAGCCCAGTTTGTATGTGTTTTTTGTGAACTTGTACCAGTGAACAAAAAGCCACCATTATTGGGACGAATTGCATCATCCCTTAGCCCGTTTCAGTTTGTTTGAATCCTGATAATAAGAACAAAAATAAAACAACATTGGATCCTGCTAACAGGCCAGCGTTCAAATTTGCTGGATCACACTCCCTAGACTCAAAATAGCACCCCCTGAATTCACTAATTCTTCATTAGAATTATGACCTTTTTTTGTTAATTTTTGCCAATAAAATAAATGGTAAAAATAATATAAAAACATTAATAAAAAAATAGTAGAATATATTATAAATTTCTTAGGAATTAATTCTTTATTATTTTTAGGAATTTTCCTTGCATAGAAAACTAATAAATACAAAAATACTTTTTCTTTCTTGTTTTCATCCGTATTTTTATGCCGCTTTGCCATGCTATTTTTGATGCGTTTGTTCATTGTGCAAGGAACATTTTTATGCTTTCGATCATGTAACATAACAGGTAGTTAGGTGATCGAAGAATACGATTTATGCTCGCTTGTGATGCGACGTGCCTTATTTCTCATTGTCCTGAGAAATTCATATTATTATATATGGTCCTGATACATGTGATGTTTTATGAGCTTTGTACATGAACTTCTGATTGCGCGTTACATTTGCAACACACGTTTTCCTTAATATTAGTTGGATATCGTTTCTAACTTTGTTTGTTTCTTGGTGAAGCTTGCTCGACGCGTACTCTCTGCTTCTCCATTGCTTTCGTCCACTCTTGACGATTTGCTTGCTTTTGGTAGTCGCTGCTACTACCTTTGTACTTCTTCACACTTTAATGCATTTCTCTACTGCTTTTCTAGAGATCATGAGAAGTAGGGCTTTACTGCTTTCTGATGCCACGAGAAGTAGGAATAGAGATGTATGACGGGGGTCTCCGTTGCTGATCATGTTAGGAACCCCTCTGGTTTATTTAAAGACCCGTTTAGGGCAATTCTGCATTGTTTTTCCATGATTTCTACTTGTTTGTGGTTTGTTTAAAACCCTACCTTTGTATAGGTATTTTGCAGGTGTGTTTACATTTTATGCCCGCATTATTCCCCCATCCCTTATTGAAGTCCTCAAAAGGAGGCAAGTAGGAAGGGTTAGCAATCAACCCCCACAATTTCGTCCATGTCACCCTTAGCTCATGACGCACCATGAAGCTTCAGAGTTGTGCCCGCTCTTGTTATCGAGTCGTCAAGTAGGGAAGGGTTCCGCAATCGAACCCCCACACTTTGTCAGGTGTTTACATTGGCTGGTGCTGACACTCCGTGATCGTTCATATTATCTACTGTCGTCTACCTCGATCTCCTATATCTTGGTTAGATGTTTAGTCGCTTTGGACATGACATTTTATTTTACATCTCACTCCCGCTTGTTTGTCTCGGGTGATACACACCCCTTGACTAAAGCATTTCATTTCTTTTATTTATTCTTTTATGTGTGTGATCTTTCGAGCTTGCTTGCTTTATCCTTATACATACCATGTTCCCTTAGGATGTGTTTGCTTTGTTTGGATGCAAGTTAGACCTTAGGTTGTAAATCATGCATGCTAACATTAGGTAGACATTTCCATTTTGTTAATCCAAATCATAGGGCCACCATTGTATGATAACATTAGGTTAGGAATAGGCTAGTACCCTTAGACTGTTTTCTTCCCCTTTTTGCATCCTTGCATTCAAAACTAAAACCTCTTTTGTTTAGAAAATAAAAAACACTTTAATCACACTTAACCCCTTTTTCAAGGTAACAAAATACAAATCAATCAAATGTGGAGTCTTGCCTTGAGGGCATAACTCAAAACTATTTTCAAGTAAGGATATGATTAATTTACTTCTGTACTAACGCGTGAGTCTCCAAAGGTAGAGTTGCGGTAGAAGGAGGAATTAACATTGTCCATAAAAAACACAAAACAAACAAAAACATTTGGGATGAACTACGGTAACTCTGATTCCTCAAAAAGGATACATATGCATTGGGGTAGGGCCCAAGTGAGTACAACTTTCTTTTCCCTACATTCTTTTCTCCTTTCTTTTGCGTGCATTCTTCCTTAGTAGTTAACAGTAAGCATAAATTACACAGACCCATAAGATAGACAACAAGAGTGGATACCGTAGAGTACTATGGGCGTGTGGGGGTGCTAATACCTTCCCCTCATGTAACAGACTCCCTTACTCGATCTCTCAGTCACAAGACCGTGACTTCTCCCTTCTCAGGTTTTCTCGATGTTTACCTTTCCCTTCATGTAAGATAAAAGAAGTTCGATGGCGACTTTATTGTTTGATGATTTTCAGCCGATTGTTTCAGTTGGCGACTTCACTGGGGATAGGTCGACAAAATGCTGGTCCATCCAGGAGTCGCTCCTAGCTCTTGTTTCCTTTCTTCGGGTGTTTATTTTTATGATTTAAGTTTATTCATTCATACATGATTACTTGAGCATATGTATGCATTGCATTTTATTGTCTTCCATATGCTGCTACTGTACTGGATCTATTTCTTGTTGGGTGTGTGTTACAAGAGGTAAAAGGCCCAATTCCCAGGCCAAGTGACAAACAACATAAACACTAGGAATAGAGTGGAACACGATGGATAGGGGATGTAGATTACCCTAGATGGTTGTGTCTTCCACACTCAGATGAGGTTTTTATGAGCTGCTATCATTATCACGTAGGTGTATGATGATAGTACTCTCAAACGAACCTGTGATTTTGAGTTACCGTTATCTTACCCTGACCTAGTATTCACCCGTGAGTGGGGAGGGAATTATTATTACAGGTACAAATGGTGACTATGTTCAGATGGTGACTATACTTAGACGATGACTATTGGTTCTAATGGTTATGTTCTGGATTTCTATCATTGACTACGAGGTTCTCAGATTTATTTTCTAAGTTTTGAATCTGTTCATGTGGTTCTTTGGTTTATGTTTCGAACCCTTGATCCTGGTACTAACAGACTATGCAGAGACAGTACAACAAAAATCAGTATCATGGAAGTAGTAATCCCATGATCATTTGCAATCGCATCATAACATATTTACTTTTTAAAAATAAAGATAAAAAAAAGGAAACTGTATACTAACCTCGTATGTGCATGTTCATTCCGGGGTATCTCACGAAGTTATGGTTTCCATCAGTAATGTCTAGAAACAGTGATGATCACAAGAGGACCAAAAGAGACAATTGTACTCATCAGTTCTGCTCAAGTTCTTGGCCTTGTTTGAGGAGTTTGAAAGACCATTTAGTCTATCCTAATGCAGGGGATTTTCAGTGAAAGTCATGGTGGTGCTCTGACTCTACTTTAGTTTTATGACTATGAGTTACGATGTTTCACTTTCAAGGACCATCAGGTCACTCCAACTTCAAAAGAGTACTCTCAATTGTTCAAGATTATCGGGCATATATTTGTTGTTGTTCTGAACGAGCCCGACTTTGAAGCTATTGCTAAGTCACTTTATTTGGGCCTTAGCGATGTGAGATAGAGATGGATAAAGAATTGTAGCCTACCTTCAGACTTATTGTTAGATTATTATCTCGATTACCGTCGGGCTTGTTGGATGGAATCACTTATCTTATACTTTCACAACTTTCTTGTATTGAACTCTGTGGGAATTTCTCCTATTTTTGGATATTTTCTTTATATGGTCATTCTTATTATCATGTTGCTCGATTATTACTGACGTTAATTGAGCTGTGGAAAATTGGGATGGACAATCATTTCATACATCATACATATCATGCATTTCATGAATTGCAGGTTTTCTGGTGGGAATTCTTATCTGATGCTTTTGCCTCTTATTATCGGAATCTACAAGATGACTTCCTTACATCCTTATCACACTCGAGCCAACAAGTTGAGGATTATGGAGCATATTGAGAAGAACCAGGTCGCTCTCCGCAAAGACATGGACACCATGGGTGATCGAATGGATCAACTCATGGAAACTCTTCATGCCGTCATCCAAGGGCAGGAAGAACTGAGACTGAGTGTTACTAAGCTGGTTGATAATGCCTCTACGTCTGAGAATGGTGGACCCAAGAACGACAATGGGGGAATTCCTAAAGAGAACCCACGACTGATTGTGGATGAGCACCATGATGTCATCGATCTCGATGGCCCTCCAAAGGATTTTACAGCTGATTTATCTGAAACTTCTACAATGTACAAGGATTTGGAAGAACGTCTAAAGGCTATGAAGACTTCCAAAAAGCCGAGATTCTGTGCTGCTGCTATGTGTTTGGTTCTGGGGGTTGTGATTCCACCAAAGTTCAAGGTACCAGAATTCGACAAGTATAAAGGGGGTTACATGCCCAGAGACTCATCTTCGATCTTATTGCAGAGAGATGGCCGCTTATGCTAGCAACGAGCCGTTGCTTATATATTTCTTTCAAGACAGTCTGGCTGAAGCTCCATTAGAATGGTACATTCAGTTGGAGTAAACTCATATTAGTACTTGGGGTGAGCTTGTCGATGCTTTCCTAAAATATTATCATTACAACACCGCTATGGCGCCCAGCCGTGCACAATTGCAGAGTATGTCTTAGAAGACTAATGAGTCTTTCAAAGAGTATGCCCAGAGGTGGCGCAGTTTGGCCGCGAGGGTTCATCCTCCTCTCCTGGACCGGGAACTGGTAGATTTGTTTATGAGTACACTCCGAGGTCC
Organism: Vicia faba; assembly: GCA_948472305.1. Taxonomy (NCBI): domain Eukaryota; kingdom Viridiplantae; phylum Streptophyta; class Magnoliopsida; order Fabales; family Fabaceae; genus Vicia; species Vicia faba. The sequence continues at coordinate 113,647,384 of OX451737.1, forward strand.
ATATTTTCAACACATGCTTGGCAGTACTTCTGATTCATTTTTGGATATGGTTATCATCGGGGAGCGGGTTGAAATGTGCATCAAAGTAGTGACTATTACAGGTGCATGTGGAGCGAATGGTAACAACAACTCAGGTAGTGGAAAGAAACCGTATTCTAGCAGTTTTGTCAAGAAAAAGGAAGGAGAGGTGAGAAATGCCTCTATTGATAAGGGGAAAGTTTTTGTATAGGTTCCATATTACCAAACTTCTGTTGCTGCTCCTCAACAACAGTACGCACCACCGTGAAACTATCAACAAAATCAGAGGCTCCAAGGACAAAGGGGTTAATAAAGGCCACAAAGGTATCCCGAGAGGAAGTTGGATCCAATCCCGATGTCGTGTGCCCAATTGCTTCCACAATTGCTAGCTGGTCAGTGGGTACAATTCTCAGAGTTAGCTCCCCCACCGGCAGAACTTCCAAAGGGTTATGACGTTAATGCACATTGTGAGTTTCATTTAGGCGCTCCAGGCCATTCGATCAAAAACTACAAAGCTTTAAAGCATAAGGCGCAAGATCTTTTGGACGCCAAGGAGTTAAGCTTTACTCCTATAGGCCCTAATGTTCAGAATAATCCTATGCCTCCCCATCACAGGGCTGCTGCCAATGTAATTGGGTTCAATGATGGTCATGACTTAGTGACTCAGGTCGATGAGGTTTAGATGTCAATGGTAGTTTTAAGAGAGAATCTTTTGCAACAAGAAGTCCTACAAGAGCTTCATGACTTTTGTTTGAAATTCTCATCCAATCCGGATGAGTGTGATGATTTGAAAAATTCCATTTAGAGGTTGATGGACAAAGGGGTTGTTAGAGTTGAGAAGGTCATCCTCGAGGGTGATGTTGCTATTCTAGAGATTCTGTATTATCCGGCCAATGTTCAGAGGAATACTTCAAGAGTTACATTGGTTATACAAGTTCCAGCGCTCCCTGCGCCAGATCAAAATTCGGTTTCTCCCCTGCCAACCCAAGCGCCAACACCTCCAAATCTAGTTCCCATTCCGATGGCTGATAACAGGGCAGTTCCATGGGAATACAATACTGTTTACATTCGTGGAAAGAAAGTTGTTTGTCCTTCGATTGAGAATAAGGTTATAACCAACATTGCTGAAACTAGCAGAATAACCTGAAGTTGAGGGGTCTTTGCTCCTACTCCACCTCCTCCAGAAGAAGTTATCGAAGATATTCCTGTGAAAGATAAGGGGAAGAAAGTAGTCAATTATTCTCCTGGGACGCCTTTTGAACAACAAGTGGAGTAGTTAATCAGGGTGATCAAGAAGAGTGATTTCAAGGTGGTTGACCAGCTGAATCAGACGTCTGCAAAGATATCAATCTTATCCCTCCTTCTGTACTCTGAAGCGCATCGAACAACCTTGATGAGAATTCTGCATGGTTCTTCTGTGAATCCTAAAATTTCTGTGGCCCAATTTGAAGGGGTTGTTACAAATATTTCCGTGGGGAATTTTCTGGGTTTCAGTGATGACGAGCTTCCTCCTGAGGGCCGAGCTCACAATAAAGCTTTGCATATTTCCATCTGATGTTTAGACACTGATGTCTCGAGTCCTGGTAGACAATGGGTCTTCTTTGAATGTGATGACTAAACATGCTTTGTTCAAGCTGAACATGGACGGGGTTATCATGAAACCCAACACGCTGACAATCAAAGCTTTTGATGGGTCAAGAAGATCTGTAGAAGGGGAAGTTGACCTACCCATCAAGATTGGTCCCCATGTCTTCTACCTGTCATTTTATGTCATGGATATTCATCCGTCTTATACTTTCCTACTGGGGCGCTCGTGGATACATATGGAAGGAGCTGTAACCTCAACTCTGCACCAACACTTGAAATTCATCATCCAGGACAAGGTCATCGTCATTGGCGGAGAGGAAGATTTTATGATCAACAATGTTACTTCCTTCCGTTATGTTGAAATGGATGGGGAAGTACATGAAACCCCTTTCCAATCCTTGGAAATCATTTCTGTTGACAGAGTCTCCGCCATGCTGGAAACTACAAAGAAGTCCGGAGTTCCAATGGTTTCCTTGAGGGATGCCAAAGCCATTGTGGAGTCTGGAATTCCCAATGAAGACTGGGGCAAAGTGGCCGAGGTGCGCGAAAAGCAGGACAAGTCTGGACTTGGGTTCAGGTCTTCTTTATCAGATCGTGTTGGCACTGGTCCAACCATACTCAAAGGGAAGCCCATCCCCCCACTTTCAGAAGTGTTTATTAGTGCTAGTCCAAGTGTTCAAGGACAAATCCATGCAGTGGATGGTGATGATGAAGACAATGCAGATATAGCTCAATATATTTACCAGATTGCACCTGATCAAGAGCTCGACAATTAGACTGCTACTGATATTCCCGAAGTGGTTTTCTTTGAGATGTAATGTTCTTGTTTTAAATAAGTCACATGTTTTTCCCGAAGTATGTTGACAACTTATGAAAAGGGCCCCCTCATGTTTCTATGTTTATTTAAAATTGAATAAAATCGCATATTCGCATACAATTTTTGCTCTTTGTCTTTTCTTATTTTCGTAAAATAAAATATGGCAATGCTTTTCCTTCTAACTCTTTAACCATTTCCCAATTCGCATCCATATTCTAAAATGAAGCATGATTCATCAATCATGTAGGTCTTCCTCGAATTCCATTAGAAGTGATGATGTTTTAGTTCCTTGCATAAATATCCTTGGAAATTTGAATGACCAAGCCGGTGAAGATAGTGGGGAAGATTGTGAAATTCCATAGGAATTGGCAAGACTACTGAGACAAGAAGAGAAAACGATCCTACCTCATGAAGAAGCTATTGAGGTCATCAACCTCGGTACTGACGCAGTGAAAAGAGAGGTCAAAATAGGGGCCGTTTTGCAAGGCGATGTAAAGAAGGGGTTGATTGAGCTTCTCAGAGAGTACTTTGACATCTTTGCCTGGTCGTATGATGATATTCCTGGTTTGGATACTGATATAGTCATGCCCCATTTGCCACTCAGGCCAAAATGTCCCTCGATGAAGCAGAAGCCGCAGAGAACTCGTCCAGATATGTCTCTCAAGATCAAAGAAGAGGTTGAAAAGCAGTTAAATGAAGGTTTCTTGTTGGTATGTGAATACTCTGATTGGATTGCTAACATTGTACCCGTTCCCAAGAAAGATGGGAAGGTGCGCATGTGAGTGGAATATCAGGATTTGAATAAACAAGTCCAAAGGATGACTTCCCATTACCTCATGTCGATGTATTGTTTGATAATACGACTCAGTCCTTATTTTTCTCCTTCATGGATGGTTTTTTGGGGTACAATTAGATAAAGATGGCCCCAGAAGACATGACAAAGACGACATGCCTTTTGGCGTAAAAAATGCTGGTGCAACATATCAACGTGCCATGGTAATGCTCTTCCATGATATGATTCATAAGGAGATTGAAGTATATGTTGACGATATGATTGCAAAATCACAAACCGAGGAGGAACATTTGGTCCATTTGCAAAAGTTATTTACGCGCCTGTAAAAGTTTAGGCTAAGGCTTAATTCGAACAAGTGCACATTTAGGGTGCGATCTGGCAAACTACTTGGTTTTATCGTAAGTCAGCGAGGAATTGAAGTAGATCCCGACAAAGTAAAAGTAATACAGAATATGCCAGCACCGAAAAATGAAAAAGAAGTAAGAGGGTTCCTTGAGAGATTGAACTATATAGTCAGGTTCATCTCTCATCTCACAGCTACTTGTGAACCCATCTTTAAATTGTTGCGCAAGAATCAAGATGTCCAATGGGATGATAATTTCCAGGAAGCCTTTGAAAAGATAAAACAGTATCTCCAAGAGCCACCGATCCTTATTCCTTCAATGCCTGGGAGGCCACTCATCATGTACTTAACGGTGTTGGAAGGATCTATGGGTTGGGTGCTTGGGCAACATGACGAAAAAGGACGTAAAGAGAACGCCATTTATTATCTAAGTAAAAAGTTTACTGATTAAAAATCTAGGTATTCTTTTCTTGAAAAAACTTGTTGTGCGCTTGCTTGGGCAACTCGACGTCTGAGGTAGTATATGATGACATACGCGACTTTTTTAATATCAAAGATGGACCCGATAAGGTATATATTTGAAAAACTAGCACTCACGGGCAGGCTTTCCCGATGGCAGATGCTTTTATCTGAATATGACATTTAGTATGTTACACAAAAGGCTATCAAGGGTAGCATTCTTGCGGATCATCTTGCTCATCATCCGTTGGAAGAGTACCAATCAATGAAATTTGACTTTCTTGATGAAGATGTTATGAAGCTTGATGATTATGACGAGATCGATCCGAAAGAACGATGGAATCTTACATTTGATGGTGCCTCGAATACTGCAGGTCATGGCATTGGGGAAATACTGACTTCTCCATGTAACACTCATACACAATTTACGACCCATTTATGTTTTGATTGTACGAACAATGTGGCAGAATACAAAGCCTGCGTGATGGGTCTCTAGGTAGCCATCGACCTCAAAATCAAAATCCTTGAAGTCTTTGGAGACTCTGCTTTGGTCATACAACAAGTACGAGGTGATTGGGAAATGAAGCGCCCCAGTTTGATTTCGTACAGAGACTACATCTTGCAGCTAATACCCGCTTTTGATGAAATCACCTTTGAACATAGTCCCAGGGATGAAAACCAGTTGCCTGATGCTTTATCTACTTTAACATCAATTTTCTCGGTGAGATTTTTGAATCAGGCGCCTAACATACGCATCCTCCGTTACAAAGAGCCGACACATGTCTTTCTTACTCATTGTCTCTTAACCAGGGGTGTTTCTGATGAGAAGCCGTGGTATTATGACATCAAACGGTACCTCGAGAAACAAGAGTATCTCGAAAAGGCTACAATTTGTGATAAGCGTACACTTAGAAGGTTAGCATCCAAGTTTCTCTTATCAGGAGACGTCCTGATAAGCGTACACTTAGAAGGCAGAGTCGATCATAAAGGAAATCCATGAGGGTTCTTTCGCGACTCATTCGAGCGGGAATTCCATGGCAAAGAAAATCCTGCATGCAGGGTACTTCTGGACGGTGATGGAGAGTGATTGTTGTGTATATGCAAAATTGTGCCATAAATGCCAATTGTATGCAGACATAATTCATGTTCCTCCAACTCCTTTGAATGTAATGACTTCACTATATCCATTCGCAATGTGGGGCATTGACATGATTGGAAGGATTTAACCAAGTGCTTCGAATGGTCATAGGTCCATTCTAGTGGCTATTGACTATTTCACTATATGGGTGGAAGCAGCTTCTTACAAGAATGTAACCAAACAGGTCGTTACCAACTTCATCGGGAAATAAATCGTACGCCGTTACGAAATTCCTCAAAGAATCATCACTGATAATGGTTCTAATCTTAACAACAACATGATGAAGAAGTTGTGCGAAGAGTTTAAAATTGAACATCACAATTCATCACCATAGCGACCAAAGATGAACAATGCAGTCAAAGATGCTAACAAGAACATAAAAAGATCTTCTAGAAGATGGTCAGAACATACAAGGATTGGCATGAAATGTTGCCTTTCACTCTGCACGACTACAGAACGTCTGTGCGTACTTCGACAGGAGAAACTCCATTTTCTCTTGTATATGGTATAGATGCAGTGCTTCCTGTCGAAGTAGAGATTCCTTCGTTGAGGGTTATAATGGAAACCAAGCTTGATGAGGCGGAGTGGGTTCAGACAAGACTTGACTAACTCAATCTGATTGAAGAAAAGCGCCTGGCAGCCATCTGTCATGGCAGGTTATACCAACAGAGGATGGAAAGAGAATTTGACAAAAAGATCCTTCCTTGGAAGTTTTATCCTAGTGATTTGGTCTTGAGAAAGGTTATCATGCAAAGCCATTTCGATCCAAGGGGCAAATGGACTCCAAATTACGAGGGACCATATATCATGAAAAGAGCCTTTTCAGGAGGTGCTCTAATCCTAACAGACATGGATGGGGAAGACGTTCCACTCCCAGTCAATTCAGACTCAGTCAAAAAATACTATGCATAAAGAGACCCGCTAAGTCGAAAACCCGAAAGGGAGACTTTGGAAAAAATGGTCATCCTGGTGGACATGAAAAGTCCAGGAAAAAATTAGGGATAAAATAAAAAATAATATTCTGCTAAGTCGAAAACCCGAAAAGACGGCTTAGGCAAAAAGGGGTACCCCGTTAGACCGAAAACCCGAAAGGGCGATCCAAGCAAAGTTAGAGATCACAAGCGAGAGGTTTTAGTATGAATTCTCTTCACGAATGACGCATGCATATCAATAGCACCTTGGAAGTGAATTGACCGGTCCAACTGCTACTCTTCAGAGTCAAGGCATTGAGACTACCGAGCATATGGGAACTGTGACAAAACTCGTTTTAATGGAAATTCGAGCAACTCTCATTTCCATTTGCACCTATTGTATTTTCCTGTTCTTTTTTGCAACTACCTCATATAGGAGTTACATCCTTGTACAAATGCCTATTCACAAGCCAATCAATAAAGTTTGTTTTCATCAAAAATTTGTCTTTTATTATCATAAAATATTTTTCATATGCGAAGTGTGTTTTATTCATTATTAAACACTGCATTAGAAACACTAGGAGTAAAAAATCCAAAGCTAAGATAAAAATTGACTTTACATTGATGTATAACCATGAAGGAGTGTCATATGCATTCCAATTGTTGTTTTTCTTTGCAGGTAGCAACTCATAACGGTCACCCCGACCTGGCCAACATACAAAGCCGTCTTCATCTACTACAGACAATTTCAAACCTGATTCCCCAAGTGAATTCAGAAAGTTCAGAGTCGCTATTTAACTCACAAGCGCAAGTACATATCCCCAATGAAGTAAACTGGGGCATTCACAACCGGGGAATACATAGGTGTCAATGCCCGTCTTTTATCCCCAAGTGATTCAAGAGGTAATTCCCTAGTGTGGCGTAAATTTGGGGCATGTATTCGAAGAGATCCACATGGTGTTCATTATCCATTCTTCGACATATTAAGTTCTACCATCCTTCAAGCAGTTCAGGATGCAGGGAAGTCGGGCCAGAGTATCCCTTTCCTAATAATACAATTTAGAGATATGTGGTATACCTGAAAACTTGCTCCATCAGCAATTCAATCTTAAGCGGAGTCATCAATAATATATGGTATCACAAGCTCCCCAGTGAAAATTCTTACCAGTATCCCCAACAATCTTTGGTACTGCAGGTTTCCAGGGCTGATATGTATTGGTATCTCCAGTGATGAGAAACAACTCCCAATGAGCCTTCGCTTATTCCCATGAAGTCTATTTCTTAACATTGCATATAATTATCATTACATAACATTTCATCTTCGAAAACGTGTAGCTTATCCATCAGAATGGATCTTTGTGGCAAAATAAATTCAAATATGCATACGAAGCATAAGCCAAATTGGGTTCCTTACATGAAAGACCTGAATCATCCTAGGACAACAATACATCCCCACAAGAGGGCATCACTTCCAAAATCCTCAGCTGGTGACCTTCATCTTCACAATTCCCAGCAAAATCAATACACCTTGTAATTCTAAAGCCCAATTCCCACTCTGGAAAACCATTTTCAAAACCCAGTCCTCGTCTGGTAGTCAGTTCTCATTTGACGATCAATTCTAAATCCAGTTCTCGTCTGGTAGTCAGTTCCCGTCTAACAAACGATTCAGTCTTCCGACACTCGTCTGTGTCAGTTTCCTAAACATTCATTTATGTCAGCTTCCTAAACAATCGTCTGTATCGGTTCCCTAAACACTCGTCCGTGTCAGTTTCTCTAAACACTCGTCTCTGTCAGTTTCTCTAAAGACTCGTTGGTGCCAGTATTCCAAATGTTCGTATGGGTCTACCTGCCCTTCAAATCCCAACAAATGCAATGCACTTGGTCATTCTCGCATCTTCAATCATCGTGTCGTGACAAATGCACCCACCTTCTTAAAATTGTAGGTCACCCGTAAGCCTAGTTTTTGGTAGACCGCCCGTAGGTCTTACCTTAGAATCTTAGATCGACCGTAGATCTAGATTCCCTTGTAGGTCTCCTGTAGACCTAGCTTTTGGTAGATCGCCCGTAGGTCTTACCTTAGGATCTTAGATCGACCGTAGATCTAGATTCCCTTGTAGGTCGCCTGTAGACCTAGTGTTGTACCCCAAAATTCTCCTTCTCATTTTACTCAAGACATGTCCATTGAGGTCCCTAACTTTCCCTAGGATGACTAAGAATTGACTAGGCAAATTCTCCTCCTATGGCAATAAACCTCAAACTAGGGTTTCAATTTTCATCAAGATGGTTAAGCTCGAAGGGTCTCAAATGTTTTCCATGGTCCTAATATGTCCTCAAGATCATCCATGCCAGATTTCATGCCTTACACAACAAGTTTGCTCACTCAACTGCTCAAATGCCTGAAAATCAACTGTACTAGGTCAAAAGTCAATTGTGGCCTATATATAGTCAAACTTCAATATTTTTTGTCAACATCAACATTTTGAAGTAATATCCATCATTTGATCAAGGGTCGATCATGATTCCTCAAGAAATGCTCCTAACTCATCAAAAGTCAAAAATGGCAAATTAGGGTTTCTATAGGAAAAGTCAACCAAAACTTTGACCAGACATAACTTCCTCATACTTTATCACAAATTTTTCCACCAAAGCTCATTTTGAAGAGCATCCAATTTCCTACAACTTCTCTTCAGCCCCCAAGTTCAAGAAATGCACCAATTGAAAGATACAAGCTCATACATTATAGGTCCTTTCAAAAAGTCAACAAAAACACCTTTTGGGTCAAAGTTCCTTACATGAACATGGAAGATCCAATTGAAATTAAATCAAAAGGGTTTTATAGAGGACATCCCAAGCTCTCTAAAAAGTCCAAGAACACCCTCTTAGGGTTAAAAATGAGAGAGATATGCATTTCTAAAGTTGACCAATTTTTGGAAAAGTGTATGAAGCCAATATTGACCAAACTTGAATTTTTTCCAAATGGTCCCATCTTCTCATGCTTGAAACTTGTTTCTAACATGTCCCATGACCTCTGAGATCATTCATACATTACTTTATCATTTATACTATTTATTTTTATATTTTATCCATTAAAATACAAAATTAATTAAATAAATAAAAGAAATAATGGAAGATATGATTTGGGAATCTTTTTCTCTTCAAAGAAGGGACAAAATATGCTGGCATATGAAGGCAAAAATGCACAAGGCAAGAGTAGGGAAAGATTTTCTTATTTTGGAAAGTTTGGATCAAATCTTCATGACGTTAAAAAACATGATTATATTTGATCTCATGGCTGTTTTTGTTGACCTAATATGGTCTCATATATATGAACAAACAATTCCGGACCTGGATATACATGCAGCTGCCATAAAAAACCCTAGGGAAATTTCAAAAAAATTCAAAGAGGTGCAACCTTGGTTCACACGATCCAACCTGCTTCAGTTTGTCCCAGGCACTCCATCTTCATTCTGAGGTTCATAGGAGTCCGTCACTATCACTCTTGAAGCCTGTGGCATCTCAAAACATTGTAACCAAACAGCTCCGGTCAAGCAAGGTTGGTTAGACTTGAAACTAAATTTTTATACATTATTGAATGCTCTGACCTATGTACATGTGTTCATATGCATCCTTAGAACAGGTATGTTGCATCGTTAGCAAGCTGGAACGTCCAAATAAGAATCCACCATTGTTATGTCGTGCTGTTTTATTTTTACCATATCTCGTTGTACATGTCACGTTAGCCAAAAAGGAGGTCACCATTGAAGTCACAATGGTCGATTTAGGGGGATAGGCTTTCTTTTTCGTATTGATTTTGGCTCTTGCGTAGGTTTCAGAAGTTAGGCTTGCTGGAGAAGGTGACCGGAGTTAGGACTCCGGCGCCTCTCCGGTGAGTCAAGGTGGAAGATTTTGTTGACTGCAGGCATGTCAATTTCTCATAATCCGATTGAGTCCTTCAAGTGCTGACATACGCATTTTTTTATGACCTAGAATATGCCTTAGTTTCACATCATGTTATTTTCCTTTATTTATATATACGAATTAACAAGCAGCGCAGTTGGCAAGGTCAGTAAGCATATGAGGAGAGGGACATGGGTTCAATCCCAGGTCCAGCGTTTTGCTATTTTCTAAATAATTCTTGTAGGTTCCAGTGTGGTACATGGCCAGGCGTTCATCTTGCACCCTCACTCTCAGCCACTAGATCACCCACCACTCAGATCCAACGCCCAACAACGCATCCCCACGATTGACCCTCAAGCACACCTCCCATTGGATCTCACACTAGCTTTGGGCTTGCACTGATTTGGGCCTTGAAAATTCAGTGATGCACCCCTCAATTTGGGTTTCTCACCTCATGCCCATCTTTTTTTTCTCTCTTTATTTTCTATTTTAATTAGTTTATATTTTTTAAATTCATTCTTTTAAAATCATAAAATCATAAAATCATAAAAATAGGACTTAAGTTTTTTTATTAAAATTAATTCTTACAAATTAATTTAATTAAATTTTAACTTGTTTTCTTTAATTTAAAATTAGTTAGAAATTGGGTTAAATCTCATAATTTTTCATAAAATACCAAAAAATATTTTCATTAAACAATTAGATTTTTAGGGTTTCACACGTATTCCCGTATTAACTTTTACGCCTTGTTATTTTTCGTACGATTATTTATTTATTATGTAACTGTTCCCGGATTGTAATAGCCTTAATTAGGTTTTTTAATTTCCGCATTTGATATTTTCAGTCAGATATAATTGTAATTTCCCCGAAGCTCTGTAATAGCTGTAGGTTTTACTTTCCGCACTATATTATATGCATGTATATAAACTGCTAGTAAATTAGGTGTGTATGGCAAGAATTAATCAATTAATCTTAGATCACTAACATCAAGATAAAAATACCTGAGAAAAAGCACACTACTGCACACTTGCGCCCCTAGGGTATTTCCCACTTTGGTTGCCTTCGGAAATGGTCATGTCCCTCGAACCTAGGGATACTCTTAGCAAAGACCCCCAGTTCAAAGTCATCATAAAGATCATAGTCCCTCAATGTCCCTCGAGTTTCCTACGAGAAATGATCTTGTCCCTCGAGTTTCCTACGAATATATGATGATGACCGTCCCTTCAAACTCCTAAGGTATCTCTACATGTTGACTTCAATGACCATAAACGTCCCTTATGATAGTCCCTCAACATCCAACGACAGGGCTATCTACTCACTAATAGTATGATAGCACTATCTAAGGGAAAGGAGGAAAATAACGCCTTTTTCGAGTAGGTAGATAGCTGTTAAGTACTTGCTCAAAATTAATTCTTTTTACACTTATACACTTTCAAAACTACTTTCAAAAATGCTTTATCACACTTTTGAGGACTGATACAAGAGTTATCATAAAGAAAACAAAAACTTTTCAAAACACACAAAAATGAGCAAGTACCTAAGAGCCCGTGGAAAGGGTGCTAACACCTTCCCTTTCCATAATCTACCCCCTTACTCAAAATCTCGAAAAAGGTCTTTTTCAGTTATTTTCACCCTTTCCTTTGTTGGATAAAAGAAAAGTCGGTGGCGACTCTTGCTTACTGCAACATTTGCAAATACAAAACAAAAATCCAGTATAACAGTCGGTTTTGCCACCGTATCACACCTAGTTTTTGGTAGACCGCCCGCAGATCTTACCTTAGGATCTTAGATTGACTGTAGATCTAGATTCCCTTGTAACTCACCCGTAGACCTAGTTTTTGGTAGACCACCCATAGGTCTTACCTTAGGATCTTAGATCGACCTTAGATCTAGTTTCCCTTATAGGTCACCCTTAGGCCTAGTAATTTTGGTAGATCGCCCGTAGATCTTATCTTAGAAGTCTTAGATCGACCTTTGATCTAGATTTCCTTATAGGTCGCCTGTAGGCCTAGTAATTTTGGTAGATTTCCCGTAGATCTTACCTTAGGATCTTAGATCGACCGTAGGTCTAGGTTTCCTTATAGATCTCCCGTAGGCCTAGTAATTTTGGTAGATCTCCGGTAGGTCTTAACTTGGGATCTTAGATCGACCGTAGATCTATATTTCCTTGTAGGTCGCCCGTAGGCCTAGTAATTTTGGTAGATCTCCCGTAGATCTTACCTTGGGATCTTAGATCGATCGTAGATCTATATTTCCTTATAGGTTGCATATAGGCCCAATAATTTTGGTAGATCGTCTGTATGTCTCGCTTTAGATCCTGAGATCGCCCATTGGCTAGGTTCTTCATATCAATCATCTTAGAACCTGGGATTTCCTGTTGGCTAGGTTCTTCCCATAGATCTTGTCTTAGAACCTGAGATCGCCCGTTGGCTAGGTTCTTCCTTAGATCATCCTAGAACCTGAGATCTACCATAGGCTAGGTTCTTCCTATCGATCATCTTAGAACCTGAGATCGCATGTTGGCTAGGTTGTTCCCATAGATCTTGTCTTAGAACTTGAGATCGCCCATAGGCTAGGTTCTCCGACAAATCACTCTCATGTTTCACCTTAGGATCGTAGGTCGCCCGTAGACCTTGTCCGCTGTCTTTTTGTACCAACCTTTGCCTCTGTTGCTACGTTATAAGTTCAATCTCTGTCTTCTCATTAGAAAACAAAAAATTATTTCCCTAGTGGATATCACAAAAATAAATAAACACTCACACTTTCTCCTAGAACAAATTTTTGGCATTGGTATTGAATCATTTTCTACCTCGAACGTCCGAAAGGCACGCGCCAATCATACTTTTAGGTTTAAGACAATTAAATAGGGGAGCTTTAATACCCCAAAGTTGTCCTACCCTTTCACTTTTATTCGGTTTATGCATTTTGCACTTTTCTCATGTACAAGACTCCCATTAGGTCACCTAACACATCATTCATTCATTAATTAATAAAACATGGAATGTGATCAAATATATTGAGGAATTAGGATTATTGTATGGATTTAAGATTCTCATCTTGACTCAAGGAATCAACTGGTTTCATCATCAATCATGGTTTGTGGATGCTAGGGTTTTTTGGGTTCAGGGTAACTGAGAGCTTTATTCTCCCCAAGCTACAAAGATCACCAAGTTTCTCCATCAAAGGGTTGTGACTTATTAATGCAAGGATTTTCATAAATACCTCAAATAAAGACTTTGTATTCTAGGGCTTGGGCGTTCTCAGCATCTTAAATGAATATTAAGAGGATTAAGGTTTTTATCCCTGGTGCTTGTGCTTCTTAATTCAATTAAGGTTCATCAGAGTGCTCTCCTCTGCTCCAAGTATCCTTTTCAGTTTCAAAAACTCTTCAACGCATTTTTTTGGTGAAATACAAGTTCAAGTAATGGCATGGGAGATAAACTTATGGACTCATTTAGATTAAGGCATATCGGGTTCTCATCATTGGTACTTGTCGTTGGCAGTATAAATTGGTTTTTAATTGAGATTGAATTGGAATAATTGATCTGGATTTATTGACTGGTGAGTGTTTATTCAAGTTGCCTAATATGTTTAAGTAAATCAAATTTTTCTTGCAAAATTGAAGAGTTTGTGGATAAGGTTTTCTTAAGAGGTATTCAAGTGTCGTTCATCATTGTTCAATCTTATTTCACATAGCCAAAGGTTCCTTCAAAAGCAAGAGATAATGATTCATATATGGGTGTAAAGTCAAAGGAAGTTGTGAATTCGAGTTCTAAACTTGGAAAGGAAAATCACTTTGAATCTTTTGAAAGAAATAACATGTGAGTTCAAACATTCATGAAGCATATTTTTAGATCAAAGTATTATGACTTCAAATATCTAATACATCATCATAAAAACCAAAAGGGAAAGATACATATCCAGATTTGTCAATTGAGAGAAAAACCCATTGCAATTTCAAGAGGTTACAGAATATCATGGTTCATCCAAATTCACCATGTCACGTTCCAAGTTTCGATCATAAGCCTATTCTTCCATAATTCATATGGAGTATTATCCAGAATAGGTCTTATGGAGATTCTATTCTGAATGTAACATGCTGTGTTAATGGCTTCTGCCCAAAAGTTCTTAGCAATGTTAGTCTCATTGATCATGGTTCTGGCCATTTCTTGTAAAGTTCGGTTCTTTCGTTATATAACTCCATTTTGTCGGGGAGTTCTAAGATAAGAGAAATCATGAGTGATGCCATTCTCATTAAAAAATATTTCAAGTCTTTTGTTTTCAAATTCTCCACCATGATCACTTCTGACTTTAACAATTCCAAGAGCTTTCTCATTTTCAACTTGGTTACAGAAAGCGAAGAATACAGAGTGTGACTGGACCTTGTGTCTTAAGAACTTTACCCATGTCCATCTGCTATAGTCATCTACGATCACTAATCCATACTTCTTGCCACTAATGGATGCAGTTTTCACTGGTCCAAATAGACCTATATGCAGAAGTTCTAATGGTCTAGAGGTAGAAACAACATTTTTGCTTTAAAAGGAGGTTTTTCAAACTTGTCTTTTTAACATGCTTCACACAGAGCATCTGAGTTGAACTTTAGGTTAGAAAGTCCTCTGACCAGATTGAGTTTGTTAATCTGAGATATTCTTCTCATAGTAACATGCCCCAATCTTCTGTGCCAGACCCATTGCTCATCATTAACAGACAATAGACATTTTACATTCTGACTTTTCAGTTCAGAAAGTTTTATTTTGTAAATGTTGTTCTTTCTCTTCCCATTAAAGAGGATAGATCCATTTTTCTAACTAACTTCTTTACAGGACTTTTCATTGAAGATTATATCATAACCATTATCACTTAATTGACTTATAGATAACGAGTTATGCATTAATCCATCTACTAATAGAACATTAGTAATATAAGGAATATTACAGTTACCTACAGTTCCAGATCCAATGATCTTCCCATTCTGATTTCCTCTGAAGCCTACGTAGCCTCAAACTTTAAGTTCGAGACTTTGGAACATATGCCTTCTTCCCATCATGTGTCGAGAGCATCCAGATTCTAGGTACCAGGAATGGTGTTTCAGTCTTGTTGTTAAAGTTATCTGCTACATTTATAATTTTATCCTTAGGCACCCATATCTTTTTGGGTCCTTGTTTGTTAGTGTTACCAAAATTCTGTTTGAATTTTGGTTTAGCAGAGAAATCATTACTGGTATATTTTAAATCATGTGTGTTCCCATAGGTAAAGTGAGATTTCAAAGGAGTGCGTTTAATGACCAGATCATTGACTTTCTTAGGTTGGGATACTTCACCTTTGTATCCTATACCTTTTATTCCATTTCTGCTAACTCCATAGATCATTGAAGCCATCCCGCTTCTATCTATGTTTTTAGCAAGGAATTTCTGAAAGCTATGATCATATTCCTTTATGATCTTATCAGAACTACTAAGAACTTTTGAGATAGTTTCCTTCTAAGTGTTTTGTAAGTCGTTTTCAAGTTTTGAAATTTTTTCTTTCAACTCAGAATTTTCCAGTCTCAGATTCTTAGTTTCTTCAGAGTCAGAAACTAGATCCTTTTTCAGGTTCTTGAATTTGACTCGAAGTTTCTGACATCTTTCAAGAATTTCACTTAGACTTTCTCCTAATTCAGCTTTAGAAAAATTTATAGTAAAGTTAGGAAATACCTCTCCTGTGTTTGATTCTGATTCTGATCCAGATGATTCAATATCTTTTGACATGTTGGCCATAAGAGCAATGTTGGCTCTTTCATCTTCTAATTCCGTGTCTACTTCTGAAGAGTCTGAGTAATCCCATGTTTCCATGAGACTTTTCTTCTTCTCCTTAACGAACTTCTTTTTAGGTTTCTCCTTCTGAAGCCTTGGACAGTTGCTTTTGTAGTGCCCTTGTTCATTGCACTCGTAGAAGACAATGTCTTTGTTTCTTAACTTTCTATACTCAGAAGATGGTTCAGATTTTCTATATCCAGATGAAGATTCAGACTGATTCCCTGTTCTTCTGGAATTTCTGAACTTCCTTTGCCTTTGCTTCCACAACTGATTGACTCTTCTAGAGAGAAGAGAGAATTCATCTTCTTCTGATGAGGATCCACCAGAGATTTCTTCCATTTCCTGCAAATCTTTAGAATCATACTTTTTGTTAGATTTAAGGGCTAAAGGCTTACCTTGCTTCTGGGGCTCATCATCTTCTAACTCTATCTCATGACTTCTGAGAGAGCTGACAAGTTCTTCTAGAGATATTTTGTTCAGATCTTTTGTCAGTTTGAGAGTAGTGACCATGGATCTCCATTATTTTGGTAAACTTCTGATGATCTTCTTTACATGATCAACAGTTGAATACCCTTTGTCCAGAACTTTCAGCCCAGCAACCAGAATTTGAAATCTTGAGAACATAGCTTCAATGGTTTTACTTTCTTCCATCTTGAAGGCTTCATACTTCTGAATGAGCCCAAGAGCTTTGGTTTCTTTTACTTGCATGTTGCCTTCATGCGTCATTCTCAAAGAATCAAACATGTGCTTTGTTGTCTCTCTGTTTGTGATCTTCTCATACTATAAATATGAGATGGCACTCAAGAGAATAGTTCTGGCCTTGTGTTGATTTCTGAAGTCTCACTTTTGATGATCTGACATTCTTTTTCTGTCAATCTTCTGACCACTTTCATCAATAGGATGTACATACCCATCATTAACCATATCCTAGAGGTCAGCATCATGAGCCAGAAAGAAGCTTTCAATTCTGTCTTTCCAGTAATCAAAGTTCTCTCCATCAAAGATATGAGGTTTTCTGCTGATTCTGTCTTTCTCATCATGGTAGTCATTGTTGATGTTCTAACTTGGTCCCACCATAGTATTTTTCTTAGCTTGGATCTTTTACTGACACGGTTAAGTGCTTGAACTCAGAACCAGGCGCTCTGATGCCAATTGAAGAATTGAAAAACACAAGAAGGGGGGTTGAATTGGAATCCTAAAAAAAAATGGAAAGAACGCGATGATTTTTATCCTGGTTCGTTTGAACTCAAACTACTCCAGTCCACCCGTCAAGGTGATTTCGTCTCTCTCTAACGAGGTCTTAATCCACTAATCAATCTTGATTACAAATCTACTTTGACTACTACCAAAGTCTTCTTGAGTATAACCATAACCCGATTTTTCTCAAGCAATTGCACTAAATAATTTAATTATAAAACGGTGTACATTTATGTTTTCTTACAAAACAGTATCACAGTATGTGATGTTTTACACAGTTGAGAGAATTTTAAGTATGAGGATTAGAAAATATTACAGCGTGTTTGAGAGGTGTGAAATCGTGTACGATTTATCCTCATGTCTTGTTTAAATAGGCGCAGCAAGAATGATCTTTTGGAAACATGATTAATGACAGTTAAAGTGCTTTCCAAAAATGAAGATCCTTGTTCCCTTCCAGCTGTTACTCTTGAAATGAAAATATATGATTTGTAACGCTTCAGAATATTGAGGTATGTGTTGCTGCTTGCTTCAGAGCTTTTGAAGACCAGAGCCATAATATCCTATTTGCAGTGTTAGACTTACTTTTGCAGAGTTGTGTAATCAGAGTTAAAACATCTTTCTTTTAGCGCAACTTCTGATCTTCTATCATCAGAGCTTTTTGAGAATTGTCTATGTTCACAGCAGGAACAACCTTGTAGCTTATCTTCTGAACTTAGTCCATCATAACTTCTCTACAAAACATAATATAATTTTAGAGTGCATATTTTTTCTTTGTGTTTGTTATCATCAAAAATCTTACAGGGTTGTAGAATCAAACTATGTTCTAACAATTTCCCCTTTTTTGATGATGACAAACAACTAGGATATTTCAATCAAAATAAGCAGAATATAAAGCATTATAGAGTCTCCCCCTGAGTTAAGTACTCAGATAGAGATGATTTACTTCCCTGAAGTTCATTCTGATCAGAGCTTTTGATGCATCTACTTTTGTCTTCATTAGAGTTTTGTACCTATTTTACTTTCATAAAAATAAACGATAAGTTATGATATTCAGAATGTTTGAGACTATCTCGATATACTGTTATAAGAAATATCTTACGTTCTCCCCTTTTTTTTCCATGATTCAAAAAGCAATATAACATTAATATCCATAGTCAAAAGATGAGTTATATTAACTTTGATTTTAATAACTTGCTCAGAGGAAAGCAAAACATGAAAAGAAAAGAATACAATAAAGAAAACAAGTTTTAAAAACTAAGATTGAGGTGGGGGAAGTCATGTGAACAACACTTCCAACAAGCTCTTAATATGAGTGTTCGATTCCTCTTGTTTTCCCAGTATTACTTTGATTTATTTGCATGTGTCATCTTGATTGTCTAAAATTTTCTTGATCACTGCATTTTCTTTCTTCAACTCTTCCAGAGTTTGCATAACCAGAGATGAAGAAGGTATATCCACAAAGGATGCAAGCTTCTTAGAATAATATGTAGCAGTTTCTGACGCAATGGCTTCTTCAGTTTCTTGGCCTTTGTCTTGAACAATTACCAGAGGAAGCTTATCAGAACATGGTTCATCAACTTCTGAGGGCTGGTACTCTTTCCAGGGAGCATTGTCCAGCTGAAGAATAGGTTTCTTTTCCCATTGACTGAGAACTTGATCCTTGAGAATTAATGGGGGTTAACAGCATTCTTGATGGTTCTCCATATCTCTCTGTAGTTGATGAAGATGAACCCGGAGCACATTGAGGATTCTGAGTGCTTGAAGATGAAGCCATTGTTCACACTGACTGTTGAGGATTTTTGAAAGATGGTTTTGCAAATGAAAAGCTTAGAGATAAAACAGTAGCGAGAAGAAGTGAGATTAAAAGTGAATTATGTATTTATAAACAATTTGAAAGCTTAATTAGTAAGAAATAAAAACAATAATGATTACACAGAATTTATGAATCTTGAAAATAGGGAGATGGCGTGGAGATATGAAAGAGTTACCAATGACACGCGTCTCAGTGCATCCAATCAAAGCTTTTAATCCCTTCAGAATTTGAACGTGTGTTCAGCCTTAAAAGGACGCTTATGAGAGGATGACAAATGTTGATGATGTGAACTGCATGCTTCTATCTTTGAAATGAACTGTTCAGATCTTCTTAGATAGATCCTGATGCAACTGTCCTTCTAACTTCTGAAGAATTGTTTATCAGATGTTAAAAAAAACATTAAATTCTGAGGGTAAAGAATATATAAATAAATCTCTTATTATGGATATAATTTAATGCTGAGATGTTTCAGAAGTAAATTAAACCTATCTTTAGAAAGTGGTTTAGTAAAGACATCAACCCATTGGTGGTCTGTGTCAATAAATTTTAAGGAAATAATTCCTTTATGAATATAGTCCCTGATAAAGTGATGTTTTATTTCTATATTCTTAGCCATAGAATGTAAAATGGGATTCCTAGATAAACAAATTGCAGAAGCGTTATCACAAAATATAGGAATGTTACTGTAAAAAATATTGAAGTCTTCAAGCTGACTCTTCATCCAAAGCATATGTGTGCTGCATCCTGTAGCTGGTATGTATTCAGCTTCAGTTGTTGACAATGCAATTGTGGATTGCCTCATACTGGTCCATGAGATCAGATTTTCTCCCAGAAACTGGAAGCTTCCACAAGTGCTTTTTCTTTCTACTTTGTCTCCACGAAGTCATAATCACAGTATCCTACTAATTTGTATTCACTATTTTTTCTATAAAACAAACCAAGATTAGTAGTACCTTTTAGCTACTTGAAAATTCGCTTAACAACTGTTAAGTGAGATTCTCTAGGATCTGATTGGAATCTGGCACATAAACATACACTGTATAGAATGTCAGGTCTTGAAGTTGTGAGATATAAGAGAGAACCAATCATACCTCTATAGATATTCTGTTCTACCTTTTACTTACCTCTTCCTTTTCCAGAATGCATGTATGATGCATTGGAGTCTTGACTGTCTTACATTCTGATAAGTCAAATTTATTCAGAAGTTCTTTGACGTATTTTCTCTGGTGTATGTAAGTTCCTTCTGGAGTTTGATTGATCTGAATTCCCAGAAAGAGTTTGATTTCTTCCATCAAGCTCATTTCAAACTTTGCCTGCATAGACTTAGCAAATTCTCTTCCCAGAGAGGCTTTAGTAGATCCAAAAATAATGTCATCTACATAAATTTGACAAACTAGAATGTCATTCTTAAATGACTTACAAAATAAGGTTGTGTCCACTTTTCCTCTAGTGAAATTATTTTCTAACAGAAAGCTACTTAGTCTTTCATACCAAGCTCTGGGAGCTTGTTTTAGACCATATAGTGATTTCTTTAGTTTGAAAATGTATTCTGGGTTTTTGGAATTTTCAAAACCAGGAGGTTGGTGCACATAAACTTCATCATCAATGTATCCATTTAAGAATGCACTTTTGACATCCATCTGATAGAGAGTGATGCCATTATTCACAACGAAGGAAATTAAAAAGTCTGATAGATTCTAACCTGGAGACTGGAGCAAAGCTTTCTGTATAGTCTATCCCCTCTTGCTGACTATAACCTTGTGCAACTAGCCGTGCTTCATTTCTGATGACTTCTCCTTGTTCATTCAACTTTTTTCTAAATACCCATTTTGTTCCAATGACATTGAACCCTTTTTGTTTGGGAACTAGATCCCACACATCATTTCTGGTGAATTGATTCAATTCCTCCTGCATAACTAGTATCCAATCATTGTCCAGAAGTGCTTCATCAATGGAAGTTGGCTCAATCATAGATATTAATCCCATAAAAGATTCTTTAGAGTTTATGAATGTGGATCTTGTTCTGATTGGGTCTTCCTTCTTTCCTAGAATTTTGTCTTCAGGATGAGCTAGGCTGCTTCTGGATAGTCTTTTCCGGAGAGGTTCTTCAGATGTTGTTGTAATGTATGTGACATCTCCTTATGATGTTGTTTGTGATTCTTTGTTGGGACCTTCTGATGCAGTGTCTTCAGTACCTGTAAATTGGACTTCTATATCTGCAAGAGATTCATTTTGCTTTGACTTTTGAGAGCCAAGCTTGTCATCAAATCTAACACTGATTGACTCTTCTTCAATATGTGTTTCTGTGTTGTATACTTTGTATCCTCTTGAGCATTCAAAGTATCCTAACATAATACACTTATGTGCTTTAGATTCAAACTTGTTCAGATGTTCTTTGGTGTTAAGAATAAAACAAATGCATCAAAATGGATGGAAATATGAGTTGATGGGCTTTCTGTTCTTCCACAACTCATATGAAGTCTTATCCATAATAGGTTTTATGGAGATTCTATTCTGAATGTAACATGTTGTGTTAATTGCTTCTTCCCAGAAGTTCTTAGCAATGTTATTCTCGTTGATCATGGTTTTGGCCATTTCTTGTAAAGTTCTGTTCTTTTGTTCTACAACTCCATTTTGTTGGGGAGTTCTAGGACAAGAGAAATCATGAGAGATGCCATTCTCATTAAAAAATGATTCAAGTCTTTTGTTTTCAAATTCTCCATCATGATCACTTCTTGTTAGAACATAGTTTGATTCTATAACCCTTAATTAGAGTTTTGATGATAACAAAATACAAAGAATAAATAAATTGTAAGATTTATATATAAGACAAATATGCTTCTTAAAATTATGTTTTGTATATATAGAAGTTCTGATGGAATCAGCATCAGCATCAGAAGCATCAGAAGATCAGTAACATGTGCTACACGCTGAAGCTACCAGATCATACGCTAAAGCTTGATAACCAGAATCTGCGCTTAAACATATACACTCTGACTCTGATCAAAGATCTTTACCAAGTCATCAGCACTCTGAAGCGTTATCATAAGTTAAAGCAAAGAACACTCTGAAGCGTTACCATAAGCAAAGAAGACTCTGAAGCGTTATTAAGCATTCAAGACAGAATTAATTACCAACGACTTTATTCAGACAAGATCTTCTTCAAAAGGAAAGTGCGTTATTATCAGTAAAAGTGCTTTATGGACAACGTATCTCTACCTTGGCTATATAAACAAGTCTCCTTGAGAAAAGACGCACGCATGCACTCACATAATTTGCCAAGCCTTCAAAACGACGCTTACTCAAATGCTTTAGCAAATTCAGTTTTATTCCAAGCTTAAATTGTGTAATTATCACAGTTGTGATATACTGTTTTATTAGAAAACGTTAACACATCATTGTTCACATTATTTGTAAAAGATTTCCTTGAGATAAACTGGTTTGTGGTTATACTCAAGAAGGCTTTAACAGTTGTTAAAGTAGCTATTGTAATCCTTTGAATATAGTGGATTAAGACCTCGTTGGAGAGAGGCGAAATCACCTTGACGGGTGGACTGAAGTAGTTTGAGATCAAACGAACCAGGATAAAAATACAGTGTTGTCTAAGCATTTGTTTTAAGTTTTACAATTCAACCCCCCTTCTTGTGTTTTTCACATCTTCACTTCTGACTTTAACAATTCTAATATCTTTCTCATTTTGAACTTGGATACAAAAAAGCAAAGAACACAGAGTGTGACTCGTCCTTGTGTCTTAAGAACTTTACCCATGTCCATCTGCTATAGTCATCTATGATCACTAATCTATAATTCTTGTCACTAATGGATGTAGTTTTCACTGGTCCAAATAGATCTATATGCAGAAGTTCTAATGGTCTAGAGGTAGAAACAACATTTTTTGCTTTAAAAGGAGGTTTTGTAAACTTGCCTTTTTGACATGCTTCACACAGAGCATCTGAGCTAAACTTCAGGTTAGGAAGTCCTCTGACCAGATTGAGTTTGTTAATCTGAGATATTCTTCTCATACTAACATGCCCCAATCTTCTGTTCCAGAACCATTGCTCATCGTTAACAGACAATAGACATTTTACATTCTGACTTTTCAGTTCAGAATGTTTTATTTTATAAATGTTGTTCTTTCTCTTCCCATTAAATAGGATAGATCCATCTTTCTGACTAACTACTTTACAAGTCTTTTGATTGAAGATTATATCATAACCGTTATCCCTTAATTGACTTATGGATAACAAGTTATGCATTAATACATCTACTAATAGAATATTAGTAATAGAAGGAAGATTACTGTTACCTACAGTTCCAGAGCCAATGATCTTCCCCTTCTAATTGCCTCTGAAACCTACATAGCCTCCATCTTTAAGTTCCAGGCTTTGGAACATATGCCTTCTTCCCGTCATGTGTCGAGAGCATCCAGATTCTAGGTACCAGGATTTGTGTTTTAGTCTTGTTGTCAAAGATATCTGCTACATATATAATGTTATCCTTAGGTACCCATATCTTTTTGGGTCCTTGTTTGTAGGTGTTACCAAAATTCTGTTTGAATTTTGGTTTAGTAGAGAAATCATTACTGGTATATTTTAAATCATGTGTGTGCCCATAGGTAAAGTGAGATTTCAAAGGAGTGCGTTTAATGACCAGATCCTTGACTTTCTTAGGTTGGGATACTTTACCTTTGTATCATATACCTTTTTTGCCATTTCTGCTAACTCCATAGATCATTGAAGCCATCTTGCTTCTATCTATGTTTTTAGCGAGGAATTTCTGAAAGCTATGATCATATTCCTTTATGATCTTATCATAACTACTAGGAACTTCTGAGATAGTTTCCTTCTGAGTGTTTTGTAAGTTGTTTTCAAGTTTTGAAAATTTTTTTTTCAACTCAGAATTTTCTAGTCTCAGATTCTTAGTTTCTTTAGAGTCAGAAACTAGATCCTTTTTCAGGTTCTTGAATTTGACTCGAAGTTGCTGATATCTTTCAAGAATTTCACTTAGACTTTCTCCTAATTCAGCTTTAGTAAAATTTATAGTAAAGTCAGGAAATACATCTTTAGTGTCTGATTCTGATTCTGATCCAAATGATTAAGTATCTTATGACACGTTGGCCATAAGAGAAATGTTGTCTCATTCATCTTCTGATTCTGTGTCTGCTTATGAAGAGTCTGGGTCATCCCATGTTTCCAAGAGACTTTTATTCTTCTCCTTAACGAACTTCTTTTTAGGTTTCTCCTTCTGAAGCCATGGACAGTCGCTTTTGTAGTGCCCTTGTTCATTCCACTTGTAGCAGACAATGTCTTTATTTCTTGACTTTCTGTACTCAAGATGGTTCAGATTTTCTATATCCAGATGAAGATTCAGACTGATTCCCTATTCTTCTGGAATTTCTGAACTTCCTTTGCCTCTACTTCCACAACTGATTGACTCTTCTGGAGAGAAGAGACAATTCATCTTCTTCTGATGATGATCCACCGGAGATTTCTTCAATTGCCTACAAAACTTTAGAATCATATTTTTTGTTATATTTAAGGGCAAAAGGCTTACCTTGCTTCTGGGGCTCATCATCTTCTAACTCTGTCTAATGACTTCTGAGTGAGCTGACAAGTTCTTCTAGAGATATTTTGTTAAGATCTTTTGCCAGTTTGAGAGCAGTGACCATGGGTCTCCATTGTTTTTGTAAACTTTTGATGATCTTCTTTACATGATCAACAGTTGAGTACCCTTTGTCCAGAACTTTCAGCCCAACAACCAGAATTTGAAATCTTGAGAACATAGCTTCAATCATTTCACTTTCTTCCATCTTGAAGGCTTCATACTTTTGAATGAGCGCAATAGCTTTGGTTTCTTTTACTTGCATGTTTCCTTCATGCGTTATTCTTAGAGAATAAAACATGTGCTTTGTTGTCTCTGTATTTCTGATCTTCTCATACTCTAAATATGAGATGGCACTCAAGAGAATAGTTCTGGCCATGTGATAATTTCTGAAATCTCGCTTTTGATGATCTGACATTCTTTTTCTATCAATCTTCTGACCACTTTCATCAACGGGATGTACGTACCCATCGATCACCATATCCGAGAGGTCAGCATCATGAGCCAGAAAGAAGATTTCAATTCTGTCTTTCAAGTAATAAAAGTTCTCACCATCAAAGATAGGAGGTTTGCCGCTGATTCTGTCTTTCTCATCATGATAGTCATTGTTGATGTTCTAACTTGGTCCCACCATAGTATTTTTCTTAGCTTCGATCTTTTACTGACACAGTTAAGTACTTGAACTCAGAACTAGGTGCTCTGATGCCAATTGAATAATTGAAAAACACAAGAAGGGGGGGGGGGTTGAATTAGAATCTTAGAAAAACAATGGAAAGAAGATGATCATTTTTATCCTGGTTTGTTTGAACTCAAACTACTCCAATCCACCCATCAAGGTGATTTCGCCTCTCTCCAACAAGGTCTTAATCCACTAATCAATCTTGATTACAAATCTACTTTGACTACTGCCAAAGTCTTCTTGAGTATAACCATAACCCGGTTTTTCTCAAGGAATTGCACTAAATAATATAATTATAAAACGGTGTACAGTTATGTTTTCTTACAAAACAGTATCACAGTATGTGATGTTTTACACAATTGAGAGAATTGTAAGTATGAGGATTAGAAAAGATTGCAGCGTGGTTGAGAGTTGTGAAATCGTGTACGATGTATCCTCATGTCTTGTTTAAATAGGCACAACAAGAATGATCTTTTGGAAACATGATTAATGACAGTTAAGGTGCTTTCCAAAAATGAATATCCTTGTTCCCTTCCAGCCGTTATTCTTGAAATGGAAATATAGATTTGTAACGCTTCAGAACATTGAGGTATGCGTTGCTGCTTGCTTCAGAGCTTTTGAAGATCAGAGCCATAAGATTATGTTTGCAGTGTTAGACTTACTTTCCCAGAATTGTGTAATCAGAGTTAAAACATCTTTTTTAGTGTAACTTGTGATATTCTATCATCAAATCTTTTTGAGAATTATCTACGTTCACAGCAGGAACAACCTTATAGCTTATCTTCTGATCTTGTTCCATCAGAACTTCTCTATAAAACATAATATAATTTTAATGTTCATATTTGTTCTTTGTGTTTGTTATCATCAAAACTCTTACAGGGTTTTAGAATCAAACTATGTTCTAACATGTCTTACCTTAGGATCTTAGATCGACCATAGATCTAGATTCCCTTTGTAGGTCGCCCGTAGATCTAGATTCCCTTTGTAGGCCGCTCGTAGACCTAGTTTTTGGTAGACCGCCCGTAGATCTTACCTTAGGATCTTAGATCGATCATAGATCTAGGTTCCCTTGTAGCTCACCTGTAGACCTAGTTTTTGGTAGACCGGCCGTAGGTCTTACCTTAGGATCTTAGATCGACCGTAGATCTAGTTTACCTTATAGGTCGCCCGTAAACCTAGTAATTTTGGTAGATCGCCCATAGATCTTACCTTAGAATCTTAGATCGACCGTAGATCTAGATTTCCTTATAGGTCTTCCGTAGGCCTAGTAATTTTGGTAGATCGCCCGCAGATCTTACATTAGGATCTTATATCGATCGTAGATCTAGGTTTCCTTATAAATCACCCGTAGGCCTAGTAATTTTTGTAAATCTTCCGTAGGTCTTACCTTGGGATATTAGATTGATCGTAGATCTTAATTTTCTTATAGATCGCTCGTAGGCCTAGTAATTTTGGTAGATCTCCTGTTAGTCTTACCTTGGGATCTTAGGTCGACCGTAGATCTAGATTTCCTTATAGGTTGCCTGTAGGCCTAGTAATTTTAGCAGATCGTCCGTAGGTCTCGCTTTAGAACCTAAGATCGCCCATTGGCTAGGTTCTTCCTATCGATCGTCTTAGAACCTGAGATCGCCTATTGGCTAGGTTCTTCCCATATATATTGTCTTATAACCTGAGATCTCCCGTTGGCTTGGTTATTCCTTAGATCATCTTAGAAACTGAGGTCGCCCATAGGCTAGGTTCTTCCTATCGATCATCTTAGAACCTGAGATCGCCTGTTGGCTAGGTTCTTCCCATAGATCTTGTCTTAGAATCTGAGATCGCCCAAAGGCTAGGTTCTCCAACAAATCACTCTCATGTTTCACCTTAGGATCGTAGGTCGCCCGTAGACCTTGTTCGAGTCTTTTCGTACCAACCTTTTCCTCTGTTGCTACGTTATAAGTTCAATCTATGTCTTCTTATTAGAAAACGAAAAATTATTCCCCAATTGATATCACAAAAATAAATAAACACTCACACTTTCTACCAGAATAAATTTTTGACATTGGTATTAAATCATCTTCTACCTCGAACGTCAGAAAGGTACACGCCAATCGTACTTTCAGGTTTAAGACGATTAAAGAGGGGCAGCTGTAATACCCCAAATTTGTCCTATCCTTTCACTTTTATCTGGTTTATGCATTTTGCACTTTTCTCATGTACGTTGCTCCCATTAGGTCACCTAACACATCATTCATTAATCAATAAAACATGGCATGTGATCAAAGATATTGAGGAATTAGGGTTTTTGTATGGCTTTAAGGTTATCATATTGACTCAAGGAATCAACTGGTTTCATCATCAATCATGGTTTGTGGATGCTAGGGTTTTTTGTGTTTAGGGTCACTGAGAGCTTTATTCTCCTCAAGCTACAAAGATCATCAAGTTTCTCCATCAAAGGGTTGTGACTTATTAATGCAAGGATTTTCATCAATACCTCAAATAAAGACTTTACAATCTAGGGCTTGTGCGTTCTCAGCATCTCAAATGCATATTAAGAGGATTAAGGTTTTTATCCCTGGTGCTTGCGCTTCTTAATTCAATTAAGGTTTATCAGAGTGCTCTCCTCTGCTCCAAGTATCCTTTTCAGTTTCAAAGACTCTTCAATGCATTTTTTCGTGAAATACAAGTGCAAGTAATGGCATGGGAGATGAACTTCTGGACTCATTCAGATTAAGGTAAATTTGGTTCTCATAATTGGTACTTGTCGTTGGCAGTATAAATTGGTTTGAAATTGAGATTGAATTGGAATCATTAATCTGGATTTATTGACTGGTGAGTGTTCATTCAAGATGTCTAATATGTTTAAGTAAATCAAATTTTGCTTGCAAAATTGAAGATTTTGTGGATAAGGTTTTCTTAAGAGGTATTCAAGTGTCGTTCATCATTGTTAAATCTTATTTCGCATAGCCAAAGGTTCCTTCAAAAGCAAGACATAATGATTCATATATGGGTGCAAAGTTAAAGGAAGTTGTGAATTCGAGTTCTAAACTTGGAAAGGAAAATCACTTTGAATCTTTTGAAAGAAATATCATGTGAGTTCAAAGATTCATGAGGCATATTTTTAGATCAAAGTATTATGACTTCAAATATCCAATACATCATCATACAAAACCAAAAGGGAAAGATACATATCCAAATTTGTCGATTGAGAGAAAAACCCATTGCAATTTCAAGATGTTACAGAATATCACGGTTCATCCAAATTCACCATGTCACGTTCCAAGTTTCGATCGTAAGCCTACTCACATATTGGAAATAATCCAAAACCACTATAAATTCAGACCATTATGCCAATAATCCACAAAAGAAACCTTTACAAATCTATATTACATCATTTACAAAGAAACAAATTGCAAGAAAAAGCTAATTCTAAGCTCCACCCCTTCTTCATACTTCAAGGCCTTTTGTAATGCGTCCTCTTCAAAGTGGCTTCACAAATAAACCACAACCCTGCATATTTCAGAAAAGTCATAAATTAAACAAAACATCTAGCAGAACTTCTTAAACAAATCCCTAATTTCCTAACTATTTTCTCAAGACAGAATTTCAAATTTTACTAATTCCTAACCAAATTCTAGCTCAGTAATAGAATTTTAGTTAGTTCCTAACTGAAGCAAAGCAGAATAGTCCAACAAACTCTAACTAATTTCTTAACCAAATCCCTGACAAATTTAGCAACTGTCGCGCTAACCTCCTCTCCAACAGAACTTTCAATCCAATTTCTAACGGTTTTCTAAACAAAAAATAACTCCCAAACCATAATTAACCGCAACAGAATTTTATATCTCTTAACAGTTTCTGACAGCCTCTAAAATCTTAACTACTTTCTAACCAATTCATAATAGAAACCAATAACCTCTAACTCCCTAACCGCTCTTCATACTGACTTAACAAACTCAGATAACAGAAACTCACTAGAAAATAACGGGAAAAAAAACTCTCTCTGCTACCCTCTCTCCATGATCACCCTCTAATCTCCAATCTTCATATACTTCACCATTCATCTCTCATTTCTGCAACTTCAATCATGATTTCACACTCCCTCAAGTCTCTGCAATTTCTACTCCTATTATATGTTCTATCATCAATAATACGATGAAAATCATCCATAAAATCCGAAAGAAGAACAAGGAAGAAGAAGGAGAGATGAATTAAAACACGTAAGAGTACACATACCTCTGGTTTTCTGCTTCTCTTCGCCGCCATCGAAATTACCTTGGACGAACTCTTATAGGTATGCTTCACTTACTTTCTTTCTTATTTTACATCATTACGCATACTCCAAATGTTGCTAGCTTCGAATCTTCTTCTATAATTTCGAGTTTAGACTCTTAGTTTCTTGGAGCGCTTAGATCCAACTATGAAACCGTGGCGTACAGTACATGGTGTAGGCCGTTTTCATGTCCTTCTTCAAGATAGGACGAAGAATATGAAAATGAAGGAGGAGATGATTTGAGAATCGCAGTCGAGGATGATTCAGAGGAAACATGGAATGCGGTTGAAATCGATTAGGAAATTGGAGAAGGTGATAAGAGTTTGTTGTGCAAAGGTTGAGATGGTTTAGCATTGTCAAAGTATAATGAGGATGCTAGTGTTGTGGCGCTTCCTGTGGAGAGGATGCAGGAGAAAGAACCACCGCCACGTTCGAGAGATGAAGAAGAATTGGGACCGTCACCCAAAAACAAAACCTAATTCCCTTCATATATTTTTATTTTATTTAATTCATATTAAAATTGTTTTTTCTGATAGTCAGCATAAAATAATGCCAAAAAAAATTTTGAAAAGATGATTGGACTAAACAATGATTTCGTTGGGGACTTATCCTGAAGCCCAGTCCGTATGCATTTTTTGTGAACCTGTTCCAGTGAACAAAAAACCACCATTATTGGGCCGAATTGCATCATCCCTTAGCCCGTTTTAGTTTGTTTGAAGCCTGATAATAAGAACAAAAATAAAACAACATTGGATCCTGCTAACAGGCCAGCGCTCAAATTTGCTGGATCACACTCCCTAGACTCAAAATAGCACCCCCTGAATTCACTAATTCTTCATTAGAACTAGGACTTTTTTTTTGTTAATTTTTGCCAATAAAATACATGATAAAAATAATATAAAAACGTTAATAAAGAAATAGTAGAATATATTAGAAATTTCTTAGGAATTAATTATTTAATTTTTTTTTTGAATTTTCCTTGCATAGAAAACAAATAAATAAATAAAAAATATTTTTTCTTTCTTGTTTTCATCTGTATTTTCATGCCGCTTTGCCATGCTATTTTTGACGCGTTTGTTCATTATGCAAGGAACATTTTTGTGCCTTGGGTCATGTAACATAACCGGTAGTTAGGCGATCGAAGCATACAACTTATGCTCGCTTGCGATGCGACGTGCCTTATTTCTCATCGTCCTGAGAAATTCATATTATATTATATATGGTCCTGATAAATGTTTTTGTACCCCAAAATTTTCCCTCCCATATTCTTCAAAGTTTTGACAAGCATCATCTCAATTTGCTCAAGTCTACTCAAGGGTTGCACAGTTCAAACACCCTCCTAAGCCAGTCCAAATTAGGGTTTTGGTTCTTGCAAGGAAGTTGAGGTTTTCAAGGGCTCAATCAAGTCCCATATGCTCATATACATTGTCAAGCACCTACATGTCAAGTTTCAAGGCTCACAAGGTCAAGTTGCACAGTCAAAAGCCTCATTTGCTTCACAATCAACTATAGGGGCAAAATGGTCATTTGGCAGTCAAAAGTCAAAAATTTTGGTCAACATCTTATTTTGAAGCCACAATCATCATTTGGTCAAATCTTGACCATGATTTCACAAGAATGGCTCAAAAATCATCAAGATGCAAAAGTTTCTATTTTTGGACAGCTGAAAAGTCAACTGTAACTTGACCAAGGCATAACTTTTTCATGGTTCATCAGAAAAATCCCATCCAATGCTCATTTTGAAGGGGATGCCATTTCCTACAACTCATCTTCACATTCCAAGTCCAAGAAATGCTCTCACAAAAAGTTATCAATTTCAACATTATAGGTCATTTTCAAAAGTCAACAAAAAGGCATTTTAAGTCAAAGACCATAACTTGAGATTGGTAAATCAAAATGACATGGGACCAAAGGCATTGGTTAGATGACTTCAAGACCTTTCCAAAATGTCAAAGAACATGTTCATATGATCAAAATTGAGCAAGATATGCATTGGAGAAGTTGGGAAATTTTGGTGAAATGGAAAAAGTCAACTATCCTTGAAACTTCAATTTTTGACAAAAGGGCCCACTTTTTCCACTTGATTCAGCCTTGTCATGCCACCCACGTGTCCCATGACCAATTACAAGACGAAACATTTATTTTTTCATTTTTATTTAATTTTTATGGATTTAATTCATTTTAATCCATAATAATTCAAATAAAATCAAAAAAATGAATTAAATGGTATCTTTGAGTTTTGAATGGCTTTCATGTGTCATTAACAACCTACCAATTTCGTTCCAGGTCCATTTTAAGCATGAAAATTCAAATTTGAACAAAATTGGAAAATGCTTTAATGGTGGTTAGGAAGAAATCCAAAAACATCATTGTAATGGATCATTGGCTCTTAATGTGACTGATTCTCTTTCATACATACATATGCAAGTGTTCCATACCTCAAGCACGACCGAGGCATCCCTGAAACGGCCAGAGCAAAAACTGAAAATTGTCCAAAAAAGTGTGAGATCTAAGCAGTATTGCAGGCACTTTCAAACCAAAGAGAGAACATAGCCTTCTTCCTGGACATCCAGTGGTGCTACAACAATAAAAACCAAGCCTTTTCATAAACCATATCGCACTGTAAGTTGTCTCAAACTTTTCTCTGAACACGAAATAGTAACTTCCAGTCCTTGCACCTTTTCTTCAAAACATTGGTATATTCATGTTTATCATTTGATTTCTAACACAATTGCATTATTCAATTTTGTTATTGGCCCATATATCATGATATTCGAACCTAGGGTTCATACGCTTGTGTTTTAGGTGTTTTCCATATAGGAAAAATCAAGATGAATGATGGTTACAGGGATAATGAGGAGACAGAGACGATCACGTCCATGTGATTGGATGGAATTTTTATGGCCTAGGGACGTTTTTTGAGATAAGCTACGAAACTACTTGCGGATAAAAATCCGCAGGTAAATAACCAGCAAAGTGTTGGAGAAGACGATGAGGTGTCGTCCTGTCATTGGCCATCTTCAAATATCGCGCGTTTATTTATTTATTTTCAGGCATATGTTTGTTTACCAATATAATAATCATGCTTTGTTTTAATAATGACTAACACGCGCAGCTCAGTTGGTGACCATGCTATTGGAAAAGGTTACAGGACCTGGGTTCGAATCCCAGGTCCCCCCACATTTCTTGTTATCATTTTCTCATGCTTATTCAAGTGCAGCCTTCCAGGATACGTCCACCATGGACTTCCAACCTCCACACGCCATGTGTCTTCAGGTGGCAATCCAAGGGTCAGGATGAAGGCACACCATATTCCTGGTCAACCAGCGCCCCACTCAATTCCCAGAGTCAACGTAGTTGGATGCAAATGAGCCACAACAATGCTAAACAAACTCCCAAATCTGGCCCAAACCCCCCTTGGGTTTGCATTTTTTTTATTTTTGTCATTTTATTTTTCATTTTTTATTCCTTTTTATTAACTATCAACTAAACAATTATTTTTCACAATAAAACCAAAAAAAAACATTTTATTATTTATTAACTTATTTTGTAAATAAATGTAAATTAAATTAAATTAGTTTAATTAGTTAATTTTAATACCTTTTTACAATAAATAAAATAATTTAGACTTAGGCTTTTCTTTTGACATTTTTAATTCCTTTTTTTTAATTTTATTTCATTAAAACATAAAAATACAAAAAAACTTTTTTTCTTTCTTTTAATTAATTAATTAATTAGTTAGTTATTAGTTTTAACTTCATTAATTACAAAAAAAAAATACAAAAATTTAATTCTTATTCAAAAAAGGGTCAAAACCCTAGGACGTTCCAATTTAATTCTTTCGCGCATTATTCTTATTTTGATTATTTATGTAACTGTTTCCGGATATGTAATAGTAATTAGGTTTATCTCTTTATTTACTATTTCTCGCATTTTATTTCCAAACGGGTTTTGTTTTTTGGCGATGTATAGACCCGCGCCTTGTAATAGCTAGATTTACATTTCTGCAATTTATTTTCCGCACTCCTAACTGTTAAAAAATGCATGAAAGAATGTATGTAAATAAAATCAATCCGTAGCTCACTAATAACATGTACAAGATAACCTTAACTAAAAAACAACACACAAAGCACATGCCACTTCTAGGGTACGCCTCACTGGTTGCCTCGACGTGGTCATCAAGTATAGGGTATCTTAGAGGTCGCCCTTCTGTCTAAAGATCCAGTTGCCTCGAAACGGTTGCCTCGGATAAAAGGATCTAGGACATTAGGGTTACTTCTAAGGTGTCCTACTATTGCTTCAGTGACCACACATGTCCCGATAATCGAATTGACCCGAATAACTCCAACGACGGTGCTACCTACCTCTCAATGGTGGGATAGCACTATCTAAAGGACTCTTACACAGCCTAATTCCTTAGAGTAGGTAGATTTCTCTTAAGTACTTGCTCTTTTCAAAACAAAACAAAAACATCTTTTCACACCTCACACTTTCTAAAAGTTTTCAAACAAATTTTTCATACACTCTTAAGGACAGATACAAGAGTTACTTAGAAATTTTTCAAACGAAACTTTTTCAAAACCCACACACACTTGAAAAGCAAACAAATTTTGAAAACATAAGAGCAAGTACCTAAGAGCCCGTGGATAACCACGGATAGAAAGGGTGCTAACACCTTCCCTTTCTATAAATCTACCTCCCGAACCGAGAAACATTCTCGAATAAGGAATTTTGTTGTGCTTTTGTCCTTTCCATGTTGGAGAACATAAAAGACGGTGGCGACTCTTGCTTACCGCGACATTTCGCGAAACCAGCTAAAAAACAGTCAATTCTATTTCCACCGATCACAGAACTGGCGACTCTGCTGGGGAAACTTTTAAAGTGAGGTGTACCTTAGGATTAGATCATATTTATGTTTTCAATTTCTTTGCTTTGATTGCTTTATATTTGTGGGCTTTGCATCAGAGTTTCATAGATCCTAACCCGGATCTGGGGATACCCTTTTAGGTAGCATAAGCTGTGAGGGACCTGTCCGGCATAGACCGACACGGGTGAAGCAGTGGCTACGTTGGTGTGGCACCTTGGTCTGTACCGATATCCCTTGTGTTGCAACGAGGAGAATATGGGTCTTCTGAGGAGTCATTAAGCACCAACCGACCTTAGAACCCTAATGTGACCCAACTTGGCCATAGAACAGTAGTAGATGCTACACCCATTGAGGCTAAACTCTCGCGATGGTTCTGGCTGCAAGAAAATATTGCGACGCTGGAGTTATGACCGATTGAGGGTAGTCAGTGATATTGGGATCCTCTAGAACCCGGTTACTTTTGATAGGACAGGTCTTGACCAACGAAACTGAAAGAGGGTAGTACCTGAACTTCATGCTGGCCTAAACTCTAAGGGCTGTCTGGTGTGACTTGTGTGCCTTATCATGTTTGCCTTTGTGAATACTTGTGGTATACTTTACCATAACATCATACCATCATACCATTGCATGCATCCTGCATAAGGACTGACCTATTTCAAAGACAAGAGGGTTTCACCTTTGCTCTGTTTTGTAGGACATCATGATGCATGTGCGAAGGAACACTATCCGGCTCAACTTTGTTCACCCACCTGATTTGCTTAAAGAGTTGGTTGACAGAATTCCAAGCACTGCTTCCTTCATCTAGAGGCATGGTTCTCTTCTCGGTTTAGTCACTTCAAAGTGGGACCAACAACTGATGAGTGTCTTGACCCAGTTTTATGATCCCTTGTACAATTGCTTCACCTTTCAAGACTTCCAGCTGGTCCCTACCCTGGAAGAATTCTCTGATTTGCTTGATATCCCTATCTTGGATCAGACCCCATTCACTGGTTGGGAAAAGACTCTTAGGCTTGAGGAGATTGCTGCAGCCCTTCCCTTGACCAACAAGGAGGTAATGGACAATTGGGTGACTAGAAGCGGAGTTAAGGGCTTCTTGGCTAAGTTTCTGATTGGTAAAGCTAACAGTTTCTGGAATGACTTAGACTTCAGGGCGTACGAGGACATTCTGGATCTCTTAATCTATGGTCTAGTATTGTTTCCAAATCCTGATAACTTTGTCAATATCAATGCCATAAGGATCTTCATGTCTCGGAACCCTGTACCCACTCTCTTGGGTGATATCCTGCAACAACTCTATGCTCGTACTGCCCGAAGATGGGGAACTCTGTGGTGTTGTGCTCCTTTATTAGTGAGGTGGTTTATTTCGCACCTCCCCAAGTTCGTGCTAAAGAACCAAGAAAGAAGAGGTTGGGCTCATAGGTTAATGTCTCTCACTGATAATGACATCATTTGGACTCTCAGAGGTTTAGATGAGGTGGCTGTTATTGATCGTTGCAGAGAGTATCCTAATGTTCCATTGATCGGTACCCAGGGAGGAATCTCTTATAATCCATATTTAGCTCTCCGTCAATTTGGAAGAGCCAGAAGAGCAGGGCCTCATGAGATGTTGGTACCTCACATCAGTTTTGAGTTTCAGGTAGATAGTGATGAACTGCGCCGTAGATTCATCAAAGCTTGGGACGGAATTCCCAAAGCTGACCCACATGAGTTGGGACCGAAGACTTCTCTACCAATGGAACCCTATTACAGATGGGTCTGCATCCGTGCTCAGAAGTTAGGTATGCCATATGAAGCTGTCAGGCCTATCATTCTTGAAATTCCTGATGGAGACAGGGTTCCTCCAACCATACTCCCTCCTCAGATACCCACTGATGTTGATACACTAAAGAGGTCTTGGGCGCAACTACAGGAAGAGCGGGATTTTTATCGGGAAAAGTTCAACGAACAGGAACAGAAGATCCAGAAGCTGACCAAGCAATTGGAGAACGAGCGGATCATGAATGACTATATCCGTACTGAGAAGAGGAGGCCATGGGAGCACTGATGGGCTTTGGATGTTTCCTTTACAGCTTTTATTTCCTTTTCAGTATTTTCATTCCTGTAACGCCTAAGGGCAATTTGTTGAACAATTTAAATTCCAAAGTTTAAATCTAATAAAGTGTGTTCCTTTTGTCTACAAAGTTGATTCCCGATTGTCTTTGAAAACATAATTCATACGCATTTCATTCATCATATGCATCACAGGTACCCTTTCTCCACAAGTTGCTTAATCTTCTTCGCTGTTTATTTCAGCACTCAGTCATCATGAATCCTGAACCAACTACCGAGCAAGCTATCAAGGCCCTCCAGGCCCAGAACGCCCAGTTTCAAGAGCTGGTCATGAGCTTAGCCCAAGGACAACAGGAGTTGAAGGCTTTGCTCCTGAAAAAGAAGAAGAAGAAGAGGACTATGTTGTTCAACACTGGACACAGACTCGGGAATACACTGCAGAATGAAGCTGAGAGGACTACTCCATCTGTTGGGGAAGGCAGTCACCAGGAGGGAAGGGTCCCTAGTCCCGTGGTCTCTGACACCGAAACAGATTTCAATGATGAACAGTACCCTCCTGCTGAGGATAGGTACAAATAGCTGGAGGACCGGTCAAATGCTATGGAGATTCAACGTGTGCCTGGGTTGGACTTTGGAGACCTAGGTTTATCTTCTGGGGTGGTGATCCCACACAAGTTCAAGGCGCCTGCCTTTGTGAAGTACGACGGGGCTTCCTGTCCTAAACTGCACCTCCGCTCTTATGTAAGGAAGATCCAGCCTTACAATGCAGACAAGAACTTATGGATCCATTTCTTCCAGGAGAGTCTTTCAGGGATTCATCTCGAATGGTTCTATCAGCTGGACGGAACCAACATTCGTAACTGAGAGGACTTGGCTACTGCTTTTTATAAGCAGTATCAGTATAATTCCGACCTCGCTCCCACGCGTACCCAACTCCAGGGTATGTCACTAGGAACAGGTGAAGGTTTTAAGGAGTACGCGCAGAAATGGAGAGACCTGGCTGGCAGGGTGCAGCCACCGTTGACTAACCATGTACTCGTGGACATGTTCTTAGGGACCCTGTCTGGTCCGTTCTTTAACCACCTGATTGGTAATTCCTCTGGTGGGTTTACAGACCTGATCCTGACTGGTGAGAGGATCGAAGCTGGTATCAAATCGGGGAAGATACAGAAAGGTGCCTCCTCAAGTACTGAAAAGAAGCCCTTCAAGAAGGAAGCTAGTGATGTTTATGGTCCCAGGAGACAGAACAAACCAGAACACCGCCAAGCTGTCAACGCGGTGGTAATTTCAAAGCCTGTTGCTGCCCCTCAGCAGTACAACCAGCCAAGAGTTGAGAGGCCCAAAAGACAGTATACTCGGCTCAACATGACTCTCTCTCAGATATTACCGCAACTACTGTCAACCAACCTGGTAACTGTCAAGGAAGCTCCGAAGGTGGTAAACACAACCTCTCCGAAGTACAACCCCAATGCCCGTTGCGCTTATCACTCTGATAGCCCGGGGCATTCTACTGATGATTGTTGGGCTCTGAGGAATAAGGTTCAGGACCTTATTGATGCTAAGGAAATACAATTCGAGGCGCCCGAAAGGCCCAATGTTGTGACTGCTCCCATGCCCCAGCATGGAGTGAATGCTGTGGAAGAGGATCTGTATGTAGCCTCTGTGGATGATATTGCTACTCCGCTGCTGATCGTCAAGAGGAACCTGTTGCTAGCCGATTTATTTTCGGGATGTAGTAAAGGTTGCCATCTATGTGCTAGTTCGCCTGCTGGTTGTACTTTGCTGAAGTCAGGCGTCCAAAACCTGATGGATAGCAAAGAGATCTTGTTCAAGAAGATTGCTGTTCCTGCTGTCCCTGTTGAAGAAGTTTCAATTGTCACTATCTTCAACAACCCTCCTAAGGCTCCCTTAAAGAAGCCTGTCAAAATTACGCCTGTTCACAAGATTGCACCTATCATCATCACTGTTCCGGGGCCCATCCCATATAAGTCTGACAAAGCCGTCCCGTGGCACTATGGGGCAGATGTTTATGTTCTGGGAGTGAAACAAGAGTTCGATACAAGTACCGGTGTCAGCAACATCACCGGGCCTGCCAAGGTTACTCGCAGTGGCAGGCTCTTCTCACCTGACATTGCGTCTCCAGCTATCCAAAGACCTCTTATCATCACACCTGCCAGTGTTCCTGCTTCCCTTCCTGATCAAGTTCATGTTTCTACCCCTGCTGCCGAGTCATCTGACGCTCGGGGCAAAGGGGTTGCTACTGATGTGCCTGCCCGAACGGAGGCACCGAAGACCAATGTTGAAGCTTCCAAGCAAGAGATGGAAGAGATCCTCAAAATTATCAAGAAAAGTGATTTCAACGTCGTTGAGCAGCTGGGGCACACCCCATCTAAGATTTCCATGCTATCACTTTTGTTGTGTTCAGAGGCCCATGCCAAGGCCCTGATTTCCTTCCTGAAGACGGCCCACGTGCCACAAGAAACGTCTGTTAATCAATTTACTGATTGTGTGGCCAACTTGACTGCTGATAATGGGTTGGGTTTCTCTGACTCCGATCTAACTGCCAAGGGAAAGAACCATAACGACGCCCTGCATGTCTCCATTGAATGCAGGGGCACTACTCTTGCCCACGTGTTGGTAGACACCGGTTCTTCGTTGAATGTACTACCCAAGAAGGCCCTAGACAGGTTGGATTGTGAGGGTTTAGAGCTCAAGCCTAGTAACATTGTCGTTCGGGCCTTTGACGGGTCCAAAAGGATGGTGCATGGCGAAGTCGACATTCCAATCAGGGTTGGCTCTCAAGTTTTTGACTCCACTTTCTATGTGATGGACATCCGACCATCCTATTCTTGTCTGCTGGGTCGTCCATGGATCCACAAGGCTGGAGCTGTGACCTCAACATTACATCAGAAGCTTAAGTACCCAGTCAGAGGGAAGATCGTTACAGTGCAAGGGGAGGAGGAATACATGGTCAGCCACCTCAACTCGTTCCGATACGTAGAAATGGATGGGGAGTTCATTGAGACCCCCTTTCAACACTTTGAAGAGGTGCCTCAGACCTTGGCAGCAGCAGAAACAGTGACTGGAGAAGGCTCTACTTTGAAGATGGCTTCCTTGAAGGACGCCCGGGCTGTGATTGAGAAGGGTGAGTGCACAAACTGGGGCCGACTTCCTGACTTCACTCCAAATACTGACAAATTTGGCTTGGGTTTCACTGCAGAAGCTCAGAAGGCTGTGCGTAAGGCAAGGATTGGAAGACCTCCCGTATTCATCACCAACCCGGGAGTGAATGCTATTGAAGATGAAGTGGAGGAATCTGAATTTGACAGCTGGATCTACCCGACGACCAACGGTGGACCAAGCAATTGGACTGCAAAAGACTTTACACTATTACTTTTGTCACTCAGTAATGAATTCCTTTGTTTTAAAGTTGTAACGAACAATAATTTGAAACTTTATGGCTCGGTGTCTTACCCGGGGCACCGTGGCTTCATTTGTAAGGGCTTGTTATTTGTCACTTTCATATATCATGAATAAAAGCATTGGACGTTTTTCACATTTCAAATCGTGCGCTCCCTTTCTTTCTTTATATATTGCAAAACAGCTATATTTACACACACTCACTTATATAGGTTCCAATCCACTCTGGATCCCACTGGTAACGACTCTGCTACTACCGGTTATGACTTCGAAAATCCGATCAACTTAGCCGAAAACGAAGGTGAAGATGATTGTGAAGTGCCTGGTGAACTTGCAAGACTGCTACTCCATGAAGAGAGGGCCTTTCAGCCACATGAAGAGCCGGTGGAAACGGTAAATCTGGGTACTGAGACAGACAGAAAGGAAGTCAGGATTGGTGCTAATCTAGAGCTCAGTGTGAAACAATGGTTGATTTAGATGTTGCATGATTATGTGGAAATCTTTGCCTGGTCTTACGAAGACATGCCTGGGTTGGATACCGACATTGTGGTTCATCACCTGCCTACCAAGGAAGACTGCCCTCCGGTTAAACAGAAGGTCCGTCGTATGCGTCCTGAGATGTCCGAGAAAATCAAAGCTGAGGTTATGAAACAGTTTGATGTCGGGTTTCTAGCAGTGACTTCTTACCCTCAGTGGGTTGCCAACGTGGTTCCGGTACCGAAGAAAGATGGTAAGGTCAGAATGTGTGTTGATTACAGGTATTTGAACAGGGCAAGCCCCAAAGATGATTTCCCTCTACCTCACATCGACGTTCTGGTTGACAACACTGCTCAGCATAAAGTATTCTCCTTCATGGACGGCTTCTCCGGTTATAATCAAATCAAGATGGCTCCTGAAGACATGGAGAAGACCACTTTTGTTACTCAGTGGGGCACCTTTTGCTACAAGGTCATGCCTTTTGGATTGAAAAATGCTGGGGCAACCTACCAACGTGCCATGGTTGCTTTATTTCATGACATGATCCATCATGAGATCAAAGTATATGTCGTCGATATGATTGCAAGGTCCCAAACTGAGGAGGAACACCTGGACCATCTACAAAAGCTATTTGACTGTCTGAAGTTGTACAAGCTGAGGTTGAACCCAAACAAGTGCACCTTCAAGGTGAGATCTGGAAAACTACTAGGCTTCGTCGTGAGCGACAAAGGTATTTAAGTGGACCCTGCCAAGGTGAAAGCCATACAAGAGATGCCGGCTCCCAAGACAGAGAAAGAAGTCAGAGGCTTTCTAGGACGGTTGAACTACATTGCCCGATTCATCTCGCACCTAACTGCTACCTGTGAACCAATCTTCAAGCTGCTGAAGAAAGATCAAGTAGTACGTTGGAACGATGAATGTCAGGCCACTTTCGACAGAATCAAAGAGTATCTCCAAGAACCACCCATTCTTATGGCACCGGTTGAAGGGAGACCTCTAATCTTATACTTGACAATACTTGACAGCTCAATGGGGTGTGTGTTGGGGCAGCATGATGAGTCTGGCCGAAAAGAGAACGCTATTTATTACCTTAG
Organism: Vicia faba; assembly: GCA_948472305.1. Taxonomy (NCBI): domain Eukaryota; kingdom Viridiplantae; phylum Streptophyta; class Magnoliopsida; order Fabales; family Fabaceae; genus Vicia; species Vicia faba. The sequence continues at coordinate 113,688,594 of OX451737.1, forward strand.
CAAAAAGTTTACCGACTGTGAGACCCGATACTCACTGCTCGAGAAAACTTGTTGCGCTTTGGTATGCGCTGCTCGCCGGCTGAGACAGTATATGTTGACTCACACCACTCTGTTGATTTCAAAAATGGATCCAATAAAGTATATCTTCGAAAAGCCTGCCTTGTCCGGAAGAATAGCAAGATGGCAAATGATCTTGACAGAATACGACATCCAATACACGACTCAAAAAGCAATCAAGGGAAGTGTATTGGCAGACCATTTGGCACACCAGGCAGTGGACGATTACCAGTCCATGAACTTTGAATTTCCCGACGAGAATATCATGGTAGTGACTGATTGTGAAGTACCTGGACCGGATGAAGGTCCTGAGGAAGGATCCCGATGGTCTATGCACTTTGACGGAGCCTCAAATGCTTTGGGTAATGGTATCGGCGCTGTGATCATATCCCCCAAAGGCACTCATACTCCACTCACTGCCCGGTTATGTTTCAACTGCACCAACAACATGGCAGAGTATGAGGCATGCATTATGGGTCTTCAAGCTGCAATTGACTTAAGGATCAAGTTTCTGAGTGTCTTCGGAGATTCCAATCTCGTGATCAACCAGATCAAAGGAGAGTGAGATATAAAACACCCAAATCTTATTCCTTACAAAGAGTATGTTTTGACGTTGATTCCCCACTTCGAGGAGATAACTTTTGAACACTTCCCAAGAGAGGAGAATCAGTTGGCGGACGCGTTAGCTACGATGTCTTCTATGTTCAAAGTCAAATGGGATAACGAGGCTCCCCGGATCATTATCTGGAAATTGGATGAACCTGCACATTGCTGTGATCTTGAGGCTGAAGAGGTAACTGAAAAACCTTGGTATCATGAAGTGAAGAGGTACCTGGAAGCTCAAGAATACCCCGAAGGCGCATCTGTTAACGACAAAAAGTTTCTGAGAAGGTTCGCAGCAAAGTTCTTCCTCAGCAACGGCATCCTATACAAGAGAAACCATGATTCAACCCTACTGCATTGTGTGGATAAGATTGAAGCAGAAAGGATCATGGCAGAACTACATGAAGGTACCTTCGGAACACACTCCAGTGGACATACCATGGCAAAGAAAATCCTTCGGGCAGGATATTTCTGGTCCACAATGGAAGCCGACTGTTACCGACATTCTCGGACGTGTCATAAATGCCAGACCTATGCTGATAAGGTGCACGTTCCTCCAGTTCCTCTGAACGTCTTGACAACACCTTGGCCTTTTGCAATGTGGGACATTGATATGATCGGTGAGATCAGACCTACGGCATCCAACGGGCATCGCTTCATCCTGGTAGCGATTGATTACTTCATAAAGTGGGTTGAAGCAGCTTCCTATGCTACGGTAACCAAGAGCGTCGTAGCACAATTCATTCGGCATAACCTGATCTGTCGATACGGCGTCCCGGAAAGGATCATTACGGACAATGGTACCAATCTCAACAACAAGATGATCACTGAGCTCTGCGAGCAATTCAAGATACAACACCACAACTCTTCTCCCTACCGACCGAAGATGAATGGGGATGTCGAAGCGGCAAATAAGAATATCAAGAAGATTGTGTAGAAGATGACAGTGACCTACAAAGATTGGCACGAGATGTTACCGTTTGCTCTTCATGGGTACCGTACCTTAGCACGGACGTCAACAGGGGCAACACCCTTTTCCTTGGTCTATGGCATGAAGGCAGTCTTGCCTATTGAAGTCCAGATACCCTCTCTCCGGATAATGAAGGATGCAGGTTTGAGCGAAGATGACTGGATCCAGACTCAACTTGATCAATTAAACTTAATTGACGAAAAGAGACTCACCGCTATTTGTCATGGTCAAACGTACCAAAAACGGATGATCAGGGCATTTAACAAGAAAGTCAGACGACAAGAGTATCAAGTCGGAGACCTGGTGTTGTACCCCAAAATTTGCCCTCCCATTTTCATCAAGAATTGTCAAAGTCAAGGTCACAAAATGTCCCAAGGGTTGTGCAGCTCAACTGTCTCCTAGACAGTCAAAACTAGGGTTTGAGTTCTGGTCAAGCAAATGAACTTTTCAAAGGACCAATCAAGTCTCATATGCTCATAAAGATGGTCAAGTGTCTTCATGTCAAGTTTTAAGGCATTCAGCTCAAAATTGCACAGTCAAAACCCTAGATTGCACTACAGTCAACTGTAGGGGCAAAATGGTCATTTGGCAGTCAAAAGTTCAAATTTTGGGTCAATATATCATTTTGAAGCCACAAACATCATTTGATCAATGCTTGATCATGATTCTCAAAATTTGGCTCAGAAATCATCAAAGATACAAAAGTTGCTATATTTGGACAGCTGAAAAAAGTCAACTGAAATTGACCAGGGCATAACTTTCACATGGATTATCAGAAAAATTCCATCCAAATCTCATTTTGAAGAGAAAGACATTTCCTACAATTCATCTTCATGTTCCAAGTCCAAGAAATGCTCTCACAAAAAGTTATCAATTTCAACATTATAGGTCATTTTCAAAAGTCAACAAAAAGTGACTTTAAGTCAAAGGCCATAACTTGAGATTGGTAAATCAAAATGACATGGGACCAAAGGCATTGGTTAAAGGACTCAAAGACCTTTCCAAAATGTCCAAGAACATGTGAAAAGCTTAAAAATTGACCAAGTTATGCCTTGTGGAAGTTGGGAAATTTTTAGGAATTTTGAAAAGTCAACAATGATGCAAAAGGCCTAAAAATGCAAATGGGCCCAATTATCTTCCAAATTTCTTCATACCAAGCCTATGCACGACCACTAGGCCCAAGGGGGAGTATTCTCATATTTTTTAATTATTTATTTGAATTAATATTAAATTATATTCATTTAAATCATTTTAATTCATGAAAAATATAAACCTAACATGGAAAAATCTTTTTATGCATGATTTGGCCTCTATAACTCGTGCACATGCTGATTGGGAAGAATTAGATTGAATTGGATATGATTTGCACAAAAACCATGTGAAAAAGATTGAAAGAATAATGGAAGAAAATCAAATCTTTAATCTTTGAATGCAAGAGATTTTGTTGAAAATTGTTGACCTAAAATGCTCCATACATATACTACAACACAACCCTAATGCTCCTAGACTCAAAACTGCGCAGCTATCCCCATTACAAAACTTGAAAAATTGCCTTAGAGCTGAAATCTGAAAAGGTGGTTAGAGATTGATTCAGACCTTAAAACCTATTGCAATAGCTTCCTTAGACATTCTTGAAGGGACTCCAACCAAAAACAACAACAAAAGCGTAAGGAATTGGCACCTAGAATCGCAACTGTATCGAACAAAATTGCATAATCATACATTCAATTATATGCGTTATTTGTAAATTTTATTGATGGATTCTTGTTCATATGGAAGTTTCAAAGCTAACCAGCCTCTTTAATTGTGTTTTTATTGGCTATATTCGATTATACCATGTGCAGTTTCTAGGGTTTTGCAGGCCTGTAAATTAGGGGTTCTCACTAGAGGAAAAATTGGACGTCCTCAGTGCCACCATTGCAACCAGCTCATCAAGACGAAGAGGACTATACCATCGCGCCTAATTTATGGTTGGATAGGAGCTAATCGCTATTTCTTCTAAACCTGCCTCAAACCACGGTTGCAAAACCGTTGCCTCTGTGTTCTAGTTTACAGAGTAGGGAAGACGAGGATGTCGTGTCCTTCAACAATAGGCTGGTTTTGAAATTTCGCGCGTCAATCATTAATGCGTTTGGTTTTGCTTTTTGTCATTTGTTTGCTAACATATATTAAATATAAGTTACATGGTTCAGTGGCAGGTGATAATGCTTGCAATGCTCATGACCTGGGTTCGAACCCCAGGTCTGGAAATATTCCATATCATTTTTCATGAATAATTCCTATGCAGGCATGACGTGTTGGTCCATAATGCACACTCAACATCCAAGGAGCCACGCGTCTAGCCGCTCCAGATCAAGGGCTCAGGATTGAGACGTACCATGGGCATAAGTCAACGTGTCACACATGATCCAGACAAAGTCACTAAACTCAAGATTAATGGCCCTGGTTTGCATTTTCTCATTTATGTTTATAGCTTATTTATTTTTTTAAATTACAACTTTATTCAATTTGCTCTCTCAATTAATTAATTCTTTTACCAAAAAATAAATAAAACATTCAAAAAATCAGAAAATACACAAAAATATAATATTTATTTTATTACAATTATTTTCATAAATAAACTAGCATGTAAATAAATTAGTGTAATTAGTTTTTAATTCCAATTCTTTTTTTATAAAAATCCAAAAATGTAAAATTTAGGTTTTAATTGTTAATTCTTTTTTTTTATTTCCCTTTCTTCCACAATATTAATTATTATTTATTTATTTATTTTCCTATTTAAATTGCATATAAATAAATTAGGTTTAATTTAGGTCATATTTTAATTCTTTCACAATAAATAAAAAAATATTAGAATTAGGGTTCGCCGTTTAATTTAATTTCAATTAATTTCTTTTTCCATTAAATCTAAAAAGCCACAAAAAAATAACAAAAATATCATTCTCATTTAATTTTAATTTTTTAATCCTTATTAATTTTAATTATTTGCAAAAAGGGTCCAACGCCCGTCATTAATCATTTAATTCGCGCATTTATCTTTTATCGTTTATATAATCATGTAATTGCCCCAAAGCGTTGTAATTTACTTTTCGCACTTTATTTCTTCGCATTATTTATTTTTCCGCTAAATCGGGTCCGGTTTAATTTTGGCGATGTGGACCCGCGCCTTTGTAATAGTCGTAGATTTATCTTTTCCGCACTCCTAACTGTTAATCGAGCATGAAAGAATGAATGTCAAATTAAAATCAAGCGTAGAACACGACAAACATGACAAGACAAATATCAATGAACATGACACACAATTCGCACACACCACCCCTAGGGTACGCCTCACTGTTGCCTTTCGGAAGGTGATCGTCGAGTAGAGGATGTCTTAGTAAGTCCTCATGATCCGGGAACCTGGCATGAGGGTAGCTTCTAAGGTGTCTTCCCATTGCTCTGGTGATCACCATGTCCCTACAAACTCGAATTGACCCGAACACCTCCAACGGTGGTGCTACCTACCTCTCAATGGTGGGATGGCACTACTTTAAAGGACATTTACACAGACGAATTCCTTAGGGTAGGTAGACGACTCGTGGATACTTGCTCTAATTCAAAACAAAACAAATCAAAAATACTTTTCACACCGACACATTTTCAAAAGCTTTCGAAAGCAATTTTTCAAACACTCTTGACGACCGATACAAGAGTCGAACTGGAATTTTCAAAGAAACTTTTTAAAACCCACAGTTGAAAAGCAAACAAACCATTTTGAAAACACAAATGAGCAAGTATCTAAGAGCCCATGGATAACCATGGATAGAAAGGGTGCTAACACCTTCCCTTTCTATAACCTACCTCCCGAACCGAGAGCAATCTCTTAAAGGAATTTTTCTGTGCTTTTGTCCTTTCCAATTGGAGAAAATAAAAGACGGTGGCGACTCTTGCTTCCGCGACATTTCGCGAACCAGCGTTAAACAGTCAGTTCCAGATCCACCGATCACAGAACTGGCGACTCTGCTGGGGATTCTTTATAAAGTGAGGTGTACCTTAGGGATAGTTCATAACTGTGTTTTCAATTGTTTTCTTTGCTTGCTTTATTATTGTGGGACTTGCTTGGGAGTTCTATAGATCCTAAACCCGGATCTGGGGGATACCTTCTTAGAAAGTAGCCACAAGGCTGTGAGGGAACTGTGCGGGGTATACCGACATGGTTGAAACAGTCTGCTACGTTGATGTGGCACTTTGGTGTGTACCGGTAACCCTTGAGTTCAGTCAAGGAGAGTACGGGGCCTCCGCGTGGTGTCGTGAAGCATCAACAGACCTTAGGAACCTTAATTGAACTATCTTGGCCTCTTTAGGGTAGTGAGATAACTGACTTTGGTGCAGTCCGAGGTTGGTTGATACTCGATACTACGCTCAATTGAGGGTTGCTTTCCTGGAATATTTCGGTCGCCAGTTCAGTGGCTAAATCCGAAACGATGAACAATGAAAGCAATCCCGTGATATTGGGACCCTTAGAACCCGGTTACTTCTAATAGGACAGGTTGAGCCCACCAACTTCAAGAGGGTAATACCCAGACCCCATGCTGGCCTAAACTCTAAGGGCTTTCTCTTGTGTGACTTGTGTGCCTTCGTACTTGACTATTTGCATGCTTGTTGTCTGACACTTGAGTTTCTTGCAGGTTTCGTTTATAGTCCTTAATTGGGACTCATAACAGGGTTCACTGAATTTCCTGCAGGTTTTGTTCATAGTCCTTAACTAGGACTTATAACAAGGCTTACTAAACTACTTGCAGGTTTTGTTTATAGTCCTTAACTGGGACTCATAACAGGGTTTACTAGATCTCTTGCAGGTGTTGTTTATAGTCCTTAATTGGGACTCATAACAAAGTATACTGAATTTCTTGCAGGGTCTGTTTATAGTCCTTAATTGGGACTCATAACAGGGTTTGCCTACATCACCCCATGCATAGCATGACATCATACCATTGCATACCATTGCATACACCCTAACCCATTTCAAGGATCTCAAGGGCTTGTGATGCAGGTCATGATGAACAACTATCCCAGCAAGGGGCAAAGAGGATTTATTTTCCTCTAGCCAAGGGTGTCAGGGGCTATGACCCACTGGATATGGTGAGCCTTTGACCCGTGAAGAAGGACTCTCAACAAAAATGAAGTTCTTACAATCAGGCTACCGGCTCCCAAATGCTAACAAAGTTTCTCTGTTTACCCCGCGAGGTCCTTGAAATCATTGCATGCATATCATACATCTCATTGCATTGCAGGTATCCCTTTGACAGGTTGCTTACCCTTCTCCGCTGTTTATTTCAGCCGATCGTCATGAATCCCGAATCATCAGCCGAGCAGACTATCAAGGACCTCCAGGCTCAGAACGCCCAGTTCCAAGAGCTGATTATGAACTTGACCCAGGGGCAACAAGACCTGAAGGCTCTCCTTTTGAAGAAGGACAAGAAAAAGAAGAGGACTGTTCTGTTCAGCCCTAGACGCAGATCTGGGAATACACTGCAAGTTGAAACTGAGAGGACAACCCCATCTGTGGAAAAAAGCAGTCAGCATGAAAGAGAGGTTCCCAGTCCAGTAGTCTCCGACGACGAGACAGATTTTGATGAAGAGCAGTACCCTCCTGCTGATGACAGATATAAGCAACTGGAAGACAGAATGAAAGCTATGGAGGTTCAACAGGTACCTGGGCTGGATCTCGGAGATATGGGTTTGTCAACCGGTGTGATCATCCCCCATAAGTTCAAAGCACCATCCTTCCCTAAGTATGACGGGGCGTCTTGTCCCAAGCTGCATCTAAGGTCCTATGTTCGGAAGATCCAACCATACACGGTGGACAAAAACTTGTGGATCCACTTCTTCCAGGAAAGTCTTTCAGGGACTCACCTCGAATGGTTCTATCAGCTGGATGGGACCAAAGTTCGTAACTGGGAGGAGTTGGCAACTGCTTTCTATAAGCAGTACCAGTACAATGCCGACCTTGCCCCTACGCGTACCCAACTCCAGGGTATGTCGTTAGGATCAAGTGAAGGTTTCAAAGAATATGCGCAGAAATGGAGGGATCTTGCTGGAAGGGTCCAACCACCTCTGACTGATCGGGAACTTGTGGACATGTTCTTGGGGACCTTGTCTGGTCCATTTTATAACCACCTGATTGGGAATTCGTCTGCTGGATTCACAGATCTTATCTTGACTGGGGAGAGAATTGAAGCTGGCATCCGGTCTGGGAAAATTCAAGAGGCTATACCTTCTGATAAGAAGCCTCATCATGGAAAAAAGGAATCCAATGCTGTGCACGGTAAAAAGAGCCGTCATGAGGCAGGGGCAATCCAAATCTCTAATCCCGGACCTGCTCAACAAGGACAGGGGCAACAGCGCAAAGAGAAACGGCAGTACACCAAACTCAACATGTCGTTGGATCAAGCACTGCAACAACTGTTGAAGACAGGGCTAATCACCTTAAGGGCTCCTCTTCGGAATCCGAACACTTCTGCTCCCAACTATCATCCCAACGATAGGTGTGCATATCATTCAGATAGCCCGGGGCATACTACAGACAACTGCTGGCCTCTCAAGAATAAGATTCAAGATATGATCGACGCCGGAGAGATTCAGTTTGAAGTGCCAGAGACTCCGAACATAATCACTGCTCCGTTTACTAATCATTGAAGCCTTTGTTTATTTGAATTTTGAGTTGTATTTTTCTTTGCTTATACAAACAATTACTGTCATGGCAAACTCTTTTATTCTATTAATGCATCGCATATGTCTGTTTTGGGAATTAATACAATAATTTTTATTATATCCTTTTCATATTTTTTCTGATGATCAACTCTTGGTTAATAATCCTGAGCCTCTTGAGGGAGGATGACGAAAACGATACCACGATCTTTACAGTATGCTTTTGAACAGACCCCGCTGATGAGGTACAGGCATTGTTTCAAATCCCTAAACACTGGAGTTATAAGGATGATAATCCCTCGTCAACCCATCAGAGCCAAAGAAGTAGGAGTTTTTATTTTCGAAAATCAAAACCCTTAATCATAACCTGGGGCAGGGTAGTCTCTCAGTTGGTCCAAGTGCATGACGAATGGCACCGAAGAGATCTTTACAAAACGAACAAAGACAGTGATGGTTCAACACAATCAAAAGGATAGGCAGTCATCATCAAAATTCATAAACGAAAAGCCCAAAAAGTCTAAACCTACAAAGGGGACTTATGAAACTGGGGCATCCCGCTGACTGTAATTCCAAAAAAGGAAACAGTTCAGGCAAAAAAAGAAAGGGATAACAAAATCAAGAAAGAGGTCTCACAAACCCTCAACAAAAACAAAGAAGGACTGCCTATTCAAAATAAGCTATCAACATCTGAGCCGTTGCTGGAACATCAAAGCAAAGACTCAAGCAAGGTCTAACGCATGATCAACTGAGTTTAGGTTTGGAGAACATCACGAAGAGCGGGTGGGTACAAACAAAATTTGAGCCTTATCCTTTGTTTCTTAAACCGTGAACCAGGCCACGTTATAACCCTTAAAAGTCCTAGCTGAAGCATGGGTTAATTCGAAAGCATATTGTTACGAAAGGTATCCTGACTCCTGAAGGCCTACGGTAAATACGGAGTTGACATCACGTTTTACAAACATTCACTTGTTTTATGAAAAGATGCATTTTCAAAATCTCCAAGACAGACATGAGCTTTGCATTTTTAACATAACTTTGTTTGCATATGACTTTTTGTTTGAACAGCAGGGAAATTCGCACGAGAAATACCTAATGAACAAAAGCACTTCCAATCAAGGGGCATGGCATGACTATTGCCCATCATCTGGGGCAGTTAAGTCAAGATTCGGAGCATCTCTCAAAAGGCCAAATAGCCTGGGGCAAATCTCCGCTTGAGTCACCTGGGGCACTCCAGCAATAAATCTTACCTAATCAAGCACCTTCTGGTAATATGGCAACACAAACAGCCAGGGGCACCCACCGGTATTCTAAGAACGTGGACATAGTCGAAAAATACTACGCAAAATCAAAGACCCGCTAGGTTGACACACCTAGGCAAAAATAAGGGCTTCCCGGCGAACCAAAAGGGTTCGGGCAAAATGAAGGGATGAAACGAAAAATATGTACACCCGGCAAGTCGAAAACCTGAAAAGGCGGCTTGGGCAAAAATGGGTATCCCGGTGGACCGAAAACCCGAAAGGGCGGTTCAGGCAAAAGTTAGGGATCAAAGCGTATGACTATGTTCCGGTATCTCATCACTTGTCTACCCGAAGATTTGTCAATCACCCACACAGGTATCCTCTTCCCTCATCTCCGAAGCAGGGGCAATAATGAGTTATCCAGGCGATCCAATTGCTCTGTCAACCAAAGTACAAAGGACAGATCAACATAAGAATGATTACCATCTACCCTTACAAATTCCAGATCGTGGGTTAACGTCTGAGACCAAACAGGACAATCATCCGCTTAATCAAAATCATGCAACCCAACACCGGTTTCTTCCCAACCTTCAGACAAAGTCATACACAGACTCCTCCTCTCCAGATGACCCAACCCCGGTTCATCAAAGTTTCACACAAACTTACCCAAGTAACCTAACCCCGGTTCCTCCTGAAGTCTTACATGGACCTATCTCCAGATGACCTAACCCCGGTTCATCAAAGTTTTTACACAAGCTTATCCAAGTAACCTAACCCCGGTTCCTCCTGAAGTCTTACATGGACCTATCCCAAGATGACCTAACCCCGGTTCATCCCGAAGTTTTTACACAAACTCGTCAAGTAACCTTACCCCGGTCCCTCTAGAAACCTTACATGGGTTTATCCCAAGCAACCTTACCCCGGTTCGTCAAGAAATCTTACATGGATTTATCCCAAAGTAACCTAACCCCGGTTCCTCCAGAAATCTCACACGGATCTATCTCAAGGTAACCTAACCCCGGTTCCCCCATAAGTCTCACATGGACTCGCTTCCAGTAACCTTACCCCGGTTCGTCAAGAAATCTCACATAGATTTACCCCAAGGTAACCTAACCCTGGTTCCTCCAGAAGTCTTACATGGATTTAGCTCAAGATAACCTCACCCCGGTTCATCGAGAAATTTTACACGAACTTACCTCACCAAGCAACCCTACACCGGTTCCCCCTATTCAAGATGCAGTTTTACACGGACTCGTCACCCGGACACCCTACGCAGGTTCTCCCTTTCCAAGAATGCAGTTTTACACGAACTCATCATCAAAATAACCCTACCCAGGTTCCTTCTCCATTTCAGATGCGGTTTTACACGAGCTCATCAACAGGCAACCCTACATAGGTTCACTCTTTCAACTTACAGCATATTCAAACCTCCCCCAGAAGAGTCCAATCCAGTTTCCCCAGGAAAGTTGGAATTCATATCTCCCCAAGCAGCAAGCTTATCCCCAGTAGATTCTGGAAGCTTATCCCTCCTCAGAGCACGAACGCGTCGTCCCGGCTTGATTTAAAGAGTTATTTCCGTAACAGGATATAACTGGGTTATCCTCAGCCAAAAGCCACGGAAAGAGCGTCCTCGGCAAAATATCTTCCTACCCCCAGCGAAGTCTATCAACACTTCCAGCACAACAAGGATATCCCCAGCATAACTCATCAACGGTATCCCCAGCGGAGTTATCTTCATCAACTCAGCAAAGCATCGCTATCCCCACAGAGTAACACTCCCCAGCATGATCGCTAGAGTATCTTTTCTCCCGCAGAATTATTTCATTTGCCAAGTTCATCCCCCAACGGAGTTATCTTCTCCTATCGGTATTCTTGCAACAATCATCCACAGCGGAAGCACAATCTCTTCCTCAGCATCAGCCCAGGATATGGCTTCCCGGCACCCGTCAAGGATTTATTTTCCTAAGACGAAAACATACATGAATCATCACATACATCATTATAGCATGCATAACGTATTGCATCATACAAGTCTCATTTATATGGATAACATCATTGCTTGATCCATATCATGCATTGCATATAACTGACCTTTACCTTTCAGGAAGGATGCAGTTGAAATTCTCAAACATATTTCAAGGATTTCTCTAGTCCAATTAAATCGACTCCAAACAGATTTTTCTGATAAAGACTCAGTAGAAGTTATGGTTCCCTCTCCAACGGCGTGTGAGGTAGTAATCCCTTCTTCAGATGTTCCCCTCTCCGGCATGAGCGTGAGGTGATATTCTTTTGTGGTCCCCTCTCCGACGGTGAGCGTGAGGTGGTAATTCCTTTTTCAAGATGTTTTCCTCTCCGACGATGAGCGTGAGGTGATATTCTTTTGTGGTCCCCTCTCCGACGGTGAGCGTGAGGTGGTAATTCCTTTTTCAAGATGTTTTCCTCTCCGACGATGAGCGTGAGGTGATATTCTTTTGTGGTCCCCTCTCCGACAGTGAGCGTGAGGTGGTAATTCCTTTTTCAAGATGTTCTCCTCTCCGACGATGAGCGTGAGGTGATAGTCTTTTGTGTTCCCCTCTCCAGCGGCGTGTGAGGTGGTAATTCTTTCTTCAGATGTTTCCCTCTCCGGCATGAGCGTGAGGTGATATCTCCTTTAAATTATAATTTCCTATAGTTCCCTCTCCGACGTGAGTGAGGTAACTCCCTTTGAGATTATAATGTCCTTTGGTTCTCTTCCCGATATTGCAAAGATGGTAATTCTCGCCAAGATTTTTCTCAACGAGCGTTGTTGAAGTTAAAATCAACCAAGGTTCTCTTATCATTCATGCTAAGGCAATAACCATCCCTGGTTCATTCATCGGCGTTTGAAGCTCCAGACCCAGCTCCTGTAACCAGTCAGGACATATCCATATTAAGCATCTAAAATCAGCTCCTGCGACGTGTCAGGTACTCATTTTTCTGTTTTGCAGGTATGCAGGTTCTCGCTAAGGAATCTCTTACGCAGTCAGCATCCAGATGGCATCTATAAGCCCATCACCCTATTCAGCAATCTCTAAATGGCATCTATAAGCCCATTCCCCATCACCGTCACTATGTGAGCGCAAATTTCTGGGCACTTTAGTGTTCAATCATCTTTTACCCTCGGATTACGAAAGGCACGTCAGCCAATCTGCATCCTCAGGTCTAAGAAGATTGAACAGGGGCAACTGTTGTACCCCAAAATTTGCCCTCCCATTTTCATCAAGAATTGTCAAAGTCAAGGTCACAAAATGTCCCAAGGGTTGTGCAGCTCAACTGTCTCCTAGACAGTCAAAACTAGGGTTTGAGTTCTGGTCAAGCAAATGAACTTTTCAAAGGACCAATCAAGTCTCATATGCTCATAAAGATGGTCAAGTGTCTTCATGTCAAGTTTTAAGGCATTCAGCTCAAAATTGCACAGTCAAAACCCTAGATTGCACTACAGTCAACTGTAGGGGCAAAATGGTCATTTGGCAGTCAAAAGTTCAAATTTTGGGTCAATATATCATTTTGAAGCCACAAACATCATTTGATCAATGCTTGATCATGATTCTCAAAATTTGGCTCAGAAATCATCAAAGATACAAAAGTTGCTATATTTGGACAGCTGAAAAAAGTCAACTGAAATTGACCAGGGCATAACTTTCACATGGATTATCAGAAAAATTCCATCCAAATCTCATTTTGAAGAGAAAGACATTTCCTACAATTCATCTTCATGTTCCAAGTCCAAGAAATGCTCTCACAAAAAGTTATCAATTTCAACATTATAGGTCATTTTCAAAAGTCAACAAAAAGTGACTTTAAGTCAAAGGCCATAACTTGAGATTGGTAAATCAAAATGACATGGGACCAAAGGCATTGGTTAAAGGACTCAAAGACCTTTCCAAAATGTCCAAGAACATGTGAAAAGCTTAAAAATTGACCAAGTTATGCCTTGTGGAAGTTGGGAAATTTTTAGGAATTTTGAAAAGTCAACAATGATGCAAAAGGCCTAAAAATGCAAATGGGCCCAATTATCTTCCAAATTTCTTCATACCAAGCCTATGCACGACCACTAGGCCCAAGGGGGAGTATTCTCATATTTTTTAATTATTTATTTGAATTAATATTAAATTATATTCATTTAAATCATTTTAATTCATGAAAAATATAAACCTAACATGGAAAAATCTTTTTATGCATGATTTGGCCTCTATAACTCGTGCACATGCTGATTGGGAAGAATTAGATTGAATTGGATATGATTTGCACAAAAACCATGTGAAAAAGATTGAAAGAATAATGGAAGAAAATCAAATCTTTAATCTTTGAATGCAAGAGATTTTGTTGAAAATTGTTGACCTAAAATGCTCCATACATATACTACAACACAACCCTAATGCTCCTAGACTCAAAACTGCGCAGCTATCCCCATTACAAAACTTGAAAAATTGCCTTAGAGCTGAAATCTGAAAAGGTGGTTAGAGATTGATTCAGACCTTAAAACCTATTGCAATAGCTTCCTTAGACATTCTTGAAGGGACTCCAACCAAAAACAACAACAAAAGCGTAAGGAATTGGCACCTAGAATCGCAACTGTATCGAACAAAATTGCATAATCATACATTCAATTATATGCGTTATTTGTAAATTTTATTGATGGATTCTTGTTCATATGGAAGTTTCAAAGCTAACCAGCCTCTTTAATTGTGTTTTTATTGGCTATATTCGATTATACCATGTGCAGTTTCTAGGGTTTTGCAGGCCTGTAAATTAGGGGTTCTCACTAGAGGAAAAATTGGACGTCCTCAGTGCCACCATTGCAACCAGCTCATCAAGACGAAGAGGACTATACCATCGCGCCTAATTTATGGTTGGATAGGAGCTAATCGCTATTTCTTCTAAACCTGCCTCAAACCACGGTTGCAAAACCGTTGCCTCTGTGTTCTAGTTTACAGAGTAGGGAAGACGATGATGTCGTGTCCTTCAACAATAGGCTGGTTTTGAAATTTCGCGCGTCAATCATTAATGCGTTTGGTTTTGCTTTTTGTCATTTGTTTGCTAACATATATTAAATATAAGTTACATGGTTCAGTGGCAGGTGATAATGCTTGCAATGCTCATGACCTGGGTTCGAACCCCAGGTCTGGAAATATTCCATATCATTTTTCATGAATAATTCCTATGCAGGCATGACGTGTTGGTCCATAATGCACACTCAACATCCAAGGAGCCACGCGTCTAGCCGCTCCAGATCAAGGGCTCAGGATTGAGACGTACCATGGGCATAAGTCAACGTGTCACACATGATCCAGACAAAGTCACTAAACTCAAGATTAATGGCCCTGGTTTGCATTTTCTCATTTATGTTTATAGCTTATTTATTTTTTTAAATTACAACTTTATTCAATTTGCTCTCTCAATTAATTAATTCTTTTACCAAAAAATAAATAAAACATTCAAAAAATCAGAAAATACACAAAAATATAATATTTATTTTATTACAATTATTTTCATAAATAAACTAGCATGTAAATAAATTAGTGTAATTAGTTTTTAATTCCAATTCTTTTTTTATAAAAATCCAAAAATGTAAAATTTAGGTTTTAATTGTTAATTCTTTTTTTTTATTTCCCTTTCTTCCACAATATTAATTATTATTTATTTATTTATTTTCCTATTTAAATTGCATATAAATAAATTAGGTTTAATTTAGGTCATATTTTAATTCTTTCACAATAAATAAAAAAATATTAGAATTAGGGTTCGCCGTTTAATTTAATTTCAATTAATTTCTTTTTCCATTAAATCTAAAAAGCCACAAAAAAATAACAAAAATATCATTCTCATTTAATTTTAATTTTTTAATCCTTATTAATTTTAATTATTTGCAAAAAGGGTCCAACGCCCGTCATTAATCATTTAATTCGCGCATTTATCTTTTATCGTTTATATAATCATGTAATTGCCCCAAAGCGTTGTAATTTACTTTTCGCACTTTATTTCTTCGCATTATTTATTTTTCCGCTAAATCGGGTCCGGTTTAATTTTGGCGATGTGGACCCGCGCCTTTGTAATAGTCGTAGATTTATCTTTTCCGCACTCCTAACTGTTAATCGAGCATGAAAGAATGAATGTCAAATTAAAATCAAGCGTAGAACACGACAAACATGACAAGACAAATATCAATGAACATGACACACAATTCGCACACACCACCCCTAGGGTACGCCTCACTGTTGCCTTTCGGAAGGTGATCGTCGAGTAGAGGATGTCTTAGTAAGTCCTCATGATCCGGGAACCTGGCATGAGGGTAGCTTCTAAGGTGTCTTCCCATTGCTCTGGTGATCACCATGTCCCTACAAACTCGAATTGACCCGAACACCTCCAACGGTGGTGCTACCTACCTCTCAATGGTGGGATGGCACTACTTTAAAGGACATTTACACAGACGAATTCCTTAGGGTAGGTAGACGACTCGTGGATACTTGCTCTAATTCAAAACAAAACAAATCAAAAATACTTTTCACACCGACACATTTTCAAAAGCTTTCGAAAGCAATTTTTCAAACACTCTTGACGACCGATACAAGAGTCGAACTGGAATTTTCAAAGAAACTTTTTAAAACCCACAGTTGAAAAGCAAACAAACCATTTTGAAAACACAAATGAGCAAGTATCTAAGAGCCCATGGATAACCATGGATAGAAAGGGTGCTAACACCTTCCCTTTCTATAACCTACCTCCCGAACCGAGAGCAATCTCTTAAAGGAATTTTTCTGTGCTTTTGTCCTTTCCAATTGGAGAAAATAAAAGACGGTGGCGACTCTTGCTTCCGCGACATTTCGCGAACCAGCGTTAAACAGTCAGTTCCAGATCCACCGATCACACCTGGTAATCAAGCGCATCATTCTACCTCAAGGTGATCCCAGGGGCAAATGGACCCCCACGTACGAAGGGCCATTTGTGGTTAAGAATATCTTCTCAGGAGGAGCTATGATTCTAACCACCATGGATGGTGACGACCTTCCTCACCCCGCCAATGCAGACATAGTAAAAAGATACTACGCATGAATAAAAGACCCGCTAGGTTGACACACCTAGGCAAAAATAAGGGCTTCCCGGCGAACCAAAAGGGTTCGGGCAAAAATAAGGGATGAAATGAAAAAATCTGTACAACCGGCAAGTCGAAAACCTGAAAAGGCGGCTTGGGCAAAAATGGGTATCCTGGTGGACTGAAAACCCGAAAGGGCGGTCTAGGCAAAAATTAGGGATAAGCGTAATACTATGTCTCATTGGATCACCTCGCATCCAGACTTCGGTATCAACTATCAGGATCAGACGACATCGATCAATCAGCTTCATCTTCAACTGAGCAGCAAAGTGATGAGACGCTTGAAGACATAAAGGCGATAGCAGAGTTGGAACCCAGCGGGATTATTGTTTTCACATAGCTGTTTTGCTTCCCTTTGTACAAATTGTATAAACTCTATGTTGTTCGGCGGAGTTCTCTTACTAGGACGTCAGCCTCTTGTACATAAACGCCTATTTTCAGGCAGATTCAAAATCAATACAAATACACTTTTCCAGACAAATTGCCAGTTTGTTTTTTCCTTTTTCTGTTTTGTTTTGCAAAGAACGTCTAATGTTCATTTTTGATATATGCATTTGACACTAATTGCTAACTCATAAATATTTGCATACGAAACGAAGGACTAATTACAGGTGACATCAGAAACAGAGGCAATAATGAGTTGTCCAAGCAATCTAGTTGCTCCGTCCACCAGGGTACCAAGGTAAGTTCGGCTGAAGAACATAACCAAGTTACCTCCACTCCACGCAGAGTAAGACAAGATTCAACATTACTCTCCTCCGAGCAGAGTTGGTCCCCCATAAGCCCTGAAAAGGCATAATATCTCTAGCAAGTCAGTCAACGCTCTCCCCTAGCAGAGTTAGTTTACTGTCAGCCTTAAGGAAGTGGGGCATCCCCAGAAGATCTCAATATTCCCCAGCGGAATATACAGATGTTCCTAAGCAAGCATCCCCGGCAGTCTTGATCTAAGATTGTTCCCCGGCGGAATACAGACACCCCAGTGGAGCCACCTCCCTAGTACAGTCTCAAAAAGTATCCCCAGGAGAGTTGAATCAATCTCCCCAGTAGATTCTTGAAGCTTATCCCCAGTAGATTCTGGAAGCTTATCCCCTGCGGAGTACGAACGCATCTCCCCGGCTCTATTCAGAAGGTTATTCTCCACCAGAGCTTATACTGGGTTATCCTCAGCTAATTACCACGGAAAGATCGTCCTCGGCGAAGTTCTTCCTATCCCCTAGCGGAGTTCATCAAATCCTCACCATAACGAATCAACGGAGTCCCCAGCGGAGTTATCATCAAATCCTCAGCGAAGTATCTCGTCCCACAGAGTATTTCCCGCAGAGTAATCTCTCCAACAAGTTTATTCACCAACGGAGTCATCTTCTCCTATCGGTATTCTTGCAATCACCCCCAGCGGAAATGAAGAACTTTACTCTTCAACATCAGCCCAGGATTCAAGCTCCCGGCATTCGTCAAGGATTTATTTTCCTAGACGAAAATACATTCATAAACATTACATTATCATACACCATGACGCACGCATATACGCGTCATAAACACACAATCTCATTTATTTCTGAGAACATCATGACATCATGCATCATGACATTGCATACAACTAATGTTTTTCCCTTTCAGGAAAAAGGTCAATCCAAAGATAATTACTATCAACCGTCGCAATTCCAGATTCGATACCTGTATCTAGCCAGGGCATATCTGTAGATGACTAATTCCAGATTTGATTCCTGTATCTAGCCAGGGCATATCTGAAGAGTTGGAAGATTCGATACCTGTATCCAGCCAGGGCATATCTGTAGATGACTAATTCCATATTCGATACCTGTATCTAGCCAGGGAATATCTGTAGATGACTAATTCCATATTCGATTCCTGTATCCAGCCAGGGCATATCTGAAGAGTTTGAAGTTTCGATACCTGTATCCAGCCAGGGCATATCTGTAGATGACTAATTCCAGATTCGATTCCTGTATCTAGCAAGGGCATATCTGAAGAGTTTGAAGATTCGATACCTGTATCTAGCCAGGGCATATCTGTAGATGACTAATTCCAGATTCGATTCCTGTATCTAGCCAGGGCATATCTGAAGAGTTTGAAGATTCGATACCTGTATCCAGCCAGGGCATATCTGTAGATGACTAATTCCAGATTCGATTCATGTATCTAGCCAGGGCATATCTGAAGAGTTTGAGGATTCGATACCTGTATCCAACCAGGGCATATCTGTAGATGACTAATTCCAGATCCGATTCCTGTATCTAGCCAGGGCATATCTGAAGAGTTGGAAGATTCGATACCTGTATCCAGCCAGGGCATATCTGTAGATGACTAATTCCAGATTCGATTCCTGTATCCAGCCAGGGCATATCTGTGAGTAACTGATTCTAGATTCGACGCCTATATCCAGCCAGGGCATGTCTGCATGAAGAATTTAGAGATTCGACTCCTGTATCCAGCCAGGGCACGTCTGTAAGCAACCTTTTGAAGTTCCAGATTCGATACCTGTATCTAGCCAGGGCATGTCTGTGAGCGACTGAGTGAAGATCAACACCTGTAATAGGCCAGGAAATTATCTTTCTCAGGTACGCAAGTTCTCGCTAAGGAATCTCTTACGCGATCGACACCTAGATGGCATCTATAAGCCCATCCTCCCAAACCATCTTTCCAAATGGCATCTATAAGCCCATTCTCGACAAGGTTCTGTCACATCTCCAGATGGCATCTATAAGCCCATCCTCATATCCACCATCTCTCCAAATGGAATCTGTAAGCCCATTCCCGACATCACACTGCTGGTACTCTACTATGTGAGTGCAAATTTATGGGCACTCTAGTGTTCAATCATCTTCCACCCTCGGATCACGAAAGGCACACAAGCCAATCTACATCCTCAGGTATAAGAAGATTGAACAGGGGAAACTGTTGTACCCTTAAATTTTCCCTCCCATATTCTTCAAAGTTTTGACAAGCATCATCTTAATTTGCTCAAGTCTACTCAAGGGTTGCACAGTTCAAACACCCTCTTAAGCCAGTCCAAATTAGGGTTTTGGTTCTTGCAAGGAAGTTGAGGTTTTCAAGGGCTCAATCAAGTCCCATATGCTCATATACATTGTCAAGCACCTACATGTCAAGTTTCAAGGCTCACAAGGTCAAGTTGCACAGTCAAAAGCCTCATTTGCTTCACAATCAACTGTAGGGGCAAAATGATCATTTGGCAGTCAAAAGTCAAATTTTTTGGTCAACATCTTATTTTGAAGCCACAATCATCATTTGGTCAAATCTTGACCATGATTTCACAAGAATGGCTCAAAAATCATCAAGATGCAAAAGTTTCTATTTTTGGACAGCTGAAAAGTCAACTGTAACTTGACCAAGGCATAACGTTTTCATGGTTCATCAGAAAAATCCCATCCAATGCTCATTTTTAAGGGGATGACATTTCCTACAACTCATCTTCACATTCCAAGTCCAAGAAATGCTCTCACAAAAAGTTATCAATTTCAACATTATAGGTCATTTTCAAAAGTCAACAAAAAGGAATTTTAAGTCAAAGACCATCACTTGAGATTGGTAAATCAAAATGACATGGGACCAAAGGCATTGGTTAGAGGACTTCAAGACCTTTCCAAAATGTCCAAGAACATGTTCATATGATCAAAATTTAGCAAGATAAGCATTGGAGAAGTTGGGAGATTTTGGTGAAATGGCAAAAGTCAACTATCCTTGAAACTTCAATTTTTGACAAAAGGGCCCACTTTTTCAACTTAATTCAGCCTTGTCATGCCACCCACGTGTCCCGTGACCAATTACAAGACCAAACATTTATTTTTTCATTTTTATTTAATTTTTTATGGATTTAATTCATTTTAATCCATAATAATTCAAATAAAATCAAAAAAATGAATTAAATGGTATCTTTGAGTTTTGAATGGCTTTCATGTGTCATGAACAACCTACCAATTTCGTGCTAGGGCCATTTTAAGCATGAAAATTGAAATTTGAACAAAATTGGAAAATGCTTTAATGGTGGTTATGAAGAAATCCAAAAACATCATTGCAATGGATCATTGGCTCTTAATGTGACTGATTCTCATTCATACATACATATGTAAGTGTTCCATACCTCAAGCACGACCGAGGCATCCCTGAAACGGCTAGAGCAAAAACTGAAAATTGTCCAAAAAAGTGTGAGATCTAAAGCAGTATTGCAGGCACTTTCAAACCAAAAAGAGAACATAGCCTTCTTCCTGGACATCCAGTGGTGCTACAACAATAAAAACCAAGCCTTTTCATCAACCATATCGCATTGTAAGTTGTCTCAAACTTTGCTCTGAACACGAAATAGTAACTTCCAGTCCTTGCACCTTTTCTTCAAAACATTGGTATATTCATGTTTATCATTTGATTTCTAACACAATTGCATTATTCAATTTTGTTATTGGCCCCTATATCATGATATTCGAACCTAGGGTTCATACGCTTGTGTTTTAGGTGTTTTCCATATAGGTAAAATCAAGATGAATGATGGTTACAGGGATAATGAGGAGACAGAGACGATCACGTCCATGTGATTGGATGGAATTTTTATGGCCTAGGGACGTTTTTTGAGATAAGCTACGAAACTACCTGCGGATAAAAATCCGCAGGTAAATAACCAGCAAAGTGTTGGAGAAGACGATGAGGTGTCGTCTTGTCGTTGGCCATCTTCAAATATCGCGCGTTTATTTATTTATTTTCAGGCATATGTTTGTTTACCAATATAATAATCATGCTTTGTTTTAATAATGACTAACACGCGCAGCTCAGTTGGTGGCCATGCTATTGGAAAAGGTTACAAGACCTGGGTTCGAATCACAGGTCCCCCCAGATTTCTTGTTATCATTTTCTCATGCTTATTCAAGTGCAGCCTTCCAGGATACGTCCACCATGGACTTCCAACCTCCACACGCCATGTGTCTTCAGGTGGCAATCCAAGGGTCAGGATGAAGGCACACCATATTCCTGGTCAACCAGCGCCCCACTCAATTCCCAGAGTCAACGTAGTTGGATGCAAATGGGCCACAACAATGCTAAACAAACTCCCAAATCTAGCCCAAACACCCATTGGATTTGCATTTTTTTTATTTTTGTCATTTTATTTTTCATTTTTTATTCCTTTTTATTAACTATCAACTAAACAATTATTTTTCACAATAAAACCAAAAAAAAAACATTTTATTATTTATTAACTTATTTTGTAAATAAATGTAAATTAAATTAAATTAGTTTAATTAGTTAATTTTAATACCTTTTTACAATAAATAAAATAATTTAGACTTAGGCTTTTCTTTTGACATTTTTAATTCCTTTTTTTTATTTTATTTCATTAAAACGTAAAAATACAAAAAAACTTTTTTTTCTTTCTTTTAATTAATTAATTAATTAGTTAGTTATTAGTTTTAATTTCATTAATTACAAAAAAAAAAAAAGACAAAAATTTAATTCTTATTCAAAAAAGGGTCAAAACCCTAGGACGTTCCAATTTAATTCTTTCGCGCATTATTCTTATTTTGATTATTTATGTAACTGTTTCCGGATATGTAATAGTAATTAGGTTTATCTCTTTATTTACTATTTCTCGCATTTTATTTCCAAACGGGTTTTGTTTTTTGGTTATGTATAGACCCGCGCCTTGTAATAGCTAGATTTACATTTCTGCAATTTATTGTCCGCACTCCTAACTGTTAAAAAATGCATGAAAGAATGTATGTAAATAAAATCAATCCGTAGCTCACTAATAACATGTACAAGATAACCTTAAATGAAAAACAACACACAAAGCACATGCCCCTTCTAGGGTACGCCTCACTGGTTGCCTCGACGTGGTCATCAAGTATAGGGTATCTTAGAGGTCGCCCTTCTGTCTAAAGATCCAGTTGCCTCGGATAAAAGGATCTAGGACATTAGGGTTACTTCTAAGGTGTCCTACTATTGCTTCGGTGACCACACATGTCCCGATAATCGAATTGACTCGAATAACTCCAACGATGGTGCTACCTACCTCTCAATGGTGGGATAACACTATCTAAAGGACTCTTACACAGCCTAATTCCTTAGAGTAGGTAGATTTCTCTTAAGTACTTGCTCTTTTCAAAACAAAAAAAAACATCTTTTCACACCTCACACTTTCTAAAAGTTTTCAAACAAATTTTTCATACACTCTTGAGGACAGATACAAGAGTTACTTAGAAATTTTTCAAACGAAACTTTTTCAAAACCCACACACACTTGAAAAGCAAACAAATTTTTAAAACATAAGAGCAAGTACCTAAGAGCCCGTGGATAACCACGGATAGAAAGGGTGCTAACACCTTCCCTTTCTATAAATCTACCTCCCGAACCGAGAAACATTCTCGAATAAGGAATTTTGTTGTGCTTTTGTCCTTTCCATGTTGGAGAACATAAAATACGGTGGCGACTCTTGCTTACCGCGACATTTCACGAAACCAGCTAAAAAACAGTCAGTTCTATTTCCACCGATCACACATGTGATGTTTTATGAGCTTTGTACAAGAGCTTCTGATTGCGCATTACATTTGCAACACGCGTTTGACTTTATCTTATTTGGATATCGTTTCTGACTTTGTTTGTTTCTTGGTGAAGCTTTCTCAACGCGTACTCTCTGCTTCTCCATTGCTTTCGTCCGCTCTTGAAGGTTTGCTTGCTTTTAGTAGTCGCCGTTACAACCTTTGTACTTCTTCACACTTTAATGCATTTCTCTACTGCTTTTATAGAGATCATGAGAAGTAGGGCTTTACTGCTTTCTGATGCCATGATAAGTAGGAATAGAGATGTATGACGGGGGTCTCCGTTACTGATCATGTCAGGAACTCCTCTGGTTTATTTAAAGACCTGTTTGTGGCAATTCTACATTGTTTTCCCCTGCTTGCTACTTGTGTGCGGTTTAATTAAAACCTTACCTTTGTGTAGGTATTTTACATGTGTGTTTACATTTTGTGCCCGTATTATTCCCCCATACCTTATTGAAGTCCTCAAAAAGAGGCGAGCAGGAAGGGTTAGCAATACACCCCTGCAATTTCGTCCATGTCATCCTTAGCTCGTGATGCAACACAAAGCTTCGGAGTTATGCCCGCTCTAGTTATCAAGTCGTCAAGTGGGGAAGGTTTCTGCAATCGAACCCTCACGCTTTCTGTCATTCATATCGTCTTCTATCGTCTACCTCGATCTCCTATATCTTGGTTAGATGTTCAGTCGCTTTGGACATCACATTTTGTTTTACATCTCACTCTCGCTTGTTTGTCTCGGGTGATACGCTCCCCTTGACTAAAGCATTTCGTTTATTTTATTTATTCTTTTATGCGTGTGCTCTTTTGAGCTTGCTTGCTTTATCCTTATACATACCATGTTCCCTTAGGATGTGCTTGCTTTGTTCGGATGCAAGTTAAACCTTAGGTTGCAAACCATGCATGGTAACATTAGGTAGACATTTCCCTTTTGTTAATCCAAATCATAGGGCCACAATTGTATGATAACATTAGGTGAGAAATAGGCTAGTCCCCTTAGACTCTTTTCTTCCCCTTTTTGCATCCTTGCATTCAAAACTAAAATCTCTTTTCTTTAGCAAATAAAAAACACTCTAATCACACTTAAGGAATAGACTCAGGCTGGGGAGGCTGAATTCCATTGGGGAAATAAACCCTGCTATAGAAACACTTTGCTGAGGAATACTTTTGTTGAGGAGAAGAGTCTTCCTGGAGGAGAGAATTCTGCGGGGAATTTTATAGTGTCGGAGAAATAAACTCAGATGGTGAAGAGAATTCCTATGAATTATGCTGACGATCTAATCTCTGATGAAGTTTGGGACTCCTTAAGTTTACGACACTGCTGAGGAGATGATCACACTCGTTTATCTGTTAGGGGGATCTGCTGGTGAGTACGATTATGTTAACAACTGGAAGACGCCCTACTTTTTGTCGTGAAGGCATATTAGACTCGCTGGGAATGTATCTCTTGTTGAATATGAGCTTGTGTCGATAGCTCTGTAGGGATAGTTCTGTGGAAACTTCTCTGTGGGGCTTTATGGATGACTTAAACATTATCTCAACTTCTAGAGCCCTCAATAAATGCTGATAAAGGTGATGACACTTCTACTGATAGACAAGAGATAATGGGACATAGTCGTACACTTTAATCCATAACTTTTGCTTGGACCATCTTTTCAGATTTTTCAATCTACTGTGATACCCTTTTTTGCCCAAGCCGCCTTTTTAGGTTTTCGACTTGCTGGGTGTACAATTTTATTTATATATCCATAATTTTTGACCGAACTCTTTGGTTCGCCAGGATACCCTTATTTTTTCCTAGGCCAGTCAACCTAGTGGGTCTTTTTTTCATGTGTAGTATTTTCCGACTATGTCCGGTTCACAGGGTGAGAAGAATTATCACTGTCCATAATAGTAAGTGTTATAGCACTGCTAGAAAATGTTTTCTTGATCGTATGTGACCCTTTGCTGGAATTCATGTTTAATTCCCCAAGTGATTTGGATGGAGATCTGCCCTGGCTATTCAACACTTTTGAGAGATTCTTTGAATCTTGAATCGACTGCCACAAATGAGTTGGATAACAACCTGTCATTCCCCTTGATTATGGAAGGCTTGTTATTTGGAAGTGTCTTTCCATTTGAAGTGATTTTGTTCGTTGAGAAGATTTCCATTCAATGAATATTCGTCGTGTGAATTTCTCTATTGTGGAACAATTAGTTATATGCAAACAGTGGTATTAAAATTACAAAGCTTATGTCTGTCTTGAAGTTTTGAAAATGAATTTTTAGTAAACAAAAATATTTTTGTAAGAATATAAATTCAACTCAGGATTTATAGTAAGCCTTACAGGAGTCAGGATACTGTTTGTAACAATATGCTTTGGAACTAACATATGCTTCAATTAGGATTTTTAAGGGTTATAACGTGGCGTAGTTCACATTTTAAGAAACAAAGGATAAAGGCTCAAACTTTATTTGTATCCAACCCATTTTCCGTGATTTTCTTCAGCCCCATACTCAGTTAAATGTGCGTTTAGATTCCAATTGAGCCTGGATTGACAATTTGGTGATGGTTCAGATACTGGGAATTTATTTGAGAAGGCAATAATTTTTTGTAATATTTTTCGATTGTCGAGTATTTAAAGCGACCTCTTTTGATTTTATCATCCCTACCTTTTTCCTGAACTGTTTCTTCTGTGATTACAGTCAGTGGGATGCCCTAGTTTTTTCTTAAGTCTCCTTCATAGGTTTTGACTTAGCGGGCTTTTCTTTTGAGAGATAATGACTGCCTGTTTTATGGGTAACTATCACCATCTTTTGATTTGGAAGGATGTCTCTGATACTATTTGTTGTGTATGAAGTAAAAGCTTGTGAAAACATGTGCATTTGAATTAACTGAGAAACTACTATGCCCCAGGTTATAATTAAAGGTTTCAATTTGTGTGAAAATAAAACTCCTACTTCTTAGGCTCAAAGGGGTTGACTAGGGATTATCTTCCTTATAACTCCACTATTTAGGATTTGAAACAACGCTTGTACATCGTCAGCAAGGTCTGTTCAAAAGTATACTGTATAGATTATGGTATTGTTTTTGTCATTCTCCCTCTAAAGGCATATAGCTTTTAATTTAGAGTTGAATATCACAAAAAGGAAGTAACATCATAATTTAAGTATAGTGAAAATAAATGGATTAATTCAAGACAAACATATGCAATACATTAATGGGGACAACCAAAGTCTGACATAAAGATAAGTGTTTGTACAAACAAAGAAATTACAAATGAAAATTCGAATGAACAAAAAGCTTCTCCTCCTGAATTTGTCACTTCAGATGGTGTGCCTTTGAGGGATGACAAAAAATCTCAATCTAACCATCTTGTGTGAATTCCAACACTTCTTCGTTAATCAACTCTTGAATCTTATATTTCAACATCCAACAACTTTCAGTATCATGCCCCATACTGTTGGAGTGATATGCACACCTTACATCAGGATTGTAGCTAGAAGCAGAAGTATTGGGATTCCGAGAAGGATCCTTCAACATGACTAAATTCATCTTTAACATGTTTTTCAAGGCTTGCAACATCGGCATGTTGAGTTTGGTATATTTCCTTTTGGATGTATCCTGCTTAGGCTGACTACCCTGTTGTTGTTGGCGGGGTCGTTGTTGGGCTTGCAATGTAGTAAAAATTCGGAAAGGCCTGCTTTCAACCAAGCTAACTTCCTATCTCAACCGAGGTTGAATAATGATTTAGTCCCCAATTCTAACCTTTCTTTCGATACGGTTGCATTTGCCCTGATAAAGTATGTTGATAAGAATTATCAAGTCTTCTTGTCCCCGAGCTAAGTTTTGGATAAGAGCCATATGACCCATCATCTGGATTCTCGTATTTTCCCTCTCAGCTAGCAATTGTTCCAACTGCTTATCCTTGTTTTCATCGGGATTTTTTTGGTCATGTTCTCAGTGAGGAGTGCTTTCAATTCCTCTTGCTCTTTGGCTAAGCTTTGGAACATCTCCTGGAATTGTGCATTTCGAGTTTGGAGATCTCTGACGGTCTGTTTGAGAGCCATTTTTCTTCTGAAATAAACAGTGAGAAAATGAGAAACATGTCTTGAGAACTACCTATTATGTAATGACATGTATGATATGTAAATGCAATGTTCGCAGGATAAACAGAAGAAAATGTTAGAATCTGACTGCAGCTTTGATTGAAGAACTTTGTATCGCTGAATGTCCTTCTACGAGAATCAAGCTCACCTTGTCGAGTAGGTCCTAGCCTTTGACTCAAGATAATGTACTTAGTTCTTTGAAGGAATTTGGTTAGAGGAAAGTAAATCATCTTGCCCCTTGCTAGATATCTGGTTCATGCTACATCAACGACATTCGGTTAAAGGAAAATAAACCCTCCTGCCCCTTGCTAGACGTCTGGTTCATGATACTTCGACGAAATTCAGTTAGAGCGAAATAAATCATCCTGCCCCTTGCTAGACGTCTGGTTCATAATAAGCCTACGTCACAGACCCTTGAGGTCTTTGAAATGTTTAACAAAAATGCTATGGCATGATGTCATGATGTGTATTCTATGCACCAAGCAAAAAGTGTAAGGTGGTGAAAACAAATAAGTCTTGCAAGAAGTAAAAATTATTGGATAATGAATACAAATAAGTCCTGCAAGTAATTCACGTCGTTAGACGATGAATACCAAGTTATTAGATAATGAATGAAAACAAATCACATAAGTAGCCGTAGGTTCAGGCTTGCATGGAGTTTGTAGGTAAGTACCCTCTTGAGTTTTAGTTGGCTCAACCTATCCTAAGAAAAGTAACCGGGTTCTAGGAGCCTCAATATCACCGATCTTTCTCCCAGGCATTGTTTCAGCATAAGCATCTGATTTGCGACCGAAATATCCCGAGAGTCTGATCTCAATGAGTGTAGCATCGAGTATCAACCAACTTCAGTATGCACCAAATCCGGCCATCTCACTACCTTCTAATGGCTAAGTTGTGTCAACTAAGGTTGTACGGTAAATCAGTGCTTATGACACCACGCGCAGCTCAGCATCTCCTTGAATGACTCAAGGGACACCGCCACCAACCAATATGTCGCACTAACGTAGCCATCGCCTCAACCATATTAGTATACTCCGTACAATTTCCATGATCTATAGCTACTTACCTAAAATTCCCCCAGATCTGGGTATAGAATCTAGACAAAAATAACCCTAGAAAAACCCCGAAATGTAAATCATACAAATAAAGCAAGTAAAGAATTTTTAAATGTGATCTAACTCTAAGGTAACCCCACTTTTATTTCTTCCCAGCAGAGTCGCCAGTTCTATATTACGGTTGGAGAACTGACTTTTGGTTTTGCGTTTTATTGCAAATATTGCAGATAGCAAGAGTTCCCACCGCCTTTTCTTTTATCCAATAAAGGAAAGGGTGAAAAGAACAGGAAAGACCTTTGAGAATTTTTCTGAGTAAAGGGGGTATGTTATGAAAAGGGAAGGTGTTAGCACCCTTTTAATCTGTAGTTATCTACGGGCTCTTAATCGCTAACTCACTTTTGAAAATGCTTTGTGTTGGTGTATTTTGAAAATATTTTTGAAAAATGCCGAAGTGCGGAAAACTTTGTAATGATATCTGTATCGTTGAGAACGTAAACAAAGTGTTTGTTTTGAAAATATTTCAGAAGAGAAGTGTATTGTGTGAAAAATGTTTTGAAATGTTCGCGAGCAAGGATTAAAAACTATTTACCTACTCAAAAGTCTTTTGTTCTTTTCATATTTCTTTAGATAGTGCTATCCTACCATTGGTTAGTATGAAGCTCTATCGTTGGATGTTTGAGAGACAGGTGTGGGTCATCATACAATCATAAAGGCAACATATAGGGATACCTTTAGCAATTCGAAGGGACTATCATCATGTATTCGTAGGCAACATTGAGGGACAGGATCATTTACAAAAGGAAACATCGAAGGGTCATCGAGGGACCATGATCTTTATGATGGTTTTTAACCGAGGGTCTTTGCTAATGGTATCCCTACGTTGGAGTGGCATGACTATTTTCCGAAGGCAACAAGTGGAGTTACCCTAGAGGTGCGTGTGTAAGAAGTGATTTGTTTTTCAGTTATTTTTTTCTTGATTAGGTTTTCTAGCGTTTTGTTTTAAATCTTGGCATACATGCCTAGTTACTATACAGTTATAAAGAAAGCAGTAAAAGCAGAAATTAAGTGTCCTACGCTACTACAATGCCTCGGGGAAGGGGATACAAACCACAAAAACTTAGGGAAAAATAGAAAGAAAATAAAAACCTATTTAACTATTACAACCCTTTAACAATTACATAATAGTGAAAACTAATGCAAAAATAAGAAAAGCGCAAAGATTATAAGAAGAAACAGAGAGAATATTGGGTGGAAAATGACTTATGATTTATCCTAATGATTAATTAATTTTAATTGAGAAAAGGGAATTAACTTAAAATAAAACCCTAAATTACATTTATAAAAGTTTAACAAAAACCTAAAAATGACTAAATTAATTTTAATTTAAAAAAAAAGAATTAATTTAATTATTATAAAAATGATTTGTTAAACTTATAAAAAAAACCTAAAGTCTAAATTAATTTTAAATTACATAAAAAATAATTAATTAATCTGATTATGTAAAAAAAGAAATAATAGTTATAAAGCCAGTCTCATAGTTTTGAGGGAATTTGGGGGGTGTGAGAAAGCAAGTCCATTAGGCCCAATGAACTCTAGCGTGGAATCCAGTGGGGGCAACTCCAAAAGTCTCATGATGTACACACAAATCTGGGTGCTGGATCTGGCGGCATGAAGATCTGATGGTGATAAATTGAGGTGTACGATGCGCGCGCTAGACTGGCAAGCACTGGATCTGCAAAAATCACATAACATAAAAATGTCTCACGCCTGGATCAAACACAGGTCCAAGCATATAAGTGTCTTAAGGGTAAGCGTGCTACCACTGGGGTGGTCTTTACATTCGTTAGCATAATCAAATAATGACAATAAATATAAAACTTGATTTTAATGGTCGGAGAGGCGCCGGAGCCCTAGCTCCGGTCGTCTTCTCCAGTGACCTGTAAAGTGAAAAACCTGCAAATTCAATATGTTAGTGATAAAAAAGATCCTAGTACCCCTAATTCGACCCCCCTGAGTTCAAATATAGGCTTAGTTTTGGCCAAAAGTTTATGTATTGTGAGATTCGAACCACACGAAACCAATTGGAGTAACTATGACATCTCATAGTTTTGACTGTATGGGATCATAATAGTGATCAAAACCTATTCAGAGGGAACTCATAAACATAGTAGTAACAACAAGATTTAAAATGATGCAAAATTTAAGATATGAATTTCACAACATTATGTGATGGAAGATGCATGGTATTTTGTTTTCATTCACTTTGGATCATGGTAACTGATCCAAACTTACCTTTTAATGCACTAGGAAGTGAATAGGATCGAAAGTTTGGAATGAAAGTGGTTGGATCGTGTGATACAACTTTTCACTTTTTCTTGGCCCAATGCTTTTACATTTTATTTGATTTATTTGCATTTAAATGAATAAAAAATCAAATAAAAGAAATAAAAATAATAAAAAATATGTGAATGGATTTAGAGGTCCTTTAACACATGGAGAACATGTTTGAGCATCAAAAGTTAGGCCCACTAGTTCAAAATTTCAAGGTTGCTCACTTTGCATTTCATGCATTTTACCATAAGTGCCCAACTTGCAATGGTCATAACTCTCCCAATTTTCATCTTTTGAATGTGATATTTGACTTTTTGGAAAGCTCAAGATATCTTATTCAATTTCTCTTTTTATCATTTTTGTATTTGGAAATTTATCTTGATGTAAGTTGCCTTGAGAAAAAGTGTCTTTTTGTTGACTTTTGAAATGACCTATAATGTATGGGCTTATATCTCTCAAATGAAGCACTTTTTGGACTTGAGCATACAAATAAAAAGTTATAGAGAACTGAATTTCATTAAAAATATATATTGGTTTGGGAAAAGTTGATGAAGCATGTGAAAGTTATGTTTGATCAAAGTTCAGTTGATTTCTCTTAAGGAAACCCTAATTTGGCAACTTTTGACTTTTGATGATTTGGGGGATTTCCTCGAGGAATCATGATTAACCATTAATCAAATGATGAATATCACTTCAAAATGTTGATGTTGACCAAAAATCTTGAAGTTTGACTGTATGTTGACCATAGTTGACTTTTTACCCAATAAAGTTGATTTTCAATCATCTGAGCTATTGACTGAGCAAACTTGTGATGCAAGACTTGAAACTTGACATGAACATTGTTGAAGACCTATGGAGAACCATGGAAACCAATTGAGACCTTTGAAACCCACACTTCCTTGAAAAACACAAAACCCTAGTTGTGGACCCATTGCTTATGAAGAGGTTTGACTTGTCAACCCTTGAGTATCCTTGAGCATTTGAGAACCTTAGAAGAATGTTTTAAAGAAAATGGGAGGGAAAATTTTAGGGTACAACACATATGTTTATAGAAATGATATGTAGATAATTCTCCAACAACATGTAGCACATGTAAAAAAGGGATAAAATGAAGAGGGAAGGGATGTATTATATGAAATTAGGATTTCAAATATCATCAACATCATTCATTCATTTTGGTGGATTTAGTTTTTCAACCTATCAATGTAATGCCCCGTTTTATTTAATATTATATTATATTAATATTTTCGAGTTACCGTTTGACATTTATTTTTGAGACGAGAATATTTATATTAACCGGTATATCTGTTAACATATTCGATGATGTTTTATTCGGACCGGTAATTATTTTATTCTGTCCGGTATTCGTTTTGTGGGACCGGTAATTATTTTATTCGTTCCGGTATTTGTTTTGAGGGACCGGTAATTATTTTATTCGGTCCGATATTTGTTTTGAGGGACTGGTAATTATTTTATTCGGTTTGGTATTTGTTTTGTGGGACCGGTAATTATTTTATTCGGTCCGGTATTTGTTTTGAGGGACCGGTAATTATTTTATTCGGTCTGGTATTTATTTTGAGGGACCGGTAATTATTTTATTCGGTCCGATATTTGTTTTGAGGGACCGGTAATTATTTTATTCGGCCTAGTATTTATTTTGAGGGACCGGTAATTATTTTATTCGGTCCGATATTTATTTTGAGGGACCCGTAATTATTTTATTCGGTCCGATATTTATTTTGAGGGACCGGTAATTATTTTGTTCGGTCCGGTTTTTATTCCGTTCGGTTCCGTAAAATATTATTCGGGCCGATATTTAATTATTCAGAGTTATTTTAATTATTTGGAGTTATTTTAATTATTTGGGTTAATAATATTATTTGATATTATTTAGTATTATTTAGAAGCATTTTTACAAGAAGGGCTTGTGGGGTATTTACTTGTGTCTTGCCAGACCAAAACCAAACACAACACTACTTGTTTTGACAGAACACATAAAAACACCCTTTGAGAGAGTTAGAGAGAGCTAGAGGTCTTTGAAGAGAAGAAGAGGAGCAAGAATAAAGCTTGGATTTTGGGTTGGTTGGATCATCAAGAATCATTCAAACATCTAAGGTAAGGGGTTTGATTTTCCAATGCTTATAGTTAGGGTTTGATTTGATATATTTTGGATTTGGGAAAAAGTTGATGTTAGGGTTTTTGAGTTTTGTTGAGGATTTGTGATAGAAATTAGAAGAGTTAATTAGGTGTTGTTGTTGTTGAATTAGTATTAGGTTAGTTAAATTGGAATTAAAAAGAAAATAGAAGTTATATTAATTAAAAGTGAAATAATGCAGTATAGTTAGTTTACTAAAATAATGTAGTATAGTTAGTTTACTAAAATAATGCAGTACAGTTATAACTAAAACTAACTTATACAGTATAGTTATTAAGTGAAGTTAGAAAGAAAAAAAATGCAGTATGGATTTAACGTAAATAGCAGCATTCAATTGGAATGAAGTTTTAGCTTAGTAGCAGTAAAGTAGCAGTATAAGAAATGGAAATGTAAGTTTAGAAATCATTTAATTTATGTTTTGTTTTTCTTTTCTTATTTTAATATATTTAATATTTATATTAATTAAATACAAATATGACATAAGTTAGCCGATTAAATTTGGAACCCGATTATGTTTCGATTTCCCGATTTCGGCAATTTAGGCGACGGAGCAAGTTGCTCTGAATTTAACGAAAATTGATGTGCTAGCTAATTTCGACGTGTAGAACATCGTGGTGAGGTTAGTTTTTCGAGATTATGAGTTTTTAACGGAGCGACACGAAATAAGTCAATTTACGATTAATTTGAAATGAGTTGCGTTTTAGTCGGTTTAAGTCACGTATGGACAATCCGATTGCGACGTTAATAATTATGATTGGTGCCGATTATTATGAATGACTTTCGCAACGATTATTGATGTTTGACTATTTTTCCGTGTTTGAAATTTAGTGAATTATTTGATAATGATGTGGTGTGATTAAATATGATGTTTGCGACGGTTTTTTTATAATGAATACTTGATGATATGCGATGATATGTTTATCTTGATGTGGATAAATATGGCGACATGGGTTTTATACCAATTGTGATGTCGTGTTGTTGAGTCACATACATTGCATTGGTGACGAGGTCTTTTATGCCAAGCGACGAGGGCTTTTATGCCAAAGCGACGATGGGATTTTATGCCGAATGTCCCTAATTATGGACAAAGCGACGGGTACCATATGCATAACATAGTCGTGTCTCATGGAGTCGGTTATGTTTATTTTGAGTCTTTTGGCGTTGAGTTTTATTTGATGGCTATAATGAATTGCGATGTTATATGATACCCTTTTTTGTGACGATTTTTATGTTGAACATAAAGTGATTATGATGTGATAATTTCATGAAAATTATGCGATGGATATAACATGACGGTAAAGCGACGATATGAGTTTATGGCAATGGAGTTTATGTCTTGTTTTGACATGATTATGGTGATTATGTAATGATATTAAAGTGTTGATCTTATACACTAAATGATGATTTTAAAGTATGTGAGATTTGATATTTGTTGACATATTCTTATTAACATATATCATTTATGATTCCAAAAATATTTATATATTTTATCATGCCTTTAATTATATGTTTTGGAGTATCTCACCCTTTACTTGTTTCGCCGTTGCCTTTATATTGGTAACGTGCAGGTGATCCGCGGGGATGATGAGGATTAGCTCGAGTCTCTTTATTTTGAGTCGCTCTGCTCTGATAGTAGTAACACTCGGGATTTGGGCGACGTTATTATTTTGATAGGATAGTTTATGTATACTATCTTATGACTTTATGTATTGATGATAACATGATGATACGTACATTTTGTGAACACATCCGATGTGTTGTGATTAGTTATATGTTTATATGATGATTTATGTTACGAATCGGTATATCCGACTTTTGATTTTGTGATGTGCATTATAATGCAAAGTGATGAAAAACACGAATATGTGATACCTCAATTTATGTTTGGATGAAATTTTGAAACTCTGATTTTATTATTAATTACAAGGGGTAGAATTGGGGTGTTACATTAGTGGTATCAGAGCAGGTCGGTCTGTCCAGTTAAGTTGTTGAATTTGTTGTTGTCTAACAATCAAGTATTATTATTTGTTGATTCTAATCCTTGTTTTATTGTGAGCAGAAGTTGTTATGGCTGGAAGGAACACTGGTAGGAATGATGAGGCTCTTGCTGCTGCTATGCAGGCAATGGCTCAGACTTTCCAAAACCCGCCGAATGCTGACGAGAATGCTGGGTCTCGTAGTTTGGCAACCTTCCAAAGAGAGAATCCTCCTACTTTCAAAGGAAAGTATGATCCCGAAGGTGCTTTGGCGTGGCTGAAGGAGATTGAAATAATCTTCCGTGTGATGGATTGTACTCCTGTGCAATGGATCTGTTATGGTACTCATAAACTAAGTGCTAAAGCGGATGACTGGTGGGTTGAAACCCATCAGAGGCTTGAGATTGCTGGTGAGGAAGTGTCATGGGAAGTTTTCCAAAGGGAATTCATGAGGAAGTATTACCCGGAAGATGTTCGGGGAAAGAAGAAAATAGAGTTCCTTGAATTAAAGCAAGGAAGTATGTATATCACTGATTATGCTGCAAGGTTCACTATGTTGGCCAAGTTCTATCCGCATTATGATGGGCCGAATGGCGAGTTCTCTAAATGCATCAAGTTTGAAAATGGTTTGCATCCTGAGATTAAGAAAGATGTTGGTTATCAGAAAATCCGTGTCTTTTCAGATTTGATTGATATTTGTAGGATCTTTGAGGAGGATAGTAATGCTCATTATAAGATTATGTCTGATAAGAGAAACAAAGGTCAGCAAAGCCGTGGAAAACCGTATGATGCTCCAGCTGGTAAAGGGAAACATAAAGCATTTCTTGGGCGAAGAACTAGTGGGGGAGATGCTCTTGCTAGTATTGTTTGTTACAAGTGTGGGAAACCTGGCCACAAGAGTAATGTTTGTCGAAGCGATGTTAGAGCTAAGGAGAATGAGGTGAGATGTTTCTGTTGTGGAGAAGTGGGCCATATGACTCGCGATTATAGACATAAGGATGTGGTCTATTTTAATTGTGGCGAGGGAGGTCATATTAGTGCTCAATGTAAGAAGCCTAAGAGGACTCAAGGAGCAGGAAAAGTGTTTGCTTTGTCGGGTGCTCCGACGGTAAACAAGGATGGTCTTGTTCGAGGTACTAGTTTCATTAATAACTTTCCTCTTATTACTATTATTGATACTGGTGCTACTCATTGTTTTATTGCTGTTGATTGTGTAAAGAGATTTGGTCTCACTTTGTCGTCTCTGGATAGAGATATGGTGGTAGAAGTTCCGGCTAAGGGAACGGTTACTACTTCTTTTGTGTGTGAAAGTTTCCCTTTATCAATCTTTGATAGAGACTTTATGGTGGATCTTGTTTGTTTACCGCTTGTCGTGTTGGACGTGGTTTTAGGTATGGACTGGTTAAAAGGTAATTATGTCCATATCAATTGCTATGACAACACTGTGAGGTTTTCTTCCTTAGTAGAAGAAGAACAATCTATGTTGGTGTCGACGAAGCAGTTGAATGAGTTCATGAAGGATGAGGCGTTGGTTTTCTTGTTGATGGCGACTCTTTCCGTGGAGAGTCAAGCTGTGATAGCAAACTTTTCGGTGGTGTGTGACTTTCCTGAAGTATTCCCTGATGAGATTCCTAGTGCACCTCCAGAAAGAGAAGTTGAATTTTCTGTGGATCTTGTCCCTGGTACCAGACCTATCTCTATGGCACCATACAGGATGTCCGCATTTGAGTTAGAAGAATTGAAGAGCCAATTAGAAGATTTGCTCGAGAAGAAGTTTGTTAGACCTAGTGTGTCGCCGTGGGGAGCTCCTGTGTTATTGGTGAAGAAGAAAGACGGTAGCATGAGACTTTGTATTGATTATCGTCAGTTGAATAAAGTGACTATCAAGAATAGGTATCCACTTCCTAGAATTGATGATTTTATGGACCGATTGGTTGGCGCTCGCATGTTTAGTAAGATTGATTTGAAATTGGGTTACCATCAAATAAGGGTGAAAGAAGAAGATGTTCAGAAAACTGCTTTCAGGAAGAGGTATGGACATTATGAATATTCAGTGATGACTTTCGGTGTCACTAATGCATCGGGAGTATTCATGGAGTACATGAATCGTATATTCCATCCTTACTGGGATCGTTTCGTGGTTGTTTTCATTGATCATATTCTGGTTTATTCTAAATCAGAAGAAGAGCACGCAAAACATTTGCGCATCGTGTTGGAAGTTCTGAAAGAGAAGAAGATTTATGCTAAGTTGTCAAAGTGCGAGTTTTGGTTAAGTGAGGTGAGCTTTTTGGGGCATGTCATTTCTGATGATGGCATTGCAGTTGATCCTTCTAAAGTTGATGCTGTGTTGAGATGGGAAACTCCTAAATCTGTTACTGAGATTAGAAGTTTCTCAGGATTGGCTGGTTACTATAGAAGATCCATTGAAGGTTTTTCTAAGTTGGCGCTCCCTTTGACAAAGTTGACTTGTAAAGGAGCTGCATTTGTGTGGGATGTCAAGTGTGAAGAAAGTTTTGTTGAATTGAAGAAAAGGTTGACAACGGCTCCGATCTTGATTCTACCTAATCCTGAAGAACCATTTTTTGTTTATTGTGATGCTTCTAAGATGGGTTTAGGTGGTGTACTTATGCAAAATGGAAAAGTGGTTGCTTATGCTTCTAGGCAATTGAAGATTGATGAGAAGAATTACCCTACGCAAGATTTGGAGCTTGCAGCGGTTGTTTTTGTGCTTAAGATTTGGAGGCATTATCTTTATGGTTCTAGATTTGAAGTATTTAGTGACCATAAAAGCTTGAAGTACTTGCTCAATCAGAAAGAGCTTAATATGAGACAAAGATGGTGGCTTGAATTGTTGAAAGATTATGATTTTGGATTGAATTACCATCCTGGTAAAGCTAATGTGGTGGCTGATGCTTTAAGTCGAAAGACTTTGCATATGTCACTTTTGATGGTGAAAGAGTTGGAATTGATTGAGGAATTTAGAGATATGAGTCTTGTAGTAGAAGTGACGCCGAAGAGTGTTATCTTGGGAATGTTAAGGATCAATAATCATTTCCTCGATAGTGTTAGAGAAGCTCAGAAGCTTGATGTGAAACTTGTTAATTTGTTGGTTGGTATTGGACAAACTGAAAATGAAGATTTCAAGTTAGATGCTCAGGGTGTTTTGAGGTTCCGTGATAGGATTTATATTCCCGATGATATGGATTTGAAGAGAATGATTTTGGAAGAAAGTCATAGAAGCAATTTGAGTATTCATCCTGGAGCGACCAAAATGTATCAAGATTTAAAGAAACTATTTTGGTGGTCTGGCATGAAAAGAGAGGTGGCTCAGTTTGTTTATGCTTGTTTGACTTGTCAAAAGTCTAAGGTGGAGCATCAGAAACATGCAGGGTTGATGCAACCGTTAGAGA
Source organism: Vicia faba (assembly GCA_948472305.1). Taxonomy (NCBI): domain Eukaryota; kingdom Viridiplantae; phylum Streptophyta; class Magnoliopsida; order Fabales; family Fabaceae; genus Vicia; species Vicia faba. Next base: position 113,726,839 of record OX451737.1, read on the forward strand.
TTCCAGAGTGGAAATGGGATAGCATTTCTATGGATTTCGTAACGGGGTTACCGAACACACCAGGAGGACACGATGCGATTTGGGTGATTGTTGATAGGCTTACAAAGTCGACTCACTTTATTCCTATTAACATCACTTATCCCGTATCGAAGTTGGCGGAAATTTATACACATGTGATTGTGATATTACATGGTATTCCTTTGTGTATTGTTTCGGATAGAGATCCGAGGTTTACTTCTGAATTTTGGAAGAGCTTGCAAGAGGCTTTGTGTTCAAAGCTGAGGTTGAGTTTGGCTTATCATCCTCAAACTGATGGTCAGACGGAAAGAACGATTCAATCGTTGGAAGACTTGTTACGAGCTTGTATTCTTGAACATGGTGGTTCATGGGATACATATCTTCCTTTGATTGAGTTTACTTATAACAATAGTTTTCATGCTAGTATTGGAATGGCACCGTTCGAGGCTTTATATGGTCGGAGGTGTAGAACTCCTTTGTGTTAGCATGAGTCGGCTGAAAGTGTGGTGCTTGGACCAGAATTGGTTAGAGAGACTACTGAGACGGTGAAGATGATTAGAGAAAAGATGAGAATTTCTCAAAGTCGACAAAAGAGTTATCATGATAAAAGGAGAAAAGACTTGGAATTTCAAGATGGTGGTCATGTATTTTTGTGAGTTACTCCTACAACCGGCGTTGGGTGAGCATTGAAGTCGAAGAAGCTAACTCCTCGCTTTATTGGTCCTTACCAAATCACTAGTAAAGTGGGAAAAGTGGCTTATAGAGTGGCGTTTCCGCCAAATCTTTCGAACTTGCATGATGTGTTCCATGTGTCGCAACTTTAGAAGTATGTTCCGGATCCTTCACATGTGATTGAGATGGATGATATCCAAGTGTGAGACAATCTTACGGTGGAGACGATGCCGTTAAGGATCGAAGATCGTGAGATGAAGTCTCTTCGTGGCAAAGAGATCTCCTTGGTTAAAGTTGTTTGGATAGGAGCAGCTGGTGAAAGTGCGACGTGAGAGTTAGAAAGCAAGATGCGGGATTCCTATCCCGAGCTTTTCGAGTCAGGTAATTTCGAGGACGAAACTTTCTTTAAGTGGGGGATAGTTGTAACGCCCTGTTTTATTTAATATTATATTATATTAATATTTTGAGTTACCGTTTGACATTTATTTTTGCGACGAGAATATTTATATTAACCGGTATATCTGTTAATATATTCGGCGATGTTTTTTTCGGACCGGTAATTATTTTATTCGGTCCGATATTTGTTTTGTGGGACCGGTAATTATTTTATTCGGTCCTGTATTTGTTTTGAGGGACTGGTAATTATTTTATTTTGTCTGGTATTTGTTTTGAGGGACCGATAATTATTTTATTCGGTCCGGTATTTGTTTTGTGGGACCGGTAATCATTTTATTCGGTCCGGTATTTGTTTTGAGGGACCGGTAACTATTTTATTCGGTCCGGATTTGTTTTGAGGGACCGGTAATTATTTTATTCGGTCTGGTATTTGTTTTGAGGGACCGATAATTATTTTATTCGGCCTGGTATTTATTTTGAGGGACCGGTAATTATTTTATTCGGTCCGGTATTTATTTTGAGCGACCGATAATTATTTTATTCAGTCCGGTATTTATTTTGAGGGACCAATAATTATTTTGTTCGGTCCGGTTTTTATTCCGTTTGGTAAAATATTATTCAGACCGATATTTAATTATTCGGAGTTATTTTAATTATTTGGAGTTATTTTAATTATTTGGGTTAATAATATTATTTGATATTATTTAGTATTATTTAGAAGCATTTTTACCAGAAGGGCTTGTGGGGTATTTACTTGTGTCTTGCAAGACCAAAACCAAACACAACACTACTTGTTTTGACAGAACACATAAAAACACCCTTTAAGAGAGTTAGAGAGAGCTATAGGTCTTGGAAGAGAAGAAGAGGAGCAAGAACAAAGCTTGGGTTTTGGGTTGGTTGGATCATCAAGAATCATTCAAACATCTAAGGTAAGGGATTTGATTTTCCAATGCTTATAGTTAGGGTTTGATTTGATATATTTTGGATTTGGGAAAAAATTGATGTTAGGGTTTTTGAGTTTTGTTGATGATTTGTGATCGAAATTAGAAGAGTTAATTAGGTGTTATTGTTGTTTAATTAGTATTAGGTTAGTTAAATTGGAATTAAAAAGAAAATAGAAGTTATATTAATTAAAAGTGAAATTATGCAGTATAGTTAGTTTACTAAAATAATGTAGTATAGTTAGTTTAATAAAATAATGCAGTATAATTATAACTAAAACTAACTTATGCAGTATAGTTATTAAGTGAAGTTAGAAAACAAAAACAAAAATGCAGTATGGGTTTAACGTAAATAGCAGCATTCGATTGGAATGAAGCTTTAACTTAGTAGCAGCAAAGTAGCAGTATAAGAAATGGAAATATAAGTTTAGAAATTATTTAATTTATGTTTTGTTTTTCTTTTCTTATTTTAATATATTTAATATTTATATTAATTAAATACAAATCTGACATAAGTTAGCCGATTAAATTTGGAAATCGATTATGTTCCGATTTCCCGATTTCGACAATTTCAGCGACGAAGCAAGTTGCTCCAAATTTAATGAAAATTGACGTGCTAGCTAATTTTGACGTGTAGAACGTTGTGGTGAGGTTAGTTTTTCGAGATTACGAGTTTTTAACGGAGCGACCCGAAATAAGTAAATTTACGGTTAATTTGAAATAGGTTGCGTTTTAGTCGGTTTAAGTCACGTATGGACAATCCGATTGCGACGTTAATGATTATGATTGGTGCCGATTATTATGAATGACTTTCGCGACGATTATTGATGTTTGACTATTTTTCCGTGTTTGAAATTTAGTGACTTATTTGATAATGATGTGGTGTGATTAAATATGATGTTTGCGACGGTTTATTTATAATGAATACTTGATGATATGCGATGCATTGATATGTTTATCTTGATGTGGATAAATATGGCGACGTGGGTTTTATACCAATTTTGATATGCGATGATGATGTTTTGTTGTGTCGTGTTTGTGATGTCGTGTGGTCGAGTCACATACATTGCATTGGTGACAAGGGCTTTTATGCCAAGCGACGAGGGCTTTTATGCCAAAGCGACGATGAGCTTTTATGCCGAGTGTCCCTAATTATGGACAAAGCGACGGGTACCACATGCATAACATAGTCGTGTCTCATGGAGTCAGTTATGTTTATTTTGAGTCTTTTGGCGTTGAGTTTTATTTGATGGCTTATAATGAATTGCGATGTTATATGATACCTTGTTTTGTGACAATTTTCTTGTTGAACATGAAGTGATTATGATGTGATAATTTCATGAAAATTATGCGATGGATATAACATGACGGTAAAGCGACAATATGAGTTTATGGAAATGGAGTTTATGTCTTGTTTTGACATGATTATGGTGATTATGTAATGATATTAAAGTGTTGATCTTATACACTAAATGATGATTTTAAAGTATGTGAGATTTGATATTTGTTGACATTTTCTTATTAACCTATATCATTTATGATTCCAAAAATATTTATATATTTTATCATGCCTTTAATTATATGTTTTGGAGTATCTCATCTTTTACTTGTTTCGCTATTGCCTTTATATTGGTAACGTGCAGGTGATCCGTGAGGATGATGAGGATTAGCTCGAGTCTCTTTATTTTGAGTCGCTCTGCTCTGATAGTAGTAACACTCGGGATTTGGGCGACGTTATTATTTTTATAGGATAGTTTATGTATACTATCTTATGACTTTATGTATTGGTGATAACATGATGATACATACATTTTGTGAACACATCCGTTGTGTTGTGATTAGTCATATGTTTATATGATGATTTATGTTATGAATCAGTATATCCGACTTTTGATTTTGTGATGTGCATTATAATGCAAAGCGATGAAAAACACGAATATATGATACCTCAATTTTTGTTTGGATGAAATTTTGAAACTCTGATTTTATTATTAATTATGAGGGGTAGAATTGGGGTGTTACAATCAACACCCAAGATCCAATGAGGTTGAGGATTTTTCCCCAAAATAACTCCCAAGTGATGGGATATAACGAATCGATAATACGATTGAAAGTCTAAATAAATAAACAATATAACCCAATCGAAATTGATTAAATAACCAATTAAACTGAACCATCTTATTTAATAAAATTAATTAACAAAATAATTAATTATATTAAATATTATTTCTAATCTAGTTAACTATTTAAACTAAAATAATTTTTGTATTTTAATTTTTGATAGAAATAAAAAATAATTTAACAAAACAATATAAAAAAAGTGTGAATGGGCCTTAAATCAGCAAATGGGGGTGTTGAAAAGTAAAAGAGGAGCCCAGGCCCAAGAAAATATTCTGCCTATTCATATGTTGTTGACTCTGGAGAGATCATGGTGGAACAGGCAATCCGTAGCGCTCAGATTTGACTTCCTTTGTTGTTTTCAGGTGAGATCTTTTCGATTCTTGCTTTGTTTTTCTCTTCTCTGTGATTCATAAATTTCTTCTTCTTTATCGAATCTCTGAAGGGAGTGTATAGGGAAAATGATGAAAGATTTTGGATTAGGGTTTGATGCTTGATAGGTGTGAGAACGATGATGATGGCTTTTTAATTTTTTCTGAAGGGTTTGTGATGAGGAAATGATGAACAATTTAGGCTTAGGGTTTGATGCTTGTGCAACTTTTTTTATTGTGAACAATCTTCTTTTTCAGTTCCAATTGGTTGCCTTTATACTGATAAGATTGAATTAGAGTTTCTTTTTATGGACTGTAATGTTAACAAGCCTTCAAGAATACTCTCTTTGGGCTATGCAAATATGATATCTTTATTATGCCTAATTTTTCTTGTTTGTTGCTTGGGCTAGAATTGTGATTCAGATTTGTTTTATTTGCTGAGATCTTGTTTGTGGCCTTTTACTGATATGTTATGAATGTGATGCTAGGTTTTACTGAGTTTGCAGTTCTGATTTGGACCTCTTTTGATTTTTTATTTTGTGAGCCAACTATGCTTGTGATTTGTAATAGATAGAGTTAGGCCCATGATTAAATTGAAATCTGATTTTCTATGAAACAAATATATGAGGCCCATTGTTGGATTTGTGAATTTGAAAACCACCCCATAATCTGATTCCTATCACAAACCCTCATGATGAGATTTGCAAAGAAACCTTCTATGGAATCTTGTTCTTGTTCATGTTTTGATAATAATGTTGCTAACCATTTTCCCTTTTCTTGTTTCATTTGGCGGCAAAAAATGTGAGGATGGCAAGACAAGAAAAAAAGGAATCAGTGGCAAACATGAAGAACTTGGATGGGAAGCAAGAGATGAAGATTGAAGAAGAAAGTGTGTCGTGGCCATTATGAGAGGATGATGACACCGAACCAAAGTCATTACAAGGAGCTAGGAAGGAACAAACATGAAATCAATAGCTTGAAGAATGGTTGAATAAGATGGTATAAATTGAAGTTAGGCATAGGAACAATGGATCTCTTGTAACATTGGGATTTGAGCTTGTAATTCTAACTTTGAGCATTTTAAATTGTGCTTGTAATCATTTAGTTTTTTTGGAACTTATGAATTTGTAACATGTTCCTTAAAACTTGTAAAAATCAAGAGGAAATTTGTGCATTTTATAACTTGTGATTTTTGTAACTTGTATAGAATTTGAATGAATCCAATTTGACTTTGCGGCTTGAATTGAGATTAATGGACAAGATTTAGAATGAATAATTTTGATGAATATTTGAATGCATTTGTATGCTTGAATCTTGATTGAATTTTGGTTTACAGATGAGCTTTTGAATTAAATTGTGTAGAGAATTTCCTTTGAAATCTTGAATAAATATGATATTGACCAAGTAACACCCAATCTTGTGAACTTGGAACTTTCAATGAACTTATTTATTCCTTTGAGAAAATTACAATGTGTTTGAATCAACAACTTTGAATCCCACACAAACTAATAATCAAGGATTCTTTTAGAAATAAACTTGAAAGAAACACTTCACAACCATGAACCACACTTCCATTAAATAAAAATTTCAAGAAACAACCAAATTCCACTTGAAAAGTCGATGGGATCTTAATTCATAGCAAGAAGCAGTTTGGCTTGAACAACTAATTACCTCAACAAAATAAATCACTATCTTAAAGAAGCAATCATGACATAAATCGAAATTATAGGTCAAGAAGGTACTAATTCCAAAATGACCAATAATGTTCCAAAACAAATTCAAGGCCTTTTAAGAACAATTTTCTCTCGTTTCTTAAGGAAATTTTGTAGATAAAGCCATTTGAGATATGGTGCAAAAAGAATCATCCCAAAAGAATGAAAATTGAACGAGTTATGATCCTTGAAAGTTGGACGAAAATCAATTGAAATTATGTCAAAGTCAAAAACGACCTCTTATATAGTCAAACTTTTGATGGTCCTCTACACATGATTAACTCTCTACTTGTAAAGATAAATTAAAGATGATATCAAGGAGTTTCATATGCTCTAAGAATCACTCAAAAATACTGAATAATGAAGAAGTTATGATCGTTTGAACTTAAACTTGTAAACATTGACTTTTGGTCCAACAACTTTGAATCAACTTGCCACCTTGATCGCTTTCCACAACCTGAGGCATTCTTAATCATATATGAACTTAAGATAATGAGATTCTGATTATATCATGCCCACACATGTCTGGACTTAAGATTATTCGTCAAAGAAGGCAAGGAAATAAACACATGAACCTACCTCGAAGAATTTCGAGAATTAAGCAACCGAACTCGCCTTAACCATGTTGGATGAAGCTTGAGGATAGTGTGACCTAAGATTATATATCACCACTTTGAAACATAGGCTTAACCATCTTGGTCCTGAACAAACCACAATCCTAATTAGAGAGTCATCACCTGAATTCCTTGATCTGAAACCCTGTCTTCTAAAAGAAACAAAATAAACAAGACATATTTTTGGATTTTGGTTATAGGTCAATAAAATATAAAATGCATGTATATAAGATACACAATTATGGAACTTGGTAATCCCCCAAGAGTAAAACTTAAATATCAGTTGACGAAGAAAAAATATCCAAACCCTAATGCGTGATTTTGATGCATTGTGATGTTATGAGATGATAGAGGGATCTTAGGGGCAAAAATTGGGGTATAACAACCGTATAATCATCATCATAATGAAACATCATCATAATATCATTATCATGTCATCATAATATCCAAACATCATCATATCACACAACATATCTTCATGTCATCATATTATATAAGGTATCATCCTAATGTCTCCTAATCATCCTCTATTCATCTTCTAATCATCTTAATAAACAAGCATCTTCGTAATCCAACACGGGGAACCTAACTTCATTCTATATTATGTATTGGGAATATAATTCATATTCTTCATTTTACTCCACATAAATAAAGTTCATCGCGTTAGCTATCCGACGCTTCGAACGACATCTCATTCCAAGTTATAAAACTCAATTTATGACTCTTTTAAGAAAATCTAATACAACTAATCAAAACTGGATATCATCGCCTGGAGACACACCTCCATCACCTGGCGACGCTCCCTTCGCCACCACCATCGTCCGGTGACACTTAAAGTGACACACTCCAGAAGGGTCACTCTTTGCTGCCCTTCGTCACTACCTATTTGTTCTGCCCAGTGACACTACATACGTCGCCTGACATCGCTGCACGGACATGGTTTTCTTGTTGCGATTTTTGCATAAACCAGTTCAATCCTCCTTCAATTCCATCGCATTACAGGTCCTAAAACACCATCTAATCATATGGTGTCATTATCTATCAACATCTTTTAATTATATACTCATTATACATCAATTATAAGTCATTATTCTTCACCAATTCATCAATTACTCATCAAAGTCCTATCTTCTTCACTGGACCGAAGTCCTAACTTCATTGGACTGAAGTCCTAAAATATGCCATGAATGCAATGATGCGCAACATTATATTTAATATGACCACAACTAGTCAACAAGCATCACCATTTATTGGTTCATCACAAACATCATCATAACATCATAGTAATCAACACAACACCATGACATCATCATAGTAATCAACACAGCATCATAACATCGTCATATTAATCAACACAACATCATAACATCATCATAATAAACAAAGAATATTCATAAACAAAACATCATCGTAAACAAAACATCATTACAATTCAATGCAGGAACCTAATTCTATTCTAACTTAGGTCTCAGAGATATAATCTTTAACTAACATCTTTCCCCACATAACTAAAGTTCATTGTGTTAGCTATCCAACGCTTCTAACGACACCTTAATCCAAGCTCTAAAACTAAAGTTATGATCATTTTAAGATTTCCAACTTGGACAACCAATTCCACCTTCCGTCGCCTGGCGACATTTCTGTCGCCTGGTGACGCTACCTTTGCATCACAATTTTCCCGATGACATTAGGGGCGACACAATCCAAAAGTATCATGTTTTTTTCCTCCCCTCGCCCTCACTTTTACCTGGTGACACATCTTCTCCCGGCAACACTACCTTCGTTGTCCGACGACACAACGTGAACAAGGTTTTCCTGTTGCGATTTCCTGTATGAACCAGTCCAATTATCTTGCGATTTTATCATGTTACAGATTCTAAAACCCCATATAATCACAGGGTTTCATCATCTATCAACATCCTATAATTCTATACTCATTATACATCAATTATAAACCATTATTCATCACCAATTCATCGATTTCTCATTAAACAACACCAAATCACCAACTACCAAAACCTAAGGCAATTCTACCATCATCTAAAACTTAAATAAAAATATAATAACAATGATAAAACTCTACTTACCTTAAGATTATTTCTAGATATGAGTTCATCTTCGTGCTCTACCGGGATTCCTATGCTCTTCGTTCTTCTTGTGCCCTAGACTTTTTTCTTCACAACGTCTATTCCTATTCCACGATCGCACAAAATGATCGTATAAAATACTAAATCTTCTCCTTATACCAAACTTTCCCTCTTAGACCCCTAATAGTGAACTTCCCATCATGCCCTCATTTACCCTTCACTAATCACCACAATGCCCTTATTTTCTCTACATCACATATTATTCTATTTATCTTAATTAAAATAATTCTAAATAATTACTTTAATTATTCTAAAAATACACAATTGGTGAATATCACCTAATTCCCTCTATACTACTCATAGTAACCCATCACACATCATATTCATCAAATCATCACATCCAAACATCATGTTTACCTCAACCATCATGGTACTCTTCATATTCATCATAATTTCACAAATTACCATAAAGGCTCAAATGTAATCATCAAAACATAAAACACTTCACATTGACTCATGTAATCACGCTAAATTAATTAATTAAATAATTAATCTAGAATTTGAGGTGTTGCACCTCTTTCCTCCTAGGCTATCTATTTGTAATGGTCCCATTACATCCATTTGAAAAAGTTCAGACACATTAGAAATAGTCTGATGTTGCAACATTGGGTGTGACATCATGATTTACTTTTTACTTTCACACTCATCACAAACTTTCCCTTCTTCAATCTTGAGCTTTGGCATATCTCTAATGACTCCTTCAGATATGACTTCCTTCATTCTTTTGAAATGAAGATGTCCAAGTTTCTGGTGCCATAACTTCACTTCATCCTCGTTGGTTGTTGAACATATGGTAGAGTAAGCAATTATTTGAGATTCCCATAAATAGCAGTTATCTTTGGACCTTATTCCCTTCATTAGAACAACTTATTTCTCATCTTTGACCAGACATTCTGATTTTGAGATGTTGACTAATAGACCTTGGTCACACAATTGACTAATGATAATGGGATTAGCAGTTAATACATTAAAAAACAACACATCTTCTAAATTGGTACGACCAGCACACATGAGCTTACCAACTCCTTTGATTTCACCTTTAAAACCGTCACCAAATATGACAGAACCTGTGGGATAAGGTTTGATATTAACCAACATCTTTTGAACCCCTGCCATATGTATAGAGCATCCACTCTCAAAGTAACAGTCTTCACTAGTTGAGTCTCCCAAGGAAGAATGAGCTATAAGGTCAATACCACTATTTTCAACACTTCTCTTCTTGCTCACTTTATTTGCATTAGAATGAACTGGAGATTTTTTATCTCTGTAAAATTTATAGAAAAAAGGCTTAATATGACCAGACTCACCATAGTACTGACATCTCCAAGTAGATTCAGGTTGATTGGGAGATTCATCATATCTGCCAGGATGTTGTAACATGTGTTTGGACATATTAGTCTTTTTCTTCTTTTCAGAAGGAAAGAACTTTTCTTCAGGCCTTTTGTTTTGTTGATTATCAGAATGATAATTAACTTTTGTATCTTCAGCCTCTTTCAACACATTAGTTCCATTCTTCATCATTCTCAAGGAATCTGGTAAGTTATCAAGCATGGAATTTAAGTGAGTTACCTCACTTTGTAGATGAGAAATAATACATAAGAGTTTCTTCTTCTCATTCTCCAATCCAGCTATGATCTTTCTCCGTTCTTCCTATGTCTTCAGACTTTCCTCACACTTGTCACATGTGTCCTTGTAGGGTATATTTATATCTTCATAAAGAGCATCAATATCTTCTACTTCATCTGCCCATCTTCCAGAGAGATCCATCACAAGTTTAACTGTCTCAAAATTATCTTCATCTTCTGACTTATCATCATCATACAAAGATATAGTGAAACCCTTCTGTTGTTTCTTGAGGAAGTTAGGACATTCAGGTCTAATATGACCACATACCTCACATTCATTACATTGATTGCCTTTGTCTTAACTAGACTTCTCTTCAGTTATTATTCTCTTGGGAGAATCAAGATTATTGTTGATGTCATATGAGATGTTCTTGATATTTGGTCTCCCTCTTCTATCCAATCTCTTCAATACTCTATTGAATTTCTTCCCAAGTAGTACAGTGGTATTAGACAGACCCTCACTAGTGTCCAGATCAACTTGACCTTCACCATCTTTAGCATTAGATACAAAAGCTATTCTTTTGTTCTTTTTCTCAGTCTTGTAACTAATACTCAATTCAAAAGTTTGAAGTGACCCGACAAGTTCACCAACTCTCATGTTGTTGATATTCTGAGCTTCCTCAATTATTGTAACCTTCACGCCCAATCTCATAGGTAAGGACCTAAAAATTTTTCTAACAAGCTTTGCTTCTGACATCTTTTCTCCCAAGGCAGTAGATGCACTAGCAATTTTATGAATCTTCATATGATATTCTTGAATTGTCTCATCATCATTAATCTTTAAAATCTCAAATTTAGTAGTGAGAAGCTGAAGTCTTGAAATTTTTACTTTAGAGGTACCTTCATGAGTTGTCCTAAGAATTTCCCAAGCATCCTTGGCTATAGTACATGTATTTATTAACATGAAAACATTCTTGTTTACTCCATTGAATAGAGCATTCAAATCCTTGGAGTTTCCAATAGCTTTTTTATCATCAACTTCATCCTAATGGTTTTAAAGACACTAATTTCCCATCTTTGTCCTTCACAATAGGATGTTACCACCCTTTCAAGACATCCTTCCTCACTTTGTTGTCTATAGATTTCAAAAAAGCCACCATTCAGACCTCCCACTAGTCATAGTTAGAACCGTCCAACATAAGTGGTTTGTTGTTATATCCTTCTTCTTTATCTATAGTACCATAAAATAATCTCCCTAGAGCTCACCCAATAAACAGAACATGTTGACTATTCTAATGCCAATTGAAATTCTGGCACTACAATATAGATGTCAAGACTGATGTCTCAACAACACATAATGTCAAGACAAATGTTATAACATCTGCTGACAGAAAACAGACTTGCAAAAACAAATGATTGTGCAGAAAAATAAATTGCAGAAACTTAAAGAACACAATCAATTGTTAACCTAGTTCAGTGCAATGTCACCTAACTTCTCACTCAATCACTACCCCATGAAACTTCTACCTAAGAACCTCCTAGATATGAGAACCCCTTTCACTCCCAATCATTGCAGTGATATCAAATAGTCCCAATCCCTATGACTATCAAAATAAACCAAAAAGAAGATTACACTTCCAATAAATAATACTTAGTTTTGCATAGAAATTTAAATAAGAACAATACTCGACTCTTTTCTTAAAAGCTCATGAGTGAGAACAATAACTTGATAAACAAGTAACAATCAGTCAAACTAAATACATCAAAAGATACATGAGGACATACAAAGAAAATCACAAACACAAAAAAGAACTCTCAAACCCTAAACCATTATTTGTGCACATTTAATTTTCAATAAGAATGCTTCGTAAGAAACTAGGTCTTGTAAGTCCCCTTAAATAGACTCTTGCAGTGGGCTTAGACTCTTCAATCAAATCCAATCTTCAGTTGTAAATCCCTACAAAATCTTCTCCATAAAAAGAGAAACAAAATAAATCTCTCAAGAGTTTCCTAAAAGTATCAAAGATCGTTTTTATGAAACAAATCAAATATGCACTTATTTCTAAAAAATCCTTGATTGCCTGCGCCTGTATGAGTACTAGAAGCATCCAAAAACTCATATTTATCAATCAATTCTTCAAGAATATAAACCAACTGTACCATTATGATATTCTGGTGTAACATGTTACAACACCATTCAAAACATTTGTAAAAAATAGTACCAAAAAACTTTGCTATACCAATTGGTCAAGATGTTATGACACATTGCTCAACATTAGGCTACAATACATATTTTGTAAATGAAACGTGTTTTAATCAAATTTTTGCCAACTACTAGTTTTACCAAAATTGTTTCTAACTGTTAGACGATAACGGCTTATCTATAGGGGGGTGAATAGATCACCAAGTCAAAATCACCAAATAAAATTTGGGTTTTAAAGTTATATGAAAACAAGTGTGTGTGGAAGGTTTTGGTATGGATCGACAAAATTCGTCTATACGAACCTTGGTATTGGAACTCGGATATGCAAAGCCAATATGGAGTGAATAACACAATAAGAAAATTTATAACCTTGAATCAATTATCACTTTATTTCTTGTTTAAGATAATGAACTTAGTAATGCTATTTTCAATTATAAGAAACAAAAATATTGAACAAGGTAATTTTTCAAACACTTGGTGTGTGAACGAATTTTCAGAATTTTCCTTTGTGTTGTGTTGATATGAAAAACTACATATAATCCAAAGTGATTATAAGCTTATCAACAACAATTTAAAGGAAAAATAGTTGCAAATATTTCTTACCAACCAATCGGTAACGCAATGCTATTTGAAAAATTACTCAGTGAAAATTAAAGCAAGTAAAATCTATAAAAGAGAGATCGACATAAGGATTTGTTTATGCATGTAATACGGTGGGAGAACTTACTTTTTGATTTAATCCAAATGTGCAGATAGCAAGAGCCGCCACCAACTTTTCTTTTATCCAATATTTAGGAAAGGTGAAAAGAACAGGAAAGACCTTTGATAGATTTTGAGTTCGGGGGGTAGGTTATGAAAAGGGAAGGTGTTAACACCCTTTTCATCCATAGTTATCTATGAGCTCTTAATTACTAGATCACTTTTGAAAATCTTGCTTTGTGTGTGTGATTTGAAAATATTTTGAAAAAAGCCAATGTAAGGCTAAATTTGTAATGATTCTTGTATCAGTCCTCAAGAATGCGTACATAGTGTTTAGGAGTTCTTACCCACTAAAGGTTTAGGATAAAAATGTTTGTGAGAAAAGTTGTAAGCAAGTAATTAGGAGTTCTTACCCACTAAAGGTCGTTCTTGTTATTTCCCTTCTCCTTTAGAGATAATGCTATCCATACAATTAGTTGGTAGGTAACCCCATCTATTGAATGTGAGGGGACAATCGAAGGATCATCGTATGGTCATTGAAGGAAATAGATAGAGATACTTTAGCAATTTATCAGAGGGACTAGATCATTTTTCGTAGGCAACATCGTAGGGTCATCGAGGGACTATGATCTTTATTCCAAGGGACTTTGCTAAAGTATCCCTACTTTTGAGGGACATGACCATTTATTCCAAAGGCAACGAAGAGAGGTTACCCTTGAGGTGTGAGTGTGAAAAGTGTGTTCAGTTCGGTTATATTTATCTTGAATTAGGGTTTTCTATCAGTTTATTTTAGTATTGCCATACAACCCCTATTTACTAGCAATTGAATAGAAATATCAGAGTAGAAAGTAAAGCGCGGAATGTAAACCTAAGCTATTACATGACTTTGGGGCAGTTAGAAAAGTATAAAAGTGCGGGAAATAAAACCAACGCTATTACATCATGGGAGCAAATACATAATAGATAAAAAGTGTGAGAAAACATATCTAAGTTATTACAATTAAAGAGTGCAACCAATACACTTTTCTAAGAAAATAAATAGAAAAAAGAAATAAGAAAATGTTTAGAAAAATGTTTGAATGTTATAAAACCTAAGTTTCTATTTTTGTATTTTTATAGAAAATAATTTAAATGATAATATAATTAAAACCTAAATTATAATTCATTTTAATATTTAAGAAAATATTAATTAGCCTAATTAATTAATATAAAAAAATGTCAAAAATTGATTCTTGATTAAAAGAACCCTAATTCTAATTAATTTTAATATTTAATAAAAATGTTAATTAATTTAATATATCATGAAAATTAAATATTAGTTAAAAAAACATAATTATAATTTATTAGTAAAAATTTAAGTTAGTTTAATAATTGGTTAATTAAAAAAAATAAGGTTAGAAAAGAGAAAAATGAAAGAAATTAGGTTAAGACAAAAATAGAAAAAAAATGCATGGGGTGGGTGATGAACCCACGCCCTCCTGGCTTTTTACTGCATCGCTTACCATTAAGCTCGACGCTCGTTGGTGTTTGAGAATAGGCGCTGTATAATATATGTGAAACCTGTATTAATTCATCTCAGGAACATATTAGAATTGTTAGTTTCAATCAAAACATCATAAATACTAAAATATGAATTTCACAAAAAAACATGAAACCGGTGATGCATGGAAGTGGTTGTTTTGGACGTATAATTTTTTAGAAAGTGACTTGGATCAACTCCTTTGATCCTTAGGAAGCGATTGCTGGCTTTGGTTTGGACTGAAACTTTGGAATTCGATAGCTCACTTTTTCTTGAATTTTTGTGATTTCTTGAGACTTTCTTTGGAGGAAATCTTGTGATCTTGATGGTCTAAATGTGTTCTCTATTTATAGGCCATGAATTAGGTCAACAAACATGAATCAAATCTTTGTATTTCATGACAAAATATTTGATTATATTTTCTTGCATGGAAACATATCTTTTTGGCTCAATCTTTTGCCAAATCCAATCTTCATGATCCCTCACAATTTATGTGATATTGGACTCATGATTTAATTCAAAATAGATCCATACACCTTGTATCATTTATTTTATATTTTATTTGATTTTTTTGTTTTTAAATGAATAAAAATCAAAATAAAAAGAAATAAAAACCATAAAACTAAATGATTGGATTTAGGAGTCTATTATGAAGTTAGGAACACGTTTGGACCTTGAAAGATAAGCCCATTAGCCCAAAAATTCAATTTTTCTCAATTTGGGTTTCATGCATTTTCTCAAAATTTCCCAAATTGTGCAACTCATAACTCTCTCAATTTTTATCATTTGAAGATGATATTTGACTTTTTAGAAAGCTCAAGATGTACTCTATGTTACCTATTTTGATCATATTTGCGTTTGAAGACTTTATCTTGATGTAAGTTGCCTTGACAAAAAGTGTCTTTTTATTGACTTTTGAAATCATCTATAATGTATTAGTCCATATCTCTCAAATGAAGCATTTTTTGGACTTGAGCTTACAGAGACAAAGTTGTAGAGAATTGAATTTCCTTCGAAATGAGCTTTGGTGGAGGAAAATATGATGAAGCATGTGAAAGTTATGCTTGGTTAAAGTTCAATTGACTTTTTCTTAAGAAAACCTTAATTTGGCAACTTTTGACTTTTGATGAATTAAGAGTTTTCTTGATGAATCATGATCAAACCTTGATCAAATGATGAATATAACTTCAAACCTTGATTTTGACCAAAAATCTTGAAGTTTGACTGTA